>JAUCMX010000002.1:14377791-14467791 GCA_033459395.1 Hemibagrus guttatus | reverse complement strand
CGTGACGCATCAGACTTAAGAAGAGCACAATGGATAATTCTCAGTGAAGGGAATTCAGTAGAGAAAAAAAATCCCCATGAGAACCAAAAGGAAAATGAAGATTTTTATATAACCCGTCCCATTAAGCGTACAAGTTATGGTAACAGGATAATACGTTCGCAGTTAAAGTGATTTTAAATTGTCGTTTCACCATGTTGTAAACTTGTAGATGTGTCGTATATGTGGTTAAACCACAAACAGATGCTGGCTAATCAGGTAGGATAAGCTGGGGCCAAAAATGATTATGAAAACGATATCATTGTAAGAATGGCACCTGTGTTATAAGGCAATGTAAGGTGAGCCTTAATGATGGTGAACAACATAAACTATTATTAACTATCATGACAGCTTGATGATTAAATCAGTCAAACGGCTGAGTGCTCAAGAAAAGTGAACTGGCTGAAAGTCTGCATGTGAGGAAAAGCAGGTGACCTCAACATTTCCAAATTATAATTCGACAAGTGCGATTATATTAAACAGCCATTCTATAATATCATATTTCTCCTGTGACAGCACATTGGAGAGCCTGCTGTGAAAGTTTGCAGACATAACCTTTTGTCTGGCTGGGCCACCACTTTGCCCAAATCAATTCGCCATCAGCGTCTGTACAACTGGCAACTCAACAACTTTATTACATTTGTTATATTGAGCTCCATCTGGCCGAGGTCATTTGCCTTTTTAATTTAGTTGTCTTCTGCTCTCTAATTTGTCTCGCATTTACAAATGGTGCCGGCCGCTCCACAAAGCTGCACCCTGTCAGCTGTGGGAAATATATTTTCATACAAATATGCCAGCAGTCTGTAGCCATAAATTTGCTGAGCGGCGTTATTAATAGATAGTAACAGATGTTTACTGATTGTTGATTACCAGTCATGTTGACCAGAGAAATCTGTTCATAAATGGAATGGAATTTATTGTGCACCAGAACATGTCTCTCTCCTTGGCAGGACAGAGCACGCTGCCAAGTCTCTGTGTAGTGAATCAGCAAGACAAAGTCGCCCGCCTTTTCCTCTGAGGTACGGCAGCATATGTTCCACTGCTGAGAATGGCACACACATGCAGGGGACAGCACGCCATGGATTCATGGCACTGTTTAGTGCTTATTTGTGTCCTGTTCTCTCTGTGTGAGAGGAAACAACTGTTTGGCCACTGACACCTTGTACAGCAAAACAAATAGTTGCAGAGTTATGGCGTGCCACTCACTTGTCACTCAGCATCAACGTCTGTGGCCAAGCTCGCAATTAATCTTTCAGTAAGTGGCATGGCAGGTTTGACTACTGAGAGGAATGTTTGCCAAAGGTTACCCTACTCCTAAGCGGTGCTGTACAAGGACGTTATTATAGATGCAGCAAAAAGGCGCAACATGTGAAGTTCACCTGTTCTGTCACTCCGTCGTCCTACACTGCCGCTCCGGGATGGAAATCATTGCTGTCACATACCCGGCTCATGTGATGACCTTAATCTCGAGTTCACTCAGACAGGTAATAAATAAGCACCAGAATATGAGAAACTCAGGCCAAGTTATATTAATGTGGTAAAATGATAGCATGCAGCAACCTTCAGCCAAGAATTTGATGTGTACACGCATAGATGTTTAACAAGGTAGACATTTTCTTTACAAAGTGGAAAAGTAAATGCTGCTTTATAGAAAAAAAGAAACAAATTCAAAAAAGAGAAAAAACTAGTCTAAAGAGCATTGCTGAATCAGACAGGCTCTAGAGAGCAATCATATCTGTGCACAAGTTTTATTTACAGCCCTAGCAAAGGCACAGAGAGCAGTGCACAACAACTTGCAAACACTGACAAGTTATAAAACTTTAAGGGAGCTGTAAATAGAGCTGTCATTCCATCTGCAGTGTTATATTTCCAGTACATGTTATCCGGCCAACGCGAAATCTTTATTCTTCCCAAAAAGGCATTGAGGGACACAACAGATAAATTACAACCTGACAAGAGCATATGACCAGTTAATCAAATAAACAAGTTTTGTTTCAAAGTTTTTCTTCTTTTTTTTCAGGATTGGAGATGGTGTTCGGTATTGCTTTGCTATCATTGTAAAGTTCATGTCAGGCTCTGGGAACAGCCTGTATCCTCTGATACATTTTTACAGTTACTTCACCTGCCTGATATCCTTCAGCCATTTCCTTCAGAAGCTGTCAAACACGCCAACTATAATATATGGCCCTTCCAATGAGAACAGCTGTAGCCATTCTCTGTGCTGCCTCTTGTACCTTGTCCTGCATGAAATAATACATCAAGATTAATTGATTTCCTGTCACTCTCAGAGAAAAGAAAATTAATTTTCATGTATCTTTTCCCCTAACCCAGCATATGAATTTTGTACATGGCAAGTAATTTAAGTTTTTTAATTATTCATGAGAGCAAAAAACATGATGAAGTGGGCTGCTGATCGCCTGGAGGCTGCAATTCAGGCCTGCATCTGTACCCAGACAACAACAGCATATCCTAATGCTTGTATTAATAATATATGTATGTACATACATCTCAGCTCAACAGCTATTTCTCTAAGTACAACCTGGGCGTAGAGGGTCACTAGGCACCAGTTTGAATAATGTGACTGCTCTAGGTTGGGTTGTAGGCCAATACAAACAATGGTGACCATTTGGGAAAGAAAAATAATCACAGCAATCTGCTGTTAATCCCTCCATTCCTTTGTGCAATTACCATTGATCATTGTATAGCAAGACAATCTGTAGGCAATAACGCATGGCATAGACGGCTTTAATTAAAATAAACATGTTTTCCTGTAATCAATTTGCAAATGTAGGACAACAGGAATGCTTCAAATGGGTTCCTTCTTTCTGAACGTTTCTTTAAAAAAAACACCTTTTGCCTACTAAGGAAAAAAGTGCGAGCCTACATCAGCTACACCCCTAAAACAACACAACATGTGCAGAGAAGAATGATTGAAAAGCTCTCAGGAGTGCTTAAGTAACCATACGCTATCCGCAATACCATCTCCCGCATAAGCGAGCAGTTTAAAAGAGCAAGGCCAAGTGGAGAATGCCATCTCCCCGCTGCCAGAACCCTCAGAAAGCCTGTCAGCCTGGCCAAGCCGAGATTGATGTGCAAGCCCCGTGTTGTTCCTCAGCATTACATGTGACATGACAACCATGATGAATGAGAGTCAATTATGTTCAGAAATAGGCTGTTTTTTTCTAATCTGTTGCCACCAATCACCAGCATGAGATCTATTTCGGGAGGAGGCCGACTTAAGAAAATGCACCCCATGAAAACTTGTTCAAGTCAGGGACGTAACCCGGAGACTGCATGCAGCCTGGTGCCTGTGCGACAGACGGTGGGGAAAGACACGTGGTAAAACTATCTAAACACAGAGAACTACAAAGCCATAAGCGATGTTTAAGCCATACGCAAAGTGAAAAAGAAAACAACTTTTGACCTCCAGTTTTGTCAGGGCATGTGGTTAGCGTAAAGCTAATTACAGAGTGTGAGGGCTGGGTATTTTAATCTTCTTAATGTTGTGAATGTGGGACTAGTTAAATTGGTCTGTCTGGCAAAAGGCTCTAATTATTGTAAGAGAGCCTAATTAGCATTTAGTGAAACACCAAAACAACAGCGTCAAAAAATTGCACTAATTTCCCAATAAACAGTGTTCACAGTGTGCAATCAGGCTGCTTCACAATCCAATGAGAATTAATAGGATCATACCACAATGGTAAATCCTACAACTCCTGCTGAGAGCGTTAAATCATTTTTTGCGGCGCACAGGCTGTTCCCATCGACAGCGATTCCCAGGAATTCCAATAAGTATCTTCACTCATTTATACAATACTGTCCAAATTATGTGTAATTTCAAAATACTCTTCAGCAAATAATTAGGCAAATGACCCCAAAGATAGGAGTAAAGTGCTTTTATCATGGTTTAACAAATGAGTTCTTGGAATCTGTCACTTTGTTCCTTTTAGGAATTATGTGCAATTATAGACTGGCCTTAAAATATTAACTGTGGACTTCAGCTTTGTGCTTGTGTGGTGCAATAGCTAACCTCAACACTATACAATGTGGTAGCTTAGTGGTTATGGTGTTGGACTACTGCTCAGAAGGTTGTATGGTCAAATCCCAGGTTCAACAAGCTGCCTCTGTTGGGTCCTTGAACAAGGTCCTTAAGCCTCAATTGCTTAGTTGTATAAAAAAATTAGATAAATTGTAAGTTGCTCTGGATGAGGGCTTCTGCCAAATGCCAGAAATGTAAATACATTTGTATTGTTCACTTAACAATAGATATTTTTTATAAATCAACTTTATTAAAATGTGAGTCAAGATCTAGGGTCTAGATGTTAAGTGTGGAGCAAGAAACCTTAAGAAGAATCAGACTCAAAGGGAATCTTCATTTAGGTAATGTAAAGAGAAATGGGAATTCATGATATATTTGAATATGAAGATGAAAAACGTTATGAGCATTATTTTATTATATATTTTATGAGCATTTAGGTGTAATCATAGATTCTGTGTGTTTGTGTGTGTGGTCTCTGGTGTATCCAGGTGACATTATTCAGTTCAGCAGGTAGGTGAATTACAGACGCAAATAATTACAAGATAAGGAATCAAGGGTAACTTTGCTGACTGTCAACACCAAGGTTTTTGGGTTCAATGCTGAGAGCAAGTAGTTTGATTTTATTTCAGGAATTTAAAAAAAAATGCATGATGATATCATGCTAAATATATAAAAATTATTGTGTTAATGCATGAGACAATTTCTGAGCTAATTTGTAATTTTCATTATTCTAGGTACTGATAAAGAACCTGCCTATTCTGTTCAAAGGAGACACAGTGGACTATAACAGACCAAAATTTAGCTTAGGTTCAATGGGCTGAAGCCATTCAGTGCTTTATAGATGATTAGAATTATTGACAGCCAACATAGCACAAGAAATTTTCACATCATTCACAGTGTGTTATTTATCCCTTAGATATTGTTCACTTACTAGTATTTGTTTTGTGGACAATTCAAATTATATCTGGGTTATTAAATGCAATTTCCAAGAGAAAGTATCTAAGTGATATTGTCACCCACACTATTAATAATATAATATTGACAATTGATCTATAGGTATTTCAGTTTAACAAAATGGAACTGTAATTGATTTTGTGATACATGAGTAGTGTTCATGTTCTCTGGGGTTCATTCTTCCTCCCAAAACATGGCCTTAGTTGGACTGACTGTGCCTAATTCGACCTAGGTGTGAATGGGTGTGTGAATGGGTGTGTAAGATACCCTGGGTGTATCCTTGGTGTGAGTATTTTTGTTGAAGATAAATGAATGTACCTTCCTGCTAATTTTCCAGAATTTTATTACGCAGATCTTCTCAACAGCCTTAGTTATTAATGAAAACCCAACTAAAAGCTCCAACTGACTACTCATTTATCAAAACTGTTTACAAATATACTATTAAGCTGGATCACATTTGTTTATTAGCCTTAAGTATTAGACCAGACGTGAGACCTACAGAAAAAAAGGTCAATGTATAAGAATGTACAAGATGCTTTCTTAAACCTATCAGGATACTGTTTGTTTCTCAACTGTTGCCAGGATTCTTTACCTCATATCAGCAATCATAAAGCAGTGGAAAAGAAATAAAATGTAATAGAAGCCAAGAAGTCTTTTACCTTTCCACTATAAAACTGCTTGCACACATACAAGTGACTGCCATAATCATGATATCTGTTGGATTGGGTTTAAAGAATCCTTTGGCTTTAAGCTGAAACATTTTATTACGGAACCTCTACACAATGATTATACCTGATGCTAACAGCCCTGCTGGATGAAGCGAAATATTTCATAATGGTTGTGCATTGCATTGAGGGTTGATGTTTTGTTTTGTTGCTTTAATCTGATAATCTGAGGTCAAGAAGAAGCAAAAAATGAAAAGGATTGTAGTGTGTAGACAGACAATGTCACTGCATGGAGGTCAGGGATTACATCATACCAAGTAACACTCCTTCTACCATGGCATAACTAGACATGTACAGATTAATGGATGTGGGAGAAAATGTAGAGCTCATTTGCTCCTCCAACACATGGCACTTATTGCACTCTACTGATTATTTACTTACATTGTCATCTGGAGTTAATGTTCCCTGTCTTAGTAACAAAAACAGTTTAGAAAGGCAACTTCCACAAGTCAAACTCGGCAGTTTCCCAGACTCGTCTCTGCTATCTGTCTCTATTGAAACACTCTCTATTTATTTGGGAAAACTTAAACAACTGCTGTCATGTCCGCCCAGAGTTGGCATAGAGCATGCAGGCATATTCATCATTACAAGGAGAAAGGGAGTCTTATTAATGGATTTCTTTTAACCCATAAGTGATAACAGGAATTTTACAGAGAAGAGTGAAGTAAATATTCTTGATGTAAATACTCTGGGAAGGTTCATGCTTCCATCCATTTTTCTGAGAATTCAGCAGTTTCCATGACAGTTCTGCTTCTGACGATTTGTCTGCTACACAGAAATCCAAATCAGTGCTAGTTGTTAAAAAAAGTGGATGCTTTGACTTTGCTAAAGGTTCAGGGAGAGACTGAACCATGCACTAAGCCTTCTCCATGGTGAAGGCCTTGAGCGCTCAAGTCACTTACTGCACAATATATATGGAGCAATGCAACTGAGGGCACTGGTGTGAATAATATTCACTTTTCTAGCAGAGCTGTAATCGTGGAGATTTATGATTCGCCACTCTATGGATGTCCTGGAGTATCCAATAAAAGCCATTCCACCACAGAATCCTGCAGTGGGCAAGAAGCAAAGAGAAAGATGGTAGTGGAGGGAGGGATGAAAAGAGGCTTAATGCCAAACAATCCTAGACACTACACTGTTAGAGCAGTGCAGTAAATAGTTCACACTACTCTCATATAATTCATTAATCAAGTCTTTAAATACTACAGTTTGTCATCTAATTGATGGATATTTCTTAAATAAGGCAAATACATATAAAGTGAGGATCATCTGGGTGATTATGTAACGTTAAATTACAACAGAACACTGCTTTCCTCCAACATCATCTCGTCACAGAACCACATACAGCACATGGTAGCAGCCAAATAAACTTTCACTTTGAATAATGTTTTGTTAAAACGCATCAAATCCCTCCTTAATGTGGTCTCAAGGCATAATTGTGCGATGATTACACCATGCAGTTTACATCATGACTGTCAGAGTCTATTAGTGTTTCTTTGCAAGGTTACTCCTGAGCAAACTGCATACTTGGAAGGAATATGAGCTAGGAAACCTGTCGTGGTTAACGACTAGAATTCCAAAAATCTACACCAGATATCTGTAGAAATATCACATCACATCACATTACTTAGTTGCAAGACTCATTATGAATAATAAGATTTTTTGTTTGTTTGTTTGTTGGTTGTGGGGGTTTTTTAAGACAAATTTTTGCTAAACTGAGGATATTTTTGGTCTAGTTTTTAAAGTGAAAAAGAGGAGAGTTACTCTAATGGACATTAAAAGTTACAGGATCTCTCAGCGTACTTCACTTCAAGTCTGATTGCACTCAGGAGTCCTGTAAAATGTCAAAGCGTTTCTCACGGACACTCTCCATACCCTCACACATCATAAACACACTCTGTCACCCTGAGCTGCCACATGTCCCTGAATAAACCATCCTGACATCCTCTGTCTCTGTCTCTCAATTTCTCTCTCTCTCTCTCTCTCTCTCTCTCTCTCTCTCTCTATTTGTGCATGTGTGTGTGTGTCTCTCTCTCTTTCTCTATTTTTGTCTCTCTGTCTCTTTCTATTTGTCTCTCTGTCTTTCTGTCTCTCTCTCCGTTTCTCTCTGTCACTCTCTCTCTCTCTTTGTCTATCTGCCTCTATCTCTCTCTGCTTGTGTCTCTCTGTCACTGTCTCTGTCTCCCTCTCTCTCTCTCTCTCTCTCTCTCTCTCTCTCCCTCTCTCTCTCCTCTCTCTCTCTCTCTCTCTCTCTCTCTCTCTCTCTCTCTCGGCATCGAAGTATAGAGATGGCTTTGCATAATATGCAAGTGTGTTTGAGTGTGTGTGTGTGTGTGTGTATATAAGTGTCTGTGTGTGTGTGTGTGTGTGTGTGTGTGTTTGTCATGCTTTTATCAGCTCCACTTTCTGTCATAAATCAAAAGGATATAGTCTGACAAACAATCCAATATCCAAGGTTAAGAAAACATGCAGAAAATAAATCACCTCAGTGTCATGTTCAATTTTTATAACAGCATTAAGCTGCAATAACCATAACAAGGGCTAAATTGATAGAACAACATGACTGCGCTCCTGGCAGAGGAACATACTCCTGTACAGAGTTCCCGAAAGAACCTGATGCTCAGGCTAGGACCTTAAACATATCATATATTCTCCTAATGTTTCACTGCTGCCACTATATTTCATGCTGTTTGTTACTCTTGTGTGACATGGATCACTCAGCCAGTAACAATCTCAGGTACAATCTGTGTGTAAACAATATTGTGTACCAGAAAAGAAGTTTCATTTGAGCTAAATCATTTGAACTGCCAACACTTGAGGCTCTGACTTGAAACAAATGCTGTCTGGGACTTTTGCTGGTCTGGGAATCGGGGACTTCTGGAGTCATTCAGCTGCACCTGAGCCATACGGCGATAGAGTCGAGGTCAAATCCACACACACTCATCTTTGTTTGTAAATACTGACCGCTAATGTTTGATTCATTTATAAACACTATAACATGGCCTCTTATTTTATTTTGTTTACACGTTAAACTGCACCACTTGACAAAAAAATCCAGCTATTTGTACAGATGGAAAGCAGTTCATATAGATATTAAACAATTTGGCATGGCTATCTCCAAGAATACACCGTGGCTTACAAATATGGCTGCTAAGGAGTACAAAAACCAACCGTGTCATTAATGACACATACACAGTCACTACATCACATCACTGATCATACACAAATAGCTCTCACACACTCCACACACTCACTTACATTTACACTCAACTCTGTTGTGTTTCTGCATCTGACATACCAAGCCTTTCTATCAGTCTTCTCAGTGATTGCTGATCTGGTCAGCTTTCCTGATCTGGTGATTTTTGCCTCTGATATCTTGTTTGTGAATCACCTCACCTACGTCCTGCCCTTGACTATGTTTAATCCATCCATCCATCCATCCATCCATCCATCCATCCATCCATCCATCCATCCATTCCCCCCCCGACCCACAGACCCACAGACCCACAGACCCACAGAAACCCCACCCCACCCCATCCATCCATCCATCCATCCATCCATCCATCCATCCATCCACCACTTCATCCATCCATCCATCCACCACTTCATCCATTCCCCTACCTTTTCACCCACCCGTCCATCCCCCCCCACCCACCCACCCATCCATCCATTCCCCTACCTTTTCACCCACCCATCCATCCACCCACCCACCCACCCATCCATCCATCCACCCATCCATCCATCCATCCACCCATCCATCCATCTAGCCACCCCTCCATCCATCCATCCACATTCATCCACCCAACCACCTTACCAACCATCCATTTTCTGTAGTGGTGGTACTATACAGGGTTGCAGAGAACCTGTAGTCTATCCCAGGGAACCCAGGGCACAAGGCACCCTTGGCATCACATAAATACACATATGCATACAGACACACACACACACACACCCATTCACAGTGCACTCTTCTGGACTGGAGTAGGAAAACGGAGTAACAGGAGGAAACACAGAAAAACAGAGAGAACATGCAAACTCCACACACACAGGACGTTGGCAGGAATCAAACCTCCAACCCCAGAGGTTTGAGGCAAACATGTTAATATCATCAAGTAAAAGCATTACCTGTTTTACCACCACTAACCTATCCGCTCTTTTTACTCTACACTTCAGAGTTTGTTTGTTTTTTTCAAATTTTTGAGATTAGCAGCACGTAACAGTTTAGTCAAGCTCTCCCTAACTAATGTCTGTGGTGTTTGTTTATGTGGTGTTTGATTTTGAGGACACAGTCTCTAGTCTATAATGTTATTTCTCAATTAAATCTTAAATCAAATGCTGTTTTTGAAGAAGAAATAAAGAAAATGTAGAACATGGAAGTGCACTAAAAGCACTTACAATAACAATAATATATATATAAGAACAAAACCACAACATAAACACTAACTGATTAATAGTATTGGAAGAGAGAACACCGTGTGAGAAAGGACCACGTCACATTGATGTATTGGACTGTACTAAAGTATTAGCACCTACATTCATTAATACTTCAACTGAAGATTCTAGATAGAAATTTGCAATATAAATCAACTAAAAAAAGCAAATAAACAAACAATGAAATGTCATTTAAGAAGACATTTGATATAATAAAATCTACAACATTATAATACACAGATGCAAAAGAATGAATTAACTTTTTACTGCAATGCATACTATATTCTGCATATGTAAATACACAGATTTTTTGAAATTCCAAATACACAGCCAAAAAAAATATATATATATACATATGGACACATACATTCTCATATCCCAAGTGAAAAACATGGCAGCATCTGGCCAGTTCGCTTCACACTCTGAGCAGACACAAGCATTTATAACCTTAAAAATGACTTCTGGGTAGCAGGTATCCAATTATTCGTTACCCAGGAAGCTGTGCTAAATGGAGAGGCTCGATGATTTACTTGCAACCTCTCCTTTTATTAAAACACTTTGTCTTATTGTTTTATTGATTTACAATCTGTCCTACTTTTTTGGCATCTGAAAACAATCAAGCAGCAGAGCAGCAGAATGTTTGGACATTAATCGTTAAAAGACAGTGTTTTATTCCTGGCCAGGGGTTTGCCTCACCAGCTGCTATGCATTCTGGTAAAAGAGAATGATTTATGGCCTTGTCGCCAAAACGATGAGGCAGACTCATTAACATATCGACAGCACCCAAGATGGATCATCAGCATTGATTATTTCATGGCCTGTTGATGCCCATTTGTTAAAAAAGAGTGGAGAAAAAAGAGGGAGGTGGAAAAAAGAGAAAAAGGAAAACGAAGGTGTAGGAGAGAGAGAGAGAGAGAGAGAGAGAGAGAGAGAGAGAGAGAGAGAGAGAGAGAGAGAGAGAGAGAGAGAGAGAAAGCGAAAGCTAAACAGACTGCTCAGGGTTTTATAAGTGGATCATGAGCACATTACCTCACAAAGACTGATGTTCACACCCAACACATTGCCATACTCTAACATACAGGCCTCAGTGACTGACAGCTATTAATCAAACTGTAGTGTTTTGTGGCGCCATAAATAAAAATAACAGATCTTAGACGCCATATTATGTGAAGTGCCTTTGTTGTTTTTGTAATAATATACTTCTAGTCAGACAAAAAAGCATCAAATCTATATGACCCATATGGCCAATGTGTGTGTGTGTGTGTGTGTGTCTGTGTTTTGCCATATCAATAAAATCGACAGAATTGTGGAAGCGGACCAAATGGACCGATACATTTGTTTCTGCTGATATTAATGAATACATATTTTATATATGATGAACTTAAAAATTGTAAAAAGAAAAAATGGCATGTACAAATGTTGGCACGAATTGATCTACATCAATTTTTTACCAATCTTGCCAAATGCTTCTAGAGTTAGAGTTTAGTCTTTTTCAATGATGTTTAAGTCTGGTGGCTGTGAGAGTCATTCTAAAAGCATCAGTAGATCTTCATGCTAGATTCTAAGGTATGTTTTGGATCAGTAAGCTCTTGTCTATGTCATATTTACTCCCACATGTTCCTGATATTTACTGAAATATATTCTTCTATTAATCTGTGTAACTTGTGCCACTGGCTGCCACTCAACCCCAACTTCTCAACTCCAACTTCATGCCTAATAGTTGAGAAGGTATTTTTTTTTGCAGGTCATGTTTGTACAAGCAACACCACACAATAGAACGGTGCACCATCAGTCCTCTGTCAGATAAACGTTCCTGCAGGATTTTAGTGTCATGATGGTTTTGCTTCCCCTTTTTGGTCAGCATATGGCCAGCTCTTTCTGAAATGAATTCTCTTGGTCTTTCAGATCATGCCCCTAAATGCTAATTTGATAAAACATTTAGGGCAGTGGAAACTGTGAGCTGGAAGTGCTTTGATAGCCATCATCTGCTTTGTAGGCAGCAATTAGCTTCATATTCAGATCCTCAGTCAACCACTTAGAAGATCCCATGGTTGATAGCACAAGGTTTGAAGCATCCAGGAATTTATTACATTTTGGAATTGTTATTACTAATGACAATTCTTGACCTGAGTAATGAGCCCTAATGAGTCTATTATCTAATTACGTTCTGGGACTTTTACAAATGGAAGAGTGTAAAAAAAAAATTTTTTATTTTATTCATCAAATTAAGGTTGGGTTTACTTATTTACTTTTCACTTGAAAAATCAACCAAAGTAAAACTTCTGAGCTTGAGAGGACACATGCATATAAGATAAAAGTTACTGGGTGTTTTTGTGCAATTTTACAGCTAATCACACACAAGAATGGATCGCTGTCTGCCTCTATCCCATCATTCATTTTTCATCTGCTCACTGCCCTCATCAAACTGCCTTGTCAAGGTCAACACAAGGAAATGATCACACATGTATGTGCATACTCATACACACACACACACACACACACACACACACACACACACACACACACACACACACCAATTTATCAAATAAAAGTGTTTAAGTCTCAGGGTGAGATAAATCCTCTGCCTCCTATAGCTGGGGTGACATTAAGGTGTGACGGTAAGCGAGTACGCTGATTTCTCCTTCATGACAATGATAGAGTTCCTAGAGTGACACTTGGCTAATTGATGAGCCAATCAGTCATTATTGAAAAGCAGGCACTACGCTACACCTCCTGATTGTCATTCCTTTGCCCGGCTGTCATGGTGTCTAGGAGCAGTAGTAACCTTGCCGTGAGAGAGTGTCACACACCCTTCTAAATCACGGCCCGACAGGCACTTGGCGTGTATTGACCAGCTAATCTTTAACGAGGAGCCAGAGAGCACCGGTTGGCTTTTTTAAGATCACCTTACATTTGTATCAATATTCCATCAACATGCCGGATTGTCTTTCTGCACATTGTTTGAGACAAATTCTCTGATAGATGCCTGCTTCTGACAGCGAGCAGAATAAAACGGTACTCCAGCAAAGTTCCTTACTTCTAATGAAGTCAATGGAGGGTAGAAGGAGAAGTGGGTGAAAAAGGCTGCTGGCCTCTAAACGTCCTTGGTGGAGAGTGTGAAGCAGTGGGGGAGAAAGTGTGTGTGTGTGTGTGTGTGTGTGTGTGTGTGTGTGTGTGTGTGTGTGTGTGTAAATGTGCGAGTGCGAGACAGAGGTCTGCCCTGCCCCTTGTACAGTATGGACGGGGACTTTAAATTGCTTCCGTCAGTGGTGCTGAGTAATGAGTGTGATTCTAATCGGAGTTCCTGAGGCCAGCAGCATTAGTCTTCATCTCCGAAGGCCCCTCTCCGCCACCCGTGACATCTAATGTAGAGCAGGTCCACCCGTAATGAGAATCCATTCTGCAGCCAAGCCACTGCCTACCCTCTACTCCATATCACACAGGAAGTCTTCGCTTGGGACAACAAGGTTACCGGCCCCCATCTTTGCCTCCAGCAGCCAATACATATTCAAGGGCTAGACTAGAAAATGGCTGGAGTCTCCCAGTGCAATACAACCACACAGACACTAAAGTCAATACCGTCGAGTGAATGAAGGGTAATTAGATTAAACCTTAGCTGTAGTGACACTTTCTGGCTGAATCATGTCAGTTTGTCTGAGAGAAATCTGATATGGGTTAAGCATAAGAAGAAAAATTAAATACTACATGATCAGTATGCATCCTCAACAGCACTCAGTCTTAAAAATAAATATCATCTGCACTTGTACACAGCCTCAGAACAATGCTCTGAGAGATTATGCCGTGGCCAAACCTGCACAGATGCAAAGAATCCTGAGTGAGCTATAGTAGCAGGGAGTAAATTGCAGTGGGGCTTTGCATGGCTGAATATTTTAGCAGGCCATTCCTCTCTGTCTGTCCCTGTTTGCCTGTGTTAAACTCCCCCTTTGCCCTCATCCATTCTCTCATCCACTTCCTGGCTTTGTGCATCAATCAATTGCCGCACTTTGTCAGCACCAACTTCATCCCAGATGCCGCAATCAAGCCGGAAAAAGAGTTCACAGGTACAGATAGACGAATCACACAACCTCCATTTGCATGTGCGGTTCCCTTTCACTCTTCTCCTCCAAGCAGCAAAGAAACCTGGGAACCTTGGAGCGTGTCTCCTTTTTCTGCATAAGCAGTGGCCCCTCTGTCCTCTAGCTACCTCTCTCACACACACACACACACACACACACACACACACACACACACACACACACACATATATATACACACACCTTAATACAGGCAGACACACACATCTTCTCTGACTCAAACATATAGACATGAACAGACAAAGACAGATGGGGAGCAAGGGAGAGAAAAAAGACAGGCAGTGAACGAGAGAGCGAGAAAGAAAGTGAGAGGTAGAAAGGAAAACGGAGAGTGAGAAAAATAGAGGGTGGCATTTCGAGAGAGGGGGAGGGAGTGATGTTTACTGGATTTTCTGAAACAATTGGTGCTCAGGTCAGGCTGCGGCTCAATTTGTCTTTTCTTGCCCGCACATCAATAGAAATCACAGGGTGAAAATGTATCGCTAATTAAGGGCTCATCAGGCTCACGTCAGCTGTGCTTTAGATGGAGAGAAGAGGAACTCTGAAGGGACTTTTAGTGCTCTGCACAAGCTCCTAGTGAGAAACACTGCTGAACAACTCATTCTTACACACTGCTTACACACTGAATAAAAAGCCAGGTGTGCAAGAAGTATTTTCATTCATTTTGTTTACTACAGATAAGATTTATAATGGCTCATTAGGTTTGACAGAAATTTCCAGAATCCATGCTAACTCGAAGTCATGTGGTTATTAAAGTAAAAGATGGATAATGAACGAAAATCTGAAATTCATGTAAATATCTTTAACACTTGTTACTGTTGATATAAATTGTACTGTAATTTAAATTGTAAACATTTTTGTATTAAATTAGCAAAAAATATAAAATTTTCACTAGTGGTCTCAGACTTTTGGACCTACTGTATATATTCACTGTAGTACATCTACATTGAAGTGAAACAGAAATACAGCGATTCATACTTCCATACATGCCACTAACACTTCATAAAGTTTACAGTTCCAACAAAAAAGTTTGAAATTAGTTAAACATGACAGTAGTTTCACGATAACATGAACCATTTCTGCACTGACACTCATTCACATTCAGATTTTCATTCTAAGCTAACTTGGCAAACAAGACAAGACATAATTATGGAGGCGAAATAACGAGCAGGATTTGGAGCCTTGTTTAAAATGAACGGAAAACGAATCCAACCTGCGCTTCATTCTGGGCCTGTTTGCATCCGACACTGCTAATTAGACAGCAACAAAATGTTATTAATAGGCCGGACATTACAGAATGAGCCTGTTATAAATGGGTCCTGTCAAACTCACATTCAGCCACCAAATGAGTATTCTCAGTTCACTGGCTGCATCTGAGCACTCCCCCATCCCTGCTGGATAACTAATGATTACTATTAACCATACTGTTAGTGAAGATGGCCAAGAAATCCACAAGCAAAAAAAAACCCTAAAAGTAACACTCCAAAGAAAAAACAAAAACCTAAATTCATCCAACAAAACAGCTTAAGCCTCCTGTGGTGACAAAAAACAGACAGTTTGGCTCCAGCAGTGCTGTGTGAGAGGATCTTGTTTTCTACATAATTAACACTTATTTGTGCCTTTAAAAATGAAATTCTATTATAATTATCAGCATCCAGCAGCATTAATGCAGCCATTACATGCTAGCTGCTGGCTCGGCGGTGCCAGGAGCAATGTAATTCACAGATTACCGCCCTTCAAGGCTTTCACACGAGCTGGGTTTAAGTGACAAACCTCCTCGGCTCAGCCTTTTATTAGAACACAAAACAAATTCCTCATATTAATTAACTCTCATCTCCCAGAACACATCCAGTAGCCCCTCTCTGATATACTGGCTAAGTATCTGCTCTGATGCCTCACTCAGGCCTGTTCTCAAATAAAAAGCCCACTAATAAATGGGAGTCCTATTTACCCAGTCAGTTCCACTTTAGCAAATCCCTTAGCCCTGGAAAGCGGTTAAGTCTGCTCAGGAGAAATGTAAATACATAAGGACAGGAGGAGACAAGTCACTCTCCTTCAGAGGCAAGGCCCTATTAGGCCATATTTCCACATCTCGATTTCAACCGCTTCATCAGGACTGAGAGGAGCATCGTGCCCAGGAGGTGGAGGTGCTGCTTTTATGGGCTCCGATTGGATTACATCGAGCCACTAACCAAATACAACTGGCTTAGCATGAAATATTAAGCTGACAGAATGGGTTTGTTGCTGTGTCTCTGACGGTGGTGACGGCATGATATTTCATAGAGCTCTCTCTCTCTCTCGCTCTCTCAGTGTCCAAACAGCAGATACAAGACTGACACTAATGCATCAGGCGCAGGTTGCGGTGAGGATCGTTTGGAAGATATGACAGAAAAGCAGCTCCATTTTGCTCCTCTCAGGTCCAAGTGTCAAAGTGTCCATGGCACAGATCGCATATCCAAATCCATTTTTCATAGAAACAAAGACCCACAGATGATCCATTATACCTGTGAAGGCTCATAAACCTTTAAAAAGTGTGAGGTTGCAATTTTAGGGATATAATAACAATCAGTAGGCAGTGGCATTGTGCAAGTCTGTAACAAATATCAATCCGATACGGGCTGACAGCTAAACTGTTAAGATTGCGTGTTCCGACAAAATGGGCGAAACCCGATGAAATAAAACAAAAAGGAAAACCGATAAATTCAAACCTCATGTAGTGTGAAGAGCAAATATGAAGAAAGGCATCAAAATAATGAAAGATTGTTTATGTATTCTGGCATGAAATGGGCTGGGTGTTAGGAGGGAGCGGCGCGTGAGAGAAGGATGGACAGCACTGACAGCAGCGTATTCATCCTGCACGCCACAGCAGACGGCCTGCTAGTAGCGCTCGACAGAGCAATAAATCAAGGGCTCTCCATGCTGTACCTACAGCTTATTACATCCACCATGACAAATAAATAATAATCCCTGTCACGACAGGCCTTTGCTCAAGGATTGAGCCAAAAACCCTTTTGCTCATCACTCCTGATCTTAAGTGAAAACACTAGAACAAGGGAATTGAAGGCCATGCTTTACTGAGCTTATGAAACTTGCTGAGGAGAAAAAAAAAAGGTTGACAGGAGAGAATAGAGTGTATGGAAAGACAGAAAGAGAAAATGACACTGTCCAAGCCAGAGCAGTCGGTGTGAAAAAGGAAATGACCCTGGCTGAGCTAGCTAGCTAGCCATACACTGTGTTTGTGTGTGTGTGTGTGTGTGTGTGTGTGTGTGAGAGAGAGAGAGAGAGAGAGAATGAGTGCTGCACAACCACTGTCGCCTATTCAACCGAATAGCACCCATGGGGACAGAGCTAAATCAAAACGATTTCACCACTAAACATAAACGGCACAGCGAGAGCAAAACTTCATGCCCATTTTAGGAGCCTATCAGGTCTACAACGTCCGCCATAACCACAACTTCTCCTAATCCCTATAAAAGCCCCGTCAGTCTACTCGCAAAAATCAACACAACAGCACTGTAGGCCAAATCTGATACAACACTGTACATGAGTGCAAAATTATATATGAGTAATTATATACGGCACTTGTTTGCTGAAAACACCAACTCTGACACAGAATATCACTTTGCCAATAAAGAAGCACATGTTTTGTGTAACAATTAACGTCAAAAGCATCTTCCATTAACAACGTGAGGTTCAAGCATGGCTGCAGAACTAAGCTGTATGTCATGAAGGAAGGAAACATGATTATGGGGAAATTATTTGTGACAGGGTAGAGTGATACAACCCAACATTTTCCTATAACAGCATGTCCTGAAGTCTTTGATTCCTCTTATACCACAGTCCAATTGTTTCACTTATAACAGCTTCAGCAGCCTCTCTTTTGAGAAAAGTCTGTCACATTACCCAGAAACAAAGCAGCTAACAAAACAGTAATATACAAAATTGCAATAAAATGACAAAGTTTAAGATTTTTCATTTATATTTATCCGTAATGAGCAAGCCAGAGGAAACGGTGGCAAGGATAAATTTCCTGAGACAATATTACAAAGAAACCATGATAGATACCAAACTCAACCAAACCAAAAGAGAACCCATCCTCATCAGATTATAAATCATTTCCTTTCTATAACTGTATATAGTTAAGCACAGTTGTATCCTTGTTGAGTTCTGAAGACTGTTACATAGCGCTGACCCTGGAGATGCCTTTAAAACATAAATAAACACTTCCTCACCATATTGATGACTATATGCTCATTTATTTCATTTGTTTCCATTGATTATTGGTCCATCACACATGTCCCTGTGTAAACTATAGAAACAATAATGCACTAGGATGAGCGTATTAATATAATACTGATATCTAGTCAGAGGCATGCTGTTGTTGAAAATGAAACTGACCAATCAGAAACGAGAATGAAGCACGAGCCACAGCCACATTTCTTATTGCTCACATATCTCCTTGCTATGACTAATAATCAGGTGAAGGAATGGTGTGTGTGTGTGTGTGTGTGTGTGTGTGTGTGTGTGTGTGTGTGTGTGTGTGTGTGTAGGTCAGCACAACTGAAAAAACGCTAGTGTTTATCTCATTTTAAAACAACCACCATTTTGGCTGGTGCCACCTTCCATTAAATATCTAAAGCCACACCCTACAAAACCTACTGCATCTCCAGTAGTCTCCTAAAGTACAGCACTGCACAGTGACATTTGTGTATGACTGAAAGTGTTACAAGGGAAATAAAGTGCTGATTAAAGAGAGGGCTCTGAAAGGTTAGGAGATGGTAAATGGAGCTTCCATCTTGCTGCTAATAGGAGGGAAACTGTTAGACAGGAGGAGATGCTGATCAGGACGGCTGCATGGATCCTTCAGTCCCTGCACAGGAATTAATCACAGAATCACTAAGGCATGCTTAATTGCGAGTTGTACATCACGGTGAAATTCAGGCGCGGAGAAGCAGGAAACTCATTATTCCAGCGTTTAGATGTGGGATGCTTGCCGTTTGATCCTTCCTGTACACTTGGGATTGGGCTCAACCTGACAGCCAAAAACTGATGATACCATAACCCACTAATTAATATGACGATTACTATAACACTGAGCATTGTTTAGAGTGAAAGCTATTCTAAAATGTCTATTAACTTCCCTGGAGCAGAAAGGGTTAAGGGCCTTGTTCATGGACCCAACAGTGTCAGCTTGGCAGTGCTGGGACTTGAACCCTGACCTTCTGATCAACAACCCAGAGCTTTAACTGTTTATATTTGCATCATGCTAAACCTTTAGAGCTGCCTGTCGTCAATAGTCCACAATAATAAAATATAGCTTTTCCAGAAACTTTTTAGGGAGATGCAGCGGCTCCACAAGCCCAGGGTATACTGTACTGTAGCGGTGCCAAAGTTTCTGGTTCCACCCGAAGCTCTAGTTACTGTCTGTGTTATTGTGCATGTTCTCACTGTGCTCCCTGGGCTTACTCGCAGTTCTCCAGTTTCTTCCCTTCTTCCAAAACAACATGCCACTAGATGAACTTGGCCAGAAGTGTGATTGTGATGCAGTCCTGCCCCACACTGGGGTGTTCCTGGGATTCATCACAACAATGACCAGTATAAAACTGGAGATTAATGGCTAATGCATGAGCTTTTATTTAAACACTAGACACAGAAGCTAGCTTAAATATTACTTCTATTTCCAAGATGGTGACTAAATGACTCCATGTAAAATAAAAATAAAATATTACCATGTTACTTATGTAAAAAATTTTACTGAGATATGTTTTGAAAAGACAGAGTAAACAGTAAACAGTGGTTAAAGAGTGAAATTCAGCTAGCATAAAACTACAATTTAGAAATATCAATAAACGATATGCAGCACACCAGCAGTATAGTCACAATGCTCACTGTACAGGTAATTCACGAGAGAAAAACAAAACGTGTGAGTGTAAATACACAACAAAAGCTGAAAACTATTGTTCCTGGCACCTTCCTGACCCTGGATTCGTGGCCTTGTGTGCTCTCCTATGAGTAAAAAAATATCTGTATTGCTGTCAGAGACTTGGTCATGGCAGCATGTGGTCAAGATTTCCATTCTTGTATAAAATAGATATCATGCCCACAAACTGGCTGATGCCAGAGAATCACAGCACCTGAGGCCCTAAAACGTTTGACCTCTGGATTGCAGCCACTGGGCCTGAACATATAAGAAGAGAAGTTTATTCACTGTGCTTAGTCATCTACACACACACACACACACACACACACACACACACACACACACACACACACACACACACACACACACACACACACACACACACACACACACACACTTTCTCACAACCAAACACACACAGAGCAAATGTGAGAAAACTGACCATGAGTCAAAGTGCATTTAGAGTTCATCAGGCAGGAGGGGGTTATGGGTGAGTGAAAGGTGAAATAAAGTCAACAGAGAAGAAAAGAAGAAAGACAGAACTTCCTTCACCTTTCGTTTCACTGCATTAGACTATATGCAAGTGAGTAGGAGGATAATTTAGCTACCGGCTTCAGCTGAATATTCACCAAGCTCGTGGTAGACGACATTAATTTGTACGTGTTGGAGTTTTGAGATGACATGGTGTGTGTGTGTGTGTGTGTGTATTTGGTGGGGGGTATGGTAAGGAGAGACGCGCAGGGACACACTGGAGAAGGTCAGCCTCAGTACAGGGGAGTGGCTGGCCACATCAATCATCTCAATTTAGGCAGTTTTATTAGTATGCAACCGCAATCTTCTTTCTGTAGGTCAAACAACAAAGCAAGCGCTACTGTGTTAAACCTCCTGCAGTCAGAAATACAGAAATACCCCTAATCAAGACATGTTATTCTGTGTTGAGAATAAAGAACGGTAGTTGAAGATTTGAGGGTTTATTGTTTATGTACAGGAAAAATTCAGTTACACAGTACAATGAAATTCTTACACTGTGACTCCGTAATACACAAAAAAACATAAATTACAAATAGTACAAGAACTAGTAACGAAAATGTTGAAACAGGATAAACTTCTACACAATGGAAAGAGTTGAATGGAAACAGTTTAAGTCTAGATTTTGCACAGATTCTCTGAAAGATGGATATAGACAGCAGGCTTGGACGTCGTGATATAAAGCACAATATGAAAAGCTGTAGGTTGAAGTTCAGTAAATTCTGTCCAAAAAGGTTCAGAAAGGAACTAAATGTTCTCCTCCAGAGTACGTAATGCAATTTTAGTTGGGGGAAGAAAAAAAGAACATTAACCGAACTCCTGCCAGCTCCATATTCATCTCAGAACTCCAAAATGATGCCTATCATCTCTTTAAAATATGCACTCAGTGCCCCTGTCAGGCCCATAGGCTGGAAGAATGAAGAATGCAGTGGGATTGAGTTGCTGGCACACACACAGTCTGTTTCTAAATGCACATTTTTTCCAGGTCAGGAACTATGGAGAATGAAACTCACTCAAAGCCGCTTAATTCAGTAGATGCAGGTATGTAGTAGGAAAATGTAGAAGCCATGGTCTTCAATTTAGGCATTAAGCTTTGTTTATGTGTTTAAGAACGAGCCAAAAAACAAATTTAGATTTGTGAATCCAACAGTATTATATCTGTAACCAGCCAAAGCCCATGTGACTTCTCGAAATGACACAATGCCATAAATCTACAAACTTCATTTGTACACTTCAAATAGCACTCTGGAGTGAATCGTGTCATTTAAAGACACAGGTATCTGCCTGGTATCTCCTCATTCTCACTTGTGAGTTTCAGGGTTTAATGTATGCAACAGCACCTTAAATCATCCGCTTTTAATTAGGACATCCACTTAGCACCTGGAGAGCAAACGCCTTCAAAAAGGACCGTCAAAAGAAATATCTCCCTACTGTGTTATTAACAGAAATACATCTGCCCTGCACTACAATGTCTAATTAACAGTGTTCTAACAGGCCATAAAACCTTCATTAACACATCCACTGCTAACACACTGCCATAGCATCAAGCACGAGTAAAATTTCACACAAACCAGAGACGCCATTAGGATCCTACGAATGTAAACAGCGTTCTATATGGCCTTCAAGCTGTCAAGGAGGAAACTGATTTCACTATCTGATTAGAAATGCAGCAACACTGAATAAGCTGAACTACTATTTGTGAGAGAAAGAGATATTTCGCTTTCCTGTACTGGAGCAGAAGCGAACACAGTGCCCTTTAAGTGTTCCAGATAAATCTGTATGGTCAACAGGATTGTCAGATGTACGCAGGCTAGTCTTCAGAAAGTATTTACTTCATTTGTATTTGCAATGTTTTCTCCATCACTGTTGACACTCTAAGAGGACTTATTTCTGGAGGCCGGCGAGGCTTGCCAGCAAAGTGGTTTGGTTTTTTTTGGTGTGGAGGATTTTTATGCATGTATTTTTCTAGCAGAATACATCTCTGCTTGGAGACAAACATGGCAATGAAAACCCCTCTCAATAAGTTGCAGTTATAATGGAGCCACTGTTGTAAAACCATCCACTTACAAACTTTGGCAGGCAGTAGATCATTCACTGGTAAACAGCACGCTTTATCAGATCATAAAATCAGCTTGTAAGCTTTTAGGGTTTTTTCGTTTTGTTTTGGGGTTTTTTTCTTTTTCAGCCTAGGAAAAAGCCTTCTGGAGAAGCAGTTGAAATAAAATTCCCCCAAAACAGCAAATGGATGAATAAAAATAATACTTTTTATATAAATAAATATGCGAGTACATATATATTTATGTATATTTTCCATCAGTTTTTATAATCTCTTCTGCCGTTTTTTGTATTACCCTTTGAAAAACAGCACCAAACTGCACCATTCCTTGAGACTGGAGTTATCATCACAATACAAACATAACACTGTTGGTATGCCTCTAAAAATGATTTGAGGTACATAACTGGACCATAATTCACGTTTCTAGGTAAAAGGTATTTATTAAAGGTACGCTGTATGCACATATCCATATGAAAGATATATATTAAAGATGAAAAAGATAAGCGTACCGCCCCAATGACTAGAAAAGATACGGTTTAGTACACCTTTTTCTGCAAGCTCATGGGTTTATGTATAAAGCAGTAGAGTATATTAACATCTAAGGAAGCCCTCCAGCTTAGAAAGATGTCAACACTCCTATACAAGGCATAATTAAGACCCCTATGGTTCTGCTCTCTATTCCTCAGACAGTCATTTCAGAGCA
Organism: Hemibagrus guttatus; assembly: GCA_033459395.1. Classification (NCBI taxonomy): domain Eukaryota; kingdom Metazoa; phylum Chordata; class Actinopteri; order Siluriformes; family Bagridae; genus Hemibagrus; species Hemibagrus guttatus. The sequence continues at coordinate 14,444,305 of JAUCMX010000002.1, read as the reverse complement.
GGATGTAGTCAGAAAAAGCCTAGTTGCTCTGCCTGGAGTGGTGTCCCTGATAAACACACACTTCTCCCTACAGTAGGAGGGGTCAAGAGTTCAAACCCCAGGTTTGAACAGTTAAGGCTGGGATGTGAACTCCTGACCTCGGCGACGTTGGGGGGGGTCAGCACTTCAATGCCGAGCTGCCTGGATTTACAACTGCATGCTGACTCCATGCAAGCACAGCAGAAAGCACCTGATAGCATCTCCTTTGGGGAGGAGGAGTCACTGCGCTCCCTTTGTACTTTCAGTCACAGCCAGGCCTGCACCATAAATCATGTTAATTAGTTGACTGATAAAATAAATCTTAAAGAGGCAGGCGAGATCCTGTTTCCCGCACTGTTTTAGGCCACGCTGTGTTATTTGTCATCTGCGAGTCACTGTTTAATCTAGCCATTTGTAGCAGGAGTTTTTTTTTTTAAAAGGGTCTCGACGAACCAGAGGGACGGAGAGAGGCCGATACAGGTAGCTTCGGCTCATCCATCTTCCCCTGGGTGGTCTACGCCGGCCCAAGCCGAAACACAGGCGTGATCAGCAGGACGCTGGTTTCACATGCAGATGCTCTACTTAGTTAACACAAAATGCTATAATGAGTGCTTAATTTACAAGTTGCCCTAACTTTAAAAATCATCATTAACCTAATGCCAAATGCAATTTAGCTTTCTGGGTGCATTAAAATTGAGTTTAAATGGGGAGAACTTTTTAAAGAGATTGTAAATTCTGTGTAGGAGAGGTTTTATGAAAAATGAAAACAATGAAAACAGAAATGGAAACAACAGCACAAGGCGTCGTAAAAAGGCATTAAAAAGCATATAAAATGGGCTACAAATACTAAAGTGTGGAACCTGTGATTTTCATTTTGGTTATTGGTTATGTTTTATGCACATACTTTTTTGAGGAGATACGAATCGTGCCTCAGCTCCAGTGGCATGTGCCAAAGACTTAAAAAGGTCGTCCATGCACCAAAATACTCCTTACGAAAGTACACTGTTACATCAGTAATTACAGCTTTTTTGTTAGAGTGTTTTGTGTTTTGCTTTGCTTGTTCCGTCTCAGAGGCTAACAACCCTTCATTAGCCACGGTTTGACTCCCTCCTCACCAGAGCAAATTATACAGGAGAGTGGCAGCTTTCAGAGGAGAATAGCGGTGGTGTCCTCTTCCCTTAAGTGTGCCTGTAAATCACAGGGACAAAACTTTGCCTTCTAACCTCTCACCTGCCTCCCCTGCAGAAAACCCTGCAGAAATTATTGTTATTATTATTGCGTGTTTCATGATATCAGTGGCAAGCAATTCAATGTTCACCGTATTTATAATAGTAGTGTGCTATTAGACCCAGTAGTAGTAATAATATCAGTGGTACTAGGAGTAGTAATAGTAACAGTACTAATAGAAGCAATAATAACAATAATTATAACAGTACTAGTACAAGCTAGCTGAAGAAGAAGAAATAATGTAGTACAATATATAATACTACCAATAAAAAATACTACTAATAATAACTATAACAATAATAACATTAGAAGAAGCACTACTACAACAGCTAATACTACTAATAATAACAATAATAGTAGTAGAAAAAGCAATAATAACAAAAAAAAAAATTTGGAAAAAAAAATAGAAGTACAAGTAGAAGCAGGAAGAAGAAGAATCGTAGTAGTAGAAGAAGGAACAATAATACTACTAGTAATTTTAAAAAATAGAACAAACTTTTATTATAGTCATATATACATTACAGCACATTGAAATTCTTTCTTCACAACTTTGGAAGTTGGGGTCAGAGCGCAGGGTCAGCCATTATGTGCCACCTCTGGAGCAGAAAGAGTTATGGGCCTTGCTCAGGGGCCCAACGATGGCAACTTGTTGGTGCTGGGGCTTTAACACCGATCAACAACCCAGAGTCTTAACCACTTGAACTACCACTGCCCATAATAATATTAATAGTACAAAAAATGCAGTAGTAGCAATAACAGAAAGAGTATAGTAGAAGCAGTAATAAAAACAATATAAGTAGAAGGAGTAGTAATATCACTAGTAGTGGAAGTAGTAATAGTAATATCACTAGTAATAGGTCTAGTACTGTTACTACCACTACCTATTTTAATAATAATAATAATAATAATAATAATAATAATAATAATTCTTGCATGGTTAAGGCAGCTTTGTTTATTAGAAATAGGTCCATATTTAAGTTGTGAAGGAAACAGCACTGAGGATGGAAGGTGAAAGTTTTATACTTGAAGATGTAAGCATAGACTTGTTAGGTCAGATGTACACTGCATCACCATGATTTAGATCTAACACATACATATTAATTCCTTGTGTTAACTTTCTCTGTTGTGACAGAACTTTGATGGTGACAGACAAAAAGCCTTTGTAATTCAGGCTGCATTGAGTAATGAATAGGCAGGTGTGACCGCTTAGACCAGCATGTTTGGTTGCCTTTTATGTAAACATGCAGCTGAAGTCATCCACAAAGAACAGCAGGACATCCACACTCCACACTCAGAGGAAGGTCAGCCCACACAGAGATAAAGAAAGTGACACTAGAAGATCTGTGTAAGGATGAAGATTGCGGCGCATCCTGTTCCTTTGTGTGATTTACTGACAGTCGTAAGCGACACAGAAACTGCTTTTGTTTGATGAATAAGAAAAGGAAGGTGGTGTGTAGCGAGTCCACTTTATCAGTGATGTGCTACACTTCATCAGTGATGTGCTCCGGCCTGTTTCCACATTCTCGCAGGAGAGGATTATCATGATGAAGCCATCTCACACTACCTATTGATCGGAGCCTTTGCCTTGCTCAGTGAAAGAAAGTCATGTCAATAAAATCATCACTAAATGAATTCATTTTTCAATTGTGCTCTCAAAGATAATTAGGTTGTACATCATGGCTGGGTTTTGCCACTATATCATGAGTGAATTATGCAGCCCTCCAACACATCATCATCATCATCCTTAGTTTGCTCTGAGTGCCGCACTAATAAACTGATGGCTACATAATTCTATTCCTGTTCCCCTGCCAGTGGAGCACAGAGTGAGCCAGTTGAATAACTCTTCTTTAAGCCCATTACTGGCTCTAGCACTAATATCACCATCTAATGGTGGATAATACACAATATTCAAGAGTTCAATGCGTAGCGTGTTTGCAAATGCCTTTGTAAAGAGCTGTACTTAATCATGCATTGAACACTCTAGGGACCGGGCAAGAATAATCAGTAATAAGGCCACACCAAGCCTACATGTTCATTAGTAGATTACAAGATCACAATTTGCACAGCGAAAAAGACTCATTTTAGCACCATTCAAGAAAAAGAAATAAGTATAAACTATACACTACACAGGGTATACATCTTTATACATACTTCAAATTCCATAGTGTATTGTTTAGATGTGTTGAATCTGATTGGTTGGAATGCGTTGATTCATTTTCTATTATGGAAGATCTGACTGTAGTGGCAGCTCTAAGGCAAATCACATGTTTACATTCAAGTGCTCGTTCTGATATGTTAGCATTTCTAAAGTAAAAGATAATTCACTGGTATTTGTATAGCAAGTGCTCACAAAATCTAAGCCTGAGAATATAATATGATGTTATTTATGTTGCGCTGTTTCCATGTTCAGCACTGAATTGAATTTCTCTGTCATGTCACACTCCACAGTGATGGTTAATGGTACATATAAAAGTAGACACTCAAGACTTTGTAGGTTTGCATAAGTATTTCTGTTTTTCCCCATCCTACTAACAATATATTCACAGAAATATTCCAAAAAACAGTCATTTCTGCTTTCTGAGACGCCTTAAGTGCTTGTTCATAAGCATCTAAAATGTGAATATCTTCAACAACTAAAGTTCTGTGTATATTATTCAATCAGACATACAAACATGTCACACTGAAAGCCAACAGTGTATTGGCTAATTTTATAAAAAATATTTTTTTTGTTTATATACTGACTGAAAATGTCAGATAAGTCGATTTACATTCCACCAGCAGAATGGAAGGCCAGTGAACTGATTAACATATAAGGAAGGCGTCTCCAGTTTCAGCACACTGTAATTAGATTCACAAGTAAGGCTGTTCTGTTACGATATACGACGTGGGGAAGTCTACAGGATGGATGAAGACAGTTTCCCTGTTCTTCTTAACTGCTTTTTAATATAAGTAATACCAAGAGCTAACTTTTACAATCAACGTAACTATCAATAGTTTCATTTAAAATTGTAATTATTGACAAATTGCTGCGGTATAAAATGAACAAAACATGTTCGTTTATGTCCTGTTGTGTTTTATCCCTTTAGAAACACTAAATATATTAAATATATAAATTATGAAGGAAATAGCAAATCTGTGTCTTTGGCATAAAACGCATATGTCTGAAAAAATGGTACCATTTTATACTACTACACTTTTTCTTTGTAAATAGAGGATAAAGGAGATATAAAGAGAACAAAAACTGTTTGCAGAGCCTATTTTAGATCATATGTTGACAACTGCTACTTTGAACAGCAAATAAATCCATCATCAAGACTGTCATATGTGCAGTCTATAAAAAAAAGACTTTTCACTGGCACTTAAACAAACAAATGAAGAGGGAAAAAAAGCCTAATGCTAATACTACACACAATAATGTCACAAACATGAAAGTGGGCTTTTATTGTATCTTCTATTTTAACATGTAAAAACTGAACATATGAAAAGGAAAACGTTTTTAGGGGAGAAAGTTTTGGCACAACGTACAATCCCACATAAAAGTTTCAGTCCTTATAATAAGATGTAAACAGATCCCATTAAGCAACATCCATTATAGTGAAATCAGCAGAACCAGATACGTAATTCTACTTTCCGATACACAAGAGTTATTTATGACCTAGTATTATAAAAGAAGCATATATAATTTATGACCTTCAATTAAAGTCGGCTACTTTCCATGAGCTTTCAGGTTCTCAGGGATCCACGGATACACACATGCCAAAAATATGCAGCAACACCACTTAGACTGCTAAAGCAAGATTCAAGACTGATTTATGGACATAAATTAAAAGGAATGAAAAATTTATGACTGCAATTTGTGGGCAGCCATAAAACTATTAGAGAACTTTGGAGTCCTTTTGTCTCTAAGTGAGGCAAGATGATTTATGAAAACATAACAATTCTCTCCTTCAGAGATACATGTCAAAGGAAGCATAATCAGGCTGAAAGCTAAGTGTTTTGTGGGCGTGTGATTTACTGACAATCACAATCAACCGTGCTGTTTAAACAGTCGACACCCAGTTTGCCCGCTTCTGTGCTCGACTATTGCTTCTACTGTTCCTTCCAATGCTGAAGAGAAGTCTATCTGTCACTGGTAAATGATAGATTAAGCTTTCATTCAGCAGGGAGGAAGCTGGGTATGTCAGTTACCTGGTAGAAAAAAGCTCTATTCATCAATCCAACACACACCCAGTTAAACAAGACCTGAAAGGATGAAGGCCTACTGCATCAGAGTTTCTCACCAGGCAATTCACCTATACATCGTATCTGTGTGACGTGCATGAATCACCACCCACAATAAATGTCAGAGCGTTGCATTGAAAAGCATCTGTTTTGCCCAGAGCTACTTGAATGAAAGTTTCATTTGTAGCTTCAAGAAGGGATGAAAAATGACATGGAAATGTCTTTCAAGTATACAGATTAGAGGCTGAACACGCAGTTCCATAAAATACAATTAAATTATTATCAAAGATTTATTATGTTGACTTGTCTTATTATTCCAATTTCAAAGTGAGAAAACATCTCGCATTCTATAAAATATAATTTTATTTATGCGTTGTTTTTCTTAAGATATTCACCCATTTATCATGTGTACTGAGCTGGCTTGCTACAAATGCTAAATAAATCCAATCAGCATGTCTTTGCAGTCGAGCGGAACGTGATTGTGGGTCCTGTGAAGTGAAGTCGGGTTGGTGCTGCTGTTTGCACTCACATGCATGTGACTAGTGTGGCAATTGCGAGTCATTAATAAAGATATGCCCATGGCTGGCATCAGGCTGGGCTCTGCTATGTGTCTGCGAGGACACGCTCTGTGCAGGGGAACGTGGGTAGCCCTCTCCTTGGCTGTGCTGCCGTTGATTGTGTATGATTAATGGTTTAAAGGAACAGGGAGAGAAAGGTCAACTTCTGGGTTGGAGTTGGAGCAGCTACATAGGGAGTAATTAAGACACTTGTGTAAGCATGATTAATAAGCCTGGGCTGACACTGTGTACTGTAAACAAGAGGCAACCAGATGGTTTGCCACATAATGCATTTCATGCCAAGCTGAAGGATCCTCTAAATGAAAGCATGCAGTAGTGTAGTCTCCCCCCCTCCTCCTCACTCTTTCCCTCTCCCCCCCACCCCACCCCACCCCACCCCACCGCACCCCAGCACAAGCTTCCTCCACTCCTCCACTCCAATCACCATGCACTGCTTATTTGAGAAATGAGCTGGTTCACATTCTCTGAAAACAGATAGAAGAAGAAATGTTTACTTAAAGAGGTTTTATATGCTAAAACACAACAGGATGTGCTGTAATAGGAAACTTATCATCAGCACACCTCAAAGAGACTGATTCCTCTTAATCAATTTACCAACTATCACTGATATTTTTTTTTATTAAATAAAAAGGCTCCCCGTGACAAGAGAATTGATCAAATAAGCGGTACAGACAATTGGGAAAAAAAGCAGCAAGTCTTACTTTTAATTCCTTTATAGTTCCTGTTAGCCCTTATGTTACAGTACCTATAAACAACAGTCTCTCCTTTTCTTTCAGGTGAGCTTGTCAAACAAAACATGATAAAGAAATAACGATACACATTTCTACAATACAAGGTATCATGATATGTAGTTTATTATATAAAAAATACAGAAGTAAAAATACTATAATATAAAAAATACAAAACAATTCTTTTCATCATTTTTACATTTCGTCACTTAACAGATTCCAGGTTTTAAGAATTCAGCTGAATTCAGCTAATTAACATAATTAATAAAAAATAATGAAATTAACAATACCATGGTGCTTCTAAATTCTGAAATCTGATTGGTCAGAAGGTGTTGATGAATTTTCAGCTACAAATCACAGGATTATATTAATGAGCTTGTTTTTTGTTTACTGATGAAAAGATGGAAGGAGTCTCCAGTGTCAGCTATCAGTACATTTTTCACAACATCCCATTATGTTTAATAAAAGTTATAAAATACACACTATATTATAAAATATATAAAAATACACAAAACATACACACTACAAAGTTGTTGTTACAAAGCTGGAAGCACACAGTTGTACAGGATGTCTCTGGAACTAAGAGGCCCAAACTTGAACCAGCATGACAATGCCCCTGTACACAAAGCAATATCTAGAAAGACACGGTTTAAAGCATAGATTGGAAGAACTTGAGAGAAAGAGTCTTGACCTCAACCCCACTGAACACCTCTGGGATGAACTGCCTGACTTTCTTGTGTCTGAATAACACAAATCCCCATAGCTTTTCTTCTTTCTTTCTTCTTTTTTTTTCTTTCTTTCTTTCTTTCTTTCTTTCTGTCTGTCTGTCTGTCTGTCTGTCTGTCTGTCTGTCTGTCTGTCTGTCTATCTATCTATCTATCTATCTATCTATCTATCTATCTATCTATCTATCTATCTGTCCACCTATCCATCTGTCCACCCATCCATCTATCTATCTATCTATCTATCTATCTATCTATCTATCTATCTATCTATCTATCTATCTATCTATCCACCCATCTATCTTAAACTATCTATCTATCTATCTATCTATCTATCTATCTATCTATCTATCCATCTATCCACCTATCCATCTGTCCACCCATCCATCTATCCACCCATCTATCTATCTATCTATCTATCTATCTATCTATCTATCTATCTATCTATCTATCTATCTATCTGTCCGTCCGTCCGTCCGTCCGTCCGTCCGTCCCGTCCGTCTATCTATCTATCTATCTATCTATCTATCTATCTATCCATCTATCCACCTATCCATCTGTCCACCCCATCTATCCACCCATCTATCTATCTATCTATCTATCTATCTATCTATCTATCTATCTATCTATCTATCTATCTATCTATCCATCCATCCATCCATCTATCTATCCATCTGTCCACCTATCCATCTGTCCACCCATCTATCTATCTATCTATCTATCTATCTATCTATCTATCTATCTATCCATCTTTCCCCCTATCCATCTTTCCCCCCATCCATCTATCCACCCATCTATCTATCTATCTATCTATCTATCTATCTATCTATCTATCTATCTATCTATCTATCTATCTATCTATCCATCTATCCACCTATCTATCCACCTATCTATCTATCTATTCTCCAGAATGTAACAGCCTTTCAGGAACTGTCGAGGATATTACAACAGCAAAGAGAAAATCTGCAATGGGATGTTCAACAATCCTGATAGGCATGACAACTTAGGAAAGTGTACTGTCACATAATTTATCCTAATATCGATATTATATCATCGTATCCCCCAGCCCTGCTTTCCCATGTTCATCACTAACTATCAAATGCAACAAAACATCTGACACACTAGCAACTGTTCCACATGCTGTTTAATCTCATTACATGGTGCGTCTACCATACACGTCCCTCTAAAAGTCATTACTATATAAAATAAACGATAAGGGTATAATGTAACAAACCCATTCATAAACCCTTGCAGATGGAACTGTTGTCATAGTTACAGAAAATTAAACCACACGTCCTGAGCAATTGAAATCAAGCATAGCAGTGCTGCGGTACAAATAAATCTAAGCAACGATGTCCAGCAAGCCTTTAATGCAAAGTAAACCACAATGAGCTAATCCAAAGATCATAAATATTGGTTAGAAATATTTTTACTATGACAGAAGTGTGAATCTACACAGCAACACAGTGAACAGAGAAGCAATAATCCATTTACGAATAAATGAGACATAAATGAAACTTCAGCTAGTGAGAGATACTTTATAAATCTGATATTTATACAGAATTCCTGTTATTCAATAACAGGATTAAATGTCAGTTGACTAATTTCACTCTAAGACTAAGTCTAATTTTGTTGTAAGTCAATAGATTTATTGATTTAATAATACTGTCTGTAGTGCAGAGAAAAACAGACGGAGAAAACATCTCTGTGTCTATGTCTCTCTCCTTCTCTTCTTTCCTACAGTCTCTTAACCATGTGATCAGTAAGAGTGGGATTAGCTTGAGTATGTAGAGGGAGAGAGAGAGAGAGAGAGAGAGAGGGAGACAGGTGTCAAAACGCTCCAGCAAGCAAAGCTAACGACCGCTAATCAGCTGTGTTGTTCTTCTGCAATCCCCGTCCAATTCACAAGTTTCATCCCACATGAAACACAATTACAGAGGGTTCTGAAGTTCAGCGTGCACTTACTCAGCCGTCTCTTCGCGTAAATGTTGGCAGTTAGTAGAAAAACTTGGGAGAAACTGAAGAAAAATAATATCTTGAGAAGCATAAAGAGAATGAAGGAAGAGATTTTTTTGTTTTGTTTCTGCGCTGTATCTGTGTATATGTGTAACACAACACAGTGATGAGTTTTTTCACACAGGACCATGGCTCAGATGTCCAGAACACAGGACATAAAAGCCCAGCCTGCAGAAATCTCACAGCTCTAGCCCAGCTGGAATAAAGTCTTACATAAACTAGAACAAAAGTTGAGTGGGAAGAAAAGATGACTTACTGACTTACTGAAGAAAAAAATGGGGGGAAATAAGTCACTGATCCTGTAAATTCGATAACTAGCAAAAGTTGGATGTTAGTATGTTAGCAGTTAGCATGATGAGACTGAACATAGTCATGAATGAAATCACTGGAAGTCATCATGATTAAAGCTATTAATACCTTCAGCTTCCATGGTTTAACAATGGTGTGTTATTTATTATAAGAAATATAATACAGAGTCACTTTAGTGTCGCTGGCTGAACGTAAAGAGTTTGAGTGTGAGATGAGAGTGAATTCAGGCACTAGGTGATGGAGAACAGCTGAGTGAAGTTATGCTTTGTTTGACTTCCCTCAGAAAGTGGAAAACTCTGCCACTTGTGACCTCTGTGTATTCGAGTGAAAAAAACATGTACGCTTTCCTGCTCATCATTTGTTAGCAACAAATTAGCCAGCTATATGTGATGAGTGATATATATTTACTTTTTTCAAAACAGCAACTTGTATAGCTAATGTTATGGATGTGACAAGCGAATAAGCCTGTGTGTTGATTTATCTAGCAATATATATTTGTGAATATTAAAGATTCCTGCAGTGTTTTGGAGTGAAATGTAAAGTACAGCGACAACAGGTGACAAGTAGCATGAGCAACAATCTAGTCAGCATTAGCAACAATCTAGTGAACGTTAGCAACAAACTAGCTGGATAACATTTAATGATAATTTAATAATGTTGATGATTACCTTCTCAGATTTATTAGTATGGTCAATGTTCTGGAATTAATCAAGTAAAATCTAAATCTAAAGCCTAATGCTATAAACTAATGTAAAAGTAGAGAAGTGGGATGTCACACAGTGTGTGTGGTCATGATGATTTGACGTCACTCTGTAGACAGGGAAGGAACTTGTAGTTGAGAAGACGACACCATGTTGATGAGTTGAAATTTCCAGCTGAAGGGTGGTTTTTACCGGTTGTAGGCGGTGAATTACAAGTTGCAACTTTGACTCAAAAGCAGCATTAGTCCTGATATTTAGCCTTAATCTCCCAGCAGGAGTCATTGCAGAACATGAGGCTAAGAGGAAGCACTCAAATGGCCTGACAAACGCTGCCATTACACCCACTCATACACACCTCTTTAACAAAGCCATCAAAACAAGCACTTTTACATGTGTGTCCAGCATTCCTGCATACTCACAATGAATATAATCTGCTCCCAGTGCATAGAGGCATAAATTAGAAACAGGTGGTCTGTTCTGAGCTGGAGATGTAGAGCTTATTAAAAGGTTCACCAGCTGGAGCTCATGTTTGAATGTGGTCTAATTCGGTCTGACACACAGTACATTTTCAATTTCTCAAGCCTTTTTCATGTAATTAATTTCATAAATGTCAAAGTCATTAGGGTATCACTCTTACCCTCATTCATTTCAATGGGTGATTCGTTTAAATGATCTAAACGCAATTCAGATACAGTTCAAGTGCCCCTGCTGCTGTGGGGTTGGGCTTGGGTCTTGTTACCCAAAAGACAGTAATGTTAGCTGGTCAGGCTACTGGTTAGTATACAAGCTCTTTACTCATTTATAAAACAAATGCTTAATGCTAGTTTCATTTTAATTTGTAGTGTGTAACACTTTGGGATGGGAGTCAGGCACGGTGGCTTGCTTTGCACCTCTGGGGTTGGTGGCTCGATCCCCACCTCCGGCCTGCATGCCTGGACTTTGCATGTTTTACCTGTGCTTATAGGAGTGTTCTTTAGTTTTCTCCCCTAGTCTAAAGACAGGGGAGAAAAGGTTGTAGCTGTAGATCTCTAAATAGTCTGTAGTATGTGAATGAGTGTGTGTGCAACCGTGCCCTGAGATCAGTCTCTCTACCACCAGGTTCCCTGTGACCCTGTGTAGGATTAGTAGGAAGGACGGATGGATGCATGGATAGATAGATGGATGGATGGATGGATGTGTAACAACACTCACAATCTACAATCATGCTAATATTAAAATCATGCTAATAATCATGCAAATAAACTATTGTTTAATAATTTATTCTGCACAGGATCTGTGAAACATAATTCACTCACTTTCAGTAACCACCTTATACTCTCAGAGTTGTGGTGGAACTGGAGTCTACCCTTTAAAGACTAGTAATAAGGTGGGAACAGGCCCTGAATAGGTCACTAGACCATCGCATTAGACGACGCATGCACACAGCCACACACTAATGTGTGGCTAGAAACAATTTATTATAGCTAGTCCACATACTGCCATGTTTTTTGGGAGGTTTGAGGAAACCAGAGAACTGGGAGGAGATCTTAAGCAGACAGAGGAAGAACACACACACAGAGTAAGGTGTTGAAACAGCAATGCTTTCCACTGTGCCACCAGTCACTGTGCCAGCCAAGCAGTTTATGCAGCAAAGAAAGGATAACTTAACCGATCAGAAACTGGAAGTTGATGTAATACATTGTGATATATTAACAAAGACAAGTTTCTTCAGTGTGGACCTTGCAAAACTTTTCATCTTGGTTACGACCCTGCTTTACATTTACTGTAAGTGAGTTCAGACACCAAGTACTGTTCCACACTTCAGCAACACACAACTGTAACACTTACAGCAAACAAAAGGAGAGCAAAACCTGGCCTTGTCTTTACGAGGAACGCTGGGAAAGAGAGAATAGTGTGACTACAATTGCTGGATAGTGTTCATATGGCTTGAAATCATAGTCTTCAAAATATAAAAATGTGAAAAGTACCGTAAAGTGAGACCTCAATACAGAGTGGACAGCCAGTTCCTGAGTGCTTGTTAATGCACAAAATAGAAAAGGCTTGAAATGCAGCTTGAATGGCGTCATATTAAAGGGGTTGTGTTTGTGAGATCTCCAATTCCTGGCTCAGAAAAAAAAAACTTGAGTTTCTTCTTGAAGATTTCTAAGGAGGGAAAACACTTAAAATGAGCATTTATCAAAAGTATAGCTGAAAAAGTGTTTGGAGGGCCATCACCCCCATGCTCCAGAGGATGAAGAAAAACAGTGCTTTGCACTTCCTAATACAAATTCCACAAAAAACACTGGCTGATTCAAAAAACACAAAAAACGAGTGACTCAAACTGAAAAACTATTTGTCCTTTTGTCATGTTTAAGTTTTTTAAACCGGCGTCATCTCAATTGTACCACTATAGCATTGTTATTATCATTATGGACATCTCATCACTGAAAACTACAGTAAGAAAAGGTTAGCCTTCTACAGTCTCGAGCAGATGCCTTGTGGACCTATGCTTCTTGCCTATGCTTTCTGGCAAGAAATCGATCTAATGTGACTGAATAAGCAAGCTAAACATCTTTCAAAACAGAAATTACTGCTTATATTTGAGAACAACAGCCACCTAAAATATTTCAGCAGATTTAATTTAGCTTTCGGGTTTATGTTACAGAAGATCAAAAACATTCGCTGGAGAATGTACGATGAAGCCAAAACTGTGTTCTTCTAGGTCATTATGTCCGTCGGATCATTTTCACTTCAGTTTTCATTTAATAATGATAAAAGATGAAGAAAAACTATTTGGTTAAATATTAAATAAACACATGATCTATGAATAAAAGCATAAAATAAATACAACAAGTAAATTCAGGTCAGTTTGTACAGTACAGTACAGTACAGTTTGTTTTCATTTTCGATGATAATGATGCCGATGATAACAGTCTCTCAGGAAAAAGACATTAATAGTACTCCTTCTATTTATATCTGTATTTGTTTACAAGTCATTATCAGTTTATTTTGAGTAATATATACCTATTTGTTTACACCCACACTATATGTACACAAAAGCTAAAATCTCAAATCATCAAACACAACAAACAAACACATGTCATATAGTTTCACTTGCTAGTGAAAAGTACAAGCACTTTTTCATAACTTTGAATCAAGTAGCAAATGTAGGAACAAGTGTACACCTGATCTGTCATGCAGCTATATAATCAGCCAATCATGTGGCAGCAGCACAATGCATAGCACCATACAGATACAGGTCAAAAGCTTCAGTTAAGGTTCACATCATTGGAAGCTTAAGTGGTTAAGGCTCTGGGTTGTTGAGTGGAAGATCAGGGTTCAAGCCCCAGTACTGCCAAGCTACCACTGTTGGGCTCTTGAGAAGGCCCCTAACCCCTCCTGCTCCAGGGGTGCTGTATCGTGGCTGACCCTACTTACCTACATCAGAATGGGCAAACACTGACTTTAACAGTCACACGGATGTTGGAGTGAGGTGGGCTGGTAGATGTAATTTAGAAACTAAAATGTGGTGATCTAGTATTTTCACACACAACCTTCTCAGTGTTTTTTTTTGCATCATTCTGTGTAATCCCTAGAAACTGTTGTGTGTGAAAATCCCAGCAGATCAGCAGTTTCTGAAATACTCACACCAGCCCATGTAGTACCAATATCTATGCCATGATCAAAGCCACAGGTATCAGACTTTTTCTTCACTCTGATCTTTGATGTAAATATTAATTGAAGCTCTTAATCTGTATCTGCATGATTTTTGCATTGTGCCGCTGCCATATGATTGGCTGTTTAGATAATAGCATGAAAGTGCAGCTGTTCCTAATAAAGTCAACAGTGAGTGTATAATAAGGATCATGGGGTAGTGACGTACCCAGAGAATATCTGAATGATCAGCATCGCAGCTCAGGTACCGCTGCACTAAACAGCACTTTAGACTCGGCTTAGCGATCTCTCATGTTTGATTCATGCCTTCAGCTAAGAGCTGAAGAGACTCCATGATCCTGTTCATATTTAACCAGTATTTAAGCATTTCCAGCCCACTAAACCTAAAAGCAGAGAGAGAGAGAGAGAGAGAGAGAGAGATAGGAGCCAGTTTAATCACCATAATTTGTGGTTCGAATGACATTGTAATAATCATATGATTTATGAGCTCATTCCAATCTATTTTTATAGGTAATCAACCTTAAAAGTGTAGCAAGAGCGTTCAAGTCCAGGGAGTATTAATGCTGTCCTCTCGCAAATTATTCTTCAGTGTCATTTAGGCTTCTGTGTAATGATACCTTAAAAGTTCATCAGCATGAAAGGAGTTAGAAGTCAAGTAAAAGACTGTGGAGGAATATGAGCTAGTACTTAACACCGGCTCCCCTCAGTGACACTTTTTAATGCGAGTCGAGTCAAGAGACAAATATTCATCAAGAGACAAATTTGTGATCTTTTCCTCATGAATATTACACATTTAACACTTTAAAACCAAATAGCTTTAACATTCCCCTGCAGGAAGAGGAGTCTGCATGTCTGAAGGACTCCTTTAATTAGTTGTTGTGTGTGTTTGTTTTTTTTACACACACTATAACACTCTCCTGACAAGGATGTGTCCCTCGCTTTGATCCCTGAGACGCTTAAATCAACACCAGAAAAAGGTTCAACTAAAGGTCAGCGGGCAAGTCATCCAATCGTCACATTCCACAATCAGCTCTTTCACACACAACAACAAAACATGCAGCACTTTTACAGCGCCACACATCCAAACCAAATTATTCCCTGGAAATTTCACTAAGCAACATTTGTACAGCAAAGTAAATCATGTAGAGAAGCAGCTGCAGGGGACACAGTAACAAACTGAAGCGCTGGGAAAAGTTCAGCACAATTTGCTTAGGATACATTGCACAGATGCAAGTTTTTAAAGTATCCAGGGTATGCAAAAGCTATTATGTTATTTTCCTAACATAACCGTGGAGCACGTAATAGCCGGGAGATGGGATAATTGAAAAAATGCATTACAAAACAAAAAAATCTCCCTCCTTATGTCAGAAATAGCAAGTTATTAGGAAATTGAGCAAAAATCTTCAAAAACATCTACTCATAGTTTCAGCTGTTACAGCTCTCTTTGTCCTCTAGAACATTTAGAAGCATCATATCCAACATAATTCAAATGCAGTGTCCGTTATGGTCTAATAAAAAAAAAGATCCAATTAATAGCGCATATCAATCTGTTGGCTCTGTCACAACATATTCCTCTTGATTCATTATAGCGCAGGTTCTAGTCCTGCCTGGCAGCCTGTGTAGCCCTGTAATTACACTTCTTCCTTTGACAACCTGCATGATTGTTTTCCTAACAGTATATTACTTCGTTAGTACTTTCCAACGCCGGTTATTTTTAAACTGTCACTTTCGCCAGACTCATCCTGATTTGCACTCGTCTGTTTATCATAACAATCATTAATAACTGTCAGTCCGTGCCATCAATATAGCAAACTCATTTCTTCATTAGCATGGCCAGCATTTGTCTGTTCTGAGAGGCTGGGCATTTTCTACCAACAGGCCCAGCCAATTACTCCACTGAAATGGAATCACATTAATCAAAACTTAACAAGGTGGCAAATTTAAAGATATCAGATTGCAGGAGACAGCAGAACTAATATGTCACTGTCAGAGGTGCTATGTAGGTATACGTCAGGCGCACTAAATATATCTCCTCGCACGGGCCACATGAATTTTGACATTTCATACTATCTGACAACTATCGAAGTGAGAGGCCTGAGAAGGCCTCGGCAGAGTCTGCTACTGAGGACTCCTCCCCCATTCGGACATGGGCTGAGAGAGAGAGAGAGAGAGAGCGAGAGAGAGAATGGCGAGAAAGCACAGGGAAGAAAACGTAGAGCGTGTCTTGGGGAGAGCCAGCAGGCGGCAGTTCATCATGTCTGCCTTCACAGAGACGTTTTCTTTCACACTTTAAATGATGATACTCATCAATCACGCACTGACAGCTGCATCAAGCCAGCTGCAAACATGCAAAGCCCAGCAGTCTGAAACATGCTGACACCACCGATCGCTGCATAGAAAATAATCATTCAGCCCAGGCCCGAACACTGGATTTATTTTCTCTCATATTAGAAAGGCTCCTTCTTTTTCAGCCACTGTACAAGAAATACCATCAATTTTGCAGGAACAATGCCGCTAACCCCGAGTTGGCACATGCAGAGTTAACGATTAGGCAGGAAGGAAAAAGTGGAGGTGACTAAACCTAATCAAGCAGGCCTGCAGGCCAATAGTGCTAACCTTATGTGCAGAGCCAGCGAGCTTAACCTCACTGTCATTATATCAACTTAAGAGCTTGACTTTGGAAGGTCATTCCTAAGATACTTACTAGCATTAAGAAAGAAAGAAAGAAAGAAAGAAAGAAAGAAAGAAAGAAAGAAAGAAAGAAAAGAACTAAGCCCTTTTAGGTGAAAGCTAAAAAAAACCTCTAAACAGTATTTATACATTATTAATAAAGATTGGTTTCTTATTAATCTAAAATATTAACAAAGAGGGTTCCCATAACACAACTCCCTGTAATGCCACAGATGTACTACAAAAGCCATAAGAGATCAGACCAAACAAAGAAGAATGATGTTAAATATTACTGAGTATTATTGTCACCCATGGTGACAGCTTCTGGATGTGAAAGTGTTTACTCCCATACCTAGCTCCTCTCCCAGTGCTCAGCAGCAGCGTAGTCAATCCTACAAAACACAGCTTACAAAGAGCAATGAAGGCTATTAGCAGGAGAAGTTATTTATGCAGCACACACCCTCCGACACACAAACACATAGCCTCACATTGATGGATCCAACCATTCCTCTCTATGTCGTCTCTCCTTTACATTTTGCATTTGGAGCGACTGCTCATTTTTTAGGTGGGGAGCTTATGGAGCAGATGGATGTGAATTCAAAGTTTCCTGATCTTTAGCAGAAGTTATGGAGGGTTATCTTTGGCTGTATATCTTTGGGCTGGCAGGCCTCCCCTGGCGATGAAGGATTAAGCACCGCAGCTGTCTCTCGGCCCGAATGATGCAGTGCAGCGCTCGCCGACACGACAGCATCACTTAATCTTAATGTCCGCTCCTCCAGCGCGGCCGCGCAGGACAAAGCCAATCAACATCACATGCCATGAGGATGGACCTACTGCTTGGCCCTGGAGTCTCTCACCCGCACCGACCGATTAATCAACTTCAGCCGGCCCAATCCCAGAGTTCACTTCTCTCACAGCACAGCTGAGCTTGCCACTGTGATGTATAGGATGGGGGGGAGCTGCGTGGTCCAGAACACTTATCAGATTGCACATTATGCATGGTTGTGTATTGCTGAGAGAATGAGAGAGTGGGAGAAAGAGAAAAAAGAGGTAGAGGAGAAAAGAGGTATTGAATGCTTACACCTTATTTCTGTCACAGACCACCTATTTGTTGTGTTTAAAAAGATATCTGACCACTAATGGCTAAAAAGCTTAAGATGGGCTTAGGGTTTGGAATAATGACTTGTGCTCACTTAGACAAATTACACACAGGGAGGTCCATTACAAGCATTTAAATTCAATAAGATACAAAGGTATTAAAGTAGACACCATTTCCCAAGATCCCTGAATACTAACTTCTTACTCTAAAAGCATTTAACAAGCACAAGAACAAATGCCTATGTTCTTAATTGTACAAGTAAAAATCAGGCAAATGTTGTTTTTCTCGACTTGTACGAGACCGAGACAACCAGCAAAAGAACAAGATTCTCCATACAATTTCATTAAAACCAGTATAGCCCATATTAAGTGCAAGCGATACAAAAGGTCTGAAAATATGTCCCTTAGAAAATGTAGGCAAATATCTTCATTTATTGGCGCATTCCACAGAGAGTGTTTACATCACCACAGCTGATATAGAGCTTGTTGGAATATATTACTTTCATAAGTTACCTTCCGATGAAGACGCCACTATTACACTTCACACTCGCCCATTTCAGCCAAGATTAAGAGCACCACAGCATCCATTGCGCTGGAACAATATGCAACATTAAAGAAACAAAAAAGCCTCCTGTCCCTTTCGGAAGGTGTATCTGATTTAGTAGAAGCAATTTAAAGCTGGAAGAATTTCAGCACTGCCTTTGAAGATGCTACATAATGTCAGCAAACAAGCTATAAAGCACAGTAATAGTAGTTCATATTTCGACATAAGTTATTCTGAGCATTTCAAATCTCTAATGCAGGAGGCTGCACCGTTTTATCACCGTATCTACCTCAGCAACATTTTTCATCCTTTATTTGCGAGATATAATAAAACTGTCACAGTTTTCATGAGCCAGAGACCACATTTTCTTTCTTTAAAACAATTTAACTTCTATTGAATAAACTAGTATTATACAAACTGGATTTTGAGTCAACTGAGTTATATATGTTTACGTCGTTTTCAAGAGCGGATCCGTGTAACGCTTTAGGGATGCAGACTTGGTTAACTGTCGACAAAACAAGGTTCGAGACTTTTACTATTTGTTTGGACAACAACGAAAGGTTCCCATGTCCACACACCAGGTGAGGTCCAACTTTCCTGTTTTTAAAAATAATTATCATTGGTGGTCATGTTAAACACCTCACAGTGATTAGGAAGGAAGACACATATACAGCTTCAGCATAAATTGTTTATGTAGTTTTAGATATATAAAATTTGTGTAGTTTTAGGTATAAGTGAATATCCCTTATGACTTCAATTCTAATAAATACATACTAAAAAAGATATTTAGATAATTAGATAATACTAATATCTGTAATGTGTAGGACAAACTCCATAACTTCCTGTTTGAAGACTACTGGCTCAATTGTAGGAGTCATTTTATGTGACTAGATTTTACTTTACCAATAAAGTCTTACGTAAAGATAATCCTCTATGTGTGTATACAAATAAATACAGAGACGACAAAAGTTCCTCCATTTTGCCTCTACACAATAAAAAGTTTGGTTACTGATTTTTAAACTCCCAGTTAACTCCCAGTTCATTTTACCGCCATAGTGGCTTTTCCCCTGATAGCATCAGTTAACCATAACCAGCCACAGACCTAGTTAAGTTTTTTATTATTTATTTAAAAACTGTTTTTTATTATTATTAAATTATTACACAAATCTATACATTTGTAATGTATTTATAATGTGTGGGTTTTTTTTTTTTTTTTTACAAAATTTTATCTTATATTTATAATTTTGATATTTTTTTTATTTTAATATTCATATGTAATTTATATATATAATTTTACATTTATTTATTTTATATAACTTTTTCCTGAGCTAAAATTCAATACTTTACTCTGTTTATTATTACTATATTTTTTATAATTACTGATGTATTTTATGGTTACATTCTAATAACTATTTCTAGGAATATTTATTTACAGAAATGTATTATATTTTCATTTTCTCAATTTTCTGTTATGCTCTTTTTTATTTGCATTTTTTTTTAGGAAAAGCACTTTAAGCTTCTGTTTAATGGTGTTATTATTATTATTATTATTATTATAGATTACTGAATCTGCACAATTGACCATAATCCACAAACTGTTATTCATTATAATTGATTGTTAAATGAACTGTTCAATTTAACATTGAAAATGAATTGGTTTGTGTAATAGTGTTTATGTCTCTACTCAGTTCTCTGTGTTGTGATGTCATTATAATAAACCCTTTATAAATAAAGATACCCTTTAATTTTAAATACACCTCATTTGTAGCTACACCTACTGACCCTTCTATCAGATCCATGTAACGTTCAGGTCACATTTAGGCCAAGCCTCAGCAACAAATGTCAAACCCGGACCTCCCATATCAAGCCTGTGTGTATGTGTGTAGCTTTCCCACCGTATAGCATTTACTCTGCTCATGGAGATTAGCATTTACGTAGCATTTACTCTGCTCATGACAGTGGGAGTGGTTTCTCTGGAGGTTAAGCACTAGTAGTAAAATTCTCTCCATTTACATTTCAATAAACAATTTAGAAGTGAAACCAGGCATATCTCATTTGATGTTCAAATGTGTATGATTCTGCTGTGTTTCTCTCTCACTGAGTGAGATGCATGAGATACAACGAGTTTGCGTTAATATCAATGCACACGTTTCTAGTGCAAACTCAGTGCTCCCCAACACAACGAAGTGTGCCAGTATTTAACCAGCCTTTAGTGAACCAGACATAATTTGAGAATAAACCTAGGTTAATCAGATGGATTATGCTGCTATTATATCCTAAGAAGCAAGAACAATAAATAGGAAGCCATTTACCCAAACTAGTCGATGATGGATTTTACTTGGATCACACTACAGCAGACAAATAGTATAAATGAATCCAAAACAATAAACTGCTATTTAAAATTACTGTGTAAATATTTAAATTGTTGGTTTCTTAAATCTGAGGACTTACTAAAGGAGTGAGAAACTTTTGCAAACATTACACTAGTCTACAACTGAAGGTTTTTTTGCTGGTAAAGAAGCTGTTCAGCAAGAGACATTAATCAGGACATCAGTTTGATGAATTGATAGTCTGCACTATCCACCTGGACGTCCTGGCTCGCCTCACACAGTGCTGAATAAAGACGGGGAACCAAATTCAGAACGGCATTTCAGAATTGTACACTGTGGAAACTATGGGGTGTGTGGAGGATTATGGGTAATTTGAAGGGCTGAGCTGTGCCACACTGTCCAGTGGGAAAAGTGCGTGTGTGTGTGTGTGTACACAGTGTGTTAGCCACTGAGTTGTGTTAATGTTGCTAATACAAACTAAAACTATAATGAAATAATTTACCAAAGTTAATTTAAGAAAATCCAAAACAAAATAAATGTCGTTAATATTGCCCATGAAAGTAACTTAAATACAGAAAAACAGCAGATTCAAATTAATTATTCCATTTCAATCATTCTGGACAAGATACAAATGTAATAAATAAACAAAACGTCACAACAATTCAAATCCAGTAATCAGTGTGATATGATGCAGCCTGAAGTTGATTATTTTCAATAACAGAATGTCTCAGAGTGTTTTCTTCCTCTTACACAACAGAAAGATGCTAATTTATTAATGAACATGATGAAATTTTAACTGTTTATAGTTAAATCAAACATTCATCCAAGTGCATGTTATTGTTCCATCAAAAGTTTCTTGTTGTTTCTCTTTCCTAAAGTTCATAAGATTTTTTTCAGGCATCATGGCAGGATACACCCTGGACAGAGTGCCAACCCATCGCAGGGCACACACACACTCATTCACACACTACAGGCAATTTAGAGAATCCAATCAGCCTAGAAGCATGTCTTTGGACTGTGGGAGGAAACCCACCAAGCACAGGGAGAACATGCAAACTGTGAGCAGGAGCGAGACTCGAACCCAGGGCACTGGAGGTGTGAGGCGAACGTGCTAATCATAGATTATGTAGATTATCCAACTAACAAGTTCCAGTGAAAAAAATAAACAATAAAACAATAAAGAATCAATAAAATGACTATACACTCCCTGTCGGATTATACAATAGCAGTAATCGACACGCAATAAAGCAAATTCTGCAATATTAGCAGAAGCTGGTCATTTTTCCAAAATGACCACAGATTTTCTGCAGTGCTTTGTGCTAAGACGTGTCATGTGACTTCATCACAACACGTATTCAGCCAAAGTCTACTTTTCTTTACATTTGTTTAACATGAGTACAGCAATCAGAGAAAGTAATTACATATGTATCTTTACTGGAAGTAGTTTAAAAGAAAAATCCTTGCAATTTTGCCAGTTCAAGTAGTTTTCAGTAAAAAAGCATAATGCAAGTTGCATTGCAAATTTTGAAAATAGCTGTAGCAAAACAATGACAAAAAATCCACAAAATCCTGGAGGAACTAACTATAGAAGCAATAACATCAGCACATGCCCATTAATATAAACCTGACTTTTTGAAGCTGGAAAAAAGTCATTATCACCTTCTGACCAATCACAATGAATCATTCAACACCGCTAAATTAATAATAATAATAATAATAATAATAATAATAATAATAATAATAATAATAATAATAATAATAAAAATAAATTAAAAAATGAATTAAATTTAAATAAATAAATTACTTACAATTATATAGGGATGTAATCATTTTATTGTCACTGATCATGTAAAAGATTTATTTTTTTATTGACAGCTTTCCATGTAACAATACATGTTGTTATAGTTAAACCATTGTTAGTGTGACTTCATACTTCTTTAAACTCACTTAGTTCCAACAATAGTATCTTACCCTAAATCCATAAACCATAAATCACAGTCACATACAGTCTGTAATGGTTTTAATGAGACTTTAAACACATTTTGCTTGTTTTTAAGGATGCTACATAATGATCAGTGTGTATTTGAGCTTTACAACTTTCTACACTGTCCATAGAACTAAAATGACAAAAACTGCAAAGACAACAGAGAGAAAATAGATGTAAAGGTAAATGTATAAATAAATTTCTGACTTCATAGGTAATGGATGTATATAAAAAAATTTCCGAGGTTAATATTATATGTTAATTATTATTAATTATTAATTAACAATATGATGATGATGATGATTATTATTATTATTATATTTCTATGTTCTAATGAAAAATACCAATTGCTCTATTATACTCTGTATGGTCTTCATAATGTTTGACAAATAAAATAAGGTATATACATATCACAGTAAGATCTTCTGGACTTACACACATAGACACACACAGACACACACAGATATGTCAGTCACTAAGAATGGTCCATCAACAAATATGATATCTGTTCAGCAGTCGGTCCTGTAGTGGGCTCTTTCCTTTGATTGACAGGGGCTGGATAACATATAGTCACAGCAAAAGATCAGCTATAGTCAGTAATTGTACATCTATAAAATGTACCTATATGGTAGAGTTACCTGATAACCTGGCCCAGGAGAATAGCTAGAATGCAGGTGTATCTAATAAACCAGCATCGTATGTATTGATTTGTTTTTCCCAGTTGATAATTTAGGAGGAGTCAACCTCTACTCTAAAGTGACTTATTTAGAAAAGAGGTCCTTAACATATCGCTTATAAGAGTCCAATATGCTGCCACATTGTAGAGGGCATAGATTTATTTCACACAGTTCATTCAATGTGATTCACAAGAGTTCCAGATCAGATACAGAACCCAAAACAAAACAACGACAGAGAGAGGATCCAGCTCTGGGGGAAATCTATGCTGCGTTCATCTAGAGGTCGTAACTTATCATTTCTCTCCTTTAGACTAGGAAAAAACAAAGAAAACGCTCCCTCAAGTTTGGAATTCCTACTAAAGAAATTTGGGATTGGTCTCTACAACCCAAAGTTCAGCAAGCGGTGCCAAATCAACATGGCTGCTCATGACATTTTTCCTCCCTCTTTGAATGCACAGAAGTGGAAAATGACATAATTCCTAGCTTAGTCGAATGCAGCAGTGTATTACACAATACGAAGGCAATTCACTTTCACATCAAAAGAACTGAATTGCAGCATCTCATTAGCAATGCTAAATTATGTTGACCGTAAGTAGCTTAGTGGTGTCAAAAATTTAGAGGTCACTCAGTATAACCCTGGAGGCCAACCCACAAAATGAAGCCATAATTTAAAAAAAGAAAACAGCCCACGGAAAGAGACAGTAAAACAAGCCCCGACTGTTATAGAGTGTCCAAAACACTTTCTTACCACCTCCTAAAAAAGACATGTCATCTCAGTAACCTCAGTGCCCCACGTGGACTTGTTTCTACACCACCATTTGGCCAATTGCTATGTCACTGCAGGTCCAAATGTCTCAAACCATATGTGGTGTACATGAAATATGCTCTGTTTCAGTCCAGTCTCGAGTGGAGTCCAAATCATAAAAGAATCAACATAATTGGCAATTACTGCTACCTAATCTGGCAGTAAAACAGAGAGAGGCCAAAAGGACAGGGACGGCAGAGAGAGGTAGAATATTAAAGCCGGAGCAGCTGGCAGCGCTGCCGTACACACATTCCCGGGCATATGGAGCCTGCACATTAAAGTACAGGGCTATGTTTTGCATACATAGTTTGCCTCTCGAGGTAACCTTGAGCCAGGGCACAGCCAAAACAGTATTCTAAACCACTGCATCTCAACTTAAATCACAAATAGATATATGATCTACTGCAAGGAAAGTATGCAGATAAAACATAGAAGCAATGCAAATTCACTCCTTGTGAGTTGATCTAAGCAAAGAAGCACTTTTTTACCTTTAAGTTACACAGAACAACACAACCCATTGCTGGGTCCTTAGTGATTCCAGGAAAATCACTCAAATGGTAATTGGCTGTAAACATTACAGTCGCTTACTGGCAGCAGGATTACCTATAAATCATGGTACCATTTACAGACAAGAACTGTAAAACATATTTACAGTAAAGTACTGTAATATGTTACAATGTAGAAAATAAAACATAAATCAGCACATTTGCTTATTTGGCTGATACAACAGAGCAGAAAGTTAAAAGCAGGGGTGTTTGATCTTATCCACAAAGGGCCAGTGTGGGTGCAGGTTTTATTCCAATCAAGCAGGAGCCACACCTGATTCCACCTGTTTAATCAGCTGATCTTGGCTTTCAGTAAACTCAGGTGTGGCTTCTGTTGGGTTGGAATGAAAACCTGCACCCATACTAGTCCTTTCTGGATAAAACCCTTGATTAAAAGTCTTTCTCGAGGATTGAACCATGGCAGTTTGGCAGTTCTGCAACGGAAGTGGTAGCTCAGTGGTTAATGATTGTAAGGTTGTGAGTTTGAATCCCAGGTCCACCAAGCTGCTGCTGTTGGGACCTTGAGCACGGCCCTTGACCCTCATTTGCTCTGTTGTATTAAAAAAAATGAGATAAATGTAAGTCACTCTGGATAAGGGCGTCTGCCAAATGCCATAAATGTATGTGTTTACATAAATGTAAATGTTCTGGGATATGAAAAACAACCTTCTAATCTGTAACCCAAAGTAACCACTGAGCCACCACTAGTAACTCAACTAGCTTGCATTGATTCAGTGCAATTTCTTAGTGGAGTTAATTCAGCAGTGCAAAGTGGTTTAATCAGTGCAGGTTTGTTGAGCCGCTTATGGTGACTCAGTGGTTTTGAATTACTGATGTGAAGTTTGTGTGTTCAAATCCCACCACCCCCACCTCTTGCTTGAGCAAGACATTTAACCTTCAGCACAACTGTGCGTTGATTCACCGTCAGCCGAATTAGCAAATGCGCTAGAGTATGTGCTATTTTATACTATGCACGATATTAGAATATTTTACTATACATATACTGAATTTTACAGTTATTTACTATCAATCGTACAGTATTTCAGTTGCAACCCAGCTGCCAGTAAATTACTGTAATATTTACAGGCAATTTTTTTACACTGACTTCATTACAGCATGGGCCATTGCAATCATAATGGGAGTGCCTGCCTGCCTGTACCCGCACTAGCACACACATCATCACCAATCCACAGTGCATGATAAAGGCCTGTCACATCTACGGTATTATTAATTAACAGCGGCGCACTGTGAAATTCAATCATGCTGGACCTCACATATCTCCTTAACAGGTTATGCAAATTCTGCACATCCAGTCCGCGAGTGCATATGAACTGCCAGGCTGAGATTCCCTTCACACTTATTACAGTAATAAGAACCTTCAGAGCCTGATAGCATCAGAGGAGAGAGGAGACGAGAAAGAGAGAGAGAGAGAGAGAGAGAGAGAGAGAGAGAGAGAAACCTAATGCCTGTTTAATTAGAATTAGATGTATGGCTTAAGAAAAAGGGGTGAAATAAGTGCGACAGCAGTGGATCATGGAGAGAATAGAAGAACAGAGGGGTGAAGGGATAGAATGAGCTCTTTCCAGCACCAGAAAATTAATATTAAAAGGGATAATCTGCCTTTTTAATCACTGAAAGATTAGTATATAGCACACATGAATCATTACACATTTCATCATTCACTAAAGATAAACGTAGTGTGGAAAGAGCATTATACTCAAATCCCTTTACTTACTAATGGACTTCTAGGGAAAGACGATAATGCTTCTATGCTGTGAACCACAAAAGCGGGGTGTTTTCTGCAACCTGGAATTGTGTTTCTGGTCGTACTCTTTCAACACACACATGAGCCTGAAAGTCAATTAATCTTTGGTCAGTTTAATTGTCAAAGTTGAGGACAAACATTATGGGCTGACTAAACGGTTTTATTATAGCACTATGAGAAAGGCCATGTTTTACTGCTGATAGGGAGCAACATGACGCTAGCGCAATACATCATCGTAAATGTGCACTCACATGAAATCATATATGTGGACACCTAATGGCTCCAAAATCTCCCTCTGAAACACATGCATTTTTCATGCCACTATAAAAGCATTGTCAGAGGTGCCGTGTCAGGGCTGCAGACACTAATTGATCTGGCCCTTTAAGCGTGTGAAACAACAGAAGCCGAGCTACAAAACTGTCATCGCAGCCTCTTTCCCCTCTTAATGCAGCCATAAATCCACACACCATCTAGCAGTCAGATGTTTTCATTACCCCCATATCAGTTTTATGGAATTACTGACATCTGCATGATTCAGTAATTGTGTACCTCTATGAAGTTGCAGCAGCAATTTTGCTCTCTATATTCCAGATCAATTCGCAGTCCCTTGGGCTGGGCGGAGAGACGTGTTATTGGAAAACCCGGGAGCTCTGATAGATTGCACTAGTTATCTGGTGACGGAGATGAACAGCTTAATCCGACCTAAATCAGCTCGCCTAGTGCAGGATGTTTCATACAAAGATGCAAATTGTGTTGTCAAAATCAGTCATCTTCGGGGCTGGTTGCCTAACAAGAGCCACTTCAGGCTTGCTGAGACAAGTGCTGATCTTGCCTGTATAAATCCTCTGGGGTGAGGATTCTCCACTCGGCAAAATAAAACACACCATTTCAAATCAGCCTTTACGGGTACACCTGCTGAATAAGGCATTTACCCTGTTTAGCCATTTATTATCTGCAGTGCTCCAAATAAAGGTAGGTTAAGGATGAAAAAAACCATAAATAATTCAAATAACCAAAGAGAAAATGAACACATACTAGTATGTTTTTCCTGTTGCTTTCTCAACAATTGGGCATAATGAAGTGAGAATGCAAAATGACTGGACTGCAGCTTTGTTCAGTCTCATTAAAGTGCCTGGAAGGTAAATAAACACACCCCTCACCCACATCATGTGACTGCCCTGCACTAAATCAATACAGCTCGCTTTGTGTTGGAAAAAAGCCCTGCGTCTTTATAATGATAGCGTGTTAAAGGCAGTAATAATTTCACTGTGTAAGCATGATGCATAAAGGGAAGATGGAGAGGGCGAAAAGCAGGCAGATGTAAGGTGAGTAGTGGCACTGGGCCTGCTGGTGCTTTAGAATATGTGTCACTCTCAGTTTGGGAAGCACAAAGGGAGGCTCACAGGCACCAGGCTGCTATATATCTCTATTACATCTGATGGTCAGTCTGCTGGCCAGTTGTTTATTCTCATTAGCCAAGACAATAAGAATGATCTGAGCCACACATCTATCCTCCCACTAGCTCTGTATGTGGGTAAGCATTCTCAGAATAAAGTCTAATCAATGTGCATCATCATTAACTATAAATAAACTGCACATAATGGCTATCGCTGGTATTTATTTATTTAATTTTTTTGCTTTTTACCAACAGGGAAGGGAATAGCAATGATAATTAGAAGTATTCCTTTAACTTCACATGCATAATCAATGCAACAACTTAGCCAACAAGCTTATTTAGTGTTACTCAAGGTTAAATTGAACAGAATCATATTTGCAAATGAGAGGATTAATTATTCAATTTATGGCAGAATCAAGTTCCTGCATAACTTATTCTATTATCTGTAGGTTGTCTATAGATGCATATTTTACCCTTTTTAACCCTGTTAACGTTTTGGATATGTGTGCTAGATGATTAAATTATGTGCAGTTAGGAAAAGCATCTCAAATTGATGTACATTAAAAAAATCATAATCTCTGTGTTATTGCATGTCTTCTATGTCTCTTTTTCCTATAAAACAAATCAGCTTAGTTTAATGAGCTCTTCTTCTCTAGTAACACCTCCAGACACTTTCCCTACTGATTAATCAAGTATAATCATGTAAATACTACTACTACTACTACTACTACTACTACTACTAATAATAATAATAATAATAATAATAATAATTGTATTATTATTATTATTATTATTATTATTATTATTATTATTATTATTACTAGAACACCCATGGTTATTATTAAGTCAAAATATGTCACTTATTAATATTTATTTATATTTAAGCCAGTATTTCTCAACCCATTAGTTTCCCTTTAACATCATACACCATCATTAGAATGCATTGTCTATTTTCCAAATTAGAATTCCTGTCTAATATTGAGTACGAAAAGAAGAAAAAGCATCTGACAGCAAGGCGAGAGCATGAGGCCTTTCCTGGTGTGGGCTGTAAAGGGGGGGGAAAGGAAAGCTTTTGATAGGCTGCTGCAGACAAGGCAGCCGAGAAAGAAGCTAATGGCCATGATTAATGACAAAGGGCCAGAGGAGAGCGGGGACACAGTCGCTACATACATCATCCCTCCCCATCAGTCAGAGCACCTCCCTGGACCCTCTCTCTCTACCTTATCTCTGCCCACTCCCGCACTCGCCACAATTGCCTCCCTCTCGCTCGCTCTCGCTTCACCTCTCTTTCTTCTCCCCCTCCTGAAAATAAGAAAACAAGTGACAAAGAGGTGATAAGGTGAACAAGAAAATGGCGTGTAAAATAAGCAGATATCCCCTTCTCGGAGGGAGAGAGGATGAGAGGACAACAGGCTGTGATGGCGCTGTGATGGTGCTCTGATTTCACTTGATTTGACTCTTCCTCGACTAAAGCCTCCATTCTCAAGGTCTTATCTGCCATATGGCTCCCCTGTTTAGATGATTTATTAGGTGCTGAAAAGCACACTGATAAATTTTAGCTCATTCCCGTTCGCATAGGCAACCCACGGTGTCAATAACGAAACTCAGGCCGTTTTTAATGAAAACTTTTAGTACCAAAGGGGTAACCATTTATTTATGACTCACTAAAATATTACGCTGGCAAAAAAAAAATAAAAATTATCTCCCCTTCTCACGCACGGTATGAATAGAGAGCGGCTGAATGTGCATGGGGGAGCTCAGATCACCTCCATATGTCAGTACTTCTACTGCACCCTGCTCCTAACCCACTACTGCTGGATTTCTGCTTAATTGAAGCATTCAGCTGTTTACAACACATACAAAAACAGCAAGAGTTTATTTACGACCAATTAAAGTAACCATTTTGAGTGAAGGCAAACAATTATGGATTTCTGCCCCTTTGATTCTAATTAGTCGGTGTGTCCGGGTCCTGTTTTACATGCCTGATTTATAAGCAGGGACTGAAAATTAATTTCATATCCACCAACAGATGCTAGTTTGTTGCGAGAAGGAATCAAACAATGCACTTTCGCACTACTGAACCGTTTTCCTTTCTTTTGTCACGACTTCCTTTCACTGTTCTTGGAATTAAATCAAAATAAAGTATGTAACTAAAGGCACTTTGATTTATGCACACATCACCTCATTAAAATGCTTGCCTGTCATCAGATGCAGTTTCTCTGTCAATTATAAGGCTTACCACAGACTGGGTGTCTGACTTTAATGGGCCAACACTGGACTTTGGGGGGGACTGCCCCCTTTTAAAAACCACCTTCATCAATCTGGACTGTCTCGAGGCTAGTTCAGGACAGAGGCTGCGCTACACACAAAAGCAAGCAACGCGGCAGACATTTTATTGGTTAAGGTTTGAATCAACAAATCCATATCAAGTCACCAGTCACTAATGCTAATGTTTCAGAATTAAAAAAAATATTCTGTTGATCACGAAAAGGCACTAAAAAGAGCCAACGGTGGCAGATAAACAAACTACGCTCTGAGATGCGAAAGTTCCAAGACACCCACGTGCTGCGAACTATTTGCATAACATGCGCAAATGAGTTCCTGACAATTAACAACAATTTGCAAATGAATGCAAGCTGAACAAAACACGAGGGTTATTTGCAAACCAAAGCATTCCAGCAGTGGAGACGGCCCTTGTTAAACAAGGAAAACCCATGTCTAGGCCCAATGGAAGCAAAATGCCCACTTTCCCTATTTACACCAACAAGATTAAGTAGGTCAAGATATACAACATCTAAAGTAACAAAGTAACTCATACATTAAAGCTCCAGCGGGCTGAACAGCCGGGTTTAAAGGCAAAACTCAAGAACAGTGTGCCATTGTTTCAAACACCACCCACAAAATCATAAGCCTTTTTCTTTAACAAGGATGTGAAAATCCCTGCTCAAACAAAAGAGAGAGAGCGAGCCAAATAACACATCGACACATGTTCCGCTCAGCCAGATTTTAACTTATTTTCAGCGCCTGCTTGTTGTAATTAATATTGCACAGGAGCTTGCATTGTCATTTTTCAAATCATTTCCCTGGAAATGTTCTACACCTCTTAATGGCCTCGCTAATGCTGTAGCTGTCATGTTTTGGACAGCTGCACTTTTGCAAGACAAACTCGGGCTGCATCATGCTCCTCTCTCAAAGGACCCCTCCCGCTCAAAGGCACCCGGGCCAGGCCGGCCAGCTGCTCACGGCGATATGGAAATCTTTGATTAATTTTTTACCTCTTGGTGCTGAATGTTGCTCAAGTGTCACCTTCCCCGCTCCGTCCCTCGGCACCCTTGCTCCTTCCTGCATGGTCCCAGAGATGATGGATCAGTTAAACTGACTCCAAAAGAAATCATAGGGCTAATTAAAGCCAAAACAAAACAGGCCAGATGTGTACGAGGCACAGAAGCTGGATGGGTGCCAAGCAGGAGGTGTGTGAGTGCCAGGAATGCGTGAGGAAATCAAGGCCTCATCTTACAAATTACACAGTTCTCAAACAGAATTCAGCTAATACCGCTCAAAATCCTGTCAGGCTTCTCAGATAACATTAAAGAGAGAGAAAGTGCTAACAAGGACCCAAGGTGTTGATCTTTATATATATAAAACACATATGCATACATGTATACATAACATACAAAGAAGAAAAATAAGATTTAAAGTGTCTATGTCAAAATCTCTACAGGTATTACCGTTATAGATTTAAAATTCACAACAGGGAAACATCAACATCGGCAATCCCATCGCTCAAGTCCAGCACAAACTTGGCTGAACACTATACCATTAATATTCGCTGAGATGTTTTGCTAGTGTCAAGCAGCATCCTGTCAGATTTAAAGCTTTCAAAACACTGACCCCAATAGGAGACTTGTACAGTAAATCTGCAGTAAAAACTTGCCGCCAACAATTAAATCCCACTGAACAAGACAAATGGTTTATGCTTTGTTTGTATTGAAGTGCACTTCACCAGTGTTCACCAGCGTTCACCAAACCACGTGAACACTATAACGTCCTATCACATGATAACTGTTTTAAATAGTTTTCGGTTTTAAATAGTTTTCGGTTTTATGACTTTGTCACATGGTATGACATGATGCCATTAAAATCTTGATCAAATACTATAACAGAGTGTGTGATGCCACTCTATCCAAAGACCGGCTAGTGAAGAAAATGGCGTTATCATTCAGCACGACTCTGATTCTCGCAGAACACAGGGTCACATGCACAGAAAAATGTATCATTCAAGTGAGGTTGAGCTTGAGATCCATTTACATGTTCCGTTTACATTTCACCATTGCCATTAGCATATTTGTAGATGTCCTGTGAGTTTCGTGTAATTCTTTCAGACTGTCATTCCACTGTTTGCTTTCAGACGGTCACACTTTCCTCAGCTGACTCCAAGTTCCAAGATCCCTTATCTCAAATCATGACCAAATGTCTTAACGCAAAAATGAGCCAAAACAATCGTACAGTGTAAAGTCAGCTTAAGTCAAATACACTGTGGTTAGCATGTTTGCATGTCTGATTCTTGCCTCCATCTGTGTGAATGGAGTTTGCATGTTCTCCCTGTGATTCAGTGGTTTCTTCTGGGTGCTCTGGTTTCCTCCTAAAGACCAAAAACATGCATTGTAGGATGATTTGCATGTCAAAATTGTCCATATAAATGGGTGTGTGTGTGTGTGTGTGTGTGTGTGTGTGTGTGTGTGTGTGTGTGTGTGTGTGTTTATGAGAGCGAGAGAGATTGTGCCCTGCGATGGGATGGCACCTCATCCACGGTGTTCCCTGCCTTGTGCCCCAAGTCACCTGGGACTTCAGACTACTCATGACCCTGTGCAGGATAACTGGTACATAAAATGAAATAGATGGAAAGAGTACACAATGTGCTCAAAAGAATTACACTCTAAAAAGCTACTAGTAGGTGATGTGAGAGTAAGAGGACACCGATTTCTGCATCCTGCTCATTCACCTGGACTGAGCTTCCTTCTCTGAGGAGCTTCAAGCAGGGCTTTCAGAGTTAAAGAGACAGCCAGGCCCATCAACGCAGCAGCACGACTCCATCATCACACTCATACGCTCGTGTACAGCGACACGCCGCTGAAATATGCTCACCATTCAGAATCACAACACACAACTACACGACCCTGTATTCTCCTCCAAATGATTTCCTGCCATTTAAAAGACAATAAGCAAGCAGCAATAGACCGATGGAGGAGGCATGTCATTTTCGGCACGCTGTTGCTCAACATCAAGGAAAATCAATGGCGGCTCCACAGGGGCATGGAGAGGGAAGAATGGAGCTCCGTTTCAGGTCTGTTTGAACTCATTTTCCTTTCTCTGTGGTTGCCCACTTCACGCAGCCCCCAACCCCCTTCCAGGCTCCTACACTCCCCCCTCACAGCAGGTTTGACAGCTTGACACATTGACAGCTCGCGGTGAATGACAACTGATTTGTACAAATTTCAAGCCTTATAAATCTACCCGTCACAACAACAGCATAAAAGAGCTCGGACCCAGCAGGTAATTCAGATGAGAGGAGAGAGAGAGAGAGATTGAGAGAGTGAGCGAGAGTGAGAGAGAGAGAGAAAGAGAGAGAGAGAGAGAGAGAGAGATGGAGGCGATGGAGATGGGGAATTTCCCTTTGACAGCATTCTCTAAAAATGTGCACGATGCTGCATTGTGACAAAATACATACATAAAAATAAGTAATAAAACCCATGCCATTTTTACCCGGTCAACTCTGAACAAAACAAACATTTTACCATGCTGCCAAGTACGCATTTTGTCTCTTTCGAGGTTTAGACGTTGCCAATCAGCTCCACGATTTTGTTTTATACCGATATTAAAGCAGTGCCACCTGCTACAAGCAGGATTACAGCAGCCGTTTTTTTTTCCCAGCCTGCACTCCGGCTGTGTAAATGAGCAGGCCTTTTTTACGCTGTTTAAACAATATCCCACACTGCACCAGGGCTCCGGCTACCCTCCAGCTTTCATCTGTTCATAATGGCAGCCCTGGCAGGCAAGGCCTTCAAAGCCGTAAATCCTCAGTGATGGTGTATTTTTACTGCCAGGAATAAACTACTGGGTAGAAAAATCAATAAGGAATGGCATAAAACAGGTTAATAATTCCAGGTGAGTTGTTGCTTGCATTTTAGGTGTTGATGGCTCATTTGTGTTAGGTCATCAGTAACCCACTAAATGGAGATGCTGTGCTTACTGATTATTAATGATAATAAATAGTCAGAAGGTGTACAGGTAAAGGAAGTACTTGCGTTGAGGTCAGAACCTTCATTTTTATTTTTATTCAGTATTAATTGATATGTGAAATCCTGGGGAATGTAACCGCTATAATGTATGTGTTTCTCACACTGACCTGGTTTGTCATATACGTGTGTAGATAATGCAAAGCTATGCTCGGTGGTGATCAGCCGTCGAGGGGACGGAGATTAAGAAAGTGAAGAGTTTAAAATGAAGCATAACTCTGACACCTGATCTATCAGGAGCACCCAAAACTCCATTTTGTTTTTTGTTTTTTTGGTTTTGTTTTAGATATCCATACCCTTAATGACACTAACAATGGTAGGCAAGGTGTGAGATAAACATGTTACCACATGCAATTCCTTGGGGAAATCTTAGGCTCACCTTAACAAGCTACAGAATATACAGTGGTGTGAAAAAGTGTTGGCCCCCTTCCTGATTTCTTATTTTTTTGCATGTTTGTCACACTTTAATGTTTCAGATAATCAAACACATTTAAATATTAGTCAAAGATAACACAAGTAAACACATCATGCAGTTTTTAAATGAAGGTTTTTATTATTAAGGGAAAACAAAATCCAAAACTACATGGCCCTGTGTGAAAAAGTATTTTGCTGTTAAAACATAACTTAACTGTGGTTTATCACACCTGAGTTCAATTTCTCTAGCCACACCCAGGCCTGATTACTGCCACACCTGTTCACAATCAACAACTCACTTAAATAGGACCTGCCTGACAAAGTGAAGTAGACCAAAAGATCCTCAAAAGCTAGACATCATGCCGAGATCCAAAGAAATTCAAAAACAAATGAAAAGGAAAGTAATTGAGATCTATCAGTCTGGAAAAGGTTATAAAGCCATTTCTAAAGCTTTGGGACTGCCGCGAACCACAGTGAGAGCCGTTATCTACAAATGGTGAAAACATGGAACAGTGGAGAACCTTCCCAGGAGTGGCCGGCCGACCAAAATTACCCCAAGAGTGCGGCAACAAATCATCCAGGAAGTCACAAAAGACCCTACAACAACATCCAAAGAACTGCAGGCCTCACTTGCCTCAGTTAAGGTGAGTGTTCATGACTCCACCATAAGAAAGAGACTGGGCAAAAATGGTTTGCATGGCAGAGTTCCAAGACAAAAACCGCTGCTGAGCAAAAAGAACATAAAAGCTCGTCTCAGTTTTGCCAGAAAACATCTTGATGATCTCCAAGACTTTTGGGAAAATATTCTGTGGACTGACGAGACAAAAATTGAACTTTTTGGAAGGTCTGTGTCCCATTACGTCTGGCGTAAAAGTAACACCGCATTTCAGAAAAAGAACATCATACCAACAGTAAAATATGGTGGTGGTAGTGTGATGGTCTGGGAATGTTTTGCTGCTTCAGGACCTGGAAGACTTGCGGTGATAACTGGAACCAGGGAATTCTGCTGTCTACCAAAAAATCCTGAAGGAGAATGTCCGGCCATCTGTTTGTGACCTCAAGCTGAAGCGAACTTGGGTTCTCCAGCAGGACAATGATCCAAAACACACCAGCAAGTCCACCTCTGAATGGCTGAAGAAAAACAAAATGATGACTTTGGAGTGGCCTAGTCAAAGTCCTGACCTCAATCCGATTGAGATGCTGTGGCATGACCTTAAAAAGGTGGTTCATGCTCGAAAACCCTCCAATGTGGCTGAATTACAACAATTCTGCAAAGATGAGTGGGCCAAAATTCCTCCACAGCGCTGTAACAGACTCATTGCAAGTTATTGAAAACGCTTGATTGTAGTTGTTGCTGCTAAGGGTGGCCCAACCAGTTATTAGGCTTAGGGGGCAAATACTTTTTCACACAGGGCCATGTAGTTTTGGATTTTGTTTTCCCTTAATAATAAAAACCTTCATTTAAAAACTGCATGATGTGTTTACTTGTGTTATCTTTGACTAATATTTAAATGTGTTTGATTATCTGAAACATTAAAGTGTGACAAACATGCAAAAAAATAAGAAATCAGCCAACACTTTTTCACACCACTGTATATATGAAGATCTAGTGAGGCATTGGTGGCTCAGTGGTAGGTTACTCGCCTATCATGCGGAAGGCCTGGGTTCGATTCCAGCCAATGCCTCAACCCCAGCCACTGGATGCAGTGCCGGTCCCAAGCCCGGAAAAATGGGAGGGTTGCGTCAGGAAGGGCATCTGGCGTAAAACATTTGCCAAGTTGTTGTGCGGACCAGTTGGTCCGCTGTGGCGACCCCGAACAGGGAGCAGCCGAAAGCAACTTTGTATATATGAAGATCTCACTTTCTAAACAATTGGACACTGTGATAAATTTAGATCACGGTTAAAAAATTACATCTTAGCAGGGAAAAACATCTTGAATATAGTAAATTTGATATCAATGAATATGATTATTTCCTTTACACTTTTTTTTAAATAAATATGTTTTTATTAATTTTCAGATTGAAAATCTTTAGTCTTGTTTTATCTATTGGTAGATAATTTTGGTCCTTTTAAGTATTTATTTCTAGAAAGACGCAAAAGCATCTGCCAATAGAATAACGCTGAAAGGTTGAAATTAGCCAAAAATAATTTTTTATTTGTCTTTCTAATCTTACAATAGATCAATTTTACTGTATCCAAGATATTTTCACTCGCTAAGATGTCATTTTCTGCAGCATATAGAGATGAATCATACTTCTAGATAGAATGACCAGAACAGAAAATTAAAAGCTATTAAATTTAGTATCTTCAATAGAAATTGTATTTTCACAATGTGAAAAAATTAATTATGTGTCTGATAAGAAACTATTAAGAAAGACAAGGATTTCAATAAGCCAACAGTTTATATCAAATAAAAATTGCATAAATGAAAAAAAGAGAGTTTTAATTAAAGAAAAGGAAGCTGCATCTCTTATTTATAAATTTTTAATGTAATTTGGAGGATTGAGCTGTAAAATATTTGGGCTAACGTTTATTTCTTTGTAATGTCTGACAGGGATCTAAACAACAAAAACTGCAATCAATCAATCAATCACTCAACAAACACACCTATTCATACCTTTGTAAAGCACTGCTATAATACTAAGACTGTTTTTTAATATATCTGCAAGGATCTCAGAATTGACTAGGCTTTTAGTAAAACCATGTGTCAACCACCCAGTAACCTGTCAGAATCCTCTGCTTTCACTGCAAGCTATCAGCAAACATCACATTTGTGTGAACCCATTCCCATCTGAACAATGACCCTTTCATAGCGCACTTAAATCTCTCTGTACATAACATATGCTTATGTAGTCATGGCATGGATGTTTGATTAAGATTTAGCCCGCTCAACACTGGCCTCTGACTGGACCAAAAGGAAGGGAGGAAAGCAAAACGATTAAATGTGACACTCCCACTAATGCAGTGAAACTGTCATCCAGATCAAAGGGCCGCTGTCGGAGACGAAGAGGAGTTCAGACAGGTGTCCCGTCCTATTCTAAAAGCCAAGACAAGTGCACAAACTCTTATCGGCAGAGAGCACCAGCTCAGCTACTGCTGTGTCCTGACCACTTTACGCCCATGTGCTTAAAACTGGATGATATCAGAACCAATATATCCTGACTGTGTACCCGGTTTGCTCGTAAAACCTACTCAAATAAAGAATTATATACTTGTTTTTCTATTCCGTCAAGTCCAGGATGAAAAAAAACCTAACCTCGCACTTATATTTAGCATTCAAACAAACACACAGTGGGTCTAAAACACTAGCAAATACTTTGCAGTTTATAGTGAAATATTCTCCAGAGGTCAGCTTCTGTCCTAGCCAGTTGGTCATTTATCAAGCAGGCAGGCAAGCAAACAACTTATTGGAATGATGTTATTGCAACTTTTATGGAGTACAATTAAGTAAAATGTCACTTTGCTTAAAGAGGCCCATACCCCTTATTAAGGTTTGACTTAGCCCTTGCAGCACACCACATTATTTTATATAGCTCAGTGATACACCCCAGAAGGAAGAGTTGAAAGGTTGCCAACTCCATTATGTTTATGCAACATTAAGCACATTTTCACTCTACAGGAATATACATCCATGGCTTTCTGTGTAATTCTACACATTAATCACTTTCATGGCAAAACAATGGCGCTGGGATAAAAATCATGCGGACGGATTCGACAAAAGGCAGAACATGCCCTGATTACATTACACGCCGTTTCCCAAATATGTTAATAATTCCGAAGACGTACAGAAATATCTATTGTGATGATCTTTATTATTTTTAGTACAACTTACAAAGCAACTGAATCGGTTACACAAATCGAGCAGTTCAATTTTCGCTTACAGAGGAAGTACACAATGTATTCACAAACACTCTTCAATGCTGCTATTGTAGATCAGTTAGATAAAGCTACTGGTATTTTTGGAGCTTTCAGGCATGAGCCCGAGTAACCAAGAGAGCTCCAAATAAATACAGACATTCTTCAAGGCCTCTCTAGTGACATCACAGCCACCGGGGAGGAGACTTGTCCTCGACATGCCTTACAAGTCTTTCAATTAGCCCAGTTTCACAGAAGACCTTCAGAACCAGCTGAAGCAGCCCAGCAGATGTGTACTTGTACTTGTTTAGAAATAGAGAGAGGAAGCACGAGTGTGTGAGAGAGAAGAGAACCCATCCGATAGTCGCACAATTATTAAGGGGCCTGAATGGTTCTCATTAAAGCATCTGAAGCCCAGCTGGTTGGAGATGCAGCAGGTCAGCTGTAGTTCAGCTGGAGGTCTTGTGATCGAGGGCTTGGCTGGAGTTAGCAGGGGGAGGGATGACTGATGACCGCAGGGTGAATGCCAAAGCCATAAATCCAGCCGGGCCTGACCCCACAGCCCCTATAAACTTTATTTACATTTGCACATTGTGTCCACCTTTAAAACTTCTATGTTTAGTCCATTTAAAACTGTGATGTGTCTTGTGTGGTTCTTGTTTGGGGTTTTATCTCCTTTATCCTCCTTTAACATGTCTCTCTACAGCCTTCAACATAAAAAAGAAGATTCAAGGGATTTTTTATCAATTATGTCTTTGTAACAGGGAATTCTATTAATACATTTTCCACTGTCTCTGCTGTTCAGCAGCTGCCGGCTCCAGCTCTGAGGCCTTCAACACTTTATATGCAATATCTTTTCAGTCTCTGAACGAACCTAAATTACAATTTACAGTATACGGTTTGGCTGGGAATACTTTATTCAGATGAGTGGTTACTCTAATTAATAGCGCTTTCTGTAGATTCATTATTCTTAGCAATAATAGTTTCCTTACATTTTTTGTGTGTTCACAATGACTATCAGGTTGAAGCACAACATTTAATCTGTGACATAAATTGGACATGTCCATCAGAAGTAAAGAATGTGAGTTAATAGCCATGACTGTAAGATGGGGGGGTTTGAAGCAACCTCCAAGTGCCATATATTATTTATAGATTCGGGAGGAGGGAAATAAATAAATGAAACTAACATCCTGCCGTTTGGCATTCCAGCAGGCTTTGCGCAAATCTTTTTGATGTTGGCGCCTGTAGAGAAACCTTGTTTGGACAGCCATAGGGTGGAGCTGGCAGGCTTCTGACTCCAACGGAGAACACAAGCTACTGCAGAGGAGCACACAGGGGTCCCCTCTGCCTTCCAAGGGGAGATTCTATCACATTGGCAGGGGACTAAGTATTATTCAGTATTATTACACCCCATCAAGGAAACTCTGGCTGACAATATCCCAGTGTGCTGTCTAGTGTAGACACGGCACAATGAGGAGACACGCAGAGGGTGAAAGAGGTCTCTGATAGCTGCATTTTACACACTCATTCAACAGGCACGATCGTTGCAGGACATCCAAAAGGTATACAGTGTGAATTAAAACAGGAAGCTGCTAAACACTTCATGAAAATGTGGTTCGTAATGCAAACTTTTCAAACAGAAGTTCAGAGGAAAAGCACTCTGTGGTCGACATAAAACGCAACCACACATCCAGCAACACCCAAGAACTCGTACAAGTGCTTATTATTCACAACTACGTATTTTTTGCCATTGAAATCAGGAATGCGAGGAAAAAAGGCATGTCTTGAATTTTTCTAGGCAGTTATAAAATAAAACCATTATTGTGAGAGTGGTCTGTCAAAAACGGGAGTAGAAGCGAAATAAAAACTCGGCATAAAATAATCATTCAGCTGGTTTTGTGGTAGGAAGGCTACGTGGCCTTGTGTGAGAAAGCAGCAAACATGCCTAAGTTATTACTGCAGGAAGGCAATCTGTCAAAGCCAGGCTGTTTTGGCATGGCAAATACCACTGGTGAGATCAGAGAGTCACATTCTGCTTGCAATTACTGCTAAAGGACCTTGGATGCAGGCAGCCTGCTATCAATTATTTCTTTGGCCTCAGACACTTGGAGCTGTCAAACTGGTACTGTCTTCTGTTTTGTAACAGTACAGGAGAGGGCACAGTGCACTGGCCTCTGAGACATTCAAATAGTTTAGGCCATTAAGTGTGTTATTGTAATCGCACATTGACCATATATTTCTGTTTTCTGTCTTTTCGTCTTTTCCTCCACAATAACAGGAAGACAAAAAATTATGAAAAAAATGTTTATGAAAGTTACATCCCTGCCATTCAGCCTGTGAAATACTGCACTGTCTGTACAAATCCATCCTGTTTACGAGGTACAGTACACTTTCATCAACACGTTAACACATTTACAGTTGCTGATCCTGTCCAAAATCGGTCCCCATGGGTGGAAACTGACTGAGCAACTGGCACATATGCATGGGCACGCAGCGCAGATTTTCTCTCGCTCTCGACTCGGTGCTAAATGATAATCATGCAGTCAATTATTGATCAGAGGGTGCGTGATGGCTCCTGATGAAGATCTACATATGCATGCAAGCAGCATTTATCCGAGCAAGTGCGGCTATGCAACCCTGCATCTTTCAGGGATAAAAGGAAGCAAGGGGAAATTAATCATTTTTCCACAGCGTGACAGCACATTGGCCTGATGTGGCTAACCCATCCCCCAGGGCACAGCTCTAGATCATCCAGGGCTGTTGCTTTGGCAAGGAATGGACCATTCCCCCCTCATCCTCACCCCAATCTCCTGCCAAGTCCTGGGACTTTATAGCTGAAAATTACATTCTTATGGTAAGCAAATGTGCAGTAAAGCAATAGTGAAGTTGCATGAATCAGTCAGAAGGGAAAGGGGGAAAGGTCATTACTCATGGCCTGGAGGAAGGAAGTATCTTAAAGGTCTCAGCCACTTAAAAAGCGTCCTGTAATGCGTAATGACCGATCCATATGACCAGTCTTTTAAATTACGGCATGGACCAGATGCATGTCATTTCATTAATAGCTCTGTCAACTGAATAAACAATTAGCAAAAGACTCTATAAACAAGACTGTATAACTCAATCAATACATTTTCCCTTCATTTACTATTAGTAATTTTCACAAGTAAATATACTTTTACATTATACATATTCATAAACATTCTTTGTAATGTGTTTATTTTCACAAAGCACTAATTCCTAAAAAGAAAGTATGATCTGGACCTCATCTACACAATCAGGCAAAAAAAAATCCACCCTGAAGTTAAATGGTAAAAATAAAAAAGAAGCATTATTAAATAATAATAAGGGAAAGACCAACCGCATCGATCTAAAAGCTGTATTTCAATTTAATGTGCTCACTGTATCTTAGTTTTCCAATAGTCAAAGTTCAGCAATCTCTCTGGCGGAGTTTGCTAATGATTGACTAAAAAGAAAACCCCTCAAGAATAAATCTACAATACTGACACTATGCTTGTTTAGAATGAAATAGGCTGCCATTTATAGGGGGTAAACACTGAATAATCTCTCTTTTCAGCATCCCCATGGCAACGTTAGCATTTATACAGCTCACGCTGTGGAATAAAACCAAATTCTATCCACCTGTACAGTGAACTTTTGCGTACTTGTAGCCTACACAAATTGATCCACGGGATTTTTTTTAATAGAAAATGCAAGTTTGATTTTTAAGCCTTTGGGTTCCTTTATCTCCACGGCCCTCAATAGGTTTAGTCATGCACAGAGAAGGTGCTTAG
Source organism: Hemibagrus guttatus (assembly GCA_033459395.1). Classification (NCBI taxonomy): domain Eukaryota; kingdom Metazoa; phylum Chordata; class Actinopteri; order Siluriformes; family Bagridae; genus Hemibagrus; species Hemibagrus guttatus. The sequence goes on along the minus strand of JAUCMX010000002.1, from coordinate 14,401,960 downwards.
AACTTTGCAAAAGACTCTTCTGAGAAGAGCAGGGAAACGCAGCCTGTCAGAAGCCTTTGTCTAGGGTTTACAGCTTAAACCCATTGCCCCATACATTTGGTGACCCCCTTTTTCCACACACTGAAAAGTTTCTCAACATCAAACTTTGGATTATCTTGATTTCCTCTCAGGTGGAAAGGGTTTTAAACTCTTCAGCTGGGAGGATCTGACAGACAAAAGGGATAGGGAAATGTTTAGTCACCATATTTATCAGGGCCCACTTACTACATGTCAGGAGCACTTTCTTTCCACATGCTAATTAACAAGATCCCCCACCCCTTTATACACCCTAACCATCCCCTTATCATTCTTCCATGTCAAGAGTTGACATATCAAGGCAAAAATCCATCTGCATGCAAATTTAGATCAAGGAAATTTAAACTTACATTTGTCACCTCTTAATCCTAGAGTCTGATCATACTAAATTAGCATTAAATGTGTTGATGTGTCTAAAATGCAAGTGTTAACCATTTAACAACAGATGAAAAACTGCTCGAATTTGCACTTCTAAAGTTTCATCAGAGTTGGTTCCATAATATGAAGTCATTTGGGGGAAACAAAAAAAAAAAGCCTGGTAGAAATATAACCTAACAAAAATGGCCACTTGAAGACAGACATACATCAAAGTGCATATGGCAAATTGTTATCCAGTGGGGTTTTTTTATTGACACTATAAGTGCTTTGGACATGGCTGTAACTATATCCACATCTGTTCATCAATATATCAAACAAAATCTTTTTCATTGGACACAGACATTTCGGTATTTGAATCAGGGAGAGAGACATTGCTTAAAATTCCACACAAACCTGCGAAAATATAAAGTAGTATTTCAGTGAACAAAAATCAAAAAGTACCAATCAGACCGCACAACAGCAAATCCACTCAATAAACCCGGGGTCCTATTTTTTAACCTTCCAAGTTAACCTTCCATTACTGTATTATAGCATGGAACTTTTCTTAGAGTGTGTTATAGATCCAGTGAGATATATCAAACTTTAATAGAATGCAGTGGCATTAACCGTTGAGAAACTTGCACTGTTTCCAGGGGAATGCCAGGCACGGTTCGTATGCAGCAGATCACAGAACAGGGCCACTCCAGCTCGCTTGCTCCCATCAATCAAACCGCAAATGGCTCTTCTGACACTCCCACTATTCATTTTCCAGGGCACCTTACGTGACCACCATCTTGAAGATAACAAGAGTTGGAAAAGAAAAAAAAACATGGGTGAAAGGGATGGCTTGCAATCATTGCCAAATGTTCTCTTTTAACAATGAGTTCCAAGCACATCATCCGACAAGAACGCTGAACATATTCCAGCTGGACACAAGTTGTGAGTAGGTGAGTGAGAGAAAGAGCTATTTTGATATTGACCACTTGAATTTCTCTCCTTTACTATCCACTGTGGCCTTCTCTTGCCCCGATTTTCTGACACCAGCTGCACCCCTCCCTCTCTCTCTCTCTCTCCCTCTCTCTCTCTCTCTCTCTCTCTCTCTCTCTCTCTCTCTCTCTCTCTCTCTCTCTCTCTCTATCTATCTACCCCCCCCCCCCCTTTTCCCTCCTACGCAGGACTGAAACAGATTTACAGCAACTGTCAAAGTCAGGGATGACAGATAAATTAATCTTCTCTTCATGAGTTTACATCCCAGGCATCTGCACTGCTGATCTGGCCTTAACAAGCGCTGGGTCTGTACAAGCTGTCTTTTAAAGTTGATGTTTTCATGGCTGGAGATGAATTGCCCTGTCATGAGAATCTATTTATACAGCAGTTAGAAGGTGGGGCTCTGGATCCAGAACAGGATGGTTTCATGGGCTGAGGTCTCCTTGAAGTATCTGTTAAAATCGGCTTCTGTCAACCCTGCATCTGCACCAGCTCCAATTCTTTTTTAAAATACACAAACTGTATCATCCTGTCTGGTGTCTGTAGCGGTGTTATATTGTTCCTGCATTTGTCAAAGAGGCAAAAGCAGTTCTCCTTGATCGTGGCCATTACTGAAATTGTGTTTCCTTGGTGTGCATGGTTAGGAAAATGTGGCTGTCCATCGATCATCGGTGTTAAGGGTGGGCTGTAACTCTGACTAGCATGCAGGATCAACCACATTATCTAACTTAAACAAACCATGCAGGCACTGAGCAGGAAGGATGTACTGAGCAAATGAGCCTTAATGGCAAAAAGGGCATGTAATAGGTGAACACAACCTTCACCACTTAGAAAGGGAGATGGATAGACCAATCGCTTAGCACAACTCACTAACAATTTGCTGATTCCTGCAGCCGCTTCCCTGTAGAATCATAAACTTCAGCTGTGTTACAGAGCACACAATATAAAAAGGTGAATAAAAGCACAGCATAACAATGTGTCTTGTATAAGAAAGTAATCAGTGATGGGGTGGTGTAATAACAAGCAGAAGGTCCTTACCATGATTATTTTCCAACATGCCCCAAAATGTTGTATTCCACAGCAAGTTTCCAATGATTACCATTATTTAAGGTAATTATTATTATGGTAAATGCTGATTATTTACCTGGCAATATTTAGCAAATAATGTCACATGATTATTTTTTTTTATTCCTTTATAGTTTCATTTAATGTTCTGGCACAACCAATGGAACATATTTTTTTTTCACTTTCTAGAAATTTTATGAAGGTCTGGACTGGCTTTATTTATGAATGATACAACGTGCTGACTGAGACTCCTTCCAATAAAAAAGACAAATAAATCTCCTCAAAGAAAACCTCAGCATATCAACAATTGCAATCATTTTACTTTGATGCAAGGTGGTCATAGGCTTGGGTGTGTGCGTGTGTGTGTGTGTGTGTGGAGCATTTTCTTGCTGTGCTTCAGGGGTTTCCTCTAGGTTCTCTGGTTTCCTCCCTCAGTCTGAAGACATACATTGCCAGCTGGTTGGCATCTCTAAATTGTGTATAGTGTGTAAATAGGGGTGTGTGTGTGTGTGTGTGTGTGTGTGTGTGTGTGTGTGTGTGTATGTGATGTGCCTTGAGGTGGGTGGGCAACCAGCACATGCCCCAAGCCAAACTTTTATAGAAAATTAATCAACACCTCCTCAGATGTGTGCATTCAACAATGTTGTGGTAGAAATATATAGGTTACCATTTCATAATTTACAATTCTACAATCAAAAACAGAATGACTCCAAACAAAAATATAAACTACTTTTTCATTTGTTTAACCCAATAAAAATGAAGGTCACAATATTTCCCATAAGAATTCAAAAACACATTTGGATTTTAGAAGCTAAAAGTAGCTTGAAATATGGGGTAACCCAATTCAGCAATGCAACAGGATAGTAGTGAGTAAAAAAAAAATAAAATAAGTGGTGTTAAAATGACAATCCTCTCACAGTCTAGCACTCCTGAATCCAGTCAGCCCTTAAACAGCAGATGAAACAGAATCTGCGACTTTGCCATGGAGGTAGTTTGTGCTGTAATTCATCTTAAAATGGATTGCTCTGTCACCTCGACTAACACTTACTGAGAGCACCCATCAATACTTTTTGTCAAAAGCTGCACGCTAGGTAAGATGCATCATCAATCACTATTTACATAAAACGCAAAAAGCCTTTCTCCAGACGAGCCAGCGGGGAGGTTTAAAATGGCGAGAGGAGTTTTTCTGAGGACACAGGTCAACATATGCTGACAGAGGATTAATATCTCCCACACACACCCAGTCTCCCATTCTGTTACAAGCAATTTATGTGTGAATGATAAAAAATGTGTTTACATTCAAACTGTAATAATCAATCTGTTAAAAACCTAAAGACGTGCTCAACACATGACGGTTTTTATTACGAGAGCGAGTTGAGTGCAAAAGAGAAAGAACACTGTACACAGCAGTTGCATCACAATATTTCACTAATTTCCTTCTTTTATGACAAGTTACTTAATTTATCTGAATAAACCACGCATATGTTTTTGATACAGGAGTAGCTGGGTATGAGCAAAATCATTCATTCATTCATTGTCTACCACTTATCTGATCTATTCTCGGGCATCAAGGCAGGATACACCCTGGAGGGAGTGCCAACCAATCGCAGGGCACACACACACTCTCATTCACTAATGCAATCACACAGTACGGACAATTCAGAGATGCCAATCAACCTACAATGCATGTCTTTGGACCGGGGGAGGAAACCGGAGTACCTGGAGGAAACCCCCGAGGCACGGGGAGAACATGCAAACTCCACACACACATGGCGGAGGCGGGAATCAAACCCCTAACCCTGGAGGTGTGAGGCAAACGTGCTAACCACCAAGCCACCGTGAGCAAAATCATATCAACATCAAATAAATAAATGTATTGTTGTATAAATAAAACATAATATTTGATTATTTTCCAATAACAGCATGCACTGAATTGATTTATTCCTTGTATATCATAGCAGCTGTCCAACAATTCCAATTTCTAATGACTGAATGAATGAATCCATTTTTATCCATTTACGTTTATATTTAATGTTTGCAAGATAAGTTCATTTCTGTTCATTACTTAAACCCAAGAGCTATAAACAGTCCTTCCCACACCAGCCTCTCTTTCTCTTGAAGTTAACAAAATTGTTATGTTACTCCGAACCAGAAAGGGCAAAGTTCTCTGTCCTGAAGACTCGTACATGGTGGAAAACCTACTTGCCACTGAGACTCCTTAATTGAATCTTAAATAAATCTCATCGAAAACATCACCATTTCAACGATTAGATGTTTTTTTCTTTATTAAACGTAATTCTTCATTCTCTTTAGATTATGTGAAGTGTTATTAGTGAGTTACTCTAGAAATGATAATGTATTAATATTAACCTTTGAACTGGCACTGTCTTTACAGCAGAGAAATGCTCTTTTAGCTGCTTTCACAGCTGCAAAAAAGTTAGTCACTGGAGTCATCCACATACGATAAGCAGATGTATACGGGCTTTATATCTACTCTATTTCATTTCTTTGGAGCGATCAGCAGCTTGTAAACATGAGGGGATCAATGACAGTAGACACCTGGACTGCTGCTTTAGAAATATTTAAATCTAATTTTCTTCTTTCTGATATTCTAATGTATGTTTACTTTTTTTTCTTTGTCTCACGATTCCTTATTACTGTAATAGTCTACAGTCAGGAGGTTTATCTCACCTTGTATGCTCTAATCTATTATTCTTGTCTTTGTACTGAACTGATTATTGACTAAAACAGTAGTAAAAAATAATTAACCTGGGACTAGATTTGGACCTGTGCTGTTACATACAGTATGTACAAAAGTAACACGTGTAACATATCATGTGTGAAATGGCCCAAAGGGGATTATTGTCGTATAACAGCACAGTATGTTGTGTATTATTCTACAGCTAAAGTTACATTTATTAATGAACGACATGTCAGCGTTACATTAACAGTCAACTATTAGATTTATTGTAGTGAAACAAGTTCCTGTTATCACTTATGTTACTGTAGTGACAAACAGTTCCTCACCAATCTCTTTTTCTCAGTGTCTCTCTCTCTCTCTCAAACAAACAAACAAACAAACAAACAAACAAACAAAAAAAAAAAAAAAGCAGTTTGTCATTGTACAAAGAAACCAGGACTCATAAACTCCTCCATCCTGAAGACTTTCCTCTGCTGGGAAACTCTGCAAAGCACCGTGACTAACACCCAAAACTCGTTCCATAAATGTTACATCATGTCAGAAATGTTATTGTTTTTCTTTGTTAAACAATATTTTTTATCCATTTACATCCATTTATTATTTGTCTTATCTATTATTAGTCTCATTTCAAGTCCAAGTCTCTGTGTAGGAGTTGTTATGGAATAAAAATAAATGGATTTCAACGAGCACATTAACATTAACCCATGGTTCATATTATAACACACACCCTATGACCAATCAAATTTGAGAATTCAGCAATGTGGTATAAGTCTCTAAAATATCTGGCAAACAATACTAAACAATACTATGCCGCTGTGATTCGAGTCTTGCTGGAAAGGGAACAGGACTCAAAGTTGAAGCTGAGCCGTTATAACCCAGTTATGGTGCAGAGCGTGAAAGATGGCTCCCTTCGACCTGGCGGCCAGGATCAGCTCGACGCTGTTTGGACAAGTGAAGAAAAGTTAAGGGAAATAAATGATACTTCAGGTCTCTGCAGGCTCTCAAAGTCATTTAAGATTTTCTTTAAATAAGCCTCATTTGATATGAAACACACACACACAGGCTGGGAATTTTGGCAAAGCACTTCAGATCTTTGTCACTCCAGAGGTAAGTGTTAACACTATTTATTACCAATGAGTGATTTCCTCTGCTTTCATAGAGGTCCAAGATTCTCACATACACTAATCCCAAGACATCTCATTCGCACACAAGCCATGACACACACACACGAAAAATATGAATGGACTCCTTTTTCCTTGTATCAGTTTAACTAGTTTAGGCAAATATGAAATAAATGTATTATCCTATAATCTCTGCAGTCATTCTTGGGAACCATATATCATTAGATTTATTACAGTAATATATAATCCTTTCCATGATTAACTTTCAATACAGAGAAATGTTCACTAAGTATGAACATTTATTTTAGAATAGAAGATTTAAGTGAAAAAATGCTGACCATGTATTTATATTAACAGGGAAATGGTGCATACTTACATACATATACATTCATATGTACACACACACATACACACACACACACGCGCGCGCACACACACGTGCACAGAATTCAATTTGGAAACCATCATCTAGAGCGGAGAGGCGGACAGGAAAGTCATATTGCCATAATGCTCATATTATCAATCATCTTGACGTTTTATTGGCTTTATCACTGTACATGCCATTAAAATGATGTCTGGCTCAGATTGTCAGGGGGCAAACATTAAACAGGCCAGGATTAAAATGCACATCTCAAACAAGTCTCCCTATCCCTTCCAAAACAAGTTCCCAGCTAAAAGCGCAGCCAGCGCTGGGCTTCGAGAAATATATACTGTCTAAAAGGTGATATCAACACTTTCACTGACAAGCTGATAGCGTCAGATTTACTGAGATGCAAAATCTCTCCTAAATTTATCCCCCTGCTTGAGCTCGAAAAATGACAGCAAATAAAGTGGAGAATTATGAACTCCTGGATTCCCCGAGCGTGTGCAGCACTCCTCATCGAAAAAGTCAATGTTAAACTCTTAGGCACTGGACTGATATGCTAATAACGGTGTTCCTCATAAGCAAACATTAATATTACCACTTGAGCTATTAAAGTCATTTTGGTGGTTCGAGAAGCTGTGAGGAAAGTAAATATCCATAATTCAACAGATCCTGACAGTTAAAAGGTTGTAAATGGACGTTTAAATGCTACCGCTGTTGCCAAGCTGGCAAGTACACCATAAAACTGAATAATTCTGCCTCACAACCCTTAATCAGAGGTACGCTAAGCAAATAGAGGAATCCACAGCTGAGGGGAAAATACATTTACATACATATTCTTTTCAGAAGAATCATAACTCATATGTCAGATAAGCTTGCGTGTCATGCCTCAATGGCATAAATATTGACAGACATAGTACATCATAAATCTAAATAAGCAGAAAAACTGCAGATAGCCAAAATCTCACATCTGTTTTTGAAAATAAAGATAAATTCCAAAGCCTGAAAAGACTGATAAACGCGTATCCGTCAGATCATCATGCCGCACACCACACACCCATTTCCACTCCACGTCACTCTTCAAAAAAAAAAAAAAAAAAAATTACTTCATGCTAATGAGGATCTTATTAAAAAAATCATTCGGCAAGGGTCATCGATATACAGCCTTATAAAACGTCTTTGTCTTTTGGAGACTTGGACACGCCCTTCAAACTCGCTCAGTGTCCACCCTCACAGCTTTAAAGGCATATTAAAATAATTATATCATCCCTCTTCTGGCCTTTTACTGTGCAATGGGAAGAGTTCATTTCTGGCTCGAGTCAAGCGCAGAGACAGACGCCCAGCTGAACAAACTCAAGGTCCTGTTTAATATCCAGATCTCCTAGACACTCGGCTAAATATAAAATGATCTATGGGCCGCAGTGAATCAGATGGAGAGTTGCATCACTTTCTAAATTCAATTCAGGAGGTTTTTCCCTTCATTGTGAGGCGCATTTTTCACATTACTCTATTACTCATTGTGCTGGGTGAAAGATGGATTCACAGTGATGGGAATAATTAATCAATTTCTCACACTCTGTTATAAAGAAGGCAGCGAATAATAATGTGAATGAACGAGGGCAGGCAATGATATTTGTCTTCATATCCAAGCAAAGGAGACACAGAAAATGTGCAAGGCAACACCAACTTTTTAATCATTAAAACAACAAAAAAGTTTGCTTGATATGTTATACACAATCAGTCGGTTTTCAATTTGTTGAATAAAAACATCCAAACCTCTGCAAGACAACAATCCCTCTCTGAATAGCTTTTGTCTCCATGGCATGACAAGAGCAGAGAGCTCTTGTGCAGCGCAGGCATGGGGAGATGATGGCACTGGATTAGAGATGCTGAACATTTTCACCATTGCAAAAGGTCAGTAGGAGGCTTGGTCAGAGACAGAAGGGGTGGTTGAGATGCGTCCTCTGAGGGATTGAAGAGGATTCTCCCCTTCAGATGTGCTAGAGGGCTTCCCCTGAGATAATGAGAGGTCTCTCACTGGGCGAGAAACATCCACCGCATACATCCTTAGGATAACAGGACCTCCACAGGAGCTGCAGTCAAAAAGCTTGCAGCATGGCAACAAAGGAACATGAAGAAAAAGAACATGTCTCACAAAAAGACATAGCAGGCCCAGGTTGGAGAGAAGGTACTGAGCTTTGCGTCTTTCTTTAAAACAAAAACAAAAGAAAAAAAGTGTGGATCTGTCCAGCTTGTCCAAACAGATTAGCTTCAGTTCTTTATGATTCTGTAATGAAAGCTGCCTTGTGACTAGAGTATGTATGGTCAGTGGAAACTCAACCTGCATGTTCAACTACATTTCAGAAAGAAAGTACGTCTTATGGCCTTCAAAATTCATGCAGAGAATACTAATATTTCCTTGTTGTAGGTCTGCTCCAAAGAGTTTGTGACTGACACTCAAACTTAAGGAACATCTTAAAATTCTAGTTCTTACCTACATCTTAAAATCCTCCGAAAAGCTGTGAATTATGTAATTCAACACATTTAGTATGGTGCATTTTATGTGCGTGTGTGTGTTTCTATTTGTATGTTCAATAGTTTTATGCCTATGATGAGATCCCATGCTATAAGAATCAACCTTAACAGTTTCATAACTCTAACAGGAACTTAGTGATACCTAATATAAATCATAATATAAAAATAAAAATAAAAGAGCAGCAGGGGATGACTACGGCTGGAACAGTATACACCCACCTCCAGGAAATCACTCAATCAATAAAGAAAGAAACAAGCAAACAAAGTAACTTGGCTGGCTCAGCTGTCTGATAAATGACTAACTCACTGACTCCTTTGACATTTTCCCTCAGGATTAGCTAGCTTTGTCGAGGGACATGGAGAGTTGCTCTAACATACGGTAGCGCTGGCTTAGGAAATTGAGCAAGCTATAGCTATCTAACGAGATATTATTATGGGATGTCGGTCATCTCCTACTAATTTAGACTAATACACAGCTAATATATATATATATACATATACCTGGTATAGCAGGAATGTTATGGAGTAGAGTGACAATTTCAGTAAAGTAACAGTGCAAAAATGGTTCAGTGAGAACAAACTGTGCAGTGTGGTGAAGTTATTGTGTGTGCAACAGTCTGCTGAGGTAGTATTCTATTTTATGGAAGTCCAGAGAAAAGTCCAGAAAGTCCAGGTTCTAGGTGTTCTGGTTGAGGGCCCGAATGGCTTGCGGGAAGAAGCTCCTCCTCATTCTCTCTCTGTTTGCCTTCAAGCAGCGGAAAGGTTTCCCTGGCCGCAACTGAGAGAAGAGTCTGTTGTTTGGATGGCTGAGGTCCTTCATTATCTTCCTGGCTTTGGTCCAGCAGCACTTGCTGTATATAGTCTCCAGGTCAGGGAGCTCAGCACGGTTGGTACACTCAGCTGATCGTGCCTGTCTTGCCCGTCCTGCTTGGTGCTGATTCCAAACCAGGCTGTGATGCTTCCCGTCAGGATGCTCTCAATGGTGCAGGTGTAGAATGTCTTACCACCTTTGAAGGCAGTTTAAAATCCTTTAGGCATCTGAGATGGTAAAGACGCTGCCGGGCCTTCTTCACCAGGGTGTTGACGTGACAGGACCTTGACAGGTCCTGCTCTCTCCACTGGGGTCCAATTGATAATGAGGGGCTGGTAACTCCTTTCCTGTTTTGTACTGAAGTCCACTATCAGCTCCTTAGTCTTGCTGATGTTCTGGAGGAGATTGTTGTCCTGGCACCATGCCTCCAGGTTTTTAATCTCCTCTAGGTAGGCCGTCTCGTCGTTGTTGATGGTGGAGCTGGAAGTGGCCACACAGTCATAGGTGTACAGTGAGTTTAGGGAGCTCAGAACACAACCCTGGGGGGCTCCAGTGCTGAGGGTGAGTGAGGGTGTGACATGTTTGCCCACCCATGCCTGTGGTCTGTCTGTCAGGAAGTTGGAGATCCATCGACACAGGGAGGGGCTGAGGCCCTGGATCTCCAACTTAGTGGTGAGTACTGTAGTCAACAAACAGCATTTTAACATAATTCACCTTTTTGCTGTCCAGGTAGCTCAGGGCTGTGTGATGCAAGTGTGCAATGGCATCCTCAGTAGAGAAGTTGGGACGGTATGCAAATTGTAGCGGGTCCAGGGTATCAGGTAGTGAAGAAGTGATGAAATCTCTGATTAGTCTTTCGAAGCACTTCATCACGGCTGAGGTCAGGTCTACTGGGCAGTAGTCGTTGAGGCAGGCGGGCTGGTGTTTCTTGGGGACAGGAACAATGGTGGACTGTTTGAAGCACGTAGGGATCATAGACTGCTCCAGGGAGAGGTTGAATATTTCAGTGAACACAGGTGCAAGTTGGACGGCACAGGCCTTCAGGACCCGACCCGTGATGCCATCTGGTCCTGCTGCCTTCCTGGTTTTCACTCTCCTGAATGCCTTTCTCACGTCGTGTTCCGAGATGATGAAACTGTTCTCCTCTCCGGCATTCTCCAGGAGCGTGCTGCCTGTAGCGCTGTTAGCACTGCTAATGCCGTTAGTGCTGTGAGCTGCAGCCTCGAAGCGAGAGTAAAAGGTGTTTAGCTAGTCTGCCAGAGAAGCGTCCGCATTCACCGTTCTGGAAGATGGTGTTCTGTAGTCTGTTATTGTTCTTAGTCCCTGCCACAGATTCCTAGAGCCACTTTGATGAAATTGTGATTCTAGTTTCTTTCCGTAGCGCCACTTCGTCTCCTTCACCACTCTGCGCACACTTTAGGATGCAGCCTTATACTCATCCATGTTTCCACTGGCAAGCCCTGAGTTGTACTCGACGAAGTGAGACCTTATAGCATCGCGGACGGTTTTATCCACCCACAGCTTTCAGCTGTCTGAAAGCTCTTACCAATTTCCTTTTCCACTTCACATGACAAATACTTTAATACTAATTAAATATTAGCAAACGTACAGTAAACGATTAGCATGAGTGCTTAAGCTGTGAATATGATAAAGCAATACTAATATTTCTTACTAGGATTTTGCTATCTGTCTTTCAAACTGAATTGATGAAGCAGAATTGACTTGAATTGAGGCTGAATTGACTCCTACACAGGAGACCTCGAGGTAGGAATGCCTACTGCAGTCATCTATAAGGTCATTCCTAACTGTAGTGATAAAAAACATTTACTCTATAGTGCACTTCAAAACAGACATCATGGGATGGACCCTGATGGACACTCTTTCACTGTTATTACTCTACATGGAAAGATATCTACTGTGACCAGCAAGCTATGGGTCAAGTCCAAGTACAAAATATATATTTACTCATAATAAATTACAACTAAAGGATAAAAAACATCCAAAAGTAAAGCTGCAGTAGCTGCAGAGTTCTCCAATATTACTTGCATATTATATTATTAATCCGAGTATCATCACCTAGATTGTACATTTGTATTAGTTGACATTTTGGTCAATCAAATGACATGCATTATTGTGTCCAATATTGTCCTAAATAGCAATTTATCCAATACATGACACATCAAATTAATCTATAATATCTCCCAAATGTGAATATATTTTCAGTGCATTCCAAAATCAAAACATTGATGGACCATCTGACCATAGGTACAGATTACGTAAACTATTAAAAATGCTAACATTGTGAAATAAAATTTAAAATAAGATATTTTAGCATAATCTTGTGTTGGAAGACTTTACATTAATAAAATGATGTAAAATAGTATAGTCTTAAAATAATTCAACTCAACTCGCTCAGGCAATGATATTTGTCTTCATATCCAAGCAAAGGAGTCACAGAAAATGTGCAAGGCAACACCAATGTTTTGCTTGACATTTTATTTTAACCTCTGCTAGAGGGGGCACGGTGGCTTAGTGGTTAGCACGTTTGCCTCACACCTCCAGGGTTGGGGGTTCAATTCCCGCCTCTGCTGTGTGTTGTGTGTGTGTGTGTGTGTGTGTGTGTGTGTGTGTGTGTGTGTGTGTGTGTGTGTGTGTGTGTGTGTGTGTGTGTGTGTCCTGTGATGGGTTGGCACTCCGTCCAGGGTGTATGACGCCTGAGATAGGCACAGGCTCCCCGTGACCTCTGCAAGACAACAATCCCTCTCTGGATAGTCTCCATGGCATGACTCTTGTGCAGAGTATAGAATATATATAAAACAGTATAGCAACTCAATGAAAAACGTCCTTACATGTAGATGTATGCTAATTAGAAAAGCTAGAAGATTACAAGCTGAAAAGTCATGCGGCACAGCCTTTAATTCATATAGATAGGTAGCTTAGTGGCTTAGACGTTGGCCTACCAATCAAAAGGGTGCAAGTGTGAATCCCTGGTCTACCAAGCTGTCACTGCTAGGCCCTTGAGTAAGGCCCTTAACTCTCAATGGCTCAGTTGTATAAAAATGAGATAAAATGTAAGTCGCTCTGTATAAGGGAGTCTGCCATAAGACAGAAATGTAAATGGTCTCTGGTCCAGCCAGAGAAAATACATATTTAAACAGATCAATTGTTTGCAAAACTGCACGCATATGTAACAACTGTAACTGCAACAGCTTATGCCATGCATCTATGATTTTTGTGGTTTTGTAATTTTTCTATAGCAGCATTAACAACTTTCTATATTTCTACGTATATAAAATCTAAATCTAAACACACACACACACACACACGTCTTTTTTTCCCTCCCCATTTTTTGTATGTTTGCACCACCTGACACTTTCTTGGTGGTGACATTTTGAACACATTATTTGTCATTGATCTATTTGTAAATGAGCATGTTTTACAAAATTAGATTGTAACTGGTAGATATTAGTTGTGTACTCTATATCTGTAGACATTATTAATTCGAAATTCTTGTACTTATTTGCATGAGCGCAATTGATTGTGCTACAATAGAACATCAGCATCAGCTAGAAAAAATTAACGTGCACTTTGTGACCTCTCAGAGGTCTTACTATGGAGGCTTTGTGTAGATGTTGTTGTTTTTTTTACATCATTCATATAAGTACAGTCATGTTAGTAAGCCGCGAGGCTCTATTGGGAGCTGTGTCCAAGCTATAATCAATACACACTGTACTTTGGTTAGCTTGGTTCACTCAGGGCTGTACACGCTACACTCACAGATGTATTAGCTTCGTTTTTGTTTTGTATTTAAAAAATCGACTACCTTAAATGAATGAGTAATACACTGCCATGTTTATATCTAAGTAGGACCCCGACAACTACAATTCAGATTCACAATGACCCAGTTATTCAGTGAAGACACACACTGAGAATATAGTGGCAGGTGCAGGAAAGGAGGCAAATGTGCACATTAAAGCAGCATAAGTAGCATACTTTTACTCTGACATATGTTTAAATATTATTATTAAACAGTTCATAATAAAAAGACATAATCTTATCTGTTTAAATTTTACCTTTATTAAAACATCCTATGCATAAATGAGACTTTCAGATGTTAGAGCGCAATTATTTTCAAAGAAATAAAAAGATAGATCTATCTGAAAATAGGAAAAGATTAAAACTGAATTTGAAACATAAATCATAACACTTACCGTGCATATGGCTATATTTCCTACATTACAATTCCTCTGGCACTTGACAACATATGCAGTTTGTCAAGGCTCAATGATCAAAATAGTCTCAAGTATCCATTATCATCAAGATTTATGTAAGTAATAGGATAATAGTAAATTCATTCATTCCTACAGCCACATTCTTAGATTCTTTATTTATAATATATATTATGGTTTCTGCTTATGCCCAGAAAAAAGCACTAATTTTAAAAAATCTATTTGCAGAGCGTGTTCCACTATTTTACGTTATATTGTACATGATACTCGGTTCAGTTCAAATTTCTGGAAGCACTTGTCTGACCCCTTCAACAAGAAATCCAGCCAACCTTTGCTAACTTCTGGATATTCCTTTCATTTTCAGCACCTCCAGCTACCTCCCATTGGTTTTACAACTTCAAAATACACCTCATGAAAAAATCAGGAGTTATCTGACATGTGTCCCCCTACCCGGATGGCATGCCAGCACCAAAGGCCAGCATTGATTTTCTGTAAAGCAGGGCCGGATTAGCCCCCTTTAGGGCTCAGCTGTCTCAGCACGGCCTGAGGGGCTGCTATAAAACTAATAATTAATTTAAACTGCCCTGCTTGCTTGGGCTATGGAAGGCTCTATGCTCATAACACACAGCCGACTGTCTGCAACTGTCTCTGCACAGAGCAGTACTGTGTTATTTTTATCTCTGGCTCATTGGACAAAGGCAGTACATGTGTGGCTACAGCATGAAGTCTAGCACGCTGAATAAAACGCACTGTAGTATCCACACAAAACAGGACAATAAAGACCACATGTGCCTCGCTGTCTGATTGACAGGCATAGTAAAAGCAAATTAAGGGTGAGGAAAGAGTATAGAACACAAACCCACCGAACAGCCAGTCGTGATCTGTCCGTGAATTTAAAACCCAAACACAGCAGCAAAACACCCAATTCTCAGTCCTGAAGTGGTAACAGGCTTTCAGTTATAGTATCCTCAACATGCTTTACTAGAGACAATTCCAATATTTCCCCAGGCTCTTCTTATCCTTTCTCATTAAGATACCTCTTGTAAATTGTTAGTGGGAGAACACACATAAATTAGAAACAAGCCAACTACGATGTAAATCTGTTTGCACGTGTGACAGAATAACAGAACAGTGACCGCTCCGCATGTCATATGCAATCTAGTACTAAAAAGGTTATCTAGGGATAGAGAGTCATATCCCATGTACAAGAGGCAGATGTGTGCCTCGGTCCGAACAGTCCCGGTCTCTGTGGAGGCCTGTGGGACATTTTAATGATATTAAGTCAACCATCACAAGACGTCTTTGGGGGCTCTAAAACCCACTCACTAGAATGAGCACTTGGGCTTGGTACAAAAACAGAAATGAGTATAGCTGGCCCTCAAATACTGCCCTTGTTCCTTTTTTTATCCATAGTCACATGCTGCACATTCCAGCAGAAATGAAAGTTTGAAACACTCTTAGTTCTCGCTGTGCATGTCTCGGCTCGCTGTAAGAGCTTGATGCAACTTTTAAGGACGCCGTAAAGGAGGGCTCTGTCGAAACATTTCACTTGTGCTGTATATGTCAAAACTATGAATATGCGCTTCTGTCCAAAGCCAGTGCAAACAGAAAGAGACACTCCATATCACTGCTCTGTTCAATTTCTTCCTTTACCGTAGCTCCAATGAGGCCTTCTACAGCAGGGGCCAGTAAAGGGATTTCACCTGAAAGGCTTTCATCTTATTTGACACACAAACGCTCCTCAGATCAGACGAGTGCGGCTTGTGTTGGGGCAGTCGAGGCTGTCTGTCTGTAAAGTGCATGCTCAGGAGAATATCCCGGTGCCTCTTCATCTTCCTCCTCTTCCTCATCCTCTACTGCTAGGCGTTTTGAAGCCAGTTATCAGGTGCGCAATGAAAACCCTCTGGCCCAGACATAAAAGATGACTGTTCTCTCAAACCCAAAGGCAGCGAGAGGAAAGCACTTTAAAAGCGTCACCTCATGTCTGGATTCACAGTATGGTAAATATGTTTGTTTACTGTAAACACAAGCAAAATTATTCAGACTATGGCAAATTAAGGAGATATCTTGCTGCGGGGAAAAAGGGATCAAAATGTATAACAGATAACAGCACACTCACAACACAAATACTCTCATAAATTTAAAATTTCCGTACGTTGGATAGACTAGCAGTGACGATATTAAGGAAAAAACACTGTTAAAAATACAAACACTGTCTGTATTTTTTGAGATACTACAGTATAGAAAGATAGTGATTTTTTAAGTACAGTAACAGAGGTGTGCTATGCCTGTGAATGACTCTGAAGTGTGTGAAGGGAAATGTGGTGCAGCTGTGTTCAAAATCTGCAGCAGCTGTTTAAACCCTCTATGGTCTTCTGCACAGGGGGGAAAAATGTGCTCCTCTCTGGGCCAGTGCACGTTTGCAAAGCAAGCAATTTGGACAGTACACTCTAGTTCATCACTCTGCAGGTGGCACGTCACTGCTTAACAGCAGTCAAAACACAGAGGCTTGACTTATTATTCTGGGCACCATCTATACTCGAAATGTTCTGGCAAATATTTTCTAATAATGACGAGCGTTTGGAGGAGTAAATTCTTAATGACAGGGTTCACGGTGTGTTTTATAGCGGTCGGATAAATTCATAGAGTGTCAACATTCATCATATCGTCCGCTTGAGAAATCGTACCCAAACTTGAAAACACACAAAAGAGCTACAATCCTCGAGTCTTGGCACGATAACGTCCGCGTATCTGTCTTCACTTTTCAGGGCTGTCTCTCCAGGAGAGGCTGTGGGAGACAAAGTGTCATGAAGCAAACACAGACAGAGGGCAACACTGAGGGGAAACTCCTTTGTTCCTTTTCCAAACTGCTAACTTTTTTCCCCTATTGGGAAGCGTGCAGGGGAAGTTAAAGGATGACAGACCCTTTTTCGCTTCAAAGTACTAATACGTTCCATACCTCAGAGTTGCTTACATCATTAATCAGCGGGATGGCTGTGGTTGATGGTAGACGTAAGCTGGAAAAAATCCACAGACTAACAGAGATTTAGGGTTAGTGCTTCTCTAACTCAACACCTTGATGACACGGGCAGCTGGGGTGCAGGTCAGTGCTTTTATTTTCGGGACTCATGAAAAAATTATACAGCTAAGGTGCACACAGATATATTTGAAAATGAAACACAATAATGATCTATACATTAAAAAGGCATTTTCAGGTATAACCAATGTGAAAGAGTGAGTAAGAGGAGTAGTTAAATGCTTTCTAAAATGCCAGTTAGCCATGCTGGACCTGATCAAGCCAGGCTGTAAAAATCCATCCCGGACTTTGTGTTCTGCTAAAGCGCTAAGGAAAGATATTGCAGGTTTTAAGAGGCTTTTTTATTCAGCCAGACTGTGTACTAAAACTAATTGGATTTCTGTCAATGGAAAAAATATATCCCTGGGAAGACTCTGAACTACATAATGCTGACGGTACAACAATCCATGAGGGACAAGGCCCTTCCCTCCATGCCAAATGCGAGGGAGGAAAATGAAACCGGCGATCGACATAAAATATTAAAATGAAAAGGTATCAAATTTTTGAAAAATGATGTCAGATTCACTCATTAGGTCCAACGGCACAGTGAATTAAGCTATATTTAGTGTGTGATAATTGAAATCATAGCTGTAGTCATTACCAGTGACATGCTTCTAAATAATACCCAATAAATTTCTCCTTTGTTTTCGAGGGGCGCTGTGACAACTGGCAGAGCTCAAAAACTGAAAGTACAGAAACTATTACCGTCTCGCGTGTATGACTGGCCTTCCTATTCTCTCCTCCTTAAAGCCAATAAAATGTCAACTTTTATTCTACCCCTCCAAAGTGTTGGCTGCACATCAGCTCTGCCCTCTCTAAAGCCCTGCCACAGAAAACTAAAGGCCTGTAAATCACTGTGTCATAGGCACACCATCAGTCTTGGGATATACAATAAAAAACAGGATGCAGTTATAAAGGGAATTCCATTCCTACCCTTATATATATATAGAGAGAGAGAGAGCAGACAGTACAGTAGAGTAGTTTGGGAAGAGATTTGGCCGATGGTAATGCTGACAGTGATTTAAAGACAATTTTTTTGCCATCGGGGGTCTTTTGCTGCATTGTAACAATAAAACCATGATTTATGCCATATTGTTGAAGGGAATTACAACACAGAGGTGGCACTTGCAGGATACAGTCTCCTTCTCTAGAGCGCTATATACCTATAAAATCATACACATACTGAGGACATTTCTGGATCTGACTACTCAATGCTTTTTATACCCTACAAAATACCGAGGCACTATTTAGAAATTATTTCAGAGACACACAACGCCAGTAGTAGGTAGCAATTTATGTTCCGGGTGCTTCTGTTGTTTTGCTTCCTATTCCTTCAGAAATGCTCAGTACAGTGAACCCTTTAAACAAACATTGCAAAGTAGTTTGTGACCCTTTTCAAATAATCTGGATCCTTGCAGAACTCATAATAATAAATGAATGAATGTCTTATAGAAGAAAACAACGCACAACCTTTTTATATTCTCATACCTCACACATGAGTCAAAAAAATCACTATTTACTCACACAATCTTTAGGGTTATAATGATTCACATGCAAGTAGAAATATCAGGATGCCATTTGAAAGGCACACGGTCACATGGTTGTGCTCTGTAAATAATATCCTAGAGGATATTACACTAGAGTAACTTTATTAAAGAGTTATTTAGTTAACTGCTTTGCTAGAGATGTATAGAAGCTCTAAACATCTAGTTAAGTCAGAATTTGTAACAGTAAATCAGTGCATTGTTAGGCATGTTTAGGAATCCTTTCAGCGCTATGAGGACGGAGCGAATTCCCAGTCAAGATCACGTTGCTTCAATTTAGCTACAGCAATTTTCATCATAAAAAAAATATCTTACCCGAACACATAGTGTATGACTTGCCTGCAAGAACATTTCAAAACTAATCTAATGGGACTTGATGATCTTTCCTTGTTGGCGCTTGGACCATCTGTTTTGGCAAAGGCCATGGAGACGGTACACTCTGCAGCAGCTTTTTACAATGCCTCAAGCACTTGGAGTTACAGTCCTGCTTCTAATAAGAGTTAAGTAAACTAGCACAAGGTATGCGGACAAGTGATATTATTGAATAACAATAAGAAGAAAAAGAAAAAGAATAGGGAAAGGTAAAGCAAATATGCTAGGCAATGAATGTATAAACAATCTATAAAAAGCAAGAGATTATATGAAAACGAATAACTTCCTTAAGATGTATATCTGAGGGTCAAGAGCAATCCTGCGGCAATCCCAGCGATTCTTTTCAAGAAATTATATTATATATGGTAGCCGTGGGGTGAAAATGTATTTATCTCATAAGTAAAAATATAAAAATCACTGTTGTTCCTTGTCAGTCATCTTTCCCCAACAAATGCTGTCGTTCTGTGATCCCCAGAGAAATGTGATGATATTTATTCTTTTCATTTCCTCTTCCAGTATATAACAGGGTTTTTTTTAAACATAATTGGGTCACGTCTTAAACGGTGCTGCAAAAGAAATTCTTTTTTTTTTTCCATTAGCAAAACAGCCAGGAACAAACTTGTCAAGAATAATGTATCTAAAAAGAAGTCCTCTGTAGTATCATTATTACTAGCCACCCTGTCAGCTCGTCACTCCTGGAAGAAATCATAGCGCTACAATTTGTTCAGATAAATTAAATGTGTTTTATCATTGCATAGTTGATTTAGAAAAAGCTGTGCTGCAAATGAAAATGCATACATTACATTCAAACCAGAAGATGCTGTCTTATAAGCGTAAAGAACATTGCATATTTCCTAATACAAGCAAGATATTCAAGGCTGCTCCCAAATATTAGTGCTAAGTAAGCTTGATAGATCAGATATGGAAAATTCTCATTTCTGCTCAAGCATCAATTTCCACTCCCTTTCTCAGCTAAGTGATTTGAAGACCTCGTTCCGACAGTTTCTCCCCCCCGTACTCTTTTAACTGACATTTTATCTGCATACTGGCATTGTCACAGATTGAGCATACCCACAGGACAATGACAGCCCCTTCTTCCTTTGTCACTTCTCATTTTGGAGCTGAGCGATGCCTCTTCCTGACTTGTGCCAATAACAGCACCATCAAATAGGAGATTCCACACAACTTTGATGGAGAGGGTGCACTTCATACCGCTGACTCTCATTTGTCAATTAACAGGAGCCTTCTGATGTCGAAATGCAAGGGCTTGAAAGATCCACCGTTGTTCGTGACGAATGAAGAGAGACAGTTGAGTGAGACATAAAGCTGCAGAGTAATATCATAATGTGCTTTAGATGTGAATTTAAAACGACACTGCTGACAGTCCATACACGGTTTTATTTCATTTCTCACTGTACCCAGACACCACACTTTGTCTCCTTACTCTATTTTCATCGGACTACATACGTCTCGTTATGACAGGCCACTGAATACGTAAAGCACTTCACCTTTAAAAATTTAAGTTAGCATATTTGATTAGTCTTTAAACTGTGAAAGCTTTCTCACTAATATACTGTGCATGCAGAGTTAGAAAAGAACTGATGTGTATTTCAGAATAGAGGCTAGATATAGGAAAGGTTGAGTGTTGGACACAAAGTAAGTAAGTAAGTAAATAAATAAATAAATAGAAAAAACATGACACTGAAGACAAATGTAATTTATGAAATTTTTAAAATATAT
Organism: Hemibagrus guttatus; assembly: GCA_033459395.1. NCBI lineage: Eukaryota > Metazoa > Chordata > Actinopteri > Siluriformes > Bagridae > Hemibagrus > Hemibagrus guttatus. The sequence continues at coordinate 14,380,983 of JAUCMX010000002.1, read as the reverse complement.
AAAATGAAAATTTAGGCCATTTTGGGAGGTGAACCTATTTAGAGCAACTTTACTTTTACCTTATTTATCCAAATAAACAGTTAAGGGTAAAGGGCTATGCTTAATGGAGTAGCAGCTTGGCTTGGATTTGAACTCATGACTCTCCAATCAGTAGTCCAACATCTTAACTACTGAATGACCACTAAACTAACATTGTCCGAATACCAAACCATTTCTGTAGACACTGGGTAAAGATTTAAGTCCTACGCTACTTTAAGTACTACTAGCTAAAGGCATTTTCATGTACACAGTCCATATCATAATATGTATTTCCTACCAGTGAGTTAGAGAGCAGATCAAATGCAGTAAAACAGGAATGTCACAGAGAGTTAGAGACAGACGGATGTTGAAATTCTGCTATTAATTTTTATATAAATAATGTACAATATTATAATTGTAGGGGGCACGGTGGCTTGCACGTGTGACCCGAGAATAGTTCGGATAAGCGGTAGACAATGAATGAATGATTATAATTGTAATATTGCACTTAATGCTATCTAATGTGACTTCAGATCAGAATGCATTTCCAACCCCTAGGAAACTAGGACTAGGAAAGGAAACACCAACTCAGGAACACTGAGACTGTCTCAACCCAACAAGTGACATCAAATCAACATGGCTGCTCATTGCATCAAAAGTACACAAAGCATCATTTTATTTTTAAATGAGCTTATAGAAGACTTGGCTATAGATCAATCAAAATCTGTAACTTTGACCATACAGTTCGAGTGTTATAAGGAGGCACATATACATCACAGATAGCTGGCTAGCTTGTTGCTAACAAAACAAACATGGAGGCACCAGTGTAGGCTTTTTTGACACACAAAGGTCATAATTCCAAATCTTGTAATTCTAAAGTCCCGCTTCTGAGATAAATCCAACACAGCACAGAATGAGCGTGCGAATGTGTGTGCATGAATCCCTGAGACTGAGTGCCGTTTTATCCAGGATGTATTCCCGTCTCGCTACCAAGGGTTCCAGGAACAGACTCCAGTTCCACCGCAACCCTGACCAGGATAAAGCAGTTGATTGATTGTTAACAGGCTCGCTATAAAAAGCGTACTAACACAGCCTATGAAAAAGAAAAACAGCGCATGGCTTAGTCCCAGACCTTAGTTCCAAAGAGAACCCATAGTAACTTTTGTTAACAACAAAGAAACCCAAACTGCATGACTTTTCTCATAACCATGATGTGCTTATCCAGGCGTATTATGATTTCATGCAATAAAAAGAATAGATTCAAATGTTTTAGATTTCAGGCCTGCGATTCTAAGAGAATACAACATTTATGGAAAGATAGCATGTCTCCACACTAGCATTTGCCTTTTACTAGTCCCTGACCACAGGAACCAGGCACTCATCACCATGATATGCTCATGAATTCCCCAAGCATGGATGCTCGTCCAACCTGACAGTTGATCCAAGCTTATATCTGAGCAAGATATACGAGCCAGTTCTGACGACAGAGCGGCTATCCTCAGCCTCGGTGGCTGAGATGCATCCCTGCTTGCAGATCATCTGGACAGGACTAGACAAGAAAATAAGATCTCCTCTGTTTTCAGCATCCAATAACCCACAGCATCATTCTATATGACAGCTTGCTCCTGAACCCCATCTTGGGATTACCTCTCGAGGCCATCATCTGCTAGCTATCCGCACTCTGGCTTTGGACAGGTGCTGCCTCACCATCACGCCGCTTTAATGTTAACCCTTGACAGACAGCATCATGTGATAAGGTCTGGATAAAGTGAATGTGAATTCACATGCATCCAAACAGGAACAGACTCTGACACTATTCTCTCACCGACCTCACTGACATGAGGGTGAAAAAAAAAACATTGTATATTAGGAAAACCACCAACTAATGTTTTCACTCATATTGTATGTAGTCATGTTAGGTGTTTTCTGTTTAGTACATGTTCACACTGACACATTAGGAAGAGCACATCTTGCACAGCAGATTTCCCGATTCAATTACAAGTCACATTTCATTGTTTACTGTTTTGGGCTGGAGTCAACGAGATGTATATTCAAACAACAGTCTAACAAGCTACACTCTTAAAAATGAAGGTTTTTCAATGATTATTTGTCAGTATTTGTATATCTAACATCCATAGAACATTTCCACTACACTAAAGGTTCTTCCTAGAGATAAAAGGTTCTTTAGAGGGTAAAAAGGTTCTTTAGAAAACCCAGAATGTTTCTTCAATGGCATTTTTGTGAAAAAAAAACTTTTTGTTATTCCTAGCACCTTTATTTTTATGCTTTTATTTTTACTGTATGTTTTAATATATGGTAAACTTGGTGTGTCCAAAAGTGCCATTCAGTCTAGCCTGAACCAAAATGAAATAATGACTGAATAAATTCAACAAGAACTATACAGGCCGCATTCCCAATGAAAGAGAATAAAAGAGAGTACAGTCTCTCTAACTCCTCTTGATACATTGAAGTGTTTGTGGCATTCATGGACTACTTTGAATGGGTAAAAAAAAGTAGGTTAATAGTTTCAGATAAACAGGAAACAGGCAAACAACGATGCACTCTTATAACACGCAAACTCACATTGATTTGTCTCTTTCTACAAAGTATACTGTCAGGATAATGAAGACGAGTTCTGTTAAGACACTGTGTCCAAACTGACACGGTGTATGTTTTGCTTGTAGTATTTTCAGCAAATGAAAAAAGCATACTCTGATTTTACCCAATGCTGGTAAGCCACTCGGGTTACTCGGGCTCATTAGGAATATTAATGCACTGATAAGCGCATATTTCTGCACGACACGCCGAAGCAGCACAGGGTTTAACAATTATTAATCTGACAGTCTTGAGCGCAAAGCGAATCAATTAAACGAAAGAATCCACATTTTCAGCACAGATAACTGCCTCAAGACGACAATTTTCACATGACAAAGAGAGGCCCATTCAGAGTCCTTCAAGGCCTGACAGGTCAAGAAAAGAAGTCTGAAACAAAAGCACCTTATAACCATCATCTCTTCTCTTTTAGTTGTCAGATCAACTTTGCTAGTCCTACTGGTGAAATGGCATTCGCCTCCCCGCCTGCCACAAGGTGCTTCTTCATATCCTGTCAAAGGAATCTTTTATTCTATTTGCTCGGCATTAACATGTCACATTTATTGATCAGACCTTTCATAC
>JAUCMX010000002.1:14255291-14375291 GCA_033459395.1 Hemibagrus guttatus | reverse complement strand
TAGGAGCTATGGATTATGCAATATAATACAATATGTACAGATAAGGGCAGATGTCCAGATACATACATACATTCAAACATACTGGCCTGTTTCCGTGGGGTATACATATTTTACCCTGGGGTAAAATCTATTATTTTCCATAGGAAAACACAAAGGACACAAAAGAGACAGATGGTCATTGACCTGCACAAGTCAGGTAATGGACATTAAACAAACAAGCATTTCACAATTCTATTAATCACAGCTATACAAGAACTGGAATTATGGACACAATGAGGGGAATAGTAAAAGATTATAGTTTTCATAGTCTTGTGTTTGTCACATTTCAAAATCAATGGTTTGGTATCACTTTTAATAATAATAATAATAATAATAATAATAATAATAATAATAATAATAATAATAAGCTGTTTGTAAGTGTTATATGAAAAGGCTGAGAGTATCTTACATGTTTAGCACCAAAAGGGGACAGAATACAAGGAAAAACACGTGATACCCTGAAGTAAAATATAGAGGTGGATGATTGATGCTTTGGGGTTGTGGTTGTTGTTGGTGTTTCAGGGGCTCTGATGACATCATGAATTCTGCTGAGTACCTGGATATTTCAGAGCAAAACCTGGTTACCTCTACCAGGGGGTTCGGATTTGGCCATACAGAGAGCTTATAACAAAATGATCATTCAGATATAGTTCAAATCAACATAAAAACACAAAATCAGTGTTAAACCAATCTCCATTTCTGTCTCTGGATTTAAACATTACTGAAAACCAGTGTTTTGAATTGAAGAGAGAAATTCATATGCACAATATAAGAATATAAGGGAAAATGTTCAAAATGTTTGACGTGGATGAGTGGACCAACATCCATCTACATGTGATTCCAGCCTTAGACATTAAGGAAGTGACTTAGTGTTTTATTCTCTTTCAAGACAGGGATATAAAATATTAATTGTAATGGTGCAAATAACTTTGAAACCAGTGTTTTATACAAGAAAAATGCACCACTTAAAAACTTTTGTGTCTTCAATAAAAATGTTTTGAGTTCAAAATATCAACTTTATTGCATTTAATTGTATTTATATGCTGTTTTTCAGGAAAGCTCTTTTGTGTATAGCCCACATTCATAATTATTGCTTATTTATATGGCAAATAAATCCTTTTAAGATGAAAAGACCGTATATGCATGCATGCTAGCCCCGCCCCATCACTGTAGGAGACTAGTCACGCGCCTTGCTGCGTCACCTGGCTCCTCCCATATGCGGAAGTTTTGGAGAATGCACACACAGCAGAAAAGAGCGCAGGCTGCGGCTTACGAGTACATTACAGGCGAAAGCTAAATGATCCCACTTAACGTCAGTACGCTTGTCTAAATGTACAGTTCGTTTTTGGAAATATAAATATATTGTCAGACAAAAACAAAAGGATGTTCATAAAAATGTTTTTTTTTTTTTATGTTTGTATACCCTTCGGAGCGCTGTAGTCTTATAATATCAGGTAAAGTGTTTCGTTGCGAGTTGTTTCGTCGTGGATTATTTCTTTAAATCTTTTTTTCCTTATAATTTTTGTGTAACACATGGTGGGTAGTGTTAATATTGATGAGAGCACTGTGCTTCGTTCTGCAACTCTTTTCTCCTTTGAGGAAAGTGCGTAGTATTCACCCATGGAAAAAAAAAGAAACCAGAAAAAACTCCCAAATCTTGCACTCGGTCGCGCGAATGGCGCACTTACTTTAAAGGAACATAAACTTCAGGGTTAGTATTATAGGCTTTTTTTGTCTGAAGTATGTTCAGACTACCTTTTTTTTTGTATTTCTTTAATAGGAAAAAACACCAACCTGGGCTCAATCGATCTTTATAAGACACTAAAACACTAATACATGGGTTTACATCTAAACATGATCCTGTTTAAAAATACATATTGTGATTCTTTGCTAACTTTCATTCACATTTGCATATGAAAATTTGAACCTTTTCGCTTTATTTCGCGTGTCCGTGTGATAAAGTCCACTTTCGCTGCAAATAGTTATATTTAGATGGAGAGAGCGATTCATAAACATGTCACTGGTGTGAAATATATGGAAACGTTTAAAACTTTCTATTTAAATATCATGAATTATGGCCTTGAAAAATGTGTTCCCATTTAAGGGTAATACCGAGTATTTGGTGTCTGCTTCAGAAGCCCATTCGTCATGCAGACAATAAAGAGAGTTTTTGCCTGGCGCTGGAAATTTATGGCTGCCCTTCTCTGCCCTAATAACTCACGCAGTGTGTCCCACACTGACAGGCCCTGCAGAAGAACAGCAGCCCTGTTATCCATCACACACATCTCTGCATGCTGAGCTGCGAGCTTCTCCTCAGTCGCACTTTAAATGCCCGATAGGAGGGAGCATTTGAACGCTTGTGTTTTTGCTCGCTTTAGTGTTTTCTGATGCGAAATCCCTAGTCCCAGGCTACAAAATATAATACATATAATAAACCATATAATAAAGAAGTTTATGAAGAACAACCACCTGATAATATATATATATATATATATATATATATATATATATATATATATATATATAAACTTAAAGTAAGAACTAAGCATATGATTTTGACTAATTGTGTTTGAACATTTTATTTTTTCAAAAACATTTTATTTTTTATTTTGGTCGGTGTCCGGTAAAAAGACAGCAAGTAACTGAATAATAATAATAATAATAATAATAATAATAATAAGTACACGTCTGCTTTAAAGCCGAAGATATATAATGTTTATGATCGCAAAAAATTATGTAATTATGTAACTGAAATGTGAGTTTATAATAATTATAGTTTTATATTTATTATGTTACAACTCTGATTTGCTCTGTTTGGCCAAACTTAAAAATAAATAAATAAATAAAAAGTACATTTTAATGCAGCATTTTAACTGTAGACAAAGAAAAAAGAGAGAAACGGCTGTATCGGGAGAAGTACTGTTCTACTGTTCCAAACAGAATAAAAGCGTGTTATATATATATATATATATATATATATATATATATATATATATATATATATATTATATATATATATATTTATTTATTTATTTATCTATTTATTTATGTGTGTGTGTGTATGTATGTACGTATGTGTGTGTGCACATTGTTTTTTATTTAATAATTTAATTATTAAATGTATAGCCAACATACTTCATCCCACGACCGTCCACTCCAGGTTTTCTTGCTCTCCGAGATGACCTGTCATCCGGATTAACGCCGAAAGAGATTAATGGCGGAGGCGGGTTGCAATAATAATCGTTTTGTTTGATGTGACAACTTTGATAGGCGTTGATTTACTTACAAACTGATAGGCTTTTAATTGAGCGCCTCCATCCAGTGGGAGATGAAAGGCGCAGCGCATTGAAAATCTGCCCGGAGCCTCAGCCCTGATTAGCCCAATCAGCGGTGAAGAGGTCAGCGCATTTTCTCCACACTTCTACCCTAAAAACTCTCACACACACTTTCTCTTTCACAAATACATTTCAAAACCTCTGGTATGCAAAGTACATTTTGGTGCATGAAAATAAAACTTGGGCCCATTATTTTTTCTTAAGCTTTATTACATTCAGAGTGTGCTGATACAGTGCTACAGAGCCCCAGGCGACATGCATGTAATTATTGTCTGCAAGTTCACATTCAGGTACGCTTACATCGGTTCATAGAAGGTAATATACCCCAAAGCGGAAGACTTGTGCAACTGTGAAACTGTATAGTGAAGCAGAAGAAAGAAGTGTACTTCCCGCACTTTGCACCTGGATGATCTTCCACTTGAAAACAGGCCTGGTGCTGTCCTCAATACTCAATAACACAACACACCCAAATACTCTGAGCAAAACCAATTTATTCCAGAAGTAAAAGAAATGTGTTTCACAAAGTGCATTAGGTAAAAAAAAAAAAAAAAAAAATACATAACGAATCGAAACGCAAAAGCGCAATGACTATATCCAACAGGTTTTGAGAACAGTACATTTTTTCACAGCAGCATAAACATCCCAAGAGTGGCTTCTTTCAATATATTTTCTTTTTTGTTTATGGTATTAATGCACAAAAATAGGTTAAACAGTCCATATAAAATTCACAGCAGACTAACAAATTAACAAGTTTAAAATAGCATGAAAAAAAAAAATACTTTGGTGCATTTCAGGTATACTTACTCTAGTCCGACAAGAAGTAAATATGAGCAGGGGTGATTTCCATGTTTTCCGCATCTGGTTTTCAGTTACCTCCCTTCCAAACGGAATAAAACAAGAGGACTGTGCCACTCGTATTAAGTGTCTCTGTACCAAGGTGCTTCTTTTTCATTTGCCCTTTTCTCAGTCACCCGCAGCTTGTAATCAGCTACAAGAGCTGACATAAATCAGCAGCAGGATTGACAGCGACTGACAAATAGCTGATTGATTGCGGTCGAGCAGAATTGACAGTTGACTGAGGGGTTGGGATAGAAATAGAAGGGCGGTGTATATTATGCTGAAAACATGTGACATTCCCATCCCTTCTATCACTGCATTGGTCTTCTCCTGTCAACGCGTGTCTGATTGGGGAATTCAAACACCACGCGTTGATCTTCTGTTGCACATCTGATTTATTGTCAAATTAACCGAGCAGAGGAACAGCGGTTTAAAATGTCAGTAAAACGCCTAACGTTAGTACTTTTGGGGCGTTTAGGAGTATTTTTCCGACCCCATAACCACCACAAGAAAACTATGCGACACGGACGCTCAAAATAGTTTATAATCCTTTTTAGTTTAAACGCGTATTTATAGAAATTATACACCTGGCTTCTTAAATACATACCTATGGTTAAATCCTCATATCCTCAGTTATTAGACTGGAAAATAAGTAACCATAGGGTACAACATAAAATGTTTATTTTAACTTAAACAAGTTAGACATAAAATAAAGGCGAGCGCCGCCACGGCTTTAAAAAGTGCGGCGTGCGCAAGAAGCTAAATATTTTCCAGAATCTCCTCCCCCAAGCTGTCAAAATAGAGGCGCTAGAGAAAGGAGAACGTCACATCCCCTTGACCCTCCAATCACCTCGGGGTCCCATTTGATTGGAAGGCGGCAAGGGCTTTAATCTCAGACTAATTCAGTTGCTTTTGAAGTGAAAATTTCGGGCAGTTCTCGGGCTGGGAGGAGTAGCGCGTGGAGCTGCGGGAGGAGGCAGAGCAGAGCGCGCAATGCCTGTGGTGTCACGCGCAGCTCCGGATCGGCGATAGCCTCGCGCTGTGCGTCTGCCGTCTGCCACGAGCGAACGGATTATGAGTTTGTCTTCATTTTCGGCCGTTTTCGAAGAAGATCGCTTCCTAGTAGTTATTGATGCATAGGACGAACAAAACGCCAACAGAATAAATGAGAATTGGGTCATGAGCACATCGCCCTCTGTTATTGCTCTAAGAAATAGCGATACCGATCTAGCCTGGGAAAGCTGCAGTTCTCGGAATAACAGGTCAGCGAGCATCAACAAGCCTTTTCTCCATCCTGTCCCTCCAACGGACCCTTTACGGCAAGCCAAGAGACTTCCCATCAAGGTTCTGAAAATGCTGACGGCACGCACGGGACACATTTTGCACCCGGAGTATCTCCAACCTTTACCGTCTACTCCGGTCAGTCCAATCGAGGTAAGATATGAATTTTTTTTTTTTTTTTTTTTTTTTTTAACCATTTTTTGCTTTGCGAAAATGATAGAACAGCGCTGTGGGAAATGGCATTCTCAGTTAGAAAAGCAAAATAGTGCAGGTTGCCCTTTTGCATAAACGCTTAGTATTATGTCTGCTCAATCAGAAATTTCACCCTAAATATATTTCCCTGACACGGGTATGTTCTCCATTTCACACCGTGCTCCGCGATGTCTAAAGCGCTTTATTCTCCGACAATAAAAAACTGAATAAAAAACATGCGCTGTAATAAAGGATATTAAGTTTTTGTGTGTTTGTTTATATGCTTGTATTCTTTTCGAATATAATATTTGGGTATTTACTCGTTTGTGTGTTTTTGTCTGTTCTCGCAGTTAGATGCAAAGAAAAGTCCACTGGCTCTTCTTGCGCAAACGTGTTCTCAGATCGGTAAACCGGATCCTCCGCCTTCGTCTAAACTCTCCTCGGTTACATCAAATGGATCTAGCGAGAAGGAGACCAAGTCCGGCCCTTTAAAACTGAGCGACATCGGCGTGGAAGATAAATCTAGCTTCAAGCCGTACTCCAAACCAGCAGATAAAAAGGACTCGTCCTCGGGGGTTTCTAGCGGGGAGAAGTCTGGTTTCCGTGTGCCGAGCGCCACCTGCCAGCCGTTCACTCCCGGTACGGGCAGCCCGAATTCCAGCACTTCTGCTTCCCCGATGCCGTCCGAGGCCAAAGGAGAGAGGGATGAAAAGAAAGAAGCTGACTGTAATAAAAGCTGCAGCACGGACGGATCTGGAGCTACAGGGGTCAGCCACAGCAGGATAAGCGTGAGTTGTGCTGGAATTAACGTGGAGGTCAACCAGCACCAGGAGACGTCTGGATCCAAGGCCGCTACGTCGGAATCGTCGTCTTCGGTGTCTTCTTCCTCGGCGGCTGTTCTGGGGTCGGGTCTTGTGGCACCCGTTTCTCCGTACAAACCGGGACAGACAGTTTTCCCTTTACCCCCTGCCGGCATGACCTACCCGGGAAGTTTGGCTGGGGCCTACGCGGGCTATCCTCAGCACTTCCTGCCCCACGGAGGAAGTCTGGTGAACGCGCAGCTCGCCAGCTCCCTTGGCGCAAGCAAAGCTGGATCGAGCCCATTAGCCGGGGCTTCTCCACCGTCCATCATGTCTGCCAGCCTTTGTAGAGACCCGTACTGCTTGAGTTATCACTGTGCCAGTCACTTAGCGGGCGCGGCCGGTGCCTCGTGCACGCACGACTCAGCCGCCGCGGCCCTCAAGTCCGGATATCCGCTCATGTACCCGACGCATCCTTTGCACGGCGTGCACTCCACGCCACCTTCTTTCGGCGGACATCCTTTGTACCCTTACGGCTTCATGCTCCCCAACGACCCGTTGCCTCACGTGTGCAACTGGGTGTCAGCAAACGGGCCATGCGACAAGCGCTTCTCGTCCTCAGAGGAACTGCTTAACCACCTGCGGACGCACACAGCCTTCACCGGCGCCGACAAGTTGATCTCGGGTTACCCGAGCTCTTCGTCCCTCGCCAGCGCTGCCGCCGCGGCCATGGCGTGCCACATGCACATGCCACCGTCCGGAGCTCCTGGAAGTCCCGGAGCACTGGCACTGAGGAGTCCACACCACGCGCTCGGACTAAGCAATCGCTATCACCCCTACTCCAAGAGCCCGTTGCCTACTCCCGGTGCCCCGGTGCCCGTCCCCGCCGCAACCGGCCATTATTATTCCCCATATGCACTGTACGGCCAGAGACTCACTACAGCGTCAGCTCTCGGTTACCAGTGAAACGGACCCACACACCCTAAAATTTAGAGCTTATAAAGATTCAAATATAAAGACTTTTATATCAACGCACCACTGAAGGACTGGATCCGTGGACTCCACTGTATTTATTTATGTCAGCTTAAAGCGGACAATAATACAAAAGGAAAACTATTTGAGCAAACTCAGAAGTGCATTATGTTTAAATCTCAGTAGGTAAAAGTGAAACACATGTTAGAGTACTAATAAAAAAAAAAAATAGGGGTTCTTCAGTTCAACATTCATTTGAAATTGCTATGATTGTATTGTACGTTCTTATTTAATGTCTCATTGAAAAAGGAAATAATTTACATTTGCATGTTTGTTTTTTTAAAGCCCAAATTGTCCGCATAATTTTAAATTGCCGTTATTTTTCAGGCGTATACCATGGAGAGAGAATTGGTATTTTTTTGTATGTATTCTGGAAAAAAAAATAAGAAACAATTCTGTTCCATAATTGTGTCTTCAGTATTCTTTAATACGATCAATGCAATTTACATTACATGTGACTATCTAGATTTTTTTTTTAGGTACACTACAAAATTTGCCATTAATCATATAGTATCGCAAATCATGAATAAATATAACCTATAATTCACTTGAATAATGTAATATCAAATAAGTAAATATCTTGTATGACAAAGAAGATGAAAACGTTTTTTTAAGATGTTAATGGTACGTCACAATTTAAGCATTTAGGTCATAACAAAGAGGGACTACTTTACACAGATAAAACAATATATTATTTCAGCATTTTTAAAAATATGTTTACGCTAAAATAAACCATTTTTTTTAAAGAATATTTTATTTCTAAACATTAATAATAACTGCGCACGAGAGACCTAAACCTCCAGTATGTTTTTGTCTTTCACTTAAACGGGGCGTAGCTACATTAAGGTTAATATGATCTATAATGTTTCAGGAAAATATATTTTCTGAAAACATATTTACACTTGGATATAAACGCCAAGTAAAGTAATTTTGCTGAGTATTTATCTCAGTTTGGAGGTTATTTGTTATTTGCTGTCTGCTCAGTGAGCACTAGGGGTAATGGAGCGCAACAAGATGGAGTTCACTCCTTATAGTCAAGCTTAAATTTGTCACATTAAATACACCTTTTCTATCAGTTACATATAACAAAAATTCGACCATAATAACCTATTTCAGGTAGTTAATATGCCATGATTTGTTTTTTTGTTTTTGTTTTTTTAATCTAAGAAACAATTTCAGTATCGAGATATTGTTTAGGACACTTCTATTCACTAACCAAAGGCCAGCCATAGGCTATATATATTACGTGCAGCATTCGTGGACTTTATTTTTACAAAGGAGAAATGGAAATAACTTTATAACGTAATGTATTTTTAGGGATTTTTTTTTATTTTTTTATCTCTGTTGGGTGTCTTTGTACCTGTTTCGGCGGAGTACAACTATCGTTTCCTTTGTCGCTTTTTTAATAATCGAGTTACTTTAGGCAGTTCACTGACTTTTCTCCAAATCACATTAAACTCTTCTTGTTGTTTTATTATGTCTAATGTACAAAAAACAAAGAAGAAAAAAAAAGGTTTGAATCTGAAAGAGTTTGTTTTGTTTTTACGTATTTACGTGTCTGTCATTTCTCCAAAGAAATGTAGACTTTATTTTTTTAAACTAACTTGTAGTTAAAACATAAATAATTACACTGGTCATTAATAATGATCAATGCCGATATGTCTCAAACTTTTTCTGCTAAACGTCGCGCTACGTCGTTATCACTCTATTTATTTATTTATTTATTTATTTATTTATTTATTTATTATTTATTTATTACGTTCTTTTCTATTTACCGGGGTTTTTTTTTAGGACTTAATATACTTCAGCATATTAAAAAATAATAAATAATAAATCAAATAATAAAGCGTTTACAGTTGAAGAGTATTATGGGATGTTGAGGCTGGCTTCAGCTCCAGAGCATTTATACTGAAGAAAGTGAAAGCGGCTCCTGGTTCACACAGGATCAGGAAGAAAACGGCAGTAACACTCAGCCAAGCTGCTTTATTACTAACACTAGCATGTGTAGGCAATTTTGTGACTGCTTACAATGAATGTTTTCACATAAATAAAACCTTTTCAGTACATGGTTTAGTCTATACCACTGCCTGTAAGGGCCTATACGTGTGCTCCAGGGTGTCTAGGTTTTTCTACACAAGATTAAATTTAATTGTGAGTCGTTTTATTTGCTTGCATCAGTGTTCATCCAATTTTTTAATGAACTTTTCTGAACCATGCACACATTGTGCTTTATAAGAATGGGCCTATGTCAATATTAGGCAATGTATCCTAATTACATTAATGATGAATAGGCCTGTAATAAAACTATAAATTATTAACATATAGAGTAATAAGTATACCTATTATAGACCTGTAATTTAATACAGCCTTGGTATACTAAACAATTATTAATCACTTTAATTTATGCACATCAACAATTTAACACCTCCCCTTCACAAAAAGTACACAAAAAACACAGAGCAACCGGAGTATGTTCCAGAGGCCCACACAAGCTTTAAACTGATGTAATGACGGTGAAAGAGAGCAATTTCCATTTTTACCCACATCATGGTGGCTGTGTGGCGGTCCCCGATGGAAAGCCATTCATCATGTGCCCCTCCTCCCAGGCCTGTCATCAGAGGAGCTCCAAGGCACATGTGTGCATAAATTACCCTGCTTGTGCCTGCCTTCTACTTACTGTGGCTAAGGAGAATAAAGAGGAGCACAGAGCTGCATGGCTTAGTACCACAACATAACTTACACTGCTGATCAGCTCTGCAATGAGCATGTTTATGTGGGAGATAAATAAAGAGGATAGCATCCACTGTGCTTTTGTGTAAAAGAAGGCATGCTGCTGACTCTGTGAAGAACAGCACATCATTCAGGCTAGCGTTGTGAAGAGGATATGGTAGTAAACAAAAACTGGAGAGTATGTATGAGAGTATGGGGATCACACTTTACTGCTCAACACAGTAGTGGGTCAAGGACTTTTTCCAAGAAGAAACCTGCCACTGTCTGAAAACAACACAAACAACATTTCATGTCTGAATTATATAACACCTACTAAGCTCATAAAATTATAATATCCATTAATTATTGTTGAAACAGTGTCATCTTTTGTTGAATGTTCTTCTATATGCATGGTAACTGACTCAGACTAATGCCTGGAGTGTTAGAATAACTAATTACACCAGGGAAGATGAATAGCGACTTGATGGGCTACTGTAAAGAGATTTCTCTCAAGGCTTTTTCATGTTATGCTGAAATGCAAGGCCTTGCTGAGCTGAACAGGCTCTTGTTTTGTCCTTGACTATCATGCCATTGTTTTAAGACCTGAGTAAATATTTGGATGTAAAGAGCACTTATAATGATTTCTTATTTAATAGCATAGGATTACTACCAACATATATAAATACAATTACTGGGCATGTGACAAAGTATACATATGTACCATGGTCTATGATGGAAAGCCTATGGATTTGAGCAGCAGCTGTGTCAATATGTAAGTGGTGCTAAACTGCTTAAATCATAGTTTACTGTACTAAATCCTGTTATTTTGAAAAAAGGAGGCTTTCCGTCAAAATTTTGCACATGAAAAAGATCACAAGAAAGAGTTCACAAGTTTCATTAGTCAAGATTGCTTCCTGCCTCACTTGATGAGATCAAACTTGATAAGAATTTAAACATGTATGCTCAAACCAAAGCTGAAATAAATCTTTCCTTTTTTTTCTTTCTTTTTTTTTTCTTTTGAGGTGATTGCTTTTTCCTCCTACTAAAAAGGTATCCTGATTAAATGCTGTATAGCCATCTTAAACAGTGATTTATGGTGACACAGGAAGAGGAAATGTCCACAGCTTTTGGGATCGCAGTAATAGAGCTATAAACTAAATAGCATGAAACGAAGCAGTAGCCCTGTGATTTAATCAGCTCATAAACAGATCCATTGCATCAAGCAAATGACATTATTACCCATCTGAAGTAAATCTTGCTAATCCCAAGAGATAAAATCAACATCATCAATGGTCACATGTCATATTCATCAATGCTAAACTATCTTCTTTTGACAGATTAATCCCGGCCGAGGCTCCCAGAGAGGGCGGTAATGGAGACTCAAGCAAACAATTCATTCATTGAACACGGCAGCTCTGGTTAGCACTCAGAGCTTTTCTCTCTCTCTCTCTCCCTCTCTCTCTCTCTCTCTCTCTCTCTCTCTCTCTCTCTCTCTCTCTCTCTTTCTCTCTCTATTTACAAATTCAAAGTGCTCATCAAGGTGAGACGGACCCAAAGAAAAATGGCTCCTGTGAAGACTTGTCATTCAAAGCTTCTACATTGCTAGGCACCATCTTGCTCTGTAAGTGCATAATTGAGGTCATTTATGGCAGCCAAGTAGGCCTTTGCTATCATAGCTCAATGCCTGTTTCATTTGCACTTTTTAGGTTTTGACAAAGAATATTTTATGGAAATGAGCACCATGTCTGAGAATACTTAATGGTCCTAGGTGCTTAGAGAGCTCGCTGATGGCTTTGATGATGGCTGTTCAGTGTAAATAGATGTCAAAGAAGATGTCAAAAATGGGTCCATACCACAGAGTAGTATGATCTCTGACATTCATTTGAAATGATCTAAATCTCCATTGAAAGAGGAGCTCACTGAATTTCACCCCAGCTATTACCCTACCCGAGTAGCTAGACCATATATACAGACAGATGACAAATTAAGAGGAAAACTGATGGCTCTGTTATGTCTGAATCTACTTGTCCCCTTAGAGGAAAGCATCACTCCAAATCAATACAAATTTATTCTAATTGATCACCTTTATGATATGATGAAACATTTCTACCCTGATGGTCACTTCAAGGATAACTCCACCACCATTCACAAGTCATGACGGCTCGCTGAATAATTTTATGCGGACGAAAATGATATAAATCATTGCTATGGCCTTCACAGTCAGCGTTTCTCAACACAAGTGAAGACTTATGAGAGATTTTGGAGTGAAGTCTTAGCGCCCTCCACCACCATCATCAAAACACTAACTGAGGGAATAACAATTGCAGGAATAGTGTTTATTTCTCCAGTACAGTTCCAGACATTTGTGGAATCTACTCTTGCAGCTTTGAGGTGGCCCAACACTTTATTAAGACACATTTTGGGTTGACATTTCCTTTATATTTGATCCCTAGCTATATTCAAAGCGAAGCCAACCAACTGTTTTCTGTTCTCATCAAGCAGCCATTATGACTTTAGTCATATTCTACTGTTTTTGTTCAGGCTGCACAAATGTTACATTACATCACGTCTATATTAATGGCGTTTGGCAGACGGCTTTATCCAGAGCGACTTAGCGAAGTGCTTTGAAGGATCTATCAATAAATACATCCTGATACTGGTGTACTAGGTCATGGATTAAGAGTACTATCAGTCTAATAAAATAAGCCGACAACATTAATATTATAGTAAGTTATTTATAGTAAGTTAGCTATTTATTTGCATACAACTGTTTGCATAATAGAAAGTTGACTTTTTTTAATTCATCTTATTAAATCGGAACATTGGTGGTTGGCCTCAGTCTCTTCTATTGAGAAACATAACTGTTTAAAGCTATTCCCATGAAAGGAAGCATTATATTAACACATATATTTTCCTGAAATTTCCTTATATGGAAATCTTTTCCATATAACTTGGATGAATAAAGGATGTATCAGCTTCCTGAGCTTGCGCATGACACTTAAATCATGCTGTCAATCTCGGTAACATTTTTTGAACACACTTCTGATTATAATAAAATTACATGCCACACTCTCCGTGCCGTTGTTAAAGCATGTTCGCGTTGCGATGAAAGTTCATTTTCTTGAGCAGACACTGAATAATATTAGCAGCCACATTTCCTTTCAGAACTGATAGCATGACAGACCTAATGATGGACTGTCAACATGCCTCGCTGCTCATGCTAATATCAGAGATGTTGGTGAGGAATTGTGTTTTTGATCTTCTTATATCCATACAGAATAAGAAATTAAACATATAACACTCAAGTGATTGATGACAGCTTTATTTGGCAAGTTGATATTAGTAGAACTGTAACCATGATCAGTGCTAATTCTGAAAATGGCAGCATGTTGGCAGCTGACCTCACTTCTGTAAAGCAGCGATCGCATTGTGCGTAAGTGGAACTTCTGATCCGATATTTACACAAGCAGCGATGATGCTCGGATGTCTCCCACGTTGATCCAGAGTGTTTGTGGAGGCTGACAGATGCTGCTGAGCTCCAAAGCCAAACTAATGGAGCTGACCAAGAGACAAATGGATCTAGGCAACGCAGCTTCAGGAAATATGGGCCTCCCATTATTTTTATTGCTTTAATGTACTTCACTGTTAACTGCAAAACAGGAGATCAAAATCACCTTCAATCCTGCTTCTCTTTTACCCTATGGACAAAGAAGCAGTAGTGATAATAAGGAAATCCCTCTTAGAAAACATGTGTATGGTGTAGTGGGAAATGTTTCTTTTCCGGGAATCGAATTATAGGTGCTTTGTGTGCAAAAGAGTCTGTGTGTGTGTGTGTTTGTAGGGGGTCTTAATGATGCTTTGTTTATAGCTTTAAATTCACCAAAATGTTGCATCACAACACTTCACATGCTTTAGGACTTGAAGCAAAGTATCCTAAAGCTATAGAGTAGTGTTTCATCAAGCTCTATTCATACTATTGGGTGTAATTTCATGTACTGCTTCTTTGTTCTCTCGACAAAGACTTTGTATATTAACTACTTTCCTTCCTTCCGATTAGATCCAACTGAAAACAATTCAGTAGCACCAGCCGTTATTTTCCATGCAGCTTCACTTCAGTCATAGTATATTTATCCACCTTATAAGCAAGTGCATCAAAAAGAGTTTATTAAGACATGATATGGAGAGCAGATCTCCCCCCTCCATCACCTCCTGCAAGCATCGTCCTAACACCACACGGTTTATTTCTCTCAGCTGTCCTGGGGCCAACACCTGTGTCTCCTCTGAAAGCACTCTCGTCCTGACAGCCTGTGTGGAACTTCTCCCCTTGGCCCAGACACATCTGGTGGGAGATCACAGCTGCAACTGTGCCTTCATACACACATCCATCATCCGCTTTTAGACATCAGCACACATACACAACACACACTCACGAAAAGGACAATAAAACTTTCTCTTACAGAAGTGGTCACATATCTAGATGCAGAACAAAGATCATTTCAAAAAAATCTAAACAATTCCTGTGCAAAATGTAAATATTTCAACAATGTAATGGGATGAGAGCTCCAAGAAAGCATCTGAGCACAGTAAATTATACATGCCCATTATACATGCCCTTCATACAACACCCATAAATCCTCCCTGCCACCTACCACAGTCTCCTTGACCACAGTATGGTGGTGTCCTGGAATTCAAGAGGATATGTGTATAGCATGACCCCTAACAGATAACTGCTACCTCTTTGAACACTGCAGTCACATTTCATAGCCCCCTGTGCCATCGTGTGCAGCTGTACTCCATATGTTGTTGCTTCTCTGACTGCTCTGTATAGTGATACAGACATAGTGGACAAAAATACTGGACAAGAGATACGTCAAAACGGATATGAACTTAATGTGTGAACTTAACAGTCTTATCTCATATAAATAGTTAATTAATCAAAGCGGGATTACGTGGCGATCCAGGTAAAGTGTAGACAGTTAAGGGGTGATGTATCATCTTTAGCACCCCCTATAGGTATTTTCACAACACTTGTAATGGAAACCTGCTTAGTGCTTCAGAAATGGCTGTAACACCAGACCCAACTGCATCTGTGAAGCCAACCATCATGAATCACTTTAATCTAGGTACACAGCAATGCGATGTGCATATTTTATATGGAATTTTAAACCGTGTCAATCATAAATCATATGTCTAAAGTTATTATTTCGCATATTGTCTTTAGCAAAGACAAGTTCCTATTTTGACAAGAATCCCATTTCCCTTTTGGGAGGATGAGTAAGATTGATGTGCTGTCAGTCAAATCCAGCGCATGATGGCACGCTGTCGTGTTGAGGCACTGACATGCTACAAGGAGAAATCAGAGAAAAATTTTAAGAGTAATATGTGTTTATTTTAGGATGGCTGGTTCACCCTTTACGGTATATACTTGAATGTTAATAAAATGTGTGTTGTCTTTCTATAGAATGTAATCTCCCCAAGCGTTGGTCTTCATGTGCTTAGAAGAAAACATAGATTTTGTCTTCAAAATTTTGTCGCAACCTTTTCAGGTTTAATTTCTGAGCTGTTGTTCAGATAACGGCATGGCCCAGCATGACAAACCCCTTCTGCAGTAAAATCCATCATCGACAAGCACTTTAAAGAAGATCATTCATAATTAGTCTTGACAAATTGCTTGTTTCATTACTGTACAATCCAGCCTGCCTCTGGCTTTGCCGTGCTCTGCTCTTAATGCAGCCTGTTTGCCCTGTATACATTTTTCATTAAATGTATGTGATGAATGAGACATACACTGTAATTTGCTACATTCCACTAAATAATTTACTAGCGTGTGTGTTTTCAGTGCCCAAAAATGTTTGCTGTTGAGTGTGCTGTACATTAAAATGTCCTGCAGGCGAGGCCAGGGTGAGGAGGTGGACTTCGTTGGTGATTAATAATCGACCTCATAAACACAGCATACATGAGGCTTTAACCACAAAGCCTCCCTTCAAAGTTACATGCATTAGATATGTCTGATTTAACACATACATACACACACACACACACACACACACACACACACACACACACACACACATTTGTATTAGTATTCTTGTGAAAGAAATTCAGCTGTTTCTTCCCCACCAAGATATAAATACAGTACACACACTCACACGCACACTCACACACACACACACACACACACACACACACACACACACACACACACACACACAATGTTTTAATATTTGATGCATGATTTACCTTCAGTGTTCATTGGGGAGCAGTATGATAAAATATGAATAGATCTGTTTGCTGTGAATGTTTGTTTTTGTCAGTCTAAATGCCAGTTCAAAGAAAAATAAGGTCACTCCGCTGTCAGAGTCCACTCTTTTGTTAGCAAACACAGCGGTTTTATATTATTCATTACCTGGTAATTTATACTCCATTTTATGGACACCGCCAATCAAAAGCCATTGTCGTATTGTGCCATATATTCGGGGCTAATATTTAACCTCTCTGCCAGGGATATGAAGAATGGCTTGCAGTAACAGGTGAAGTGAATAACCAGGTGATCATGAACACATTAGTCAACCAAAAACAAACACCTGCTGGCCCGATTTTTAGAAAGGCTTTTATATACAGCATACCTTCCTTATTGCTAAGGTTATGGGTGATGTGTATGTGTTTTATTACATGCTCTATCACAGGCAGGATAAGAGGACAGTCCCACTGGAACAGCATGGCCAAGTCTTTTTTTTTTTTTTTGCTATACACTGAAGACATTTGGGCTTGAGGCTTGACAGGTCAGAATTTCAGCTTTTATTTCCTATTTACAAGTATATGAGTTAAACCTAGCATTTCCAAGTAATCAAAAATATTAGAACATGTAACTGACAGGTGTTTCTTGTTGCCCAGGTTTTTCCTGTTATATTGACTGTTTAAACTATTAATAGCTCTGAATGTCTACTCTTATACTGATCTCTGAGTCTTACCTTGCATTTTTTGTTAAAATAGATAAACCAACATGATAGCAACAGCATAAACATTTTGTTTAAAAAATATACACTCAATTAAATTTTTTAGTCATTTTTAACTCAGTAAAGCATTTCATCAGAGTTACAAATTGGAGGGTTTTAAACTGGCCAAGTCTATCACCAGACCTTAACCCAACTGAGCAGCATTTCACCTCCTGAAGAGGGGACTGGAGAGGAAACCCCACCAAAACAAACAACAACTGAAAAAGCTGTGATACAAGCCTGGAAAAGTATCACAAAAGAAGAATCACACATTCTGTTTGTTCCAATACTTTTGTTTAAAAAAGTTACCATGTTCTTAGTTGTATAACAGATCTAGACGTAAATATGAGAAAGCGAACGCTGAGCTTACGATCTCTCGTCTCCCATTCGTCTGTCAATCTCAAACTCAAATGTCTGCAGTGTATAGCAAAAACAATAGAACTAGCCTTGTTGTTCTAATACTTCTGGAGAGGACTGTATATCAGAATTCTGGTCTGATATTTACACAAGCACTGATGATGCTGAGATGTGTCCCATGTTGATCCGGAGTGTTTGTGGAGGCTGAGAGACGCTGCTGAGCTCCAAAACTAAACTAATGGTGCTGACCAAGAGACAAATGGGTCTAAGCAACACAGC
Organism: Hemibagrus guttatus; assembly: GCA_033459395.1. NCBI lineage: Eukaryota > Metazoa > Chordata > Actinopteri > Siluriformes > Bagridae > Hemibagrus > Hemibagrus guttatus. The sequence goes on along the minus strand of JAUCMX010000002.1, from coordinate 14,357,435 downwards.
CTCAGGAAATATGGGCCTCCCATTATTTTTTATTGCTTTAATGCATTTTAGTGTTAACTGCAAAAGAGGAGATTAAAATCACCTTCAATCCTGCTTCTCTGTTGCCCTACAGACAAAGAAGCAGTAGTAATAATAACAGACACACCACATGGGTGTTCTGCATAGAAATAAGAATGACCTGAATTACCTGAGACTGCAAAGAAAAATGCCAGTGTCAGTGATGGACCAATATAAAGTAGATGTGGAATGTGCATTGAGGTAGTTGACAGAAAACTGAAAGGCATTCATGCATATCTTCAGAAGTAGAGATAAATACATTAACATGATTGATATTGGATTTTAAATGCATCCAGTGAAACACAGAAAAAAACTGATTAAACCTATAGTTTGAAGAAATTAGTGAGACTACATGTAGTTTTGCATCAAGCTACTTGTTCCTGTATTTACGAGATATTCAGACTACACCATACTGGCATGGCGGCACCACACGTAAACCATCATCACAACACTCCATTCTTTTAACATCCCAAACGCCCCAGCTGGTAACGACAGCTGTATGACTTTGTCACTGTTAACAACAGTTGTTCTACATGAAGCTTAATGATAAAAACTGTAGATGAAAGCATATCTAATGTGGCCATGATTTAATTTGTGTTCTGCCTCAAAGAGTCAGTCTGGATTTCACTCACGATGACTCAGTTCATCCTGGTGTGTGTTTGCTCTGTTATTAATGGTGCATGCTGGGCCTGCTCACACAGACTACCCACTCTTTCTGTCATTAAATATCATCAGCCTCCTGACACTAATATACTCCAACACTAAACACGTTCCGGTTCGACTTGCATCAAAGTGCTTCATAATACCAGCATTATGAAGTCACACATGTATTTATATGGCCCGTATACAAAAATTCTACTGGGCTGGAGAACTCTAAACAGAGGTTGCACGTATCACATGGTTTCTGGTGGCGCTTGAGTCTAAATTTAAGTCGTCTACCCATGTGCTCTTTCATAGGCGATTGAGCCAATAAGAGGATCTTTTACTATAAAAGAGCACCATTTACAAGCAGTCGTGCTGAGAAAAGGCCACAAACAGTGCGCTTGTTAATAGCTCTCATCCACAGGGCTCCAGATGCTCCTCTCTGAACACAACCAGTGCACAATTCGGAAAGAGATGTCACTTAATATAAAGCTATAACTGTTAATTCCAGCTCAAGCTGTGTATCTGTATTTAAACACTTTTGACATCTTTTTTTCAAGCTCACACCTCAGGTCAAAGGATATTTAATACTAATTAAAAAGATATAAATACTCTGGTCATGAGACTCTCTTTGTTATTCATTAAAGATCATTGAAGGTCTGAGCTTGTTTGTGTATACCAATTACAATTGCTGTCAATCATGCGCCAGCCCTCAGCTTAACCGAAATTTACTTTCATAATATAAATGATAGGTAAAAGCTCACATACAGGGACGTGTATGGTATGGCAAATGCATCACATTATGCAAGTCTAATAAACAGATTATTATACTTATTATAAACAGCCTGTTGTTGCTTAACAAACAAAACAAACATTATAAATCATGGATATAGTGGAATTTTCTGTTTTCTGGCATAGGAGGGTCTTTAGGACAAAGGACTTTTTAATTTGTCAACCTGTCTATTTTGTTTGTTTGTTTGTTTTTGCCTTATTAACTTTGGTATAAGAAGAATAAGAGTCTGTGGGTTGTGCTTTTATAGGAAAATAATCTGCATTAGGGTAAAAAATAATTTCCCTGATATGGATTCCTATAACAGCTTGGCCTATTGCGTGCTATTTCCTTATGTATGATATTAGCCCTACATTATAATAAATAAATGAATAAATTAATTATATATATATATATATATATAGAAAGAAAGAAAGAAAGAAAGACAGAAAGAAAGAAGGAAAGAAATAGAGTATATAAAAGTCAGGTATACAGCACTGATATTCTAGCACTTCCAATGAAATGGTTCAGGCCTGAGGTTCATTCTACAGCATATTCTATTGCATGTTTGATGTATAACGCTGTCACTGCAAACCAGAAGTCTGTACAATTGTTAAATTATGAATTATAGTGGCAGAGAGTGTCACTAATATAACAAGCTACAACTGTTTTCTTATGCAAAATATTTGGTCTGATTTAACAATCTGACTATTTCTAACAGGGTTATCAAAAAGCAGTCTATTTACTCATTTGTCACCAGGTCACCCAACACACAGAAAAGACACATACTTACATCACATTGAGTCATTATAAGACTATAGCCAAAGGGTGTAATACATATTTAATGATATGCAAACCGTGGCAGTGATGCATGTCTTTCATGCGTGCAGCTAAACGCTTTGCACTAAGAACCACCTTCATCAGTAAAAGTATTGTATATAGTGTGAATGTGATTATTATCATAACCTACCATAATTCTGCATTAGGTGCAGCATTAGTTTCGCAATAACTTTCAATGTTATCAAGCAACTGCATCAAGATTTCTGGGTCACAGACGATTATATCACTGTTAATGAATCAAATCACCACACAGGTGGACGTCACGGAGCTGACTGCTTTTAGTCAAGCCTTTTTATTTCCTCAGTGTTTGAAGTGAAAACGACTGACCACCTTTAGTCTACAGATCAATACATCCTTGTTGATGTCAAGACAGCTAAAATCAAGACTACCTGATAATTGAAATGGTGCACTTCTGTACTATAAATCCATGTAGCTGCCCAGCTGCCCTCAACCCATGTTCTGACATTTGCTCTATATCCATACTCCAAATCCATTTGACTCACGAGCTGTGGCCCAAAGGCGAAACTGTTGTTCTCCAAATGGATCAGTTCGGGGAAAGTTGCTCTCATGATGTAATTGCTTTCTGTTTCATAAAGAGGATTTATTGAAAAATCAGACCCCAGGTTATGGGCTGTCAATGACAGCAGGAGAAAAATCCAGAATTTACTGTATGCTTTTACAGCCAGATTTCTGAAATAATTGTTGCAAGACAAGACGGTAAGTTAGTGGTTATAAACCTGTCCTCCATATAAATTACCTAATCAAGAGATCCTGGCGGTAATATAAATTGGAGCAGTCATTCGTCTTCAATGGCCTGTATGTGCATATAAACCCACAACGACAGTCATATACTTCAACGGAAAGGAGACCTGCATCACTGTTTACAGAGTTCAGAGGGAAAATGGATGACTTCTTGCATGCTCAATCAACTGTGAAATGTACATTTAATCATCCTGAGAAAGCCCCTCGGTTTATTTGTGTTGCAGCAGGGATTTACATTTCCAAACATCCCCCATATTAATCATTACTTCATCACTTCCCCTGTGTGACAAGGCGAATAAACTCCTCAGTGTGTGAGGCCTGAATGTGTGCTTAATCACACCCAGCAAAAAAAACACGCTGAACTTTTATTCACTTCACCCTTCACTCAGACCGGCAGAAATACAGCATTATGCAGACACAGCTCGCCCGTTCGGCATTCATTCATGATTTTTCTTCAAGCAGCACTTTTTGAAATATCTCTCTTTAAGAGATGCCAAACAGCAATCGTTCTTCTCAGATGGAAATATTTGAAAGTGGGGAGGTCTGTTCTCTCACTGGGACTAGTGTCACCTGGCCCTTCCTCCCAGAAGGTGAATGATGGACAACTTCAGCAAAACATAAAACAGGAGGTGAAAAAAAAAGCAGAGCTTTCACTTAAGTTGTGCAAGACCCATATATCTACCCAAGAACCCCATGCTGTGTTTTGAAAATAAGTCAGAAGCTCATATAAAAAGCAAAAAAAAGCAAAAGTGAAATTGAGCGATCTGTTCTGCAATGACACCCGTCCCAAACTGCCGCTGACACGTACCATTCACACCACAATGAGATCATGAGTGATTTCTCCAAGGCAGACCTGTTTTACATATTCCACTTTGCTCATTATAATGATCTGCAGAACATCTTGCCATCAACAATGAATTCTTCATAAGAGTATGAAGTGTAACTTTGTCACCCCGGATGAAGAACATGCTACACCTGCCAGTTTAAACAAGATTAATGGGTCACTCAGACATTTACATCCTCATACATTTTTATGAATGCACTATGAAGTGAATTTGATGTATCAGTAACAAGATAAATGATGGGTAAAAAAGCTTTGGCAGTTCCAACTTTAAATAATCTTTCATTTGATGCCACATTTTTATATTTTTTTCCCCTCTATGAGAAGTTCAGGAACTCTTTGACGTGCCAGCGCTATTTGCCAGGAAGGCCTGTCAGGCTAAGAGCTATTTGGTGCGTGCGTGTGTTGTGTCAGTGCTTGAGACACACCTTAACCTCAGACTGACATTTCATGTGTATTTTAGCGCTGATTGGCAATCACATTCTTAGTATAACCACAAGAACATTTTTTCTCTCCTCAGTCACTCATTAAATTGCCAAAATCTACATTATGCACAAGCATGAAAAGCAGCTGAAAGCTTCTCTTTGCAGTTGCCAGGCCTGCTCATGAATTTCTGGAGAATGAAACATGCGTTTTGGCCAGGCTTCTCAGCTGAGAAGGGATTGGGAAACAGAGTCAGTGGCAGGAAATACTCCCTGTCATAGAATGATCAGGAATGGTAAATTGATCTGTCAGAGCCCTCAGAGTGATTGGGGCTGGGAAGACTTTGCCTCTCTGCCGTAATAGATTTACAGCTTGCACTAGAGGTAAGTTCAGAAAAATTCCCAGCGACAGATTTATCTGTAGCAGACAGGTAGACGGACACTTTTCCTCATCTCGTGTCTGGATTAAAAATGTGCAGGTCGGAACTTCAGGAGACAGATTCCTTTAGAAGCCTCTATTTCAATGTCAGCCTCAGCTTAGACAGCCTTGTGCCTTGTGGGTCACACACACGGAGTCATGCCTACACTGGCCATTGCTTTTTGTTTTTGAGGTGAATTAATCCAACTAGCGCCAAATTATATCCACCCTATCTTTTTTACTTTTAACAAGGGCACTCATGCTGAGGAATGCCCCTAAATGTGGCTGGGTTTCTGCGCAGTATCACGGAATCCTAGCTGCCTGCATGACGTGACATTTTGAATTGATTGCCATGCAGACAAATGCACCCAAATGCATGCATGTGTGTAAGCTTTGTTTAAGGGGTGAAGTCATCTTTTGTGGAGCAGGGTTTAGGGAAAGACCAACAGGGAGCTGAACAGTGGGCCCTTGTCTGTCAACCCCATGACAAGGCCTTTCATTTCCAGCCTAATGGCCAAGAAAGGCAACGCCAGGCCACGCTCAAACCCTTCACGGAAAACAAAACTTTTGTTTCCAAATGTCTTGGATAGAGCTAACCGCTCCAGACTCCTATGATTAATGACTCATGGCCACATTGTGTGGAAGCTGCTAATTAACTGCAGACTGATTAAAGACATGTAAACTTTGCTGATAACCTGCATTTTCTCTCCCCCCTTGAACTCTCTCTCTCTCTCTCTCTCTCTTTCCCACTCATTTTCTCTCTCACACAAACTTGGCATGTGGAAGCTCTTACTGCCAAAGTGGTTAGAAGCAGACCAAAGCTGAGGATGATGAATGTACTCTCCAACAGGCATATACAGGCTCTAATTTAGAACTATTTAGTGTGTGACATATGGACATGGTCTTCTCGTTTTCACTTTCTTCATATTTTTGGTTCCACGCTTTTGGCATTATTGTTTTCTAGGCATTTTCTTTCTTTTTCTTAGACATGGATTAAAAGTGTTATTATTTTAAATATGATTGCTAAAGACTACATAACCTATGACAGCATATTGCTCAATCTACCTGAAGTCATTCACCAGTTATATAGGCAGTCAGAAACTGTAACCATACCTCAGTCATCAGGAACAAAGTTACATATAGTCCAGAGATCTGTCATCAAGTGTCACTTAGTTAACTGATGGGACTAGCACATTTATTTGGCAGCACCACAAAGATACATTCCAGCGATTGATTATCGACTTGTCATGTCTGTAAGTTATTAATTATTGGCTTATTAAACATACGGCATGACATGACAACTTTTTAAAATAAACACTACAAAACATCTGGAACTCAACAACAATTCAACTGTGCTCTTCCTCACAACATCCTAAAAACAAGATGGTTGCTAATACTCTTCTATATTGGGCATGATGTAAAGGAAACAACAAACTATTGGTATAAATGTAACACTAATCTTGCTGCTTAGAAAGATCCTCACCATTATACTATCTGCATGGGTGCGGCAAGTCTGCCTTAGGGACTTAATCAAATAACCAAATCTGGGCCAAGTGAAGAATGGGTTGAGAAATTCATGTATTCGTGAGGTGAAAAAAAAAACACAGAGAGAGAGAGACAGAGAGAGGGAGAGGTGTAGGGTGACGAGAGTTCTTCCCACTCCAGTCAGGTCAGCCAGTGTAGAGGGTCTTGTGATCAGCCTGGGGCACCTCCTCCTCTCCTCTCCTATAATTAGGTTGGTTAACATACTGCCATGTATGCAGACATGTTGACTGGGAACTTAATCAAGTTACTATTGAGTTCTTGACGCCTCTTGCCCTGGGTGACGGTTTTAGTTGCAGAGTTATAGCTGTGACCTATAAGAGGAAATTAGCCATGGACACAAGTTTGTTTTTTTCCTCCATTCATGTATAAAAATATTTAGCAAATTGGTGATAAGGATGAAAAACAGAAGGCAACAAAATAGTTCTACATTAGTATAAAACATGAAAAATGTAGAAAGGGCACATAGTGGTAAGGCATGTTTTCAGTGGGTTGGCAGTCCATTAGGTGTGAGAGACATTTCACTTACCTAAGTCAAATATAAGAGTCTAGTATTCATTAATATAAGGAGGGGGCTGCTGAATCAAACCTACCATCTGGTTAAAACGACAGAATAATCTACAACTCATGATTAGGTCTAAGGAGTGGAATTTCACTTTAATCTTTTTCAGGGTTTGAAATTTCCATCTGCACAGTACGGCACATCATTTTTCTTCAAGACAAATGCGCTGTTTTTCATGTTCCAAAATTAGATCAGAAGAGAACGATTAATCATGTCATGGCCTGGGAAAGGAAACAAAGATCTGATTTTCCTCCTCTCTCTCCTCCCTCTCTGTTTCTTGTTCCCTCTCCAGCTCCAGCCTGTGGTGCATGCTCCTTCCATTTTTTTGCCCTTCTGTGTTGTCATGGCTTTCCTTTTCGTTCAAGCTGACTTCAAAGATAAGATATGTGGGCCTAGGTGATTAATATGAAATGACAACGTGTCTTCAATTAGCCCGGTCACTTCTTCCTTCTCTCCGAGCCCCTAGCAGCCAACAGCAGATGGTGACCTGTTTGTATGTGACACCATAACCAAATCTAAACTCAGGGAAAGCAAGTCACCGGGGCTGCAAATTAGTGCGACCACACAACTGTCAGGTGCTGGCCTCCTCTGACAGTTGTAGCCCATTACAGGGACATTGATGTTTTCGCAGTGTGACAAAAAGGAATCCTTTTTTTCTGTACCAGAAGAACTGTCTGTCAGCTGGCTCTCAAGTCATAACAAATCACTGGCACTCAGCTGAGGCAGAACACTCTGCACGTCAGGGGGAAGATAAATGACCTGCAGGCCTTTGAAGTGCTTTGGCAGTTCAGATGGGTCCGCGGCGCTGACAGAGAAATATACACAACAGCGCAACCAATAATGAGAACATTAAACATTCCTGCCTCCTGACAGGCTGACAGGATTGCCTGGCCTGACATCAATCATCTTCTGAGGCTTAACCTTGACAATTAGTCTCCTCACTGATATTGGGCCTAACTCCACCCAGCACCTCTCTCATACCTAACACAACCTCGCTCACATGTGCTCCAAACTATCTGGTGGATACAGTGATCTGTTCTGTTTTAAATGCAGAATCTTTACTGTACAAAAGTTCGACACGTGGATAAGGCTTCCTTCAGAGCCTTGTGTGTAATTAAAAATCAGATCTCCATAAGTTTTACATTTATCATTATTTCCCCTCCTTATTTAGCCAGCCAGTTTCCTTTTCTCAGCAGGAGAAAAAACGGTGTCTCCGAGCAATAAGCAACAAGGCAAATATAAAGTCATTAGCCTGAGAAAATATGTAGATGCCTAAGCACTGAAATCAGAATTGCGCCCTGCATATATTTTACATCTCTGAATATGGGCATTAATGATGCCCTTCAGGCATTTTGGAACCATATAAATATTTCTATTTGAGACACCCTTCACATTTCAGTGCTAGTGATTCAAAGGAGGGGGGCGCCGGCAGGCAAAGCTGCAAAACATAATGTGTCACGGGTCCTAATAACTCTGCTTAACAAGACTTCATGCATTACAGACTCAACTAAATGGTTCCTCTTAATTTGACATTAAATCACATGGTTTCAATCTGAATGGATACGCAGGGGAAAACACAATCATTTTTTATTGAGATGATGCTAGTAAAACAAGTCACAACTTATAACAAGCACATTCATCCCTTAAATTTATAATCACAACCATGAGCGACTGCAAACGGGAAAAGAGAAAGAATAAGGGAGCAAGAGAGGTGGGAGGAAGAAAAGAGAAAATGAAAGCTTGAATATTAAGTTTAAGGAAGTTTTAGTCTGCGGACTGTGTTTGTAGACCGTGTTTGTGAATTCCACAAGTTCACGTCATGAATCATGCAAGAAGACGACCTCAGAATCACCATTTGATGCAGTACAGAAACGATGAGTTCGTATACTAATATATCGGAGTAATAAGCTCAACATCATCTGATAATTAATAACAATTACACTACAGACTAGCAGGAAAAGGTGACAGCAGCGTGTCTCTTTTTCCTCGCTGTGTTCACTCCTCCTCATTCTGTTTTGTCCTGGCATTAACTAAGCCACAGTAAATCAATGGAGACAAGCTGACCTCCGCTATGTGTCTCCTCTCAGGTTTCCAGCACTTGTGCAGAGGCTTTTGCTGAACGCTTCGTTACAGCATGAAAAATGAGTTATGTGGAATGAAGACATTTCCCCTTTGACTAGCACATTTGCAAAAAGGTATGTCAGGGATGCGAGGAGAGGGCTGTGGGCAACCTTTCAAGAGAGTATTTTTTACTTGCTTATTGGAGGAGCAATAAATATCAGGCCGACAGGCCCTTCTCACTGTTACAAAGCCCTACCTGCAACTGAGTTGGATAATTAGCAGCCTTGAAGATGATATATGACTTTCATTACCCTTTGGGACTGGAGAGACTAAATGAGGACAGAGCTAATTGCCATGCAAAGCAGTTTGGCATGAATGAAAAAAAAATGCAGGGCCAAGCTCCAGCCAAAAAAAGGACCCTGTTGCCGCACTGGTCTCCAACTTGCTTTTTCGCCTGCAGGAGTTCACTTGGTGTCCATAAATCATGGGCTGCTTACAGCCGAAACTGCCCTGAGTCATCAACATGCAATAAGCTGAGTGACAGATTCCATCCCCACTACATTAGGGCCCCACTTCAAACATAGTTCTTTTTCTCTCTACCTTTTTCACCCTTTATCTCTGTGCTAAGCTCACTCAACTCTTCCTATTCCTCTCTCTCTCTCTCTCTCTCTCTCTCTCTCTCTCTCTCTCTCTCTCTCTCTCTCTCTCTCTCTCACTCTTTCACTGGTATAAGTGCACTCTGTGTATATCTTGCAGTTAACTGTAAATGAAACCCAGATGGCCCAGGCTGGATTACAATGTAAAACAAAAGCTGCTGATCACGTGACCATCATAACTGCCAACTGAGCAAGAGAAATGGAGGGCCAATAAAGAGACAGGAAAAAAGGGGGAAATGTACCAGGGGCAACAGGTGGGGGTGGAGAGGTGCTTCCAGGGCTAGTTTTCTCATGGGTGCCAATGCTAGTAGCTAAGGCTTTAAATGGTAAGGTTAAGTATGCCGGCATCCAGAAAAGGGACAAAGCATTGCTCCCCTGCTGACATGTCAATTCAATTTAAGCAGCGTACTGCTTGTCAGGGTGAAGTGAGGGGAGGGCTAGAGGCTCACCACTTCACAAGGCTTTTCGACAGAGCCTGGATCCTAAGAAAAAAATTCCTGGTAGGATTTTCGACAAAACCACTTGACATTGGACTTCCTTCCCAAGGCTTACCGGTGTCTTTTGATGTTTGGTCCACTTAAATAAAAGTAGAGACTTATCCACGAGTGCAACGAGACAACTGTGGCTGTGCTTTTGTGGCAGGAAACAAAAAAAAAGGAACAGCAACTTGTTGCTGCCATGTTTCGGTGTGCAGCCTCGTATTATCATTCCACCACTGGAATGCAACCAAAACAAATTCAGTTTCCCTGGACTTGCTTGCACATCAAGGTCCTCCTCAGCACCAAATTATTCACCTTCGTGACAATGATAAAACTGCTGCCTTTCTGCCTGCTGCTCTCTCCAGCCTTACTCTGCTCTCTCATCTCTCCTCAGTTTGGCGTGGCCTGTCTCTCTGGCGTGTGACAGCATTAACGAGCATTGGCTGAAAAGCCTTCGTTCCCAGCAGAGGCTGCAGCAAGAGGAAATGCAGGTGTTTTTGGACAGGTACAGAGCATCGTGCACTGCTTCTGCAGAGGCCGACGTGGGTAACACGGACCTGAGGGAGGAATGTGGAAGAGCTCTTTCGCTTGCACACATGAATATGATGAAAAAGATTGCAGGACCCACTGCTCCAGATCTGGAAATACATTTAGAATTGACAATTTCTTCTTACAGATTTATCTTTTAAGGTTTAAAGATACAGCTACATCAATATGAGAATGAAAGAATGGATAAAAATCCATGTGATTGATAATCCTGACAAACGTTTTTGGTACGCAGAATTCTTTTTGTCATATTAAGCTCTTTTAAATAGTTCCTCCTATCTCTGAGCCATTCTGTCAGCCATGAACTTAATTTAGTTCCATCCAAAGCCTTATAACACCAGCTCAGCATGGGAGCAAGCGCCTTTCAAAAGATCTCACCTATTACTAATGAAGCAATTGTTTCCTTTACAATGTGTCAACGTATTGTGCCGTACAGCCTTGAAAACGACACAAAAGTATTTTGTAGTGCCAGGGGACTTTTTTCTTTTCTTCTTTTCTTTTTGCATTAAGCATCCAGCACAGCACAGGGACTCAGACACAGACAAACATGAGAAATGTGTGTCAGGAAAAAAAAATACAGCAAACCAAAATGACTCTAATAAACAAAAATTATGACAGTGGCATTCCCAAAACATGTAATTATGAAATAATAAATAGGCATACAGCTATACACGATCATATAAGGTGGTTTCAGAGCACAGCCATCATTTATACATTTTAGGGATCACTTAAGGGAGCTAAGTAGGATAAAATATAAGTAATAAAATGTGAACTTCCAGGGCTTCCTATTATTCATAATACATGCAACAAAATATCAAGCAGTGTAATATTTGTGGTGATTTTTATTCTTAGAAATGAATAAGTAACATGAATGCAACACAACAGTTGGGGTATTTTCAAGACTTTTAATATCTGATAGACATTGTAAACATCGTACCATTTATATTATTAATAGAGCCCTTGAAATAGCTATTAAACCACTGGGGGGAGAAAGATAGAGAGAGAGAGAGAGAGAGAGAGAGAGAGAGAGAGAGAGAGAGAGAAAAGAGAGAGAGAGAGAGAGAGAGAGAGAGATGGGCATTTGGATGGAGCCCAGCGGTATAGACCCCTGTACTGCTACATTTCCTTCAAGGTGAGAATTGTTTTTGTTCTCACAATTCACACTGTATCTTTTCTCTCCCAGCTTTGAGGCCAAACATTAGCTGAGGAGTTCCTCACAGTGCTGAATAAGTGTGTGGTACACGTGTGAGTGAGAAGGTTCTGCATAGGGAGCGCTCTCCAAGGCTGCAGAGGTGTTTAAAATCCCATTTGGCTCACTAAACAGACAAAACCTGGAGAATTTGCTCTGCTGCATTCCCTTTTCTCTTTACTGCTTCCTGCCATTGATCAGAGGAAACAGGAAGTGCAATGGCTATGCACTCAGGCAGCTCCCTCTGGAATAATAATCAGACTCCATTTTCTCTGCTTGTTCCTTACAGCACAGATAACTCCCCTAGCTACACCCCGCACTAGAGTGTGTACTTACACTACGACCTGCTGTGGTCAGCACCAAGCCTGCTGCTCTGCACAATGAAAACCACTAGAGATCCTGTACAGGGTTAAAAGCAGACATAGTCATACTTAAAGGAAAAATGTGTTAAAGAAATCTTGTGTGGGGGGCACAGTGGCTTGGTGGTTAGCATGTTTGCCTCACACCTCCAGGGTTGATTCCTGTCTCCGCTGTGTGTGTGGAGTTTGCATGTTCTCCCTGTGACTTGGAGGTTTCCTCCGTGTACTCTGGTTTCCTCTCCCAGTCCAAAGACATGCATTGTCGGCTGATTGGCATCTCTAAATTGTCCATAGTGTGTGAGTGAATGAGAGTGTGTGTGTGTGTGCCCTGTGATGGGTTGGCACTCCGTCCAGAGTGTACCCTGCCTTGATGCCCGATGACGTCTGAGATAGGCACAGGCTCCCCATGACTTGGAATATATTGGTTAAGTGGTACAGACAATGGAAATCTTGTGTTAGGTTGAATGCTCACCTCACATTATTTTTGATACAAGGACATACATTTGTTCCCTATTAAAATGCGTATGGCAGTCAAAAAAAGCAAACACTCCTAACATGCCATGTGTCAAAAAATACTGATATTCAGATTTTGTTAATAGAAGGTTATTGTAAAAATATGGAAATTCTAAATCTGATACTGAAAGTGTCCGAATGACTTTTTTACATTTTTCAAAAGACCAAGGTTACTGCTCACCATGATGCTACCATCACAGTGCTTCACTGTGGAGTTGTTGTAGTTGCTGTGGAGCTATCAGGAAAGTACAGTGTTGGGTTTCTGCAAAATGTACAGATTTCTCACTAGCTCCTAGCCTCTTGGTTGGTGGGTTGTCCCATTTTCTTTCCAATGATTGATACTTTAACTATGCAAAAAATCCAAAAATGTATACAGATAAAGTAGATACAAGTTGAGCAGTTTCTAAACCAACTGGATGCTAACAAACTTGCTAACTATCTACCATAAAAGTGCAGCATTGAGCTTGTTGACATTTAAAAACTGCTTACATCAGCATTGAATGTAAAATAAAAATAAAAATACAAAAGGTATAATTTGCACTTTTAAAAGATCATGGACATTTTAACTGTTTAATCCTCTGACCATTAGGCTACCAACAAGTAGGTAAGTAGCATCTTAATACGAGTTTACCTCATATATCTTCTGCCTTCATCTTTGGTCTTTGTTTACATTCAAATAGTTATGAGTATGCCTAAACATGTTGGTGTCATTTTTATCTCCCTATGACAAGTTTTTTCTAAATTGGGTACCTTTTAATTTGCATTATATGTACTTTCAGACCACTTATATGTACTTTCAGGCTCAGTGACCCACTGTGCTTTTTCAGGGAAAAAAACTACATGCTTTTAGGGGCCCTTTGGTGGTTTGGGAACCCTAACTGATGCCTTACACCTTTTAGAACATGAAACAGCCCTGAATACAAATATACAAAAATAATAAACTAAGTGCAAGACTATGTTGTGCATATATTTTTTTTTTTCACAATTTTGGGCCTGGTGTTGAAATGAAAGTGGTGGACTTTAAAATTGAAGCTGACAAGCACCAATAAATCAAGCTAAATCACAAATCAATAACAAATACCTGCTAAATTATGACTAATGGCATAGCAGTCATAAACTAACACCAACACAACTCAGCAGGCCATTAATTTCGTGGCAATGCAAAATAAACAGACACATTTCTTTCACAGCCCTAATAAATTTCCCAAAAAACTCAAAGAACCATCCATCTGCTTCCAATAATTTTTAATTTCCCTTTCTGTCCCATTCCCATTAGGTATTCCACTGAGATATTTGTGAAATTCTTTCATTTACCTCCTCCCATCTGCATTCAATTACCATATTCCCAAACAGGGTACGGATTTGCTCTGCACACACCCCCCCACCCCCCCTCACCTGTACCTTAAGCAAACTTTATGCATGTTTTATTATCTGCGAGAGGCCATGAGTCATTCCTGCTCAATTGCACGCTGGTGCTGGAGCTGGACGGGAATCTGGTTTTGATGTTTTTTGGCTTGGGCAGCAAACACCTGCACCTATTTTCTGAGCTGATCTATTAGCCTGGTAAATGGTGGAGCAGATGTTCTCAGATCAGCAGGGACTCCAGGCATGTCTTTATGACTGCTTCTCCTGTTAACCCACAGCCGCTGAACCCAGAACAGAGAACAATTATAGCCATGCTGAATTTTGCCTGTAAATCATATTTTCATAAAGGGAGTCCCAAGGGGATAATCAATAACCTTTAAAACCATGAGCTTGTTCACAAAATGGTGCTGGCTGCCCTGGGTGCTGGGTATCTGCATTCAACTCAGGCTCTTTGCAGTTTTCTTGATTTTTCAATACTAGCCTGCTTCTGTATAAACTCTCAAAATCCAGCCATGCATGAGAAGCTCTATTTTGTTAAAAGCAAATCTGCCATAAAAGTCCACTGATAAGACAGAAACAGAAGCTTCCTGATGGCCACGTTTTGCTCAGTAGACTTTACTAGCATGGGCTGAACTCTAAATGCAAGGACTTAAGTGACCACAAGCACAATGCTTTCAGATTAACTCTGTCCATATCTTGCACACCTCTACCAGCTCTCTAGCAGGCTCCCAGGTCATCCACCATTAAAATGGTTGTATTGTATCTCATGACAAATGCTCTGGCAGGCTTAACAACGTGATCTGACAACTAGTGGTCCACAAATGCTTTCAGCCGAACGAATACAAAAGGTCTTTTCTTTAAGTATACAGACTCTTTCCTTAAGAACGCTGGAACAACATCGTAAGATCATTCACTTCTAAACAGTGCTGGTCTTTCTTGAGATTCAGAAGTTTGACAAACAAGGGGATGGTAATTTAGACATGTTCCCATGCTCACTATTAATAACAGACTTTTTTACTGCACAGTCAGTCATGCAGTTCTTAAGGAATGACAGAACACGTTGTCACTGGTGTTTTGAAGGAATGCAACACTGAACAGTGAGGAAAACAGAGCTCTAAGAGCTATCAATAGCAGCAGCATATGACTGTGATTTCCTTGCTTCCCTGCTCTGGCTTAACAAAACAGCACCCCCACAGGTACACTTGGGCATTATCACAACAATGACACAGTAATATCGACATTACTGAAGAAACTCATAGGTCAATGTAGTTGTCTTGTAATTCTTCAAATAATATCATGTATGTAAAATAAACACGTTTCAGTAAGGCCCTAAAATAAGATGCTGTCCCTTTTCCTTATACCTCCAGGTTCTTTGGTTTCTACCCAAAACATGCTTGTAGGTGGATTGCCTTTAAGTGTGCATGTGTGTATGATGGCCTATGATGGATGGTGTGGTCCAGGGTGTGTTCCTGCCTCACACCTCAGTGTCCCAGAAATAGCTGTCATATCCACCAGAAAGAAGCAGTTACTAAATGATAATTATAACTATTATTGTATTGTTTGCCAAGTGAATTTGTATGCAGCTTAAGACAAAAGTATTGGCTTCAGAACAATTTTTTGACATTGGTATGGAGAAACTCTGGAAGTGCTTTATAGAACCATATTCACCTAGTAGCTTGACTGACCTCCTTGACCGAAATCCAAGCAAGGTTTATCTGATGTCTTTTCTGGTGTTTAACAAACTGCAAAAAAAAAAAAAAAAAATGCTTCAAAGGCATACAAATGCATCATATAAATATGCCTGGATTTCTGTTTCATTATTATCTCATGCCTGGTGTGAAAACAAAGCTTCAGCTTCCTTATCATATTTCTCTCAGTGTCCTAACACCCTAGAATGACCACAACAGCTGGAGTAATTGACACTGGCAACACTTACACAATATATACAACAGAACAGTTATACAGCACACAATAAATTATCTGAATATATGATGCAATGTTCATGATGCAATGATACACAATGACTGCAGTCTGCATTTTCTATGACTGATGGGGAAAGCCAGCAGATGATTCTGGAAAAAATTAAGATTCTTCTAAGAGTTTTCCAGCTGGGTGTAATATAGTTATAACTGACAGTCACCTTTTTCAAAAGACATTAGACAATGAACTCAGTGAGGAGACACGCCATGGGCACAACTCATCAACATCAGCCATCCATAAATACTGTGATAAATATTGAGTGAGTGTTGAGATAAGACTTATTTCTATCCCTACTCTTTTCTCTCAGCTGAACAGATTAAGATATTTGGAGAGTATCCCCAGCAGTGCCTTAAGCTCCATCGAGGGCACAAATCCAAAGCTCTGGCATTCCTCTCTGCTTTGTAAGGTACTTAGTTCCCAGAGGTGTGGAGGCCTATCTGTCAGAGCCACTACAAAACGGATGGGTGGAAAGTTGAGCCCACGTGTGATCAGTCCATGTAGTGCAATGGAAAAACGCAGCCATATTCATGCCTCTTTATGTTCCATGAAGAGTGCTCACATTCTGCTGCTAAGTGCTGGCCTATGTGAGGCCAAGTATGTGTGAAAGGCTAATAGGTTTTTGGTTCTGATATGAGAAGCTGAACCTGTTTGAAGATCTTCCATGGCAGTCATCAGCATAGCTCTTTTGAGAAATGACATTCTCCAAAGACAGTTTCTGCTGTCCCAGCGTAATTTTATGAGTATTATAATCATATGAGAAATCAACTTTACGGTGGCTTTAGTCCCAGTTCAGCCACTTATCGAAGGTAAGGTCAGCTTGGATGTAGAAATAGGGGAATTTAGTGTCCTCAACACAGCACTAACCAAAATGATTAATATATACCAGTGTGACATTAAAATTCTATAAAGTCTGATTGTTTGTGAATTTGCTAATGTCACATGTTGCTTTTCCTATTTATTACTTCTACTTGGAAAACGGCAGGCAGCAGCTGAATGTTAATGCAGTCCAGGACTGATGAAGATATATGAGCTCTCAGATTTGTTTTTCCTATTGGCCAAGCATCTGGAAGGAATGGATAGCCCAGAGTTCCTTGAGTGAAACATAACCTCTTCATCACAGGTGAATTAAGTCTGACCAAAGGCTCGACCATGATGAAGAAAATACCAAAATCCTATCCTCTCCTTTGATATTTAAAGCCTAGTCGGGTTTATTTACCACACCCCATAGGTTAAACACACTTATCTCTTATCTAAAGTATAAGTTAAAATAGTACTTAGTAAGAAGCAGTTGACTTGAGTCTAGAAAGACACTTGTGCATGCCTCGCACTAGATCCTGTTGCCCCTCTGCATGACTCAAGCTGCCAACATGACAGCTCCACCTGGTCACAGCAGACAGCCAGCTGGCCTGGCCTATGATTTGCGGCCTTCGTAAACTTACTCAGCGGGACCCCAGACACATTTGTGCATTCAGTCACACATCGAAGTGTTACATGATGCTAAGCAGCATTAATACCACAGGTCCACTGAGACTGAGTGACAGCAGTAAATGTTTAGAGCCATACTTATCACTTTTCAAAAGTGAGCTCCTTGTCCATCTGGATGACTCTGGAAATCGGTGAAGCAGATTTATGAAGTATGCAGAAAATTACACCAACCTGGTGCTCAGATCTGTATTGCATTCTCAGTGCTATCAGCCCGTAAAATGCATAATCCTCTGGAGTATTTTGATACCTTGTGCAATTTTCTTTTTTCAAGGCTAGTGTATTCATCTTTTGGCATGATGCAAAATTCTGTTCAAGGAAACGCCTTTTTTAAAAGCTGCATGCTCTCTACCTTTTGCAGTTACAAGGTCTTCCACTTAAATATTAATAACGCTACAAACCACATATTACTCTGAGCCCTGCAGTCAAATATTAGAGCTAGTTTGTTGCAGAATTGCGAGTATGTCCATAGTAATGGTGCTATCTCTCTTATGCACGGTGGTGTTATACATGCAAACTCTGAAATGACTAAATAAACCTGTCTGCTTGAAATATGATACCTATAAAAAGAATGAATGAATTTCTGCAAAGGGCAGTGTTTAGAGTGTTAGAGGGTTAGAGAGGGTTTAGCTGCAACTAATACTATGACTTTTGTTATTAAGGTTAATTTCTTGCACATCCATTTCTTAACACATACTTTTGTTTGAATACACTATAAATTGTTCTTTTTTTATGTTGGAGCATGGAGATTTTACATCCGTTATGATCATTGTTACAAGATGAGCAATGTAGCCACATTTTTTCCCGGCGAGATCTACCCTGAAGGCTTTGGGGCTAGAATTGAGTAAATAAAACCAGCAGACCACTGAACTGCTTCACAGGCATTCATACATCAGAGATCCTCCATCTTCCCCAGCACTTTTATTTTCCCCATTATATCCGTGTTAATGAATCGTTCTTACCAGCAGAGCTAATATATAGGGGCTGTGCATCCCAACAACCGATAAAAAGAGACGGGCATTATCACTTTGGACGCCTGTTAATTTGAGTGTGCTGGATGGTGTGTGAAGTAGGAGATAAATAGGAGTCAGTTCTCAACAATGTCATTTATTTAGTGTGGTAAAATGGAGTCTGGGGAAACTTCACAGGGTTGTTAGTATTCAGCCTAGAGCACCTAGGTAAGTTTTTTTGTGTGTGTGTGTGCTGCAGGCTATATTATATGCCCAGATCTAATTAATTTCCATACCCATTCATATTACTCTTTTATGTAAGTGCCAAGTTTTCTAATTGCATTCATCACCAAGCCTGACTTAAGTTCTTGTAGTATATTTATTACCATGCTAACTGCTACTAAATTATTAAACCTAATGATGTGAGCACCAAAAATATGTTGTCCTTTATTTTCTCTACAGAGAATCAATGTTATGCATTAGCAGTATAAATTAAGTAATACTTTACCTAGGCATGTTGCTGCTTTCAAAGCATTAGCTTAGTAAGATGTATTCTTGCAGCTGAGCACCCCCAAGGCTCCTTGGAGAAAGGATGATATAGTTGATTCTAATGAAAGAGCTTGCAACTAGTAATAGCTTAAATGAAGCATTTGCACTAAAGGCAATCTGTCGGTGAGATCTGGGCAAAGTGGGATTATTCAATGGCTAACAGAGATGTGATGTCACCGGTCATATATTAGCCTGATTCTTATTCTTGTAGTAGTAGTATTTTACATATTTTTTTTTATAATCTTGACACATTTTTTATTATAATAACTTTTATTTCATGTTAATGTTTACACTACCTGCTAAAGTCTTTATTTCAACATTTATTGTACATTATACCTGGCATTTCCTAAAATACTTTAGTATTATTGAATTGTTTCAAATGGATTTAAATGTATTTAAATATCATCATAATAATCCTAGAAGAAATTTGAGGACAAATATATAGAGCTTTTCCTGAGGTTGCTCATAAAATACCTGTAGTATCTAATTCTATAGTATCTGCATCATTTCATTTCATCTACTGTTTTTCCCGGGGTGAAGAATATATCTCTCTGTATCATCTTGATTTAAATTTTGTGAACATCTTCCTAAGAACAGATAGGGTGAAGAAAATGGCTCCTCTGAGTGGCTGCATGCTTATAGTGATTGGTAGTCTCATCTGCTGAATCCATTGCATTAGTATCTGCTCCAGCAATCTCAAAATGGCCTCCGCTACACTCTCAGGCCAAAGAGCACTCACTCGAAGGGAAGATAAACTAAGATTACTCCTCTATCCCATTCCAAAAGTGCCATCCATCACTGGGCCCTACATGTGACTTCAATTACATTAACGAGCTTAATGTTGGTGTTAAAACACAGTTAAGGACAGACCAGGGGCCATGGCTGAGCAAGGTGCCTATGACTAATGACGAGCCTGTCTTAAAGACACAAAAGAAAATTCCTTTTGGTGAGGTAGATATTTGGGAAGAGTTAAGATAATGCCTTTTTTTAAAAATTCTCATCTCATGATCTCTGTTCCGCAATCACTAATTGTGTGATTCTTCTTGTCTGCTTCAACCTCTTCCAGACAGGTTATTTCAGCTTGTTATAGGGAAAGCATTTATCCACTTGGAATTATTACTTTGCAAGGCCCTCCCACAGGAAAATAAACAGTAATGAATCTTTGAGAGTTATGGTAAAGCCTTACCTCATTAGATGGCCAATCGACTGAGGGAGAGAAAGCCCCAATTCCAGCTTTTATTGAGTGTAAAGGAGAGCTAGACTGACATTTACATCTCCTGGTTCTTCATGACTGGCTGGCTAGGAAATCGCCCTATAGATCTTTCGTTTGAGGACAGGACACTAAAGCAAATCTCTGGACCCTAATTTCTAATTCCAGCAAGAGGTTTACATCTGATAAGAGATTATACCATAATTGTGTAATAATGATATTGACGTAGTATACTGTAATAATATTGAAACATACTAATGAAAATCATGTCCTCATTGACAGATTTTAATATACCGGTGTTTATAAATGGTATAGATATACAATATTAAAATATATAACATTGCCTGGTTATGAGGATAAGGGATCCTCACATATACACATCAAAGTAATATGGTACGCTGTAATGGTAAGAACTAAAGGTACAGCAGTAAGCATTCAGGTTGCAGATCTATCGGTAAGAAACCCGTTCTGCAACAACACAGCAGGCTAGCCAAATATTACCACAAAGTAATTTATGAAAATTACTTATTTACCTTTATTGGTCTTCAAAAAATACAGTTGCTGTTAAGTTCTACTTGTGTACAGTTATTTAATATTCTTTTCCTCAGAAGACTTATTTACTAGTACAACAAAATGTGGCCATTGCGCATGCAGCAATAGAGCGCTCCTGTGATCTTTGCTGACAGTGCTAGTGTAGTGTCTAGAACATTCATAACCTGGCAGTGTCCTTTCACTACTGTGGTGCATGGTCCAACTAAGTGCTTTGCATACATCTGTAGGGTTGCTCTTTTCATTTTCTACAGCAATTACACTTTCACTCTCCTAGACAGAGGAGGCATCCTGATGCCTTAACAATGTCACAGAGGAACTCTTGCCTCCAAACCATGCTTCCAATTAGGCCTGAAATATGATAACTGCTGGACTCATTATTGTGTGCTCCAAAAGAGAGAGCAGACAGAGAAGCTGAAGGTTAGGCTTGGCTTTCAGGAGTGATGGCTGGTGTGTGAGGACTTGTGCTTACACAGCAGAAAAACAGTCCAATGATGAGGGACAGAGAGGCATGGTCACAAGATAATAAATAAGTCCCCTAAGATGGATCTCTCTCTTGGGGCTATATATTAAACTACTCACAAATACTACAGAAACGATCAGTGTCTTGTAGAATGAGTGGGCACTCAAAAATCATTGCATGTCTCAACAAAATCTATTCCTTCCTGCCTACCAATACACTATATTTAGGTATATTTAGGTGGATTTACTCTTTTAGGTGGATTTAAATTTTAAGAATATAAAATATAGTTTCCCATCTTCGACCACAGAAGGCTAGCTAAGCTAGTACAGTGATCTGCAAGGGAGGAAGTCATGAAGTGAAGGTTGATCAATGCTAACCGCACTAGTGAAACATCTAGAGCAGTCAATATATATTGGCAAAGTAATGAAGTTTTGTTCTGTGTTTCAAAACCAGAGATAAATACATTCTCTAAAGAAACCAATTGAGTTGCACAGAATGTAGACAAAGAAACTGAGTCAGAATCGTTGGTATCTGGTGACACTTACGCAGTTCAGATCTGTCCTCTCAAACAAGTGCACAGTGCCCTTTCTGCCTCATAAATGCAACATACAACACCAACGATGGCTCATTGGACAGGTAATGACAATCATATTTAAGAAATAATGGCCTCCATGCAGCTTTTTTAAACATTTTCAAGGTGTCCTGCAATAATGAATTCCTGGTCAATGATATTGATATGCATCCATTTATCTGACAGGGACACTAGCCACAGTGCAACTGACAGGAGATGAATTTAGGAGGACAGGAAGAAGCAAATTTCATCCGATCAGCAAGGTTTTAAACAATCACTGGTGAAGTCAAGTCTGTGCCATATTTATAAGTCATTGTGTTTTATAGGCCATTAGGATCTCCAGAGAAAGGCAGCATGGAGAGCGTGGCCTTCCGTCGAAATTAAAATGTCAGGGAAAAAGAAGTAGAACAAAACAGGGAATCTGCAATTAATTACATGACCATAAAAATTCAATAATCAGGAGGCAATGCTCATCTCTGGCACAGCAGCCTCTGATTGCAACAAAGTGAAATAGCATGCATTCATCTCTGCAAATTAGATTTGTAATCGGAAAAGGGATTCATATGAATACAGTAGCCTACATGTCCCCTTCTTTCAGAGTGAGCTTGACAAATGAAGTGGACTTTTTTAATACAGCAATTACTAGACAGTGAGATTAATCAGACCTGAAAAGTAAGATGGTTCTGAATTTTAAGGATCGATATTTACGTAATTTTTAAACACATCAACATTAATATAATATATATCAGGTACTTGTTACTATGTGCTTGCATTTAAGGCGGTCTGAGATAAATGATTGGTGTACTCTTCTCTTGTTCAGAAAACAATGCATTAGTGCTCAACATACATATTTACATAGCCACAATAATGGCATATGGTGGCTTAGCGGTTAGCACGTTTGCCTCACACCTCCAGGCTTGGGGGTTCGATTCCCACCTCCGCCGTGTGTGTGGAGTTTGCATGTTCTCCCCGTGCCTCGGGGGTTTCCTCCCCCGGTCCAAAGACATGCATTGTAGGTTGATTGGCATCTCTAAATTGTCTGTGGTGGGTTGGCACTCCGTCCAGGGTGTATCCTGCCTTGATGCCCAATGACGCCTGAGATAGGCACAAGCTCCCCGTGACCCGAGAATAGATCAGATAAGCGGTAGGCAATGAATGAATGGATAATGGCATATATTCACCCAAACCGTCTGTTTTACTAACTAAGCCGCACTAATTCTAATCAATCTTGTGTGGAACTTTGACCCATTGTTACACTAGATAACAAATATTTAAATCTATTAATACTATTCACTTAGAATGCTGCATTGTTTCCCAGAGCATGGTCTTTAATGTATGTGGTCTGTTGGGAGAAAGCTAAGCTAATTGCTTCTAATGATTTCCCAAATAATATGAGGCCTGAGGACATCAATAGGAATCCAATAGTGTAAGTGTCGTTAATGTAAAAGAAGATGCAGTGTTATGTGGCCTTCATTGACTTCTGCATCAGTTGGTGTAGACAGAAACCTACTTGCTATGTATCTGTCAGTGCAGTAGTTAAAGGAGTGAAAGTCCATCAGACTGATATCGGACAGAGAGAGTAGTATTGACTAAAGGAGATTTCTTACTCATGGAGACCATTTTACAAACATGGTTGCTTCACTGCGTGTAGTCGTCCTGTTCAAGTCAAGAGATTGCATAGAATTTGAGTTTATGGTTGATGCTAAGTTAGTGTGACCATTTTGCAATGCTGCATTAACTGTATTATTGCACTATTTTCTTTTAGACTGCACCTTACTTTTGTGCCGAACCATAATATTTCTGTGTGGGAAGGATGTGAAGGACACAGGCATGTACTCAAAGTCTATTTGTTAAAGAAAATCCAATAAGCATAGTCAAAATGCTAGGTTCAGAACACAAGAAAAAAAGTAAAACAGGGTAAGGTCATAATAAAGCGTTTACAAAGTGCTTTTAAGTTTATATAAAACATACATATCTAAAGAACTGTAATATATCCGCTTGCGGAATACATGAAACTATTATTCTGTATTCATGGTTCCCCAATGTTATTAATCCCATACTAACCGACCATGATCAAAATGCATCAAGTAATATAAACAGTGCAATAATTTGGAGCATCATATTGAATTAAAACCAATTCTAATGAGAATGCCAAGCTTGTATTTGTCTCTCATCTGTGTGAGTGAGGCAGCATGAGAGTTTGACTGCAATGCTTGTTATGATGATTTATATAGTGTATTGTGTTGGGGAGATGAACAATTATCAGGATAAATGGACAGAAATCTTTGAATTCTACTTCAATGAAAGTGAAGTGCAGATACAGCAGACACAATAATATTAGTATAAGAATGCTTATTGTATTTGAGAAAGCAAATGTTTTAGTACAGTTCCAACATATTAATCAACACACAAAACAACACCGATGGGTGGTTTGGAGAAAAAACAGCAAAGAGCTGAAAAAGTTCTTTTGTTCACCTGAGCCTAATGCTCTAATAAACTAATAATTTTGAACATGGCCAAAAAGCAGAAAACCAAGACGTAGCCGCTACAACAAGGTCCAGCAGCATTTGGGACATACCTTATTAAGCATGCCCATGACACACAACACATCACAGCCCAGTAAACACAAACAGGTTATAAATAGATGGGCTAATTACAGGAAAACAAGGGACAGGTGTGACTAATTAAATACCTAGACAACAGATAACAAGCACAGGAAGCACAGACCATATAAGGAAAGTGGACCGCAAAAGGAAACAAATGGGGAAGGAAAAGTACAGAGAGAGGAAGATAGGGACAGGGTATTTATACTGGCTAAACAGTTTTGGAACCAGGCCTTGTTTATACATAATCCAACATTTCAGTGGGCCAAATATAATTGGATAAATTAACATCTTAAATAAATTTGTCCTGGATGGTAATTGGTTTCAGCTTCTTTGTGGTCAGTGACTGCCTGATATCTGTAAATCATAGACTGCTGATGATCTGCCAGGCTTATAATGCAGCCAGTTTTATCTCTGGCTTATTTTTTAAAGGGTACTCAGTCTTCTCTAAGTGATTTGCTCTATAGAGTTCAGATCAGGTGAATGACTTGGCCGATCAAGAACTTTGTTCCCCTGCAAACTATAGTTGCTTTAATAAGTCATGTAGTTGGGCCTGATAATATACTACTGTGCATTTCACATTTTATTTCACTGCTGAAATTGGCAAAGATATAAAAACACTAAATACATGTGATGACCTGAGATGGTCTGGCATCCCATACAGGGTGAATTCTCATGCTTTGTGCCTAGTGTTCCCAGAATAGGGTCAGGATCTTCAACAACCCTGACCAGAAGAAAGTGGTACATATATTGGACCTATATGAATGATGAAAATATGTAAGCTATAAAGTAACTGATAGTACTATATATTTATCCCATTAGATGAAGTGATTTTTTCAGTATGACCAGATTTATTAGCATTGCCACCTTTTGGTCAAATATCAATAAAAACTGACCCACTGCTTACAGTGCATCAGTTTATATCTGATCCAAGCCATCATCATCTGTATCTGGACTCCTGTCCATGTGGATATAAGCAGTAGTAACTGATGGTAATCATTTTGTGTTTGCTCCATGGATTGCAAGTGTGTTGTGTTCACTCCACAGGGGAGTTCTATGGACTGTCCTGTGATAATTTTTCGACTTTTCAGCCCACAATCTGAATGGAGCTGACAATGAAAAAGAGTGAACACGTTCTCCCGAGACAACCCGATACACACTGCTTACAGGCCAAGAGATTCAATTCAACGCAAAGCCTTCCTCATACCCTCACCATAAATATCCCACATGCAATAGATCAAAAGCCCTTTCAGTGTCAAGTGTGCGTGTGTGTGTGCGTGTAGAGGAAAGGGAGTGGATAAAAAATGGGTGCTGGCATCAAGAAGACTGTCTGCACTGTGAATTATATACCGTAATATGCACAAATTATTACTAGCTAACTGCCCCTAATGAATCCAGCCAGATCAAAATGGATTACACTCCCAGTGAGAGCATCCATTTCACCTAGTAGCAGTGTGACCTGGTTCTACATAAGGAAATAGAACTGGGAGAAATTTTAAGGCTACATCTATGCCCAGTAAATACATTTTGGACAATATTTCACAACCTTATATGAGGATAGATGCCAAGATTTTTACACCGAAATGAAAACTCTGTCCACATGCAACTGGCAGTGATGTTCTTTGTAATGATAATCACATGATTTAAAGCTTCTTCAATTAACCAGCAAATGCCACCTACCTTGATTATCCCTCTTCTTTAATTAGTAGGCAAAGAATTAGATCTTCTTACTTCTGTCATTTCTGACTGTGCTGACATGACGTATAACCAGACAGCTCCCTCTCTCTGTTTGTTATAGTTCATAGTATGAGAGGGTGGTTTGCCTTTTAATTATTGAACACAGTCTGACACACTAATAAGTAGAGTCTACACTTCTTGTCTCATAGTGGGAGAGAAATTGGGTTGCACATGAAGTGGTGAATTTATTCCTTCATATTTCTTATAAAGGTGCAGCCACAGCTAAATCAAATTGAATATTTCATTTCATTTATTGCCCAAGAAAAGCAAAATGAGATATTGGACTATTTCTATCGATTTTTAGTTACATTCAAGAGAAACAGCAGTTCCTTAGCTTTTTCAGCATCATTCTGGATCTAATTATGGGAAATATAAACAGAAAATATGCTGCATTTGCCTTATTGCCTTTCTGAAATATTGCATCCTCAATATTTTACTAAAGGCTGATTTTTGCCCAACTGCGGTTCAAAATAGACACAAAGTCACTATTCAGCTGTAGTCCATAATTTTTTATCAATCTCTGAGCTTGCAGAATCTGTGGGAGGAGCTCGTGTCCAGACACACGTAAAACACTGCACTTTCCTCCTGAGTGTGCGAATGGGAGGACTTTTAATTTGGGGAATGCTGCAGAGCTATATTTTCAGCTCATCCTGTTGTCATGCATTATTTTGGTAAACATCCCAGGTACTAATTTAATATATTGTAAAGCAGGCTGTTCGCCATCCGACTCGCCGCGTGATTGATGAATGACTGGAAGATAAAGCAGTGACTGAGATTTATGGGCTGCCGGCACATAGAATATGTATGATTATCAGCGGCATGCTGAAAGCTCCTGCTTTTGAGTGATAGCCAGAGGGAGAGTGATCAGGCAAATGAGTGCATCTGTGCGGTGGGAGGGAGGGGCCGAGGCTGCATACCGTTCTTGTTTGCATCTCTGCTGTGGTCCTGAGTTTCTTGTAGCAAGCAGCGTTGTCCTGCAGATGGTGTGCAGAGTAATAGAGCTCATCTCCTTCACAAAAGGCTTTCCTTTCTTTCCTATGTGCTTCCTTGTACTCTGTGTTTGATAGCTGTATAAGACTTTCTCTTCAAGATTTTAGTGGTGTGCTGTAAAAGAGTGCCATAAATTTGCTGTACTGTAAGTCATGTTGAAAGTTTCTCCCTTTCAGCTATATTTGTCTCGTCTCTGACTTGGGTATAATGCCCATTGGCATTTCTGAGCGCTTAAAATGAGTTCATTCCTAATTGACTGATAGCATATCGTCATAAATCCCAAAACCTGATGGAGTTTATTGATCCTGCAGGAGCGCTTGTGCCTCTCAGCACATGTCACTGCACTCTCTCATAGGCAGCTAAGTAGGAGTGATATTTTACAGTCAGGGCATTATCATATGCACACTATGCCCATTGTTATCTGCATCAGTGATTTAATGTGAGGCAGCATGACTAGCATGGTACCCTGGAGAGGACTTGATTTGGTATGTGGACCAATTTATATATTTACATGTCACCATAAATAACATTAATGCACCTCAGTGGATTGCTGAAAGTAATTGTTTATCCACGTCCTAGCAAATGTGCTTGACAATATTCTTGATGAATGTCCCCTAGCTGTCTTTTAAAGAGCTGCACTTTGGCTGTGGTGTTACAGAAAACTGTTTAAAGGTGGTCTCAGGTTCTGCTGATTACTCTGCCCTGCATTCCTAGTCCACATTCTTTTGCTCTGACAGTAAGCTGGTCAACACAAATATACAGCCAGAAAGCCATCCTTCAGTTCCACATGAGCCTCTTGTCTATCTGCAGTCGGGTTGCCTTAGGGAAACACTGTAAGTGGCTTTGCATTCTCCCTTGTCTATTTTCCAGGACACTTAAATAAATGGTGCGTTCATGTGATGCTGGTACATTCTCAAGTGTGTGTAATTCATTCAAACTCTCACATGATTTAAAAAAAAAAACACAGTTTGGCCTTTTTGGTGCTCTGATAAAAGAAGTAACTGTGATTAGAATGATTTAGTATAAACTAGCAGTTGTTATATAGGTAGCAGGTAGGAGACCTCACCCACATTTCCTGTGCACACAGGGTGATCGGTTGCATGGAGCTGCTTTTGTGCTGCTTTCGGTGAAAAAAGAGATGGTGGTACCAACTGCATTACAGAGTTAAACAGGAAAAACAGGCCTCATTAACCCCCAGAGGCAGAGGCCTGTAAGGAGTCATAAATCCTCAGCATGTGCAGAGCACTGGGAGAATCGTTTCCTTTTATGTGACTATATGGGTAATGTAGAGTTTTCCCAGCTATGATGCATAACCTGACAGCAACAGAACACTCACAACATCTGAGCATGTACCTCAAGTGTCCAGTACTATGAATAACACCAGGATTAAATGGTGTAGATGTGTTAATAGTCAATCAGGTTTAACTAGGCCCAATGCAGCAGGATATGACTATCACAAGGCTGGAGTATAAGCACGTATGAGATGCAAACATTGCAACTGAGATTAAACATAGCAGGGGCTACAACTGTCACTGTGCCCCCCTTTCTTTCTCTCTCTTCTCTCCTGCTGTTGATGTATTGCAATGGCCTGGCAGGAGGAGCTCCACTAAAACCTCTGTACATGCCAAAATACGTTTTACAAGCTGTGCCCTAATCAGCTAGCAGCCAGTGGTCTATAAATCCAGGCATGTCTGTCGAGCATGGTCATGGCCAGGGAAGTAAGCACTGGATATACAGCAGAGTGTGCAACCATACCAGGCCAGAGACAAGCAACAGTGCCAGCGATGTTATATTTGTAAGGCAAAGAGAGGGACCACAATGTTCTCTCATAGGGTCAATATTGCTATAAAGCACTATAATTTATATCAGGGTTTTAATCCAGGAAAGTGGATGCACAAATAAGTTTGCATATGGACCCTTGTGCATGTTTTATGTTATACTATATGCATGTGTCCTTCTTACATGGTAATACAGAAATTGCAGATAGTGTCATGTTTAGTGGAAATGTCATTACATCAGTGCACACAATCAGCCGTGAGCATGATCTGTGTTTACAGTCTACAACAATTCATTCAGTCTTTCATCTACACTAATGGTCAGGGTCATGGTGGATCTCTGGAACAGATGGGAATGCTCCCTTGATGGGATGACATTTTATTCCACCATTTGCCTGGGGTTGCAGATTCAGGCACCAGCATATTTTTTGATGAATGGAAGGAAACCAGAGAACACAGAGAAAACCCAGTGAAGAACATGAAGCTCAAAATCAATCCTGGAGCTGTGCAGTTTCAAAGCTACCTGCTGCACCACCATGCTACCCATCTACAACAATGCAACTTAAAAAGAGGTGTTTTGAAAATTTTAAAAAGAGCAAGTCACAATTTCCCACAGGATGAAATACAGAACTTGTTTTTTTCTGTCCTCTTTTAACCTTCACACTCCCCTGGTGAGAGCAAAGGTTGCTCATCAAGTGCGGATGGCAATGTTTGCTATGAAATACACTGTTCCTCCTCAGATAAGAGGACTAATAACACAGAGGACAGCGCACAAGTCCTGAGAGAAATGAATCAATAAATGTAACAATACATTGAAGTGAGCAGCTTTAATCCAGAATGACTTATGTCTTAAGTGTGCACCATATACACCCTTCTTTTCAACATCTCTCTATCACTAATATGGGGTTGAAAAAACCCACAACACATTCAAATATCTTGCACTAACTTCTCGAGTGATATCTGTAAGCATTGCTTATATGTGTCTATATGTGCATAAGTGAACATTATTGCAGTAAGACATTTGTGAAGGCTGTTGACATGCTGTTGCTTACAGTCCACGGTTCTGCTGGTGTATATGTTGTCCATTAGATGGCAGCACTGAGGTCTCTGTGTGCTTTCAATTGATCATATATTAACTTTATACTCGAAGCATGCAATAAAACAACAATAAAAGAAGCTAAAAATATAAAAATGGGCATAAATAATTAACAAGCTTATATTCGCAAAAAGGCATTGAGGTCCAAAAAAATACCACTAATGCACAGCACCAGTGAAATATTGTTTTTTTATCAGGAGGCTTCTGTTTGGACATCTCTGCTGGATTCACATTCTATGGCAGGCTTTGACCAGTACTGTGTCTTACTGTTAGAGGCCCTTATTTACAGGACATTTGTTGCCTTTGACATTTATCATTGCTCCAGGGCCGTGAACTTCATGCAAACGGAATTGAAGCATTCAATAGGCAAGGCTTTAGGCCTCATCCTGTTGGGGTATTATCGCAAGTCTTTTCATGCTGAGATAAATCACTTCCACTGCACCCAGCAGTGAAGAAGTAAAGAGAGGGAGCGGGGCGAGGGGAATGAGGGTAGGAGGAGTATCTTCAAGATTAGGCCAAGCAGCCAAGGACAAGGCCTTGGTTCTTCTCCCCTTTGACTAATTGTTTTGGGTGTTTAATAAAAACTTCACTTACTGTTATAGAACAGCATTTATTTTTCACTGAATGGATTTTTTTGCCAAAATTATTCTGTCATCCATTATTCAAACAAATGGCTACAAGTAAAGCAAGCACTGGCAGTCTTGTACACATGCATCAACAAGCCAGAAAAAATCACCTTAATAGACCTTAAGTGCATGTTGAAAATTTATATTAAAAATCTTAAAAATAATCACAAACCTAAAACTATGCTTTCTGGCCACTGTGGGGGTTTTTTTTTACTTCTATTTTCCACAGATACTAGCATAAGTAGAGATGCATTATTCATAAGATCTTGCCAAAAATTCATATGTTTATCCCAAAGTGTGATATATTCTAATTGTTATGCAAAAGCTTTTCTCATCTCATATGTATTAAAGATACTATGCTATATGTTGATCATTTATTTATTAACTTTAAAACAATTCCCTTGTACTCATGCATGCATTACATGTTTAAGCCGTGCTCTAAAAACAGAAGGAGTGGGGCACTTCTCTCTACATGAACAGTGGCAGGTCTTGAGATCACGCTTTAAGGGCAGAATGATGTACGAGCTCACAGACCCACCAAATCCTCCTGGCTCCACTGGCCGTATTTCCTGCTGCAGTCAGCCTCCAATTATAAATCAACTGTCTCTCAATTCGGTAAGTGATTCATTATTATTTGTCGACGATAATTTACAGAAGTGGTTTCCGATGCTTTTTATTTCGTGGCAGTAATTTATGAGTGAAGAAAAAAAACAATATAACTGTATTTTCTCGCTCAGTGGCAAAGCCGTCTGCAATCTAAGGGATAAATTGAATAGGTAGTGAAACACCATTGATTAAAATGGTTGATGCTTTCAAGAGCAGGCACACACACACACACACACACACACACACAAACACACACACACACACACACACACACACACACACACACACAACACAAGCAAACACATACACACAAGGCTATGAGTAAAGTCAAAAATGTATAGAAAGTCAGTCTCAAGTAGCCAAAAGACAAAAGCAGCTAATGAGCTCATATTTAGAAGAGGTGCAAAAATAAATAAATGCTCCTCCCGCAAGAGTTATGGAGCAGCTATGTAGGAATGTAATGTAACATTCACCTTGAGAGATCTGTTCAGGCTCACAGAGGCAATTGCACTTCACATACTGTACTCGCCTCCATGTTGTTAAACGTGTGTGTGCATGTGTATCCAAGGCCTTGAACCAGATGGTCTGTGTGGATCCGTGGCCTATGTTCCCATTCATCAAGCAGATGCTGTGGATCTCCACTGCTATTTTCAGCGTGCCCCGATGACAACGTCAACTGGAATTTTCTTCATGGTGAAAGGTCAAGGGAAATTAAAGTCTGCATGATTGGGTAGAAAAGCCCCATGTCCTCAGACATTAGCCTAAACGCCAATGCTGATTTGCCTGACAACGACTGTAGCTCAACCACTTAACTACTTAAGCCTTCTATTCTGTCTTTTCTCCCCAAAGTGTGCACGGTCAGTTCTTTCATTGTTTTCTTTCAGTGTGTCATTCAAGTGCACTGTGGGAGAATTAATTAATTACAGAGCTAAATGGAGATCAGCAGTAAATACGATTTAATCATATCCCCAGTATTTTTGCGTCAAGCTGCAATACAGTGGGTCTGTGTGTAACGTGCCCGGGGGTTTGGCTCAGTCAAGCAGCAGAAACAGGAATTAGCAGGTACAGGGAGTCGTTCAGCTCGCATGCTCTCTCTGCTGAACGCAGCATTGTGATTGGCAAGTCTCTGGCCGTTCCAAACACAACACAACAAGGCTCTCTCTCTTACACACTTTCATTCTCTCACTCGAGAGAGAGAAGCAGACAGACATGAGCTCCACAAACATGCAGTGAGTCATTTCTAAGATCAGGCTGATTTGTGTTTTATGGGCACACAAGTTTATGACAGATCCTGATCACTTCAGGTGACACTGCACTAATTCAGGTGGAGGTTTGCATTGTGAGTGCCACGCTTAGCTTTTAACAAGTGCCTGGGTTGTGTTTAATGGCATCACTCCTGCGCACCTGTTTTTCCTCAATGTGACACATATTGATAAGACATCACATATAATGGCATGGTTTATGGAGATTGAAGGCATATCTGTGGCCAAGTAGTGTTACACTAACTCACTGCAATGTGCTCAGTGTGACACCTGAGCTAGACTGCAGCTTTTTAGAGCCTAGCTTGAATGTCAGCGTGTTAAACGGCTTTAAGCTCGCAACACATCTCCCTTATGTACTACAGATCAAGTAACCGAAGTAAACCAAGCAATCTAGTCACCACAGCAAATAAGTATTAGACAGAAAAGTGGTGCAAATCTGAGCATAAAAACGGTCAAAATAACCTTAAATTAAATGAAAATGAGAGTTTTATTACAAATAAGCCTCAAACAGCCGTTATAAAAAAAAAGACGATACTGAAAGTAGATGGTCAAATTGAAGACTACAGTCTGTCTTCTTTTTTTTTAATCTATGTTGAAATGAGAGAAGCAGGCACCCTTTCCCCTCTGTAAACCTGAATCAAATCCAGAGCTCAATAATTATAACATAGCAGAACCTTCTGGGGGCGAAAAAATCAATAGCCTAAGGACAAAGAACCTATAGCCATCACTTAATTCTCTTATCACACTGATTTAGTGCAGGAGGAGGATGTTAAATAACTGTAAATCTTTATCTATGACTTTGAGGGTGCTTTATGGCAGTTCTAACAGCAGTTCTGAGACAGAATGTCTATACGTTCTGCAAGACACACAATTTATAGCTTTATTACCCTTTGTCTTAAAGAGCAGAGAGACATAGCGGGAGGAAGGAGATAGCGGGCCACTGAAGTGGGAAGAGGGGGGTGAGGCTTTGGGGTTTAGAGAGAATCGGATGCCATCATAGCAAGAGACATATCTCTGTGACAGGTTTATAGGCAAGTAGCCCGCTTCTATTTTAGGCCCCCCTCGTCCTCCAACCCGCTTCACCCTACATCACATGAAATGAATGAGATTCAATTTTCTGATTTATCTGCAGAGCGATCAGATTTACCTGAGCATTCCGACACCCCCTGCTCTTCCTCATGTAGAGCGTGAGGTCACGGAGAGGACTTTGACAAGAGACTCTGGGCTCCTGTTGTTTTGTTTTATTTTGGGGGTTTTTTCTCTTTTCACACTGGAGAGTCATGAGTTCTTATGGCTTGGAGATGCTTCCTCATATTTTGTAGCCCTACAGACAACTGGCTTATTGTTTAGCTTGAAAAGGATACAGTGTTCCCAGTAATAGGAATTAGGGAGATGCTGTGACACTGAATCAGTAGACAGCAGTAGATTCTCATGAATACTAAAGAGGCCATTACAAGAATAAGCCTTGTTTGGCTTCATAATATAAAATAAACCAAAGTAACCAAAATTCAAGTAAACCAAATATGGAGTACATTACGTTTATTTTCTCTCTTTCTCTTTTTTTAATATGGCCATTTTATGAGTCTCTTTTCTGTGAGAAGATAAGTACTAAATAATAAATATTTCTGTTAACAGTGTCTGTATACAGATAAATGCTGCTAAGCAGATATTTCTGCCACTGTTGTGAGATTTTAGTTGACCAGTGGACAATTAGTGTTTGCTCCTTCATCTTAGACTCAAATGTGTAAAATGTAACAAGAGGCAGAGAGAAAATTTCCAGAAGCAAAACAAGTTTTTTTCATTTGTTTTTTACACAATACCTTTTTATAGAATTAAATTCTGAATATATTTCTTACAGATCCTCTTTGCTCAATACTTTTGGCACAAATTGCATTCCGTTGCACAACTACAGATGCAAAGAAGTGCACAAATGTGAGCCTGTGAGACGAAACTGACAACTGACAAAGATAACATGCTGTTCACCAGGCAGAAAAGGCTTGACTGATTCATACCATTCAGTAAAACATAAACATAAACACTCATACAGTCATCTGACAGCGGTTTTAATTAGAGGAACTAACAGAGTAAGACAAATGCGTTTCTCTCAGGCAGTTAGAGTTATGGTTCCCAGCTGTCCAGATAAAGTTAGGCCTTTGGGTAGAATGTTCCACAGCGAGGAGAACACAGGAAGAGCAGGAGATTACTGTGTCATAATACCAAACTCCTCCCAAATGAAGATGACTGAGGCTGTGCTCGGGGTGCAGCCGGGACACACACGTGCTCCAACACTACTCCTAAACTGAAATTTTTACTGTCAGTGAAGGAACACAGAGGAAGTTTGCTGGAAATGTGCATGATGTTTGTTCGGGCAATACGCCTAGTGATCTAATCACTATTTGTTCTAATACAGAAAGAGAGACTCAGATGTTGCTGATTAATGTTCATATAAACAACAATAACTATTACTAAGAATACAGAAATGTACGTTGTTCATTTTGCACAGCATCACAGTTTATAAACAATGGAGTCTTGCTGGAGGGGATATTTTCTTTAGAATTTCATAGATGGGAAGATCTCGTAGATTTTTTTGCTTTGAGGAAACTACTTGGGCACATGAAGAGTGGTGTAAACAAAAGTATCACAGAGTGTAACATGAACCTTCTGTACTACTTTTCAGCTTAGGCCCCTGTGCATAAGGGCTGTCAGGCTTGTTATTTTGAGAACATTTTCATGTGTGTACTTTGGTGACTCTTTGGTGCTACAGCAAACTTTTGCACTATAAGGCTTATTAAATAACAACAGCCTTTCCAGTACACTCAAATAATCATTACAACGGGCCAGGACAATAGTAATCCTGAGAGCAAAAAACTCTTACAAGCCAGTCATATGCTAATGCCCATGTTGCATTAGTGGTTTGTTTGAATGGATGTAAAGGAAAGGACAACTTAGTCACACTTTCCTCCCTATGGCGCTGGAATATATTAGCCGCCATTTTAAGGGCGTTTGAAATAATTACTTACTGGGGTCATGTGACACTTTCAATAAATTAACCGGCCTCCTTAAGTTTTAAAGGCAAACGCATATTGTAGCCATCACTAAATGTCTGCTCTCCCCTGGAGAAGAGATAATTTGCTGTAAGAAAGTGTTAGTGCAGTTCAGTAACTAGACCCAACAGCCCCATACAGCTCAGCAAGCAAGGTGCTGGCGAAGGAAACTACAGAAATAAATTAGTTTATTAACAGCAGCACACATACCTTCACAATTAATAAATTCCACCTCATCAAGCAGTAATCTAATTATGAATAATGAATATGTCTGCCATGAATCATTTATGCACATTATTAGCTAAATCGGAAAATAGGATTTGGGTATATAACAGTGACTTAACTAACGCTTTCTCAATTCTGCACAGTGCCATTTTGAAACACAAACTGATTGCGAGCCAAGCAATTTTAATAATGATCTGATAAGTGACAAAATAAGTAATGAGAGTGACTGTTTTTGAGGCACACTGATGGCCCATAATTCATCTTAATTAATCAAATTCATTGCTTAAGCAGCTGTGAGTACAGAAGAGATAATGGCATTGTTCAATAAAACATGCGTTAAATTTGCGTAAAGTTCTACATTCACAAGTGCACTGAGACTGATAATTACAGAGTTACTGAATTAACTACAGTATACATTAAGATAAAGAATACAGTGATATAATCCAGTAAATCCTTGACATTCCTTTATTAACATGTTCAAGTCAAAGATAATGATGTTAATATATTAAGAGGAAAGCTCTGTGCAATTTAGATCAAACTCTCAATCTCCATCATTATATTAATGTCAACATAACATCGACAAATACTTCATACTGAATGTCTGAAATACTTTACTTTGATTCAACTTATTCAATAATTCTGAGAACCTTTTGTGGTTGTATTAACCATTAGCATAATTGTTGTTTATCGGTCCTTAAACTGAGCACTGTTTGTCACTGATGCACAGCATATGGCTAAAATAGTTGCTCCATTCAAATAACCATTGAGTTTCCATGGGATAATTTTGACCTATTAATGCTTCAGCTTTCCTCTTCCACACAACAGTCCCATTTAAACTACAGCCTGACATTATGCGCAGCAGCAAATAAGCCTAGTGCTCCAACTTCAACTGCTGTTTACATGGCACCCAAATAGGCACTACGCTAAACTAGGCCATCCATCTTCTTAGTGTAAATGCCAATCCACACTTCTGAGTACAGTATATATGCTGCACTGTGTTTTGATTGGCCACTCTATACCCAGGGGCACTTTTAATTGCACAGTAGGTGGGAGGTGAGCTGATAACTCCTCAATAATCAAGTAAAAGTGTCAACCCAAAGGGCTGTGTGCGTGTGTGTGTGTGTGTGAGAGAGAGAGAGAGAGAGAGAGAGAGAGAGAGAGAGAGAGAGAGAGAGAGAGAGAGAGAGAGAGAGAGGTGTCACATGATGGTGTGAGGCTAGGAACAGTCAATATACACACATGTACACACACACACACACACACACACACATGCACTGCTCATCTACCTCGGGGAGGCCTGACAATTACTCCCTCATGAGGATTCATGGAGCCACCCTTTTTCTCATTAACTATATTAAGAGGCCATTGCTCTGGCTGCTAAAGAGAGAAATGGGATATTTCCCCCATTGCCCCCCAGTGCCCCCCAACTCCCCCACCCCCACCCCCACCCCATTTTCAGCACACCGTTGCCAGCCGAGTCGGCCTCAGAGCTGCGAGATATGGCAGGCAGAGGGAAATGTAAAGCAGTCAGATGAGTTACAGCACCGTTCCTAACTTCAAAGGCCAGCACGCACTGAGACTGGGAGAGCTGAAAGAGCTGGGCAGGGAGGTGCTATATCTGAAGCCCCAGCTGCTGGCAATAAGTCTTACATGAGAAGTGCAAGTGGGCAGAAGGTGACTGACATCTTGAATGCAAATAGATCCACAGCTTTGGATACGTGGTCTGAAAAATTCACCACTAATTGTTTTGTGGAGTGTTTTAAATCCAACTGCTGGCAGCTTGATGAAATATACAGCACTGTGCAGTCTTAAGCACTGTAATTCTTTTTTTGATACACATTTTGTAGATTTATTATATGAAATATGTTTCTATTTTATATGTTTTTAAAATATGTTTATTATATGACCTATGTATTACAGAGACAGTAAAAAAAAATGTTAAAAATCATTTTCGTTTTCCAAACATTATTTTTTCAACTATAAGATTTAAAATGTTTTAATGTCAGTAAAGAGAAAAGCATTACATAATAGATCATGCCTAAAAAAAAAGATAATGAAGTCTGTTGGGTTTTATCTGCAAAAACAGAAGTACAACACTCAAAGTCTCCAGATGAGCTAGATTCTCCAAGATGCTCAGGAAAACTTTATTTCCTCATATAACTGCACAAGGTATACCTGAGACTAGTGATGAATTTTTAAAACCAAAGGGTTGTGACACCAAATATTGCCTTTTCTTTAAATTGCTGTTTGTTTGCTACTGTTAACTGCTCTTCATAGTATACTTTATGTAGACTTTTTTAAGGCATTTTTTGCCATATTTTTCTTTTGCACAGCACTTAACTTTGGTATCTCTTTATAAAAGGCATGTTGTTTTGTACCTCCACACAAAAATTTCTAACAAATTTATTTGGTTCTTTTTATTGCCCAGTCCTGATGCACAAACGTAGCCTCAACCAGATCTCTATGGGAAAATTTCTTCATTTTTTAATTTAAAAAAAAAAATCTATATAGAAAACATTATCTGTCTTCTATAATTTTTAATAATGAATTGCTATTTGGTTCCTTTCCTACTTCCTACTTTGTTTATTACAGCATTAAAAAAATTAGCATACCGTGTTAAAGGACATGATGTAAAGTGGAGTTTTGTCCTTTTAAAGGAACAAAAAACACAACACATGTATGTATATAAAAAATGCAGGTTGACACACTGCCAGGTATGTACGCCTAATGCTTTAGTTGCACGGCAAATTTTTAAGTGTTAATTAATTTGTTGGGAAATAATAGCATGTTATTTTTCTCAAGATAGGATCAGCTGCAAATCCTGTGAAAGGAGCAAGGAGAGGGCATTTTGGGATCCAGACTTTGGCTGATGAAACATCATAATTAACTGAGCAATTCATAGACTTGCATTAGGATATTAAGGATCAGGATATTAATGAGTAATGAGTATACTGCTTTTGTGTGTCTGTGTGTGTGTGTGTTTATAAGAGCTCCCAATCATGTATGACAAAATTTGCCAGCATGATCTTTCAGAATCCAGATCACTTCAAAGACACTAAACATGAATATACTAATGGCCGTTATACAACAGTTAGTTCCAGTCAACTAATTTGATTAAGCACGTGGCAAACCAAGAGAGCTTATATTTAGTATAACCACACTGGAATGTTTCAGGTTTTGTATCATTTTGCTCATTTGTGTTTTGAATGTCAATTACACATACAATTCCAATTCTAGTGATAGTTCTACACCTACATTAGAGCACGGCATCCGAACATCAGCAAACATGGCCCCCTATCAGTCACGGAGATGTCAGCCAATCATGGGCATCTGTGAGGGCATGCATGTGAAACTGCATGGAGAGCGCTTTCCTTCTTGTTTTCTACGCCACATGATGTTGCATGAGCAGCAGTTCAAAAGCAATGTGGTCTGCTGGCTTCACATGCTTTCTTCACAAAGACTTCTCTCCTTGGTTGGTTGCTGTCACATAATAAGAAAAAGCACCTTTAACATCCTGTAATGGAACAAGAATATAAACAAAACATTTGGCCTGTTCAAAATGCCCTTTACTAAATGTTTTTTATAGAGCTGATGTTAAAAAGCAATATCACACAATATTTGGATTTTCAGTAGAACCTGACTTTTACAGTACTCCTGTGATGTTGCCTAAGTGTAATCTACAGTAAACCATCATGAGGGCTGGAAGGAAATTAAAAATTGACCCAACTAGAAGGGTGTGTGTAAGCACATGATACAAAATGATGACAAGGTAGTTCCTTTTGATTAGTTAATACTTGTTGATGAGTTGATGCTTCAAACTACGTGTCAATTATTTTATTTTAAAATGAATAAGACAAAGAAAATAACTGACACATTAATTAACACACAAACCTATGAATGGAGATGATGGGTAGTTCTACACATTACATCAATCTTGAAATAAACTTGTATTGTGGCATGACTATCATTAGTTCTACAATTATAGACTTTTCATCAAGTAAATGAAGGACGGCTTTCTTACAATATATTAAGTCAAGTGCTCAATTTACACACTTCATTATCATGATTCAGCTTCAAAACATCATCTCCTGGCCTCAATGTGTTCATTTGTGGCCACACCCTATTAAAAAATAACCACCCAGTGGCTTTGTAGCACAAACAAACTAAGCATTAAATGCAATTTTAGATGCATTTCTGAAAAGGACTAGCTCTATGCTGTACATGCAGGAACATTTTGAATAGAAAGTATTTGTTTTCTGAGTATCAGTTAGCACTGACAGCCTCAAGATTGACATATTTGTTCTCACTCTGGGCCTGTCACTTTTAAGCATTTCGGTGAAACGGCAATAGACAGCGCTCAATCATAGAGTTGTTCAAAAGGAGGAATTCATTCCATTATAGTACACATAAACCCTCAAACGAACATGTACCTGAATTATTGATGATGAGCAAAAAGCAAATTATCCATAATGTCCTATGTTTATAGACAACTTCAACCAAGAAAGGTGAGGCAAGAAAATCTCAGCTAGATGTCGTCACATTTCATGCTATAATTTGACAAACTTTACATCTTCCTTTAATGCACACACAAGCACTTGTCTACATCTCTGAGTCTTCCATGATTACCATTCTAGTTCCATCAAAACCAAAAAAACAGATCTGCTGATGACAGCCTCACTCCACCCCTCGACCAGGGACGTGTGTGTGTGTGAGTGTGTGTGTTTGCTCTCAACAGCATGGAGAAGAGCAGAGTAGAGCAGGGAGCTGCTGTGGAGGCAGACATGAAGCCTGTCAAGCAGCAACTGTCAGCCGGTTCTTTCTGATGCCATCATCTCATCAGCAGGCCTGTCAGTCTTACAGACAGACAGCTATCTAAGGTTCCGCTGACAACGGCTAACATGGGGATGGGAGCAGATCCACACATCCCCCATTTACACCAACACACAACCCTACTTCTCTACAAAGCCCTAAAGCTGATAAACTTTTGGAAAGATGATATTGATCCAGCTGCCTCCATCTATACTCCAGTACCCTGTGGTTTAGCTTTTCTTGGCATTAACAGTTGTCAAAGAAAAAGCAAGCTCAGTATAATCATGAAAACGAGTCATTTCAAGGTGTAATATAGTCTTTGTTGTCATATTATCAATCAGGATGAGTTGCCGATTAGAATACAGCCTTTAGCAATACATTTGTTTGCTCTATCAACAGACACGAGAGACATGAGAGACTGATGCTCTTTTATTTCCTCTTAAGCGGGAGGTTGAGTGCTCCGACTGCCAAGAACTTGTTTCTGTTTTTCTTGCCCTGTCTAAGTACAGTCTATCAAGCAAACATATGGCTCTCCATATGCGAGGATGTCAGAGGTGTCTCGTTCAGTGCTCCTCCTGACAGGTTTCTCTCTGTAACTGACTTCATGAACTACACTCAATAAGCAGCCTCATATCTGTCCCACCCTCCACTCCCCCTTCCCTTCCTGCATTATTTGATTTGTTATATCTAAACATTGATGATGTTTGCTTTCTGCCTGCATAAGTATATTTGTAATTTTCTTTTCCGAACATCTCTTTCAGCAATATAACAGATCCGGGGGAGCACGTCTGAGACGGTTTTACTGAGTGTGCATCATAAAACACATTGAATACTAAATTAAGTTAAACAAATCTGCGTTATAATAACCTGAAGGTAAAACAACGCAGATAAAGATGCAGTATTTGCCATAATAGATGGCCTTAAGCCCAGAGGGACTCTCTGCTAGTAATATAGCCTTATAAACAGACTACAAGTGTGGCTAGCTTCATTCCTCCTCTCTGGGATGCTAAGTGCTTAAGTAATATATTGCTTTCATAAGAGCATGCAAGATATATTTGCTTTTTGGAAATATGCCTCAATCCTTTGGGCAGTGTGATTAGGAATAAAATACTGAGCACATTACTTCTGAATAAATTCCACCAGTGACATAGCAAAAAAAAAAAAAATACATAAAAATACATAAATAAATAAATGGTTAGCGGTGGAGTTTTCTTCAGTAGATGTAGACTCGGGCCTGACAAAAAGGGTGAGTGGTTGAGGCATCTATTCCTAGCACAGTGTCCCCATGGCACACTAGCTAATGTATTACCTTTGGATTACTGTAATATATATCTGATGTATGTGTACTAAGCAAAGCGCTGGGAATGAAGGCCTGAGCAGATGCAGGAAGTCTGATCCCTAGAGCCGCATAAGTCCACTTGCTGGAGCCATGCAGCGTTCTCCACCTCCCCTCAGTGCTGGAGCCAGGCAAAGTTAATACAGCGCAAGTGTGCTGGGCCAGCAGCGGCTCCGCTAGAGCTCCTGAGACCCACTACAGCCTGCAGGAGCTGATAAGTCAGGCAGCCATTCGTGAGCCCAAATAAAGGCAGTAAAGTTGACTGGTGAGAATGCCGCACAGCCTGGGGTTGGCAGACTACTCCTCTGAGGAGAAGCGCTGCGACACTCCTTGCAAACACACTCTCTCTTTCGCACACACACACACACGCATACGACCCAGAGGATGCATCAACTTTATTCTTTCCCCGTCTCACGTGCACATACAAATATTTATTTTTTCTTGATTTTACCCCCCATTTCTTTCAAGTGAAAAGTACAAAAAAAATCACACCTCTCCCTCTCCCCATCTCATGCCAAAATAATCAATGGCTTCCCGAGCGGCCCGGCGGAGCTGACGAGCAAGTGAGGATACAGACATGGCTCCAGGGCACGGCTACAGATAATAAGTGAGGAACAGTCCTTGGGTATGTTTTACAGCTATCAAGACTCATCATATTTGACATGCATTGTGGTGTTTACAGAGTCCCAGTAAAACCTCCAGCAATACACTTAACAGGGTGAGGCGCACAAGTTCTGAAAACGTTCTGCAAGAGAAAATCCAACCATGCTCTTATGCGTGTCCCTTTTCTTATTCACGGCGCTATTCTCAGTGTTAACACCTGTCAGCTGACTGACTTCTTGTTCCCGGTGGCTTATGAAAAAATCATGGCTATGTGGTTCAGAGTCAACACTCCCATCAATATAAATTCACCATGGTCTTCATGGAACATTAGGCGGATTTCGGTTTTCCCTACAAAGTCCTGCGCCTCAACCGCTGATACACACTGCAAAAAGGGAGGAGGGCGAAGAAAAACACCGAAATGATTCCTTTAAAGAATTTTTTTCACTCATGTGAATAACACAGCTGTAAATAGGCCATGAAACATTTATTTCAGAGCGTAGCTTTTTGAAATAGAGTGTTGTGTAACAAAATAAACGTGTTATTCCATTCATAAATCATGCCACATTACAATTCACTGAAAGCATTTTCAATGGTTTGAACTT
The DNA here is from genome assembly GCA_033459395.1 of Hemibagrus guttatus. Classification (NCBI taxonomy): domain Eukaryota; kingdom Metazoa; phylum Chordata; class Actinopteri; order Siluriformes; family Bagridae; genus Hemibagrus; species Hemibagrus guttatus. The sequence goes on along the minus strand of JAUCMX010000002.1, from coordinate 14,314,344 downwards.
GTGCTTTCATTAATATTTTAGTCCAAAAATGGATGGAAATTGTTTGGATAATTTTTTTTACACTGTAGTGCCTTCTCCCCCATTTACAGAAATCACAGCAAAAAAGAAAGTGGCTGCAGTAATGTGACTATTCCGAAGTACGAATCTTTTTCACAGAACTGTAACATGTCAAAGACCTGCAGTCAGGATAAGCTCTTTGGCAGCATCTCAGCTCGGAGAAATGAGGGCATTCCTGCTCTTTGAGATAATTCTACAGGACCGTCCGGACCTCGGGATAGAAAAGAATGAAAGAAAATATGTTACTTTACGGTCTCTTCCTTATACTGCTCTTAAGTTTTAAAAAAAATGGCAGTAAATTTTGTATTACATATGGCTGACTGGATATCAGAGCCAGATAATTAGATTAGAAGTAGATTAGATTAGTAGATTAGAAGTTAATTATCTACACCACTCTGAGTTCACTCTGCTAATACAAGCTGCTCTTGACCTTATGCTTGTGCGTCTGGAGCAGATGAAAATAAGGCATTTCTTTATGATTGGATTAACTTCAGATCTGGCAAGTGTCTAAGAGTATAAACCTCCTCTTCTATATTCTGGCCTTCATTCTTACACAAGAACACATCAGACTCACTCTATACAAACACAAAAAGAGTCTGAGGAGAGGTCTCTCTCTCTCTGTCCGACCCTCTCGGTCTGTCTCTGTAAGCTTCAGGACACACAGGCTTAATAATCGACTCAATTAAGTAGGTCCAATTGCCATAGCAAATTGATCCAAGTTATAACATTATCATTAGCACTTCAAGTATGGCAATTATAGGACATTCACAAGCAGAGGAAAAAGAATAGGGAAGGAAAATGAAGTGACTTTGCACAAAAGGACATCCATTTTAGACGCACTGGGTGGTGTAAATAGCCCTGGTGTCAGCAGTATGGAGATAAAAGAACTGAAACATCCCATCACGTGTGTCAGCTTCTCTCTGCCTGTGGCTGTGCTGCACAATCCATCAGTAGACAAATGAGTGCATGAGGGGTTTTTTTTTTTTCATTTTCTAGCACTCACCTTAGCTGGATATCTGTGTATGAAACTCTTGAGTGTCAAATTCACACTAAATCTTTTCAGGTATGGTAGACAGAAAACTAATGACCCTTATTTAATGTTGACTACAGAGGTGGAAGTGTTAGCCTGTTAAAGTTTTTGTAAAAAATAAAATAAAATAAGTGCAACAAAATCAGAATCTGTTTAGTATTCAGAGAGAAGAAAGACTTGAAGAAGAAGAAGAAGAAGTGATGTGTGTGTGTGTGTGTGTGTGTGTGTGTGTGTGTGTGTGTGTGTGTGTGTGTGTGTGTGTGTGTGTGTGTGTGTGTGTGTGTGTGTGTGTGCGCGTGTGTGTGTGCGCATGTGTGTGTGTGTGTGTGTACTATAGAGCTGTGACTGACAGGAACAGGCAGCCGTCAGTAGTGAGTGATATACACACACTGCCACAGCACTGCCAAGCAGACAGCCTGAGACAGGCACGACATAGCAGTGGAAAGCCTTCCTTTCCTCCCTAATTGTTTCTGAAAAAATGACATTTGTCTTTTTTGCACCTTGCTTCAGGTGTCACTGCCTCTCAGATTAGAGGGTTTGCAATGGCATGATTGCCCCCAAGCACCTTATTTGATATTTTGAGGAGTGTCATTGCTTCATGTGACTCCACAGACATTGAAATCTGTGTTTATTTTCACACAAGGTTAATAGAAAAAGATGCCTAAGTGTACCTGCCACTCGACTGTAAATTTATGCAGACAAGTGCAGTGCAGCTGTACATTAGAGAAAGGGCATAAAGCCAGGATAATAAATTGTATAAGTCACCCTATTTCCAAAAACAATAAGCATTAATAAATGAATAAATTTTTATGCTAAATACTAATAAGGTTGAATAGATTCTACATCTAATAATAAAACACTGAACAATGTATTTCTGCTTTTAAAAATGTCTATAACATCCCCAACAAAATGGTGCTTCATTATTTATATTCATAACAAGCTTACATATGTATGTATACACCTAATATATGGTGTTTTATTTCAACATGCAGCAGTTCTCTAACAGTGATAGTGTTTTGGAACAGCAGAGTAACTGTACTCTAAACATTGCTATTATATAGACAACACTGCCACTTGGTGCAAAACAACAAGAAAAGCATTTTCTCTTCACTTACAAAGAGCAGCCTTATCTCTACCACCTCATCCTTCATATAAGTGCACACCTACTGTTTGTTTATTCTTCATTCACTCTTCATCAATCTGCTTTTCTAGATTTTTTATACTTTTGGATATGTGACAGTAGTTTAATGTTAATATATACGATCCTTGTAATAAACATTAAGAAGAAGTTGCTTTCGGCTGCTCCCTGTTCGGGGTCGCCACAGCAGACCAACTGGTCCGCACAACAACTTGGCAAATGTTTTACGCCGGATGCCCTTCCTGACGCAACCCTCCCATTTTTCCAGGCTTGGGACCGGCACTGCATCCAGTGGCTGGGGTTTGGGCATTGGCTGGGAATCAAACCCGGGCCTTCCGCATGATAGGTGAGAAACCTACCACTGAGCCACCAATGCCCACCCTGTAATAAACATTAAAATTAAAAAATTATAAATAAATAATGTAAATCCAGCATTGCAGAAAGAAATCCTTGAGATATGAATCAAGATGAACAAAAACAAAGAGCATGGCAGATATATAGTATTTTTTTGTATATGTCTTTATTTATTAAATCACAGACTAATAGAATTTAGCTGCATTTTTATATTTCTTACTGTATTATACTGTATTATGTAGGTAGTGCGATTATATGCCAAATAAAAAAAAAAGAAAACAAAGAAAAAAGAAAACAAAACATTTTTGCTCGGTGCTACAAAATCAAAGTTAAACTAAATCAGCTTAAAGAATATGTGCAATGTGTTTGTTCCTCTCTGAGGGATATGATTGAATTAGAATTTGCTTATGTTGCTCTGCAAGCTGCTGAGGAGAAAACAATCTGTATCAAATTTTCAAACTATGCAAGAAAACCCAAATCACAGAGAGCTTTTATAAAACGTTTAAGCATTGTAAAAGTGAAATCTGTTTAATAATAATGCATGGGTTATACACAACAGAATCTGCAGTGCTTTTGAAGAGAAAACTACACTTTTAGGAGAACTTTATTATGTCATATTTATGCTTTATGGTATAAGAATGCACATTCTCCTACATTACACATGCTCTAAAGCCAAACCGTAAGCTTAGTCATACTCAAACTATCAAAGTTAAACGCTACACAAAAACATTCTCCTGCATCAACCAATGTTTTCAAATACACAAAGTATTGAAGAATTCAACTGTCGTAGATGAACATAGATATTTATATATGTATATAATAAAAATGATTTCCTCTACAGCCTAATCATCTGGGTTCTATATGAGCGTGGTATCTTGATGGGTGACAGTCAATGCCAAACCAAGCAGGATTAGGTATTAGAAAGGAAGACACGCTCTATAGATGTCTTCAGGCTTTCAAGTGGTCTGTGAAGGAGCACATGGACCAGGCCATATCTATACAATGTGCCACTGAACACTAGCTTCTTGGAACAAGTAGCAGAAACAATTAGCGTCACATAAGCAGCCCGGAGCAGCAAGGAAGAAGAGGGAGAGAGGATGTGAAAACACAGCATCTTATTTTCACCCAGCGGACGTGAGCGACACACACACACATACAGTGGCAGCTCCATCCCCCCCATCATCATAGGAGGCACGGGCAAGTTTTAGAGACAGCAGCAGTCACGGCTCATTTCACTGATACCTACGTGTGGGCAGGGGGATTTGTTTGCATCCGCGCATACCTAATTAGAGAAGCGGTGAAGGAAGTGTGCCGCTCCTCCGAGAGTGCCCCACCATCCCACCTCCAACACTGGGAATATTTTTCTGACATCCCGCTCCTGCTTTCGTGCACAGACTCACATGCCGACGAACTCTGAGTCGCGCACACACAGTCTTAGCTTGTTTTGGACTGTGAGTAATGAGACGGAGTAAACAACTTTTCACGGAGGTGCACACACTTTGGAGACTGACAGCAAGAACTTCACTGCTGTATGTGGGAGGCTGATCCACAAGCAGGATTGTATCTGTGGACAATATTACATTGTGCTAATAAATTAAAGGCACTTTAGAAAGAGACTTCAGTTTAGAAAAGGCAACAAAATGTGATCAAATCTGTAAACAGATTAATTATTCAGAACCAGGCATTACGTGGTACTGGAAGTGTATAAAAGAGAGAAATCCTCATTATTTACCATGCAAGAAACACATAGGCCTTGTCCACTAGGGGGCAGTAGAATGCATTATAGCATTCTCACAACTTATAAAGATTCCGAGCACACTTCAATAGTCTGAGCTCCAAACTCAGGTCTGCAGACCACATTTGTCCTGCCAGAAGAAATCTACTCTGACAGCGATGCGTTTTCTGTGGCACAGAACAACCATAAATTACACAGTGTGTAGTTTATTTTTTTGGTAGTGTGATGACATTGGATCCTGACACGGACGATGATCTATACACATCTGTTCTACAACAGAAAAGCAGTCCAGAGCCTTTGTAATTGATCTGCTGATATTATATATTATTTATTCTGCAGATTTACAGATTTCTTAGGTCTGTTTGGTAATCCACAAAGCATCCCATTCAACATTCTTTCTTTGATTTTATATATACGTGTGTGTGTGTGTGTGTGTGTGTGTGTGTGTGTGTGTGTGTGTGTGTGTGTGTGTGTGTGTGTGCATGTGTAGCCATAACATCAAATCCACTGGAAGGTGAAGTGAATAACATTGATTATCTTGGTACAATAGCACCTGTCAAGGGGAGGGATATATTAGGCAGCAAGTGAACAGTCAGTTCTCAAAGTTGATGTGTTGAAAGCAAGAAAAATGGGCAAGTGAAAGAATTTGAAAAACTTTAACAAGGACCAAATTGTGATGGCCAGATGACTGAGTCAGAGCATCTTCAAAACTGCAGGTCTTGTGGGGTGTTCCAGGTATGCAGTGGTTAGTACCTATAACAATTGGACAATTGAAGGACAACTAGTGAACTGACAACAGGGTCATGGGCCCCCAATGCTCACTGATATGAGAAGGGAGCGAAGGATAGCATGTCTGGTCCAATACCACTGGAGAACTACTGTAGTGCATAGAATAGTAGATAGAAAGGAGTCAGAACACACAGTGTATAACAGCTTGCTGTTTATGAGGCTGTATAACTACAGACTGGCCACAGTGCCCACGCTGAAACTTTACCACTGCCGTAAGTTCCAATAAAGGGCATGTGAGCATCATGGATCATGGAGCAATGGAAGAAGGTGATATTGTTTGATGAATCATGTTTTGTTTAACATGACAGGTGAGTGACTGTTGCTTACCTGGGGATGAGACAGCACCAAGATGCACTATGGGAAACCTTGTGTCCTGGCAGTCATGTGGATGTTACCTTGACATGTACCACCTATCTAAACACTGTTGCAGACCAAGTACACCCTTCATGAAAAAGCGTTCCCTAATGGTTGTGGCTTCTTTCAGTAGGATAATGCTCAAATTTGTAACATCATGCATGCAGAGTAGCATCTATCAGCAATTAGTGTGTTACTTTACCCCAGATGCAGCACTTCAACAGGATGCAGTCACCTGGCTTCACGTGTCACCATGGAAGCGTGTGATAGTCTTCTCTCTCCCTGGTTGGTGGTTGTTGTGTGATGGGAAGAGCAACCTGAAGGGTGGCCATGACTAAATTAGGGAGAAAATTTAAAAAGAAAAAAAAAGAAGAAGAAGAAGAAAAAGAAAAAGAAGAAGAATTCAACAGTTGTGGTGTAAGCAAGTGTAATGTTTGCACTGATTTCAGCTCCACCAATAGTACTGCTGTCAACACAACTGACTTTTACCCACTCAGTCACAACAGAGTCTCAGTGCTGGAAGGTCCTAAATGTAGCACACACTATATATAAATAACACTGTACTGGAATGCCCTTAATGACTAAATGTAATGTTAAGGAAGCATTTTGTTGGAGTCTGTCCCTGCAAACTAATATCACTATTATATTTTTATTACCGGAGATATGCATCCAAAATAAACATTGCAGAAGTGCAATGTTTTTTTTGAGTAGAACAAACATACAATGGACTTTCCCTCATTTGTGTGTGTGTGTGTGTGTGTGTGTGTGTGTGTGTGTGTGTGTGTGTGTGTGTGTGTGTGTGTAAATAACACATGCACTGACTAGTCACTGGACTTAGGCACCTGCTGAAAACACTGAAAGAAGCATCAAAATGATTTACAAGATTATTTCCTTTGTTCTTCTTTTCCTGGCACTGGCAGGTAAGACGGTCACATGAGCATTATAACAGGAACACATCTAAGAAGACTTTTAGCTGAAAAGTCGTAGAGGTTTATTCTACAAGTCGATTAATTCCAGATTAAATCCTGTTTATATTTTAACTGCTGTGTCATATAAGTGACCAACTCTTCTGAGACATCAGTAGTACATAATATAATAGCTTAAATACGGTAAACCTGGCAACTGTTAATTGTTAAACCTAACAATAAGCAAAAACAACACTTTCAGTACTATGTACAACTTTACATTACTTTCTAATTATTTTTCTTTCTTTTTTTTGTTGGTAACTGCAGACCTATTGTGCATTTTACACAACTTAATATTGAACAAACTTTAAAATTAGATTTATTTTCACTGTAATTGTTATACACCTTATACAGTATGAACCAGTCTATTACAGGTTTACTATACATTATGTAGCATGTTAAATATTAAAAAGGTTAATATTAATAATTTAAAAGGTTTTTTAGCCCCTACAATGTCAATAAAAAAAAAAACATCTGTGTGTTGAGTAAACTTATTAAATACAATTAATTATAATTATTTTTAGTGAAATTTTGTTTAAAGGTGGGGCACAGTGGCTTGGTGGTTAGCATGTTTGCCTCACACCTCCAGGGTTGGGGGTTTGATTCACGCCTCCACTGTGTGTGTGGAGTTTGCATGTTCTCCCCGTGCCTCGGGGGTTCCCTCCGGGTACTCTGGTTTCCTCCCCCAGTCCAAAGACGTGCATTGTAGGTTGATTGGCATCTCTACATTGTCCATAGTGTGTGATTGTGTGAGTGAATGAGAGTGTGTGTGTGTACCCTGTGATGGGTTGGCACTCTGTCCAGGGTGTATCCTGCTTTGATGCCCGATGACGCCTGAGGCATAGGCTCCCTGTGACCCAAGAATAGATCGGATAAGCGGTACAGACAATGGAATGAAATGGAATTTTGTTTAACTTTTTTTTTCCACAAATACAATTGACCAGTTCTTTGGTGGTGACTTTTGTTAAACTTGGTTCTTCAAGTTAATCATCAAAGTTTACCCAAAATAATTGATCAGTACTGAGATTGTGCCACATTTTTCTCTGGTTCATTCTCAGAAATTAGAGGTCTGTAAGAGAAAGTGTTACCTGTGTGAAAATGTGATCATAACAGATAAGATAACAATTTTTTCCAAGATTTTTACAGTCAACTCATTGACAAATGATATCTTGACTATTAATTTTCCTATTTAGGCTCTCAGAAAAAGGTGAGTAGCAGTAATTTCTCCAGCTATTATTAATGTAACATTATTGTGTCTTAAGGAGCGGGAACAGTAAGTCTTACTGGCAAGAGTCACCAAGGAGACAATCCTCTGTTCAATTATGTGGTGAATAACTCTTTAAGGGAGCATCCAGTGCTGACCAAACTGCACCTGGTACATGCAGTCACAAGCCTACACTTCAATCACAAATCCAACAAAATCACCAAGATAAAAATCAGTAATAGAGAAGTACATGCATGCTTAATTCTTCATTCCTGTTTGATATTACAGACACTAGAGGTCAGTAAAATCTAGTATATAAGCATTGATGACTAACAAAAAATGAATAAAAATCACATGTGCAATGCATCTTTATCTATAATGCTTGCTCGATACTTTATTTTATTTTAATTTAATCTCTATTTCTAATTCATAGAGAACAATGGAAGATTCCTGGAACCGTATGATGGTGGCTCCAGAACAAGCTCAGTTAATGGCTAATCTAATAAAACTGATTAAAGGCAATAAAACCATTGAAGTAGGTAAGAACGCAAGTTTTGTTAAGCTGTCTGTACATTTCAGTGATGAACACATGCAGGTCTCTGAAAAAGTGAATCTGGCTTCTTGTCTCAGGCATGTATACAGGATACAACACCTTGAGTATGGCTTTGGTTATTCCCGAAGATGGCCGAGTTGTGGCCTGTGAAATCAGTGATGATTATGTGCAAATAGCTAAGCCCTTCTTTAAAGAGGTTGGTGAATACAAGCTACATAAATTTACAAAAAGTGTTTATATAGTCAGTTCAAAATATTGCTTTAAAATCCATGAAATTCCAAAAATCTTTCAGGATCTGTAACAAATGGCAAAGAAACACTAGTCAGGTCTGAAAGAGAACATGGCTTTTTTTCCCTCTTTTTTTTTTTGCATATATTCATTGACTGCTTGCTCTATTTAAGAGAACTGCAAGGTGGCTAGCTACATTTAAAAGAACGATTTCCTCCGATTCCCTGGTGGATGGACAGAATGTAGCCTAATTAGCTGGAAATTGAAGAGATGCAGAAATGTCTATCAGAGATGAGAAAATGCTGACTTATGTAGTTGTCGATGTCAGCTTCGGTGTCAGTGTCGACACAGCTTGCAAAGTCAAGCATCACAGTACTTTGCTTTATCTGTGTTTTTGTATCCCAAGGGCAGAAGAGCAGCTATTGCACAACATAACCATGCCATAATTCAACAGAAGAAATGACTAGTGCTCTTCTCTTTTTTTTTTTAGGCTGGAGTAGAAAAGAAAATTGACATCCGGCTTCAAACTGCACTCAAAACCTTGGGTATCATTGATATATTTTAGCTTTATTCATTCATCTATGTTGTTTACACCTACAACTCATCAACGTTTTGGTCTCTTTACAGATGAACTCCTTGAGGGTGGTGAAGCTGAAACGTATGACTTTGTATTCATTGATGCGGATAAGATAAACTATGATAATTACTATGAGAAATCCCTCCAGCTTATTCGCAAAGGTGGCATAATAGCTATCGATAATGTAAGTATGACATAGGTCAATAAGTGCTTGAAAAATTTCAATATAACAACATATTCGATGAGGATAACCATGTCCTCAATGAGACGGCACACATTCTGACCTGGCATCCCTGCACTCGTCAGGTCCTTTGGGGAGGGAAAGTCATAAACCCTGATAAGGATGATGTCACCTCCCAGACCATTGACCAGCTGAATAAGAAACTCCACAAAGACCAGCGTGTGGATCTGAGCATGCTCACTGTGGGTGACGGCCTAACACTGGCTATTAAATTATAATCCTTACCTAAAAGTGCATCATGATAACACTTGTATAATTGTTATTGAAAATTCATTATAACTTTATTATATTGACATCCTTCAGCAACTCAGTGATCTCTTTTACTTCCTGTCTCATTAAATGTTGAAAAAAATTCAGAGTCTGCTTACTTCCAAATTCTCAAGCACAGATTTCCTTAAACACTGAGTGAATTTTGCAGCCCACTACAGTATCATTGTATGATTATTATCTCAACTTTATTGTTTCTCGGTTGTCCTATTTGCGGTCTGTGTTAAAACTTGTGTGTTTGTTAAATGGTTTGTATTGCATTCGCATTAAATGGGAAATGGGAATTGTAATACCACTCAATGGCCGCTAGATGTCGCCAACGGTCCGTTAACGAAACTTTCAACAGAATGTATTTTTAATTAATATAAAAGAAAAAACAAGCAAGCAAACTATTAACAACATAACTGTGAGTAGATATTCAATTTGAAAACAATATTTTACGTCCACTTAATAGTCAGTTTTTAATTTTTCGTCAATAATGTGGATTTAGACTTCTACTTAAACCCAGCTCACAGCGCCAGCGTTCGGTTTCATTTAGCTTGATTTGCAGAAATAGAAAGTGAAACTTTAGAGATCCCTGACTCTATCCTAACAACTACTCGAGAGCAGATTTCAGAAGCCTTCAAAGATCCTGCAGAGCCGAGCATCAGACAGTAAGTGTTTTTATGTTTTACATCCATTTAATCTATCTGTTCCCTACAAATGTACATCACTGTCAAGTTGTTACTGTGTTGTTGTTTCGTTTAGTTTTGTGTCCTAATATACACTATATTGCCAATGAATTGGGACACACCTCCACACCAAACTCAGTCATCCATGTCTTTATGGACCTTGCTTTGTGCACTGGTGTGCAGTCATGTTGGAACAGGAAGGGGTCATCCCCAAACTGTTCCCACAAATTTGGGAGCATGAAATTGTCCAAAATGTCTTGGTATGCTGAAGCATTAAGATTTCCCTTCACTGGAACTAAGGGGCCAAGCCCAACCCCTGAAACACAACACCTGAATTCATTGATTTGGAGGGGTGTTCCAAAACTTTTGGCAATATAGTGTATCAACGATAGCTCTGAAAAAAAACCTAAACCAGTTTTATGCAGGTAAAATAATGAAATAATGTCAGATATTTAGTTCTTCTAACACTTTATCACACACTGTAGCGTTCTCTCTTTATTCACTTTACAGAAACATGTTTGAGGACGAACTTAAGAAACTGGAGTGCCACTTCACTTGGGATTTACAGAAAGAGGATGCTGATCTTAATTACCTGGAGATCAAATTCACTGAGAGTCTTTCAAACCAAACTGATCATGGAGGGAATTTCAGACAGAGGAAGTTAAATTTTTGTGCTTATATTTATCACTTGCAGGGCTTCAATACCAAGGCACGGGATTGTTTAGAAAAAGCAAAGGAAGTGCAAAATGATCATTCCTACAATATAGTCACATATGGAAATTTAGCCTGGTTGCACCATCACATGGCTGATGATACTATGGTCAAAGTGTATTTGGAGAAATTGGCACAAATCTCTAGAGCATTTCCTGCTCCAGCAGAAGAGCTGCTCCGTGAAGTCCTGAGTGAAAAAGCATGGTCTTTTATCAGCTTTTCCAAAAATCATTATGGCAAGGCAAAAGAGATCTTTCAGGAGGCTCTACAGAAAGAACCAGAAGACAAGGAGTGGAACACTGGCTATGCTTTTTCTCTGTTTCACCTGGAGGGCTTGGAGAGCAGGGAGGACAGGCGCATACCTTTTGAAGAGTCGCCTGCCGTGAGACAGCTAAAGAGAGCCCTAAAACTTGATCCAGACAATGTCATGATCCATGTCTTCATGGGCCTCAAGTGCTACAAGAATAAGAGAAATGCCGAGGCATGGTTGCACATGAGGCACGCTCTAGACATGGCTCCATATGACCTGAGTGTTGTCCTGAGTGCTGCTAAGTTCATGAAGAAGGAGCAGTGCTATGACATGGCAATTGAGGTGCTGAAGAAAATGCTGGAGAAAGCACCTGACTCCTCACGGTTGCATCATGAAATCGCCAATAATTACCGCTGGAAAGCCATGCAGATTGGAGACATGCACAACCCGATGCTGCTAAGCTATTGTATACACCATTTAGAAGAGGGAGCCCGCCTCAATCCACATTTTGTCTACCCACAGATTGAATTAGCACTCAGGTATGCTGAAGTTAGTAACTACGATAAAGCAAAACAAAAGTTTCAAGAGTTGTTTGCACGCCCGAACCTGCAGCCGGCAGATCTCCAGGCTTGGCATCGCATCTATGGAGACTTCAATATGTATCGTCTGGGCTCAGAGGCAACAGCAGTTAAGCATTACAAAGAGGGCATGGCAATGCAAAAAATATCCACTGAATGGAAGATCTGCAAAAACAGACTCTACAAAGTCCTTCGCAATACTAGAAACGACGTGTACCATATTCGAGAGTTCATGAATTCTTTAAGAGAAAATACTGAGCGTAATGAGAAATAGATTTTTTTCTCCAAAAGACAAGGTGTAACTTTTTTTATTAAATCACATTGAATTTTCAATAATCATGATTGATGTCAAGTATATTCCTTCAAGATCACTGTTTAACATATGATCATAAGATTTTCTTATTATCTATTATCAAGAGATGGATGGAAAATTAAAAAACAGGGCTCTGTTATGCTGTGGAGGGATTCTGCTGTAATGTTTTGTCCCTTCAGAGAGAAGTGTCTAATTGAAAATCAGTACAAAGTTATTCTTACTGGTTGTCTTTACCCTCTGATGGCACATTTCTACCCTGAATGGAGTGTTCACTTCCAGCACCCAAGACTCACTGCACGGATTAATGAGCGTGATCCTCATTTGCATATCAACCCATCTGAACACCTACTGTATGGAAGATTTTAGACTGATGCACGCCACCACCGTCATTAAAACACCAAAACACCTACATTTTCTTTTGGAAGAATGGTGTCTGTCTCTCCAATACAGCTCCATTTGTAGAATCTGTGCCAAGGTGTGTTGAAGCTGTTCTGGTGGTACTAAACATATAATGTTTATGTTGTTTTTTTCCAAAATATGTATGTACAGTATATTGGTCTTCTCTTACATATTGCACGAGCAGAGATCACAAATCTAAACTTTATTTACTGCTCCTAAACAATGCGCCAGCAGAAGAGCCATTTTATAACTGAAGCTCATGTCAACCATGCACAACCATGCTTTTCTTCTTGCCCTCTTGACCAGAAGTTGAGGTCAGCTTGGATTCTGAGTATTTTTATACATGCCACAGAGTGTTATGGAAGCATCTGCATTCCTTTTCAAATTCATTTATTTAGTTCTTTCTTTTAATCATACATATACAGTATGTACTAATAGTATTGGGTTTGTATTTTTTTTATTAATAACGAACATTAATCTAATCTAATCCTTTGCACAGCAATGTTAAAAGGAAGAGTGCTGGGTAACAATATGTTAACTGAAAGACATGGATAAACCACACATGATTATGTATTTGCTTCAGTTAACTTGCAGTTACATGGTGTGTGTTTGTGAGAAAGATCATTTGTATCTTATACAAATAGAGAAGGATTTTGATTTTTTTACTACACCTGAGCTAACCTGTTAGCTCGTTATTAAGCCTTTCCTGAGCAGGAAAAATGTAAGAAAAGTGCCAGAGCTACAGTAACTTAGCTTTTAAATAGTCTTTTTTCTCTCTCTTCATTATTGATAAGGCTTACTGAAGACAGTCTTGTGAAATCCAGCTAAAGATCTTAAAATTTGTCAATAGGACCCCAGGATGAATCTTTGTATCACATGGTGTGTGAATAGTAAAAGTGATTAATGCTGAAGCTAGCTCTTTTGAAACTCACAATTTAAATACACACCTCCAAAACACAATAAACACATGCTGCCTAGGCTAGAAAAACTGAATGCTAGGGCAAGCTCAGAGGCTGTCTGAACTGACAAGCAATATAACTGACAGGCAAGTGGAAACATGCCCTTATCCTGATTCAGTGAATGTTGGAGCCACCCATCAGCTGTGCTTTTTTTTTCACAGAATCTGGAGTGCCACTGAAAATTTCTCCTCTGAGCTTATATTTTTATTGACAGCTGCCAGAATGTCAGTATAATTATTACAAAACGACTTAATGGACCCTATAACTCATGGATTCCAGCTTTGCGCTAAAAATGACCAGGAGGGAGTATATAAATTTGAAAAATGCAATGTTTTTTATTCACAGAACAATGTTTCTATTACAGTTTAATGGTTATATAACAGTACAATGCTTGTCTCTGATTACAATACAGTACAAAGTCTCTGATTAAAAAGTACTGAACTGTTTCATTGTGTGTCACTAGGGTGGAACCATCAAGGGTGTGTCTTTGGTATCTTTAGTATGTGCCTTTAAACTGGGAAAGTGAATGCAGTGAAGTATATACTTAAATATAAAGCTTATGAATGTAAGATACTCCGTCCAGGGTGTATCCTGCCTTGATGCCCAATGACGCCTGAGATAGGCACAGGCTCCCTGTGACCCGAGATCAGATAAGCGGTAGACAATGAATGAATGAATGAAAGATTTCAGTAGAAAAAAATGGTATTGCTATAGCTACATGCCAAAGAATATTTTAAACGTGGGAAGTTTTTCGTTGATGTGCGCTGTTGTGAAGCACCATTTCAATATACATTCATAGATAATTCAATGCAGTGTTCCAAACTGCATATTATGCAATAGTATGACTAAGCAGGACGCCAAAGATGTCATGTACTGACACAATGTTCAGTATGTGGCTTGCATCCAAGTATTCCTAAAGCTATAACTGAACATCTGGTGTTTTAGAAGTGGTATGAAAATGAAAAGAGCTAACAAGAGCTTGTCCTTGAGCTTAGAGGATTATTTTTGTCCTGTAAATGAGCACTGCTCCTTTGTCAATAAGCTGTTGCAGAGTAACTGTGCTCACAAAGCAGTATCATAAACAGCTCATAGCCTACAAAACAAACAAGTCATTAACTTTTAGCTAGCTAGCTAATATATAAGTTCTGACCGAAGGCATAGGGGTTGCTCTAGTGTAATCTTATTGCTCAGCACTGGACTCCTAGATGAATTTAGAGGTTTTCTACAAGCATCTTTAAGGCTAATGGATGTTAAGATGCTAGCCACTATTTTTAGCTAGCTAAAAAAACAGCATAAAAAAAACAATACTATCACATCTCTAATGGACCAAAGTTACTAAAAGACAGATGAAATGTATATACCAGTTGAGTTTTGACTGTGTTGAAAAAAATAATAATTATACAAACTCACCAAACGAAATTTATTCACCATCTGGCTATAGTAGTCTCTTTAGTTATAACAACTTCACAGCTGGCTAACGATACAAACTTTACAACAAGGATAACTAAAATGAGTGTCATTTACCATGCAATTAGAGAAGAGTTTAAATGTCTTGCCCGTTCAGCAAGAAAATACACAACACTCCATAATACCTGAACCCATTTTCCTCTTATTGACTATACTGGAGCCTCATTACTCTCTCTCTCTCTCTCTCTCTCTCTCTCTCTCTCTCTCTCTCTCTCTCTCTCTCTCTCTCTCTCTCTCTTTGCTTGTTACACACAGTGTTCAGACCTTTTACTTTTGTGTTTATATTTGAGATGAGCTGCATGGTGTATGATGTATGCTCTGTGACTTGCTGCAGTTCAGGAATATCATATTATACATCACTTTTTTATTTTACATGCTTGAAAGCAACAGAGGCTCTGCTTATTATCAGCAAACTTGATCAAACAGGGGTAAGTTGATTTGCTGACTGAAGTTAAAGCAAGCATCAGCACTACGTAACATATCAAATTCTTCAGGGCGATGGGTTCCCAGAACTTAACTACACATTGTATAGACATGTTTTTGAGGGGTTTGTATCATATCGTATATCATATTTTGTAATTAGATCATATTTTCTCAGAGCATGGCCACTTTGTTGCAAAAAAAACTAACAAAAAAAAACACTCATAAGTGATAAGTTGAGACTTACGTCTTAGGCCTTTTTAAAATAAAAGTGTATGGGGGGGGGGGGGGGTATGACGTCAGACTGAGTGTGCGTGCCTGGCGATGCTGCTGTTGCTGAGCTGCTCATTCTGTGCGTTACCGACACCTCAATTCTGCAAACTTAACACATCACGCAGAATATAAAACCCCGACCAGCTCTGCAAAGGGAAAATACGTACGACTCTCAGCATGGAGCGTCTGCTATATGGACCAGGCTGGGGACGGGAAGAGCAGCGCTATCAGCCATCTCCATCATCACAGCGCACCGCAAGGACATCTGCGCTCAGCAGAGCCAGCGGGAGCGGAGGATCAGCTCTGAAAGCAGGCCACAGATCGCGACACCTTTCTCCTGAAATGCCTCTAAGGATGACGAACGAGAAAGAATTACTTCGTGGCCTGAACGACCGTTTCGCAGGATTTATCGAGAAGGTGCATCATCTAGAAAGCCAAAACAGAGCGCTGGAAAGGGAAATAGAGGACATCCGACTCAGAGCAAAGTCGTCTACATCTCTGGCCAAGCAGTACGAGCCGGAGTTGCAGGACCTGAGGAGGCAGGTGAGTAAAATGGCAATGCAAAAGCATCAGATAGAGCTGGAGCAGAAGCGTGTGGAGGATGAGTGTAAAGCGATGATGGAGAAATGCGAAGAGGAGGCGCGCAGCAGAGCTGAAGCCGAGGAGAGCATTTCTGCGCTAAAGAAATACATCGACAACGCGTATTTAGCCAAGCAAGAGATGGACAGAAAGGCGAACGCTCTTGTAGACGAGATCGAGTTCCTGAAGAGAAACCACGAGGCTGAAGTGAGCGATATTTTGACGCAGATGAAGGAGACGCGGGTTTCTGCAGATGTGAGCGGCTTCGGAAAAGGTGAGCTCACCGCGGCGCTCAGAGACATCAGGACACAGCTGGAAAGTCGCGCTTTCTGTCCAGACACGTACTCAGAACAGCGCTTCAGCAATCAGCTGGCCAAACTCACCAAAGCTACCGAGACCGACAGAGAGGCTCTGATAGCCACCAAAGCTGAAATCAGCCAATATAAAAGACAGCTCCAGACCAAGACCGTCGAGCTCGATTCAGTCAGAGGGATGAGAGAAGCTCTGGAGAAGCAGCTGTATGACCTCGAGCAACGTCACAAAGCTGAGATCCATCACTACCAGGTCAGTTTTCTCTCACACCAGGAAAGTCACCGTAAACTGTAGGAAAAAAATCTGTTAAAAAAATTAGATTAGGTCCAGTCTTCTGGTATGTTTCTGGTATGTTACATGGTGTGGATTAAATAGGCAGGTGTTAGTTAACCTCTGCAGAAGTGATGCACTTCAGAAGCAGGATATGATTACTCCTGATCTAAATATAAAAAGTTAAATGAACACTAAGGGAAAAAAATCTTGTGATGTCTGTTTACAGGACACCATTAGAGAGCTGGAGCAGGAGCTGAAGAACACCAAATATGACATGAGTAGCCATGTGCAAGAATATCACGATCTGCTTAATGTGAAAATGGCCTTGGATGCTGAAATCTATTCATACAGGTGAATATTAACATGGTTTTAAAGCACAATTTGTCTGCGTCATTGAAACAGCTGCATTAAATCATGTTATATTTATGTCCCACCTACAGAAAATTGCTGGAGGGTGAGGAGTCAAGATACTCCACTCTTTCTGATGCACAGATTCCAGTGCCTTATGTTTACAGGCAGTCACCCATCTATACTCTGCCTAGTGTCCCGAGGGTGGGGGGAGTGACTCGGAAAGTAGAGCCACAGTACAAGTTTGTCGAGGAGATTATTACAGAGACAACCAGAGAAGACATCGAGATATCAGACACTGGGTCTGATGATGCTGAAGAACAAAAGGAGATTGATAAAGTGTGTAGTGAAAAAGAGAATGGTATAGCTGTAGGAAGTGAAGCACACTTAGAGGAAAAGAAGACCCAAGAACCAGATGCAGAGGAAAATACAGCCAGCCCTGATATAGAACAACTGGACAATATAGAAAAAACAACAGAAACTGAAGAGCAATCACTAAAAAAGTCTACAGATGTTTCTACAGATCTCAAGGAAGGTGACATGAACACTGAACTAGCACAAAATATTTTAACTGCGTCAGAACAAACTGTAGAGGAAGATACAGATAACAATTACAGCAAAGATGATGACACAGTCTCTAAAACCAAGGAAACAGCTTTAGACACAAAAACAGAAAAAACACAGGCAGATATAAGTGCTGATGAGGATGTGGAAAAGATAGCTCTCAACACTGAAAAAGAGAAACAAGACATAGCAAAAGACATAGACCAGGCTAGTATTAAAGATCCAAAGCCAACAGAGCAAACAGCTACACAGGAGGCTATTAGCCAGCCAGAAAAATGTGCCATGGAAGAGATTTCTCCAAAATCTGAGAATGAAAAAGCAAAAAAAGAGACACAAAATGTAGCTGATTCTGAAGTTTCCTCTACTGTGAAAACAACTGAACAAGACAGAGAAACTAGTGAGGGGAAATCTGTGGAGGTGGATGCATCCACTGCTGACCCACAGCCAGTATCTCAAAAAGCTGAGGCAGGACAAGAGACACGTCCTAAAAGCGAAGCAGATTCAAAGCAGAGTGTAGAAACAGCACAAGCTGATGTACTCGATACCACAAAAGCAGTAAGTGCACAGGATAATGCAGTGGAGGTGCAGAAAGAGCTGGCAGAGGAAGTAAAGACAGAGGCACCGCAAAAAAGTGAAGTAAAAGAAATCAAATCTGAGGAGGAGAAAAAAATGGACAGCAAACCAGAGGCTGATAAAGAAACTGTGAAACCAGAAAAGGGAGACAGTGGCCAGTCTACAGAGGTACAAAAAACACAGGGGGGTGTCTCCAAAACTGCTGTCAAAGATACAGAAGTTGAAGCGTCTGAAAGAACGTTAATTAAAGCAAAGGACATGATGGACAGTGCAAAAACAGAGGAAAGCACTGAATCAAAGAAAACAGAGAAAGAGGCTGAACAAATGCAAATCAAAGAGCAGCCAAACATTGCAGGGATGGAAACAAAATCTGAGGAGAAAAAAATGGACAGCAAACCAGAGGCTGATAAAGAAACTGTGAAACCAGAAAAGGGAGACAGTGGCCAGTCTACAGAGGTACAAAAAACACAGGGGGGTGTCTCCAAAACTGCTGTCAAAGATACAGAAGTTGAAGCGTCTGAAAGAACGTTAATTAAAGCAAAGGACATGATGGACAGTGCAAAAACAGAGGAAAGCACTGAATCAAAGAAAACAGAGAAAGAGGCTGAACAAATGCAAATCAAAGAGCAGCCAAACATTGCAGGGATGGAAACAAAATCTGAGGAGAAAAAAATGGACAGCAAACCAGAGGCTGATAAAGAAACTGTGAAACCAGAAAAGGGAGACAGTGGCCAGTCTACAGAGGTACAAAAAACACAGGGGGGTGTCTCCAAAACTGCTGTCAAAGATACAGAAGTTGAAGCGTCTGAAAGAAAGTTAATTAAAGCAAAGGACATGATGGACAGTGCAAAAACAGAGGAAAGCACTGAATCAAAGAAAACAGAGAAAGAGGCTGAACAAATGCAAATCAAAGAGCAGCCAAACATTGCAGGGATGGAAACAAAATCTGAGGAGCAGTCTGAGAAAAGTGCGGCTTCCACTAAAGAAGATACAGGAGACATAAAAACAGAAGAAAGCCTTAAAACAGAGGGAAAAGTAACAACAAAATCCTCTGAAATACAGAAAGAGGACATTCAGAAGGGGAAAGAGACAAAATCTACTGATAAGGAAATAAAAAATGAGCAAATACCAGAGAAAAAAGTTCTTGAGACTTCTACAAATATCAAAGAGATGGATGTAATCAAGCCTAAAGGGCAAGAAATAGACAGTAAAACCTCTAATGATGTGCAGACTGAACAAAGTGTTCCTAAGACCTCAACAGAAAAAGAGCAAAGTAAAGACCAGACAAAGATAGAGAAAGACCTGCCTGAAATCGAGGACACAAAAACTGAGAAATCAGACAAGACTGAGAAAAGTGAGGCAAAGCAGGACAGTACCAAGACGGACACGAGAAAAATGAAAGATCTTGTGAAGGATCCTACAGACGTGAAAGATTCCGAAAAACTTGAGCCTCCAGAGAAAGTGTCAACTGAGAAAGAGCAGGACAACAGCATGAAAGCAGATCTGAAAAAAGAAAGAGCAGTAACTGAAAATGGAGTAAATATATGAAAGAATTTTTCAGACACCTTCACAGGCAGTATTAATATATTAGTAATGCAAAGTGTACAAATAAATAGCGGTTTAGATCAATCATACAAATGATACATAAATGCTTTAAAACTGCATGAACAGCTAAATAACTGCATGAAACTAATAACCGCAGTGTTGACCTACATGCAAAGTAAGAGCTGCTGTATGCATGTGTGCTGATATCTAGGTTAAATCTAGGTTGCTGAATAAAAAATATACATTAAAATAGAATGTATATGTTTAAATGAACATATTTTCCTATACCACAACAGCTTGGTAGATGAAGGTGTATATTTAACAGAATGCTATATATTGGGAGAATAAATATTATTTCAGCATATTGATTTGTGTTTGGTGTGCATTATATTCGTGAAATTATGATTTATGGATGTATCTGGTGATTTGGTGATATTTATTATTATTTTATTATTGTGGAGAATCCTGTACCCGCTAAGCAGTTGAGTTTCAAAGCCAGGTCCATGGGAGGGGGTGTATATAAAGATAAATATAGCATTTTGGTCCTCATGTCACACAGCAATTTGTTTAAAAGAACAAGACACATTTTATCCGTCTATAGTTATATTTAATATTGTCAAACAATATTGTAGTTGCCTCACCAGGCTTTTTCTGGAAGTATACAGTATAAGACAAAAAAAGGAGCTTGTTACATTAACATGATGAAGAAGACAAAGCCTTTATTATCACCACACATACATTACAGCACAGTGAAATTCTTTTCTTCACATATCTCAGCTGAGGAAGTTGGGGTCAGAGCGCAGGGGCAGCTGTGATACAGCACCCATGGAGCAGAGAGGGTTAAAGGCCTTGCTCAGTTACCAAACAGTGGCAGCTTAGTAGTGCTGGGGCTTGAACCCCAACCTTTCAATCAACAATCCAGACCCTTAAACACTTAATCCACCACTACCCCAAAAGTCAAACCACCAACCTTTCGGTTAACAGCCGAACGCACTAACTGATTGCAAAGCACTGTCAGAGCTGACAATGGACACTCCTTCCAAAAAAGCCTCCTCAAAGAAAAAGCTTTAACATAAAAAGAATGCTTTAAAAAGCATTGACGTAGCATCCATCAAACAAGTCTCTGTGAATTAGCTGTTATTCTAGAAATGGGGGATGTGGGAGTTTATTGGTTAAGATGTTGGACTACTGCTCAGAAGGTTATGAGTTCAAATCCCTGGTACACCAAGATGCCACTGCTGGGCCCTTGAGCAAGACCCTTAGCCCTTACTTGCTCAGTCGTATGCAATGTAAGCCGCTCTGGATAAGAGTGTCTGCTAAATGCCAGAAATGTGAATGTATAAAAACATATCTGAAAGAATACACAAACTAGCAGAAACTACTGTAAAAGCTTTTACAGAACTTTTACCGACTCCTGACAAATCGGAGGAAAGTATTTTTCAAGGTACTGGAAGAACAATTTAGTCATTTTAGAGAACTAGTTGAGAGACATGATGTGGTTCATGTTCACTCTAACCAGGCCCAACTAGCAAGCACCTGCAGAATCCCACTCTATATAAAACTAGAATGTTGACTAGAGCAATTATTTAGAGCAAATTTTAAACCACAGCACCATGATCTTTAAGGGTTGCTTGAATGGTTAATGCTGCCAATTTCTTGAAACTGTTTTCTCCAGGAAAATCATATGCAAAGTACTTATAAAGGTTCGACAACTAAAATAACTCTTAGGAATCTATACAAAGTGTAGACAGTGGTAATAGAGCTGATTACTAAACAGCTAATTCTCTAATTAAAGAAAGAACATCAACCTTTTTTGTGTATATATAAAAAAAAAAAAAAAAAAAAAAAAAAAAAAAAACTTCTCAAGCAAATAAATGGGGTTCAAAGACTTTATTGAAAAGTTTACACATACATGAGGACCTCAAAGATTTTGTGAAAGCACAACCTCAGCAAGTCAGGTTCTTAATGGCGACACAAAGCTTTAAGTACTGAACTCAAAACATCCATTTTGGCATTATCTTAAGCTTCACCTAGTCATCTTTGCAGAAATGGGGGGAAAAAAAGAAAAAAAGCACCAGCCATGCTCTCCCAAACCGATTCAACTGCTTTCGTTCATCCATTTAGGCCACCCAAAAGCTGCTTAGTTTAAGGGCAGGTTTCAAGTACAACTGCATTTCAAATCCTGATGGCTGACAGAAGGAGATGGTATTATGGAGTTGCTTCTTGTATGTATGGAAAGAAAAAGCTGGAAACATCATTTAAATAGTGTAGTTATTATGTAGTTAACTGTTGCACGCATTGAGTTCAGATGACTAAGTAATATCAGGTAACAGAAACAGGTGAAATATCATCCCATTCTTCCATATACCACCAGTGCCTTACAAAAGAGGAAATGCAACATGCAGGCTTAGACACCCACTGCTGCGACTGGAGAGCATGAAACTGCCAAAGGAGTGAGAGATTCAGATAAGAAATCAAATTTGCATAACCAAAAGTGACTGTGTTTTAAGAGTACTACTAACCGAAAAAAACAGACACCACGGGGGCAAAAGAATGAACACCACTGCAATGGCTACTAAAAATGGCTGTATTTGTTGGAGTCTTTGAACACATCCCTTCCCATCCAGAATTCCCCTGCTGGTTAAGATTTAAGGCCAGATTCCTTTGATATTCCCTTGTTCCTGATGTGAGTGAGTGCAGGACTTTAGGCCTCCAGCTCCAGCCCCAAGCCCAGTTTATGACCACCAGCATTGATGCTCTTTCCATCAACCAGGGCAGACAGGGTCAGCTTCACACCTGCACAAAACCAGTACAGCACAATTACAAGGAGGCCCTAGGTTTGCTTTAACCAATATACAAATTATTTCATGCAGAATATGAAAGTCAAGTCGCTTTCTGTAAAGTCAGTGTGTAAAAGATGAGCAGGAAACGTCTCTCTAATACTCTGTTATACTCTAGGTGTGTGTGAGTAGACATTTTTTTAATAATATGTCTAAAATACACAAGCAATAACTTTTCAGTAGTCACAAACTTTTAGCTAATAGAAAGAATAGCACATACCTGGTCTCAGAGTCTGTGTGTATCCAACACCAACAAGGCTGGTATTGTTCACTTTGGCCTGCAAGGAAGGTGCAGAAATTTAATACAACTTCATTAATAATGTTTCAAGCACTTACACTTGAAATTACATTGCTACAGTTAGCACTATGCAAATCTGGTGCTTTGTAATTAATTGCATTAGAGTTGTTAAGAGAATGGAAATAAACAAAAAGTTATTAATTAAAGACGTTTTTCTTTTGGTTAAAGCAAAACACTAGTGTTGAAATACTGCAGTAATCATTGGGAAAAAGACTTCTTGTTCAGAGTCACAATTGAATATGTAGTGGTGTTGCGCTATATAAAGCACATTACACATGGCAGAACAGAAATTTATATAATAAAATTAGTTGCCTGGGATATCTGAGAATATTCACAAAGAAAAGAGATCATGCACTCACACTAATGGAGGCATCCTTGTCCAGCTGATACTTTGCAGCGATGCCAAAGCGTGTGCTGTTACTGCCTGCAGTCCAGGCCAGGTTCACCGCTGTCTCCATCTTATCACTCACTTTCTGATAGATGGAGCCACCAAACTCAGAGCCATCATTGCTGCAGGAGCAGAGCAACAGATTTAACAGAAAGTAAATGCAAGTCAAAGTGTAACCTTTCATATCTACTCTACTCTAATACACAATGACGCCCAGTGCCACATTCTATTACGGACGTTTCTGACTCAAAATGTTTACTATTATTCTCAAACAAATGGTACTACATAAACGTTGAATGCTAATTAAACTCCTCTACAAAGTCAAAGACAGTTAAGCTTTACACATCTGTACTTACACATTGGTGTGCAGCTGGAAGTCACCAGTCTTGTAGCCTACAGCAAAGTTGTTCTGGCTCATCTTGGACTTGGCTGTGTCAAAGGACATCTGGTAGCCAGCAAGCCATCCTTCATACCCAACCACAGCAGCAGCATGGATAGTGGGACCAGCAAAGTCGAAGTCAACATCGCAGCCCAGGTTGACGTATTCGCGTTTGTAGGCTGTCTTGACTTTTCCACTCTTCTTCCTATTAACAAGGTCAATGTTAGATCAACATTTTGTAACATAATAGAGCTAAACCTCACTAATTATTAATAATCATCACTAAAGCATGTAAAAACAAAACTGACACAATGCGAACGCTCTCAATGCATTGGGGACTGAATCATGACAGCTCTGGGCAATAGCGCCAATATGTGTAGTATCAGAACATCGCACATCAAAAGCGGATTGTAATAAACTCACTAACCCCACTGCAGTGTAAAAACCCATTTACCCTCAGCAATACCTAAAAATAAGGTTTTAAACACAAATATGTGGTGATGCTGGGGGAAAGAATAATGGATCTCTCTCAAACTGCACTATAAATCAAGTGTTCTACTTGCTTGTGGTCAGCATAAATACTGCTAGTTTAGCAGGCCAATGTTAAAAATAATCAAACCATAGGGGAAAATGCTGCATTTGTTTTTCTTATTAAATATTACTTCCACATAGGAGCACCATGTAATGTGTCAAATTTATTAGTAATTATTACTGAAGCTAAAATCAATAAAATGTAATCAGTAACAAACTTCATCCGAACTTAAGCACAGGCATTTATATACACAAAAATATTTGATGACAAATGGCAGGTCATTACAGAGGAAACAATACAAACCTAATTTAATCAATCAATCCCCCAAACGCTCGTGTTTATGAGGTAGGTTTTTATGATTGCTTGAAAATGACTGAATATGGTGTCCATTAAATGTCTTCAAAACAACTCGTACCATAAAACCATGGTATGAGTTTTAGTTATATTTAATGGCAAAATTACAGTGAATAACATGACAGTATTAACCCGTTTATGTGCCAGAATAAACAACTTGAATCAAATAGCTTTTAAATGGTTACATTTTTGTGAGCCAGAATTAGTGATAAACACTACCTTGATTTCTTTTATTAACATAAATGGTATCCTGTCACAGGCTTGTGCAAATACTCCCCCCTCCCACATCTCCCCAAAGTCTAATTAAAGGTGCACTATGTAGGATTAGTCCTTTTAAGGTCTCTAAAAATTACATCTCGATCAGCTACGTATACAACTTTTGACAGATGATTATAGCCTATGTTCATGACCCCAGTATCTTATGTGGCCTGTATAGTGTCTAGAAAACGAATGCCAGGAGATCAAATAAGCAAGCATTTCAGACTGAGGATCAGTTATCCAAATTTTTTCAGAGAAATGTTAAACTTTTGCTAACACACTACTGGATGCATGGGTGTGGTCGAGTGCCGGTTTCTGAATGGTAAGGATTACACACCTGTGCTGAATTGTATTAGTACCTGTTCTCTGTTGCAAGGATATAAAGGGTAGGGACAAGAGTGAGAAAGAGAGCGACTGAGTTGAGCACAAAGAGCCATGTGTGCAAATGTGGGTATGTGTGTGAATGTGTATGCATATACACAAATGTAAATGTGAATGAGAAAAGTAAAGCGCACTTTCAGTTCACAAGCCTGCCTTCAGTTTCCTCATTCCCATACCCCCTGAACTCACTATCCTTCTGTTAGTTTAAATCATTTTCCATGTTATTGCTAAAAGTAAGACCTGAAAGAAATCAGCTGTTGTACCTTTAATCAGTGCAGTACAGTATCCAATGGGTCACTGGTGAAAAAAGCATGTATTTGTGTCATTGTTATAAAAGCCACAAGTTTTGATGTACAGCTATAGTTTAGAGAAGGAGTGTCTGAAATCAACTCCAGGGCCAAATGCAGCTCACATACAGATGTTAACCGGCCTGGCAGCTTTTCTCAATTAATGTATGACAGGAGGCCAAGCAGACAACACTGCATTTCTTTCTTTCACCTGACGGTGGCAGCAGAATGAATAAAATGCAAGAACCTGTTTTCCCTCAGACTATAACTGCACATTAACCAATCAGCAGAATGATACTTATTCATGGCTTTAGTTATGTTCAGAGACAGAATGTAGGATTTCAGAAGAGCTTATGAGTCCTTAACTGAATTGGATTTGAAGCAAAAGTGCTCCAATTCCTTCTCCATTCACCTAATTTGGATGTTATATATACACACACATATACATACATACATACATACATACATAGAGGTATTTTGTTAAAGTCTATTTAAAAGTTTACACCACTGTGTTCCTGCCGTACAGAATGTCAATGGTGAGGGCCACACAGACCAGTTACTCAACTCAAACTATCATAAGCATGGACATGATTTATCGTTCCTGTCCTGCCATTAGTCGCGGTCTGTGATCTAGGTGTCCACCATGTTTCTACTAAAACAAGACAACGTAGGCCTTGCTCAATATGGTATCAGGTTCCAACTAACCTTATGCTCTTCAGCAGTCACCGGATGTTTCTATATAAGACACACACACGTGTCTTTAACATGTCTCATGTTGCCACTGAGACATACATGGAGCTCAGGGTCCCCTTCAGCAAAATATAATTTCATAAAATCATAGTCAAAGCCTCAACAGACTAAAATATTTACCCTGTGTTTGGTGAGAAGGTTGTATCAAAAGTCAGCTTCAGCCCTTTTGCGATCTAAAAAGACAGACAGGTAGACATTAAGTGCAATGAACCACATACATCAATCACAAATCTTCCCTGATTCTGTATCTGCAGTCAGACCTGGTCTTCAATGGTGATCTCTGTTCCTAGAGTGTTGTCAGTGTTCCACTTCTCTGTAAAGGTCAAGCCATACTCAGGCCTCTTGTATTTTGTTTCCAGACTGCCCACCACTTTGTTGGTGTCAGTGTTGGAGGAACCAGAAGTCTTGAACTCCTGCAGAATGACAGAGTGCAACATTTTACATCACAGGATCAAATTCTACATCAACCGAAGAATTTCTAGAATTGAACAGTGAAAAGAATTGTTTTAGGTATTAAATACAAACACATGATTCCTGCAATATAACACTGATTATACGTTAACAAACCAGTTCAATGGAGAAGATCATTTTAACACATCTATAGTGGATTCTACATATCAAACACAACTACTCTACACATTGTCTCTAAGTACTTAATCTGCAAGACAAAATTTTTATATGACCATTAAAACAAAAAAAATTTAACCATCATGCACTTACCACTCCACTGGATGATTTTGTCTTGACATCAAGTTTCACCAGACCAAAGCCTTTCAGCAAAATAAAGCAAATTACAGTAAGCAACCAAACACACACACATGGAAATGACAATTGATTTAGCTTTTTCAATTAGCCAGTCACATTACCATATCCCTTGTTGAAGATGTCCTTGGCAGATTTTCCAAGATCAACATATGCTGGGGGGACTGCCATTGTCTGTGAATTCAAAAGAGCAGAAAGAGGCCGTGGTCAAATATAAATACATTTAAGAAATAAATCCAACCCATACACAACTAAAACATACCAACTACTACTTAGCACAAGTGGAAGGTTTTGAATGAATGCCCAAAGAAGATTATCTCTGGTTTGCCATATTTCCTCTCAAAGGTAGCATATTAGCTTACTGCACACCCACAGGAGAGATAATAAGACATAACAGAAGGCCACACCTTTCTATTAGTCCTTCATGGGAAAGAGAATACTATCATGCCAGACTGTCTGTCTATCTGTCCTTTCTATACATGAACCAGCATTCAGAGCTGACAATAACTCTTGTGAGATCAGTTATATACTTTTGGCTCAAGGGCTGCCTGATCTATCCTGTGCTAGCTCCTCATAGTGAACGTCAGAGAAATGTCCAGGCTTTCAGCTGAAACCATTTGCTTCTTCTGTAGCATTAAAACCACTGAGAGCCAACATGCTGTATTTGATGTTTTGTCCAATCGATTCAGGAAAACGTCTTTGATAGAACAGGGTGTTCCTTAGAGTTCAATTCTCCACTTATTAAACGACCAACTGATCAGATTACTTTGTACTTACAGCACGAATACAGTGAAAATGAAATGAAATAATATAAAGCAAGAATCCTGAGGAGATACTGACAAGGTTAAAAGTGGAGGCCATCTTGGCCAGGGACCGGCTGCACGCGCTGACATGATGCAGCTCAGCACCGGCAGATCTCCACCTCCTGACCATCTTTCACTGGCTGATCATATAGTCAACTCATTTTGACAACATTCTCACACACGTCTTACAAGAGTTTACACGATAATGACGCTTTTTGCGTTTTAAAACTGAAGCGCCTTTCCAATTTTCTTTCGCAAGCATCGTGTCAGCATTCAGTAGCACTATGCCGCTAGCTTGCTTGCTAACAGCTATTATTAGCTGGCTAATCAAAAAGCCGCATAACCGGATCTCATGCATGGCGGACGTTCACTTCAACTCCTCACCAGCACTGTTAGCTAAATAAAACAACATTCCAATGCACAAGTTTCCTGTGTATGTTCATGTCGGGATTCTTGACCGCAACGCTACTCCACCTTCAACTGGGTGGATTCAGTCAGTTTTAGTCACGTTAGCAAGCAACACGCCTGTCATTGACCAGACTACAGCCATGAGCTGCTTCCATCACGCCGATAAATCATCAAAGAGCTTTAATCATATTACACACGGATTCTGACTGACTAACGAGTGTTCATGTCACTAGAACTTTTAGCAATTTGGCTCTGAAGCTAAATTTCCGAAAGAGTGACAGAGCACAAGCTGTCATTTAAACAGAGCTAGCTAAGCAATCCAGCTAACTAGCACGAGTATGCTAACAGAGTGTAAAATAGGGTTATACAAGTTCCTAAAACATATTCACGGAAATACATGGCGTATGCTAACTCTTACTATGCTCATGCAACTTACCTGCTAATAGATGGATGTGTAGATTAACTTAAATAAGTTTAATCAACTTAACCCCAGCGCTAAACAGCCGTGATGAACCGAAAGGATTGGAGGGCGAACTGAAGGAGACAGCACAGATCTCTGTCGCTAGCCGAGATACCGCCCCTGCCCTAATGGAATTGCGCATGCTTACCGTTGTCACGCATGCGCAATACAAGCCATGCGGACGCACGCATACGGCTGAATTCCAAACGGCTCCATAATAGTGCACTACATAAAGTGAACAAACATTTATTTCATTGCCTATGTAGTGCACGTAAATAGATTATAAAGAGATGTTTGAACTAAACCGAGGTTTCCAAACCTTTCACCCTTGAGGGACCTATTCTGTCAGCCATCGCGTATGTGCCTGCTAGGAAATAACCTAAAAGATAAAGGCAGTGATATTCATCTTTCACAGCAGTTAAATCAGATTATTCGCATTTATTTTCATTCATTTACAAATTCAAATATAATCATGTATTGCTTTTCATCCTGCAAACTAATTATAATCTTACATATTGCGAACACCAAAACTAGACCAGATCATAATTTGTCATTTTAATATTCAACATGAATTTACTATAACCGACAGCAGCAGTGAAGTGCTCTCCAGAAGTATTGGCACCCTTCATTATAAAGAGCAACACTATATCTTAAAAGAACAATATTTAAGTGACATTAAGTTACATTGGACTTCTGGACATATTTATTTTTCTTCAAACATAGAGCAGAATTTCTACAAATCATTGGCTTCAAAATTCTCTACACCCTTAAAATGATACTTTGTCCTGTCTGCCCTGTAGAGAACAATACTACTGAGTCACTTCCTGTAATTTCTAACACTCTTGGTGATACTTATAAGTTGATCTTTTTCCACTCCTCCATGCTGAATAGTTTAAGTTCCTTTATTTCTTTATTTTCTAGATTTGTGTATATGAATTCTATTTAATTCAGACTACATCCAGAGAATGGGTTTATCAGTGCTATATACACTATAATGTTGAAAGCTCTATCTATGACCAAGTCTGAACCTCTGTCAACCAGGTTTCGGGCTGAAATATCCAAGTGCATTGTAGAACTCATGAGTTGGGGCATTGGTGGCTTAGTGGTAGGTTTGTTGCCTATCATGCAGAAGGCCTGGGTTCGATTCCCAACCACTGGATGCAGTGCCGGTCCCAAGCCTGGAAAAATGGGAGGGTTGCGTCAGGAAGGGCATCCGGTGTAAAGCATTTGCCAAGTTGTTGTGCAACCCCGAACAGGGAGCAGCCGAAAGCAACTTCTATTGTAGAATTCATGATGCCATGAGGTTTTACAAGAGCTCCTGAACCAGCAGCCACAAAACAACCCCAAAGTATCAATGATCCTCCTCCCAAGGTTACAGCAAGTATCAGGCACTTTACGTTGTACGCCATCCAATTTTTGTCAACAAATACATATGTCCATGACCAAAAAGTTAGATTTTGGTCTCATCTCAAAGCTACATACCATACCAAATGAAATTGTAATCACATTGTATTTTGTGAGATACAGGGAGATCAGGAAGGGATTCTTTATTTAAAAAAACAACAACAACTCAAATATATTAGTGTTGTTGGATGATTTTTTGGAAACTTGATTACTATGAGAATCACAAGAATCTAAATTGTGCAATTATTAAACTGTGATCTTTGGACTCTTTTGTTATAGGTCCTGGAAAATGTTCAACTGTTTCGGACATGTGAAAATTTTTGTTATTGGAATTAATTTAGTTACTGATTATACATCACTCTTTAACTGGTGTATGGAGGTCAACAACCATCTATCTTTAGATTTGAAAGTTTTTTTGTTTGTTTGTTTTGGGTTTTTTTTTTTGTATGACTTCATATTCCCTTCATATTTCATCGTGCATCCTTCCTGCCGCAATTCTTAACATAGGTTCTGCTCATTACTAATATGAATGTAGACTATTTATGTCAGTGAATCTACACATTCTCACACCTATTCTTTATTTATAAAAAAAATCATTGAATTCAGGTGTCCTTTTTCAGGGGCTGGGTTTGGCCCTTTAGTACCAGTGAAAAGAACTGTTAATGCTTCAGCATACCAAGACATTTTGGACAATTTCCTGCTCCCAACTATGTGGGAACAGTTTGTGGATGACTCCTACCTGTTACAACATTACTGCACACCAGTGCACAAAGCAAGGTTCATACAGACATGGATGAGTGAGTTTGGTGTGGATATATATATATATATATATATATATATATATATATATATATATATATATATATATATATATATATATATACACACACAGTGGGGCAAAAAAGTATTTAGTCAGCCACCAATTGTGCAAGTTCTCCCACTTAAAAAGATGAGAGAGGCCTGTAATTTTCATCATAGGTACACTTCAAGTATGAGAGACAGAATGAGAAAAAAAAATCCAGAGAATCACATTGTCTGATTTTTAAAGAATGTATTTGCAAGTTATGGTGGAAAATAATTATTTGGTCACCTACAAAAAAGCAAGATTTCTGGCTCTCACAGACCTGTAACTTCTTCTTTAAGAGGCTCCTCTGTCCTCCACTTGTTACCTGTATTAATGGCACCTGTTTGAACTCGTTATCAGTATAAAAGACACCTGTCCACAACCTCAAACAGTCATAGTTGAAGTGTACCTATGATGAAAATTACAGGCCTCTCTCATCTTTTTAATGCGAGAACTTGCACAATTGGTGGCTGACTAAATACTTTTTTGCCCCACTGTGTGTATATATATATATATATATATATATATATATATATATATATATATATATAAAGCAGGTTGAAAACAAGTCGTGCAGCTGCATTTTGCGTTCAAGGGTAGACCTGCCAGAAGAGAGTTCAAATGACCAGTAGTCCAATCTCGAAATGACCAGACATTGAACAAGCACCTGAGTAGCCTGTGTGGATAGATATGGCCGAATCCTTCTGATGTTGTACAGAAGAAACCGACATGTGTGTGTCACATTAGCAGCATGTTAGGAAAAGGACGGTTGATTGTCCATGGTTACCCCAAATATGCCAATCCATTTATTAATATCGGGGTTTTTTTAATGTTTGAGAGCCTTATTAGCTGTAATATCCACCTCCTCATTACCCTCTACTCCAACATGAGCTTGTCCCTATAGATATTTCCTATGTTAAAATGTCTTAAAATGATGATTTTCCACTCAATAAAAGTGATGAGTATGAATCAGAGCAACACTTAGTGGTAGGATTTCCTCCCTCCACTGTAGAGCAGTTAACAACAATTAAAGAACTAGGAAATAAATAAGAACATAAATATATCTTCTTCTTCTTTCTGCTTTTCCCTTCAGGGGTCGCCACAGCGAATCATCTCTCTCCACCTATCCCTATCTTCTGCATCCTCAACACTTGTACCCACTAGCTTCATATCCTCATTAATTCCATCCATATACCTCCTCTTTGGCCTTCCTCTTTGCCTCCTGCCTGGCAGCTCCATGTCCAACATTCTCCTACCAATATACTCACTCTCCCTCCTCTGAACATGTCCAAACCATCTTAATCTGGCCTCCCTAACTTTGTCCCCCAAACGTCCAACATGAGCTGTCCCTCTAATGTACTCGTTCCTAATCCTGTCCAATCTTGTCACTCTGAAAGAGAACCTCAACATCTTCAGCTCTGCTACCTCCAGCTCTGACTCCTGTCTCTTCCTCAGTGACACTGTCTCTAAACCATACAGCATGGCCGATCTCACCACTGTCCTGTACACCTTCCCCTTGATTCTCGCTGATATTTTCATATCACACAGAACTCCCGACACCTTTCTCCACCCATTCCAACCTGCCTGCACTCGCTTCTTTACCTCTTTCCCACACTCTCCATTACTCTGGACTGTTGACCCCAAGTACTTAAACTCCTGTACCTTCTTCACCTCTTCACCCTGTAACCTTACTGTTCCACTTCCCTCCCTTTCATTCACACACATGTACTCAGTCTTACTACGACTGACTGTTATTCCTCTTCTCTCCAGCGCAAACCTCCACCTCTCCAGGTTTTCCTCCACCTGCTCCCTGCTCTCACTACAGATCACAATGTCATCTGCAAACATCATTGTCCAAGGAGACTCCTGTCTGACCTCCTCTGACAACTGGTCCATCACCATAGCAAACAGGAAGGGACTCAGAGCCGATCCCTGATGCAATCCCACCTTCACTTTGAACTCCTCTGTCTTACCTGCAGCACACCTCACCACTGTCCTGCTCCTCTCATACATGTCCTGCACCACTCTGACATACTTCTCTGCTACTCCTGACTTCCTCATACAGTACCACAGCTCTTCTCTTGGCACCCTGTCATACGCTTTCTCCAAGTCTACAAATACACAATGCAACTCCCTCTGACCATCCCTATACTTCTCCATCAAAACTCAGGGCAAAAACTGCATCTGTTGTGCTCTTTCTGGGCATGAAGCCATACTGCTGCTCACAAATTTCCACTACCTTCCTTAACCTAGCTTCCACTACTCTTTCCCATAGCTTCATTGTATGGCTCATCAACTTTATTCCCCTATAGTTGCTGCAACTCTGCACGTCACCCTTATTCTTAAAGATCGGCACTAACACACTTCTTCTCCATTCCTCAGGCATCCTCTCACTCTCTAAAACCCTGTTGAACAAACTAGTTAAAAATTCCACTGCTGCCTCTCCCAGACACTTCCAGACCTCCACCGGGATGTCGTCAGGACCAACTGCCTTTCCACTTTTCATCCTCTTGAAAGCCTTCCTGACTTCATCCTTTCTAATCTTATCTACTTTCTGTTCCACAGAGTTCACCCCTTCTACTCTTTTTTCCCTCTCATTTTCCTCATTCATCAGCTCCTCAAAGTACTCCTTCCATCTCCTCTGTACACTCTCCTCACTTGTGAGCACCCTTCCATCTCTATCCTTAATAACTCTAACTTGCTGCACATCCTTCACATTTTGATCCCTCTGCCTAACTAACCTGTACAAGTCCTTCTCTCCTTCTCTAGTGTCTAACCTAGTGTACAACTCGTCATATGCCTTCTGCTTGGCCTTAGACACCTCCCTCTTCACTCTGCGCTGTGACTCCTTGTATTCCTGTCTATTCTCTTCAGTCCTGTCCATGTCCCACTTCTTCTTGGCTAACCTCTTCCTCTGGATACTATCCTGAACTTCCTCATTCCACCACCAAGTCTCCTTATCTTCTTTCCTCCTTCCAGATGACACACCCAGCACCTTTCTCCATGATCACTTCTGCTGTAGTTTCCCAGTCATCTGGCAGCACTACCTGACCACCCAGAGCCTTCCTCAACTTCTGTCTAAATTCCTCACAACATTCCTCCTTTTTCAGCTTCCACCACTTGGTTTTCTTCTCTATCTTTGACCTCTTCGTCTTACAGACCATCAAAGTCATCCTACACACCACCATCCTATGCTGTCTGGCTACACTCTCTCCCACTACCACTTTACAGTCACTAATCTCTTTCAGATTGCCTCTTCTACATAGGATGTAGTCTACCTGTGTGCTCCTACCTCCACTCTTGTAAGTCACTCTATGCTCCTCCCTCTTCTGAAAATAAGTGTTAACCATAGCCATGTCCATCCTCTTAGCAAAGTCCACTACCATCTGTCCTTCTAGGTTCCTTTCCTTAACTCCAAACTTGCCCATCACCTCCTCATCACCTCTGTTCCCCTCACCAACATGTCCATTAAAATCTGCTCCCATCACCACTCTCTCACCCATGGGAATATTCTCCATCACCTCATCTAATTCACTCCAGAATCTCTCTTTCTCCTCTAACTCACAACCTACCTGTGAGGCATAACCACTAACAACATTCAACATCACCCCTTCAATCTCTAACTTCAGACTCATCACCCTGTCTGACACTCTCTTCACCTCCAGAACCCTCTCTATTTATCCGGGCTTGGGACCGGCACAGAAGTCACTGGACTGTGACCCCCATGGCTAGATTAAGAACATAAATATATGAATACTAAAATATCTACAAATGATGCAATGTAATAAGAATTTCACAAGTCTTCCTGTCACAGGGTCATTGTGCTTAAATGCTTATATTGCTCCTTTTACCATTTTTCAGTATGTTTTTTTAGTATATTTATTATTCTGAAATAGCATTTTCCATATTAATCATACACTGAAGCCTCATTCAGGCCTGACTTTGAGTAATCGTGGACTTGACATGTTTGTGAGGGTATGATTTGATGAAAACACAGGTGTGGCATAGTAATTTATTTAGAAAGTAAAAATTTTAATCCTTCTCACACAATGGACAGATGAACCTGGACTGTGTATTTGTTGGACATTATATCGATGGACCTCTCAACTTCTCATATATATGGATCTAATGTGAAAACTAAATTTATGGCATTGTGCTTTTACAGTTGTATCATCTATTTTAAAATCATTATAAAAAATCTAAAAAAAAAAAAAAAAGTTTAACTTAGTGGATAAAGAGTACTTATTTGCAAAGAAAATGAGCTGTAATTGATTGTCTGATAGCCATAACTAAAATCATTGTCAGGGTTTAGTTGTGAGTGTAATTTGCATAAAATTAGCTTTAAATGCACTATTATGGCTGCCAATAAAGCAGTGGCATGTCTTTAGAGAAAGGAGCTGTAGAGAAAATCAGGTGAACTACTTTTGTCACAAAGCCTGTCCAAAGTTAATCATTCTGACATTATGTGGATGCAGCTTTCCGTGACAGGAAATGAAAAATTGACCGGTTGGTCTGCAACAAGCACAGTGCGATTAAGAGCTTTGACAACTCCTATGCTGAGATCCAGCTTCACTTCAAACACTAAAAATACAGCAGTTCAATGCTGAACATCTGGACATGTGTCAGCTGTTTAGTTGCATGTGCAGTGCAGAGTCAGATAAAAACAGAAGCATTTTAAGATAAGATAAGACTTTATTAATCCAGAAGGAAATTTTGCAGTTTATTCTGCAATTAACATCAACAATTTATTTTCTTATTAAAATTCACTCTGACAAGGCTCTGTTCAGTATCAAGTAGGAGCAGCCACGTAGTCATCCTAGTGAAAAGGAGAAAAAATGGATGAGGCAACAACACCTTCAGACTTGGGAATGTTTTCATGAGATTCACCTAACAGTACAAAAAAATATCACAGAAAAGTTTAAACTGCTCCTTTATATACAAAAAACAAAAAACAAAAACACAACTGAAAGGCCTGAACGCATACCTGGGCAGCTGACTCATCCTTAACTTGATAACTCAGTCTAATGCCTCCACCAATGTCCATGTCCTCCACCAATGCCCACTGTTGAGCCCTCGTGCAGAAAGGTGGTGTTTCTCTGAGCCTTGCTAGCTCTCTGAATTACATCCTTGGCATAATTCTGCAACTTAGATTCCTACTCTTGTTTTTTTATGAGCTGCTCCTTTGCATGCTTCTCATTCTATATGCAAACAAAACTGTAGTTTGTAATTATGTTAAATAAAGTTTAAAGAAATGTAGTTATGCTAAATAAAGTCTTTACTTTGAACTAAAGCAAATAAATTGAGCTGACTTACCGTCTGATGGACATAAGAGTCTTGCAGCATTTTGGCGGCCCCTTTTCTGGGACTTGATCTGCTTTTAAAGAAAAAGGAGATCTGCTGCTTTGTTTGCATTAAGCAACTCGGCAGCCTTCTGCTTCTACTCTTCCTTCTCGTACTTTAGCTGTTTTTGCTAAAAAGGTATATTAAAAAGTGTAAATCATTGACATATTAAAGGTAAAATATTATCTTGTTTTGACTTCTTGTAGTTTAGCATATTCCCAAAACTGGAGTTTACCACAGCTTCTCTGTGCTCAGCAACACTCCTCAACATACCAACCTTCTTCTCCTTCTTCTCACACGGTTGCTTATCCTGCTTGGCCACAGATTCTGCAGCTGCCTTGGATAACAGCTCTTCCATATTGTTGGTTTGCTCTTGGTTCAGTGCAAAATTAGTTCGCCAGCTGTTAAAATGCTTTGGACATCAAAGGCTTCAATGTCGAACCTGAGGAAGCATCTGCAGGTATGTAACCTAGCCTTTCTTTATTTTATAAAAGCGTATGGTTTTTGTCATTATTGTGAGTGTACAGAAATAAAAACAGACCCTTTATTTTGGAATGATATATTACTCGTTTCTGTATAATAAAAAGTGACGGAGTAGTCAGTGGATTTACTGTAGCTGTAAAATCCACCAAAACACACCAGTGCCTTCATTGACCCCATAGTGTATTCAAGACCTGTATTCAAAACATTCAGAACAAAATGATGCTAGCTACCTTTACCAGGCACTCTTCTAGTTATGAACCATTTGACAGAAAATATATAGCTCACATTTTTCATCCTTGAAAATGTGTTGGTAATGTCAGATCTAACATAGCTTAGTTATTTTAGCATTGTAGCTTACGTTATGAGGACTCACAGTCATCGAGTTGTGAAATTCAGGGCACCAACAGACTCCTCTGGCCAAAGCAATGTTACGTTAACCCATTTTAATTTTGAGTGTCCTTTGTAAAATCAGTGCTTTAGACTGCTGCGTGATTTTCAACTAAAAAGTGACTTATCACCTGAATGATGACAATCTGCTGCAGTTTCATTTCGAAAATATAACCTATTTTTCACAAGGGTTGTCCAGTTTGATTTTTCTAGGATAAAGAGTGTACACACACGCACACTCTCTCTCTCACACTTAATTCATTTCTTTCCCTAATTGCATTGAAGGCTATGAGACACCAGTGTTTTTCTTTTATTAACTACTTTATTGCCTATTTGTGTTTATGTATGTTTTATTTCTTCAGATTGTTTTTTTCCTAGGCATTGTTACTTGCCAGTGTGTCCTGTCATAGCTATGTAAAGATTTGATTCCTAAAACAGTATTAAACCATTTTTGTTATGAAGTCTTGTTTTGTGGCTGTGCTTAAAATTAAATTAATATAATCTTAATTCAAGTGATGAAAGATTTAGAAATGTTAACAGTAAACAGAGTTGAGTACTACTGTAAGGTTAACCCTGCCTGGTATAAATGTTTGGAAATGATTTCGTTGAAAATATCCATTAGAAACTTAAAAGTAATCAAAAAGTAATCGAATGTAATCAGTTACTTTACTTTCATAAAGTAATTGAAAAGTTACACTACTTATTACATTTTAATTTTAATACTTAATACATTTGTAATCTGTAACCTATTACATTTCCAAAGTAACCTTCCCAACACTGGACACTCCTGCTGTTCATTCACGTGATGCACACTATCCTAGATTCTCCTCCATTCTGATATGGACAACAAGGTCACTTTGCACAGGTCTACAGGTAAATTCGGTTTATTGTTCACCTCTGGTAGGTTAACTGCTGGAGAATAAAATGAAAGTCAAGATGTACATTACAGAACATTTTTGAAAATTGAAAGACAATAAAAACCAAAGGATAAGGGGGTTGTTTAAAATAGAATGTTTTGAAGGAGACTCAAACATTTTTTCTTCAGTAGTGTTAGGGTCATATATAAATGTTGTTGTTCTCTCTGCTGCTCCTAGTTCGGGGTTGCCACTGCGGATCATCTGGTCCATATATTTTTGAATTTGGCACAGGTTTTACACAGGAAGGGCGTACATAACACTTTTAAACACCCCTAAAACAGAACATACCATTCCTTGCCCTATGGTATACTGTGCACAGCAGATATTATTATTATTATTATTATTATTATTATTATTATTATTAAATTAAACATAGACAAAAGTACAAAACATTAAGGCAGTGCAGTTATAGACATAGACACAAAGAAAGCAATGCACAACAAAAATTGCCAGAGAAAACAAGCGTGCACGCACATCACACTACATTAACACAGCCTTTAGTCAATGGATTTCACACACTTTCTTATTAGTGCAACTGGTGTTTCGTGGTAAAGTACTCTTTAATATTTCCCATTGCACATGCATATGAATGCCATAAAAATGCTATTATTTAATCACATAAAGTTCGATATAATTTCAGGTGTCTGTTTTCAAAATTAATATTGCCTTCAATATCAACATGTTCCCGTTTTTTATTTATTTATTTTTTTTAAGAAAATTCTTTCAGTCTTGCTGAGGCCATCATGCTATGTACCAGGAGACTTGTAAGTAACAGTCTAAATACTTTTTTTCAACAGGGAATGACTGATTCAGCACTTCCTTTTTAAACAAGGAACAGCATGGTTTCTTTCCTGAGAATTTGCATTTATGGATATGGAATATAACCATCACAGGACTATCTGTCTGCTGCTAAAAATACACTGATCAGGCATAACAACATGAGCACTGAGAGGTGAAGTGAATAAGACTGATTATCTCCTCATCATGGCACCTGTTAGTGGGTGGGATATATTAGATAGCAAGTGAACATTTTGTACTCAAAGTTGATGTGTTAGAAACAGGAAAAATGGGCAAGTCTAAGGATTTGAGCAAGTTTCACAAGGGCCAAATTGTGATGGCTAGACGACTGGATCAGAGCATCTCCAAAACTGCAGCTCTTGTGGGGTGTTACCGGTCTGCAGTGGTCAGTATCTATCAAAAGTGGTCAAAGGAAGGAACAGTGGTGACCCAGTGACAGGGTCGTAGCCAAGTGGGTAGCCAAGACTCATTGATGCACGTGGGGATTGAAGGCTGGCCCGTGTGATCCGATCCAACAGACGAGCTAGTGTTGCTCAGATTGCCCAAGAAGTTAAGGCTGGTTCTGATAGAAAGGTGTCAGAATACACAGTGCATGGCAAGTCAGGGCTTGTTTGGCAACAAAACGGGGACCAACACAATATTAGGCAGGTGGTCATAATCCTATGCCTGATCAGTGTAAAACTCATTCATTCATTGTCTACCGCTTATCCGATCTACTCTCGGGTCACAGGGAGCCTGTGCCTATCTCAGGCGTCATTGGGCATCAAGGCAGGATACACCCTGGACGGAGTGCCAACCCATCGCAGGGCACACACACACTCTCATTCACTCACGCAATCACACACTACAGGCAATTTAGAGATGCCAATCAACCTACAATGCATGTCTTTGGACCGGGGGAGGAAACTGGAGTACCCGGAGGAAACCCCCGAGGCACGGGGAGAACATGCAAACTCCACACACACATGGTGAGGCGGGAATCGAACCCCCAACCCTGGAGGTGTGATGCAAACGTGTTAACCACTAAGCCAGCGTGCACCAATTTGGTCAAAGTGCAAATTTGTAGAATAGGTCAAATTTATTCAAGAGCAGTAATAGACACAAATAAATTAAGACTGTAAAAAACATAGATGAGGGAAAAAAACCAACCCGAGATACAAACCCGATTCCAAAAAAGTTGGGGCACTGTACAAATTGTGAATAAAAACAGAATGCAATGATGTGGAAGTTTCAAATTTCAATATTTTATTCAGAATACAACATAGATGACATATCAAATGTTTAAGCTGAGAAAATGGATCATTTTAAGGGAAAAATAAGTTGATTTTAAATTTCATGGCATCAACACATCTCAAAAAAGTTGGGACAAGGCCATGTTTACCACTGTGTGGCATCCCCTCTTCTTTTTATAACAGTCTGCACACGTCTGGGGACTGAGGAGACAAGTTGCTCAAGTTTAGGAATAGGAATGTTGTCCCATTCTTGTCTAATACAGGCTTCTAGTTGCTCAACTGTCTTAGGTCTTCTTTGTCGCATCTTCCTCTTTATGATGCGCCAAATGTTTTCTATGGGTGAAAGATCTGGACTGCAGGCTGGCCATTTCAGTACCCGGACCCTTCTTCTACGCAGCCATGATGTTGTAATTGATGCAGTATGTGGTCTGGCATTGTCATGTTGGAAAATGCAAGGTCTTCCCTGAAAGAGACGACGTCTGGATGGGAGCATATGTTGTTCTAGAACTTGGATATACCTTTCAGCATTGATGCTGCCTTTCCAGATGTGTAAGCTGCCCAGGCCACACGCACTCATGCAACCCCATACCATCAGAGATGCAGGCTTCTGAACTGAGCGCTGATAATAACTTGGGTTGTCCTTGTCCTCTTTAGTCTGGATGACACGGCGTCCCAGTTTTCCAAAAAGAACTTCAAATTTTGATTCGTCTGACCACAGAACAGTTTTCCACTTTGCCACAGTCCATTTTAAATGAACCTTGGCCCAGAGAAAACGCCTGCGCTTCTGGATCATGTTTAGATATGGCTTCTTTTTCGACCTATAGAGTTTTAGCCGGCAACGGCGAATGGCACGGTGGATTGTGTTCACCGACAATGTTTTCTGGAAGTATTCCTGAGCCCATGTTGTGATTTCCATTACAGTAGCATTCCTGTATGTGATGCAGTGCCGTCTGAGGGCCTGAATCCAGTATGGTTTTCCGGCCTTGACCCTTACACACAGAGATTGTTCCAGATTCTCTGAATCTTTTGATGATATTATGCACTGTAGATGATGATAACTTCAAACTCTTTGCAATTTTTCTCTGAGAAACTCCTTTCTGATATTGCTAGTGGAAATTTGTGAGCAGCAGTATGGCTTCATGCCCAGAAAGAGCACAACAGATGCAGTTTTTGCCCTGAGTTTTGATGGAGAAGTATAGGGATGGTCAGAGGGAGTTGCATTGTGTGTTTGTAGACTTGGAGAAAGCGTATGACAGGGTGCCAAGAGAAGAGCTGTGGTACTGTATGAGGAAGTCAGGAGTAGCAGAGAAGTATGTCAGAGTGGTGCAGGACATGTATGAGAGGAGCAGGACAGTGGTGAGGTGTGCTGTAGGTCAGACAGAGGAGTTCAAAGTGGACGTGGGACTGCATCAGGGATCGGCTCTGAGTCCCTTCCTGTTTGCTATGGTGATGGACCAGTTGTCAGAGGAAGTCAGACA
The DNA here is from genome assembly GCA_033459395.1 of Hemibagrus guttatus. Taxonomy (NCBI): domain Eukaryota; kingdom Metazoa; phylum Chordata; class Actinopteri; order Siluriformes; family Bagridae; genus Hemibagrus; species Hemibagrus guttatus. Next base: position 14,272,834 of record JAUCMX010000002.1, on the reverse strand, counting down.
GGAGTCTCCTTGGACAATGATGTTTGCAGATGACATTGTGATCTGTAGTGAGAGCAGGGAGCAGGTTGAGGAAAACCTGGAGAGGTGGAGGTTTGCGCTGGAGAGAAGAGGAATGAAAGTCAGTTGTAGTAAGACTGAGTACATGTGTGTGAATGAAAGGGAGGGAAGTGGAACAGTAAGGTTACAGGGTGAAGAAGGTACAGGAGTTTAAGTACTTGGGGTCAACAGTCCAGAGTAATGGAGAGTGTGGGAAAGAGGTAAAGAAGCGAGTGCAGGCAGGTTGGAATGGGTGGAGAAAGGTGTCGGGAGTTCTGTGTGATAGGAAAATATCAGTGAGAATCAAGGGGAAGGTGTACAGGACAGTGGCCATGCTGTATGGTTTAGAGAACAGTTGAGGTTCTCTTTGGGAGTGACAAGATTGGACAGGATTAGGAACGAATACATCAGAGGGACAACTCATGTTGGACGTTTGGGGGACAAAGTTAGGGAGGCCAGATTAAGATGGTTTGGACATGTTCAGAGGAGGGAGAGTGAGTATATTGGTATGGAATGTTGGACATGGAGCTGCCAGGCAGGAGGCAAAGAGGAAGGCCAAAGAGGAGGTATATGAGGATATGAAGCTAGTGGGTGCAAGTGTTGAGGATGCAGAAGATCGGGATAGGTGGAGGGAGATGATTCGCTGTGGCGACCCCTGAAGGGAAAAGCAGAAAGAAGAAGATTGTAATTGAAAACAGCAATTAATATGTATATACAGTATTAACATTAGCATACAATCTGAATTTTAAAACGTATTTTTTCAATAGTATCTGGACATCTTTGAGAAAGAGAGCAGTATTAGGCACAAGCATACAATCAATAACAATTTGATTCAATAATAAAAACAAATCCCTTTTAAATGGCTCACTATTGGTGTCTCAGTGCTATAACTATACATAACATTCGGAGTGTTTAGCAGACACCTTCATCCACAACGACTTAGAAAAGTGCTTTATAGTTTCTATCAAAACACAACCTGATAGTTCAGTAGCTCAGTGGCTTGAACACTAGGCCTCTCAAATAACTTTAAAGCTCAAAGCCTGCTAGAGGAGTTAGCACAGCGAATTCCATCTTCCTAGAGGGCACCAAACCCTGAAACTCTTAACTACAGTATTTCCGGTTGCATCAGGTTAAATATTTCAAAATAAAAGTTCGGGAAGAACACATTGATTTGTTAACATAAATGACAGGCCTATAAATTCGTGTGTGAGTTATAAAAATCATGACATCATGCCATTATAGCGACTGAAGCCACCATGGGGCTATTGTTTTATGTATATACGTGTCTGAAAAAAAAATACCTGTAAATCTGTACTATAAAGGTAAAACACAATTGTTTTATTGAGACATGAACAAAAAAATTTTAAATGAATAAATATATACATAGAAGCTGCAGTTATTTCAGCATACATTTCAGGAGCTATAAACAGCATGATGTTAACACATGTATTCCTGAGGCTATAGATGAAGCAGCTTCCCTCAAAATGATAATTACATATTTTAGGAGGAAACATAGAAATACAAATGTTAAACAGGAATGAGAAAATTGTCATTTTTTGTGTCTAAAAAAGTCTGAGGCTTTGGCAAGTTATTACAGTGTATAAGGCCTCTATAGGGATACTCACAATGTAGAATGAATGTGGCTGTACAGACACTATGAGATAGCAGTCAGCCACAGTCTCGGAAATAAGAAGCATATAAAAATGGAAATAAAATGAAAACAGTCAAATTTCTCACTGAATTAATACCCAAGACCTGGTTTCCCACCTTCAGGTCAAGCTGGCTATATGATGGAAGGTTCGTGATCTGGTATAAACTTAGGCTATAACATGGTGGTCTCAAATCCACTTTGATGCAGCTACTGCTTATTGTATGGTGTCCAGGTGTCTGCCACAAAGTTTTATTTATTCACCTGCCCACAGAAACTTTTCCAACCCTGTCAGAGGAAGACAAATAGACTAGATGCTTGTCTAACAGGTCCACTGCAGCCTGCATTTGGTTTAGCTTCTCTTTGGTCTCATGTATAAAACTTGGTATGAATTTAACACTATGCATGAAGCTAAGAATGTGTGTACTGTTTGATAGGTACTGTTCACTTTGTTAAAAAGAAAATCAAATCAATGAAACTGAGTGCAGATTGTAGTGTGGATTGTAGTGTAGTATTTCAGATAAAGTGCTTCAGAGGCTATAGGATGTGAAATCAACTGATTTTCAAAATGCATTTGTTAGTGAAGACTGTGTAAGACTTGACTGTCCTTACACGGTGTTACAAAACTCCGAGTGTGTAGATGAGATAAAGTTTCAAAATGATTAGACATCATCTCCACAACAGCAGGCTTTTTTGAAGAATTGTACAAATCAAGCTGTTCGTTGAAACCCACTAAATGCATTTTATATCTTATGATGCCATTTTGTGTTGAAATTTAGGATTTACCACAAGAGAGTCTATGCATGGCTTTAATAAATCAGTGGATTTCTGCAAATTCTGCATGTGCTGAAAAAGGAGACACTTTTTTGTAAATAGTGGTCATTGGAGTTACCATAGTCATCCTGTCAGATTGATCCAGTCTGGGATTCTCCTTTGACCTCTTTTAAATCCAGAAGATGTTAACTCCAACACCCAAAGTCACTGAGATCACATTCCGAGTTGCATGCATGCATGTTTCCCTATACTGTGGTTTGTTTATCTGCATGATTTTGTGCATTGAGCTGCTGCAAAATGATTGGCTAAACAAAACGAAGGTCTCATTAGGGTTTGTTGTGAGTTAACTCTCCCACACATCATATTAATATTTCAGCTTTGTCCGTACTACACACTTCTCCCAAAGCGACTGTGAATGTGAATGCTGTGCTTACTGTGAAATTCAACAGCTTTAGGAGCAACTTAAGTAGACAACCAGCTGCTGGTTTCATCAAGGTTTTTATTTTATTGCTCCATTTAATCTCCCCTTAAAAACACAAAACAACATCACTTACATCTCAATTAAGAAACTTAAAGTCAACCTCTTAAAATCGTAATAATACTGAGGAAAAAAATGTACAGATACATAAAATACAAAACTATACATGTAAATTACAGTCTTTTCAGTTTCACAAAACCATATTTAGCTACTGAGAAAGCCACAGCAATGTGTTCAATCAGGTCCACTGCTTCTCTATTTTGACACAGTGCTTGTGAAAGGCCTTGATGACATTTAGTAGCTGTGTGGAAACCGAGGAAATGGATAGTCCAAGAAACAAGTGACAAGCAAGATTCAATCATTTAGGCAGTGTTGTGTCAAAGCAACCACCGCTTTCTAACAGCAGTACAGAGCGTGTCCAAAACAAAATGTCTCATTTGTGACAATGTGTAGGTTTACTTCATTTTATTTGGTTGTTTTTACAGTCTATATACTCAAATATGAGAAATCAAACAAAATAGAGCACATCAAGATTTCATTAAAAACATTATGAAAAATTATTTTACTATTTAAAGAAGTGTCACAGAGAGAAGAATGGAAAAAGAGAGGGCTAGGAAACAGTCATGTTGACCACATTCAAGTTGATTCAGTAGTAATAAATTGCAGTTTGAAAAAAAAAAACACTTTCTAAGCACATGTGTCATCTGTGTGTGTTAGTAAGCAAGATCGATCACATGATCATCAGAGCTCAACTACTAGCAACCTGAAGCAATGAAGAGTCAAGAGACAAACAATACAATTACTGCAACAGATCAACGCTAAACAAAACAGACACAGTGCAGCAATTCAGAAAAGCTGACACCTGACAAGGCATACGCAGAATTACAATCCAGATCAGTGGATTTTCCAAATCAGTCCAAAAAATATTACACTTTGAACTTGATCCCATACACTGTCAGATTTTCCACACTGCCAGAGACCTAAAGGAGCCAGCTCCTGTTTAACAAAAATCCATCTATACACTGATTTCTAAACCACAAAGTAAAATGGATCAAATGATAAAGGAAGCCGGGTCGCAGATGTGAAAATCTGCACTTGTTAGGATTTAGAAAGCATGTAAAGCGGCAAAGACACAGTTAGCATGCAGCAAAGCAGTAGATGGTCAATCTTCCCTCTGCCCTACGCAAGCAGAGTTCAAGGATCTAAGAACAATATTATATTAGCTGTGCAACATCAAACCTGTAGTGTTATTTGCATAAACTGTGAAATTAAAAACTAGGTTGAAAACTGGAAAAGGACTGCAAGAACGATTCCATCAACAAACTGTAATTGCACTTTTCATTTTGCTCGAGTTGCACCAAGCGTTCATGGTACATTAAAATCTGTGAAGAAGAAAACAATGGAATAATGTGACCTTTGCCACTAGATGGCAGAAGTACACTCTGATCAAGGAGATCTGTTACATCAAAACCATTTACTGCATGAGGAAATGGTGAAAGTCACAGTTAACATTTCTCAACACATAAGCGTAACAAGCTTGCAACATTCTGTATGCGTTAAGAGAAGGGCTGAAAGAATCTATTTTAGGGACAACATGCAACAAATTTGACACAATCCATAGATTTGCCTTAGACCAATTTACTGTCGTTTTAAAAAATGTCCAATGCTAAGGTCATGCATGCTGAAATCATATTTTAAATATGGATGAATGTAAAGTGTTGTCAAGCCAAGTCAATTATATCATGTCACGTATAAGTGTGTGTAGGGATGCAGGAACGAGATGAAACTCTATGAAATCATAAATAAAAAAACTTTCCTGTTGGGTTAGAAAAATAAGGTACTCTTTAACTAAGACCAAAGTAATTGAGTTCTTAAGGAAACTGGTCTAAACAAAGATTCGATATAAAGATTCACTCAAGAATAGAAAACATAAATCATCTAGAAAGGTGTTGCGATGCATCTCTGCAGGGAAATGTCTTCTAATGGGTAATGGATGGGATTTTAAATATGATATCCATTTTAGAGCCCTCAGAAAGAACACTTAAGGGCTGATAGCCTAGACAGAAACCATAGCATAGCTAGTGGTCAACATGTTCATGATGGGCCTGTTACAAGTTACAGCACTAGAGCAAGTTCAATAAGCTGCTAAAACTGTGCACGCGGCTTTAGTGGCTGTAGCCCTTGGTAAATAATTGTCTATTTAATTATGAACAAGTCTCACCTTTAGAATAAATTAAATAACAGATTAAACAAATGAAAAAGATTGATCAGCTCAGAAAATATTTTCCTTTTTTCTCCTTTTTTTTTTATGAAAAATGCCATGATCACTCTAAAAACATGTCCATTTACCTTATAACTCCTGAAAGTTCCAGTTTTTACATCCAAAGTTTGTGTGGGAATAAAAAATGTCATATAAAATGCGAGAAAAACTCTCTGAACTTCAAGCTTGTTTTTTCCCCCCTCATGTATATATAAATGTATGGGTATTAAAACAGGAGAGCCTTAAAAGAGGAAACTAAAAAGTGCTTAAATGCATTGTTAAGGACTCCATTAGAACCAGCGCAGAGACACGTACTCAATCACACACACACACGGTGAGCACAGATGTACACAGCTCGAGTGGTGCTTCACACATCTCATACAAGAGCAGTACAATGGCAGTAGTTGGACCTGGTGTACACCGACTCATAATGGATAGCCAACAACTTACAGGAACAGAACAGACAAAAACAAAGGAAACACCTAAAAAACAGAAGGAGTTCCATCTCAGTTACTCTGCCCAGTGCTGTGTGGTGCCACCTGTCCCCTGGCAGGAGGCAAAGCATCATCTGGTCCTGTGGAATCGGGCTGTGCGTGTGCTACTCACACGTGCAGTATCTCCATGCTGTAGTCCTCGGTCTCTGTATACTGCGAAGAGTTTGTGTCCGACTGCGCTGGCCCGAAACCTTCTTTATTATCCAAGTTTGGTTCCATAAGTACAGGTTTATCGAAAATAGTCTTTTTATAGGTCTCTGGTCGGTTTTGCACATATATCACTCTGTTGTAGGCTTTAAGTCTCCTCCACAGCTGGATATAGACTTTGCATTGAACATACATGAAAACCAGTCCACCGGTGAAGCCGATGGCCACCACCACAAGCTTGGTCCAGAAAGGCCACTCCAGAATCCCTGCAGAAATCAGGAACAGCTCTTTATTCACACCATCGAATAATACAAGCAACAAATAATAAATTCATCAAACTAATAACCCTATAATCCTATCAGGTTTTTCGGAAGAAAAAAAAAACATATTGATAGCTACATTAATTCCAGGACCTGCCATATTGCTCTCAAATAACGTGACAATGACAATCACTAAAAACGCCACATCATTTCTGTGCATAAATACAGTAAGATTGTGGCACGTTATAAATTCTCTAAATTGTGAAGCAGTCACAGTGGTCTAGCTATGAGGTGGACACCTGAGGAGGAGCTATGACACTGGAAACACAGAAAAGGTGCTCCAGTAAGGAATCCTGATTTTCCACATCTAGCATATCCCTTACTCTGAAATTCAGCCCAGTGTTACTGAGAATTTAAACAGCAACAATTAACTATTCCTGGCTTCTAGAAATAGCAAAGGGAGGTGTGCCACTCTCTTTCACTGTTCTAATAACGTTCTAATGCAGTTTTCTAGCTTTCCAGTGACAGTCGCTTTCCTTCAAAGTGACGAATGATCTGTCAGAAGCAGTGGAGGTCGTTCCTAAGAATTACCATGGCAGGATAAAGTTTACAGCTTCATAGTGCCTTTGAGGGGAAGAGATATTCGGAATCAATAATTTTCACATTAATTCTCAAGCAGATCATCTTCCCATCTGCAATAATCACTAATCAGATTGGGAAGGGATTGCAATGTGGTAAATCATTATCGTCTACTGCGAGCTACCACACAAGGTATTCCTGAACATGGAATATAATACTGTACTGCTTTGAGAGGCTCCGTAAGTTAGACCAGGGTGCAGCTTTAGTGTTCCTGATATGGCGAGCAGGAATAGAGCAAAGAGACAAGGGTCAGTTCTGAAGATATGCAGATCTTCTGAGAGAGAGAGGCTATGCTATAAGCTGTAAAAAGAAAACATACTTCTGTACATTTGTTGCTTTTTGATTGTTGCCAAGACAACTGAATCTTTATTTACATCATCTTGGCAGTCTTTTATCATCTGAAATGCACACAGCTGCTATTCTTGGGAACGGTTTGGATTGTACTGAACAGGTGTTCGCCTAATTCGAGTTTTCGAATTCCTTTTTTTTTTTTTTTTACCATCCTATTTAAAACATATGGTGCAGAGAAGGTGCATATTATTCAGGCTTCACCAACCAATATTAGCATTAAAGACTCAAAATGATGGGTGAATATCTAGCAGGCAGAGAGTTGGGGGGGGGGGGGGGGGGGGGGGGACTAGGGGGCGAGAGAGAGTTAGACATTTGAGCAGAAAGGAGGGTGGATCAGAAATTCAGGCAGAGGAGGAAGAAAGCAAACGTCTGAGCAGAAAATAGGAGGAAGAATTAGAAATGTAGATATGTGGAGTGAGAACCAGAGTCAGAGAAAAGACACATCAGATGTTAAAGGAGAAAGCATTTACCTGGTATTCTTCTGGCTGCGTGGTTAAAAAGAGTTTATTACTATTGTACTACAGGTGGAAGCAGGAGGCATAAGAAAGTGGGAAGGGTATTGGAGTCTAATGTCAGTTACATTACATATTTATCTACAACACATGCTACATAGCCACATATTTAAGAACGTTAATAAATGTTTGTTTATCAGGTATAAATGAGCGTCATTCCTAGTTCAGAACATGGTAGCTGTTCGTACACTGGTTAGAAGAAGGGTATCATTAACATTTCATGTTGTTAATTTTCCTTTCAGTAAGAGGTAGAGCAAGTAAGAACAGAACAATGGCATGCTGGTGAGGAAGGGTAGGGAAAGGAGGGGAGAGAGGGCTGGTAGAGGCAGCTGACCTTGTTTGATCTCCTCTGCAGTGCGGTCGATCAGGACGTACAGTGACCAGACCACGCACGTAATGGCAATGACATGGAAAGTGACGGAGCACATGATCTTCCTCCTCTCGCTGGCTGTCATCTGCAGCTTCTCCCACTATAGAGACAGGCATGGGGGCATGAACTCAGACTGGGATCTTTAAACACATGGACTTTTACCTCTGGACTTTTGACAAGTGTACAATAACAACAGATGGTATTTACCCCCTTCTCGATGGCACAACAAATGGGGTTTACCCAGAGAACCCAGATCCCTCTCTGTATGCCACACTGCATTCAGCTTACACACTTGGCCTTTCCACTATAACCCAACTATAAATATTTGATGTAGCTTTCTGTGTGATCTTACAGCAGCAGAACCATGGCCCGGGTTGCAATATAGTGACACAAAGCCTGTATATTAAATGAAATAGTTTTTCAGTATTACATTATGCACTTCATCAGCAAACTATTTGCTGAATGCAGTTGTTTAAAATTTGGGATATCAATGAACAGTATATAATTACCTTTCAAGTATCTTCAATATCTAACAGCTAAAGAATTGTGCCGTTTACTGCTTGAACAAAACAGAACACTGACTAACAACCAGACATAAATCCTCAAGGACAGTGCTGTGATGTTTCTAAAAGCCTCTGCTTTAAGCAGTTAGTGACAGAAGTGCTGAGAATAAAAACAACTTGGCTCTCTAAATCAATGCTTTCACTGAAATCCAGAAAAGGTCAACGCTTCTTTATCTGATAATAGACTCCTTTGCAAACAAAAAGCTAAAGAAGGCTAAAAAAAAAAAAGAAAAAAGATTCTTATATGTTACCAATAAAAGCTGCTATTTGGCTAAACTAAGACAGTCAACTTATGTTACTCCAAAAGATCATTATGGCTTGGCTTCCTGTCAGCGGCTAAATGATGCTACAATAGCCAGACATCCAGTATATACATATCTCACAGAAACGTTTATAGAGAGAAATTGGGGATGTTCAAGACAAAGTTTTACGATTACAAATTTAGCTAGCTAAACATGTCCATTACAGGCAGTGAGCTAATTATCTAAACTTAGATTTTATGTGAGTGTGGTAAATTAGGCATGCTAGCAATCCAGCATGCTAAGCCGGTTCAGTTCTTAAGTGGCACGGCAAATTCTATTCGATTTTATAGCAAGCTACTTGGCTGGGATGAAATGGCTGCTGCAGAAATTCCTGTTTGTTCTTAAAAATCACTATATTCTCCCTTCACTTTTGCAGCCAGGAGGCATGGCTGATGTATATCACGATGAGTACATCATGGAGGCAACTAAATAAGTTTTAAAGCCAAGAAACCACACTACACACTATGAGCAAAATGAATCACCCTTGAAGTTCACTACATTCATGTTGTTTAAAGCTGAAAGCCTATTCCAATACAAAGGCCACCCTGACTGACCGACTGTCTAGATGAGATGCACAAAACGGAAAATGTAATTAAAGTGGCAATCAGCAAAAATCTATACTCAATTCCTGCTTGGAATTTCATTTAGTTGCTTCAGCTAATAAACAGTAAGTGTTAAAGCATTACAGCCGTTTGAGAACGAAGGAAACTGCTTGAGTTGGGTTACAGGTGGGTTGAATGAAAGAGAAACCTAAAGTTCAATAATCAATTCAATTAAAGAAAAACCTTCAGACTGTTAAAAGGTACTGGTGCATTTCCCATGCTCTTTGTCTTTTAGGGCAGGACTAATGTATTTAAACTAATGTAGTTGCACTATCAGAGTTTACATGGATACGTGAACTGAACTTGACCACTCCTGTGTGTGTGTGTGTGGTGTTTACCTTGCGCAGTGGCTTTAGTTTGGTCTCCATGATGAACTCGAACTTGCAGAGCTCACAGCAGCGTGTGTCTGAGCTCTTGATCCACTGCTGGAGACAGGCCTGGTGCACGAAGCGCAGGCTTCCTGTGCAGTGGCATGGCGTGATCAGCGGACTGTCCTCATCACCCTCGCAGTGACAAATCCTGCACACAAACAAAGGAAAGAGTTCAAACATGCACCAGAGTCTGAAGAACTTCACACATACATATAAGGCTTGCACAGCAGCTACAGCATGCACAAAGTTTTGCTCCAAAGTTGAATTGCAGCAAAGCAAATCACCATGGAAGCTTTCTGCAGGCAAGCAAATCTGACATGTGATGTGAGTTGTCTTCTTCGCCAATGTTGCCTGCTTCAGGTTTCTACATATCACCTTTCACTACAGACATGCTAAACCGATCAAAAAATGACAACACTGACACTACAATCAAAGTGTGTAGTTTGAAAGGATTACAGAAGTCATATGATGTTAAAAAAAAGGATGAATATCAAGTGGAAAGCTGCTTACACACACACACACACACACACATCACTACACAAACCTCACTACATACAGCTCACTACACACATTTCACACATACATATGCTTTCATCAAACCTTTGCCTTGCATTATCAATTATGAAGCTTCATCCAGATATTTAAAAAAAACTGGACACAGAATACTCTCATTGTGCGTTTGTATGTGTGTGTGTGTGTGTGTGTGTGTGTGTGTGTGTGTGCGCGTGTGCACACGCATGTATGCTGCATGCATGCATAGAAGGTACCACATGGGGGCATGAGTTAATCAGCCTGCATTTAAGTAAAAATGTAGAAAACATGCAATCTAATGTCCATAGATAACTCTTCTCTCATGATCTCATGGAGTTTGATCAATACATTAGACACAAGATCCTCAGTCATTCCTGTACATAAAACCAGAGAGCCATTACAGCTGCATTCAGAAGAAGAGGGAACAATTGGATGGGAGAATCAGATGGAATGAAGATTGGTGTATTTATTTGGAGAGAAAAAAAAAAGACAGAATGTGGGAGTCTCATAAAAAGCAAAAAAAAAAAAACACAACAGAAGTGCTGTAAGCCTGCCAGCTACAATACACAGGCCAGATGTAACCACTGCAGTCACTCATTATGATAAAATACTCATCTGGAGAAGCTGACAACTGTAACCTTGTGCTGCTGAGAAATCACACAATTCAAGGTGACTTGTGAAGCGGTTCACGTCAAGCTGACGCACTTCAAACATCCCTGAAGTTCTAGGAGGGACATTGCTTGAAAAGGATTATACTGATCTTTCGAAAGTAGTTGTGCAATACAATAACTGCTAGAATTTTTGTAATCTCTCTTAGAATATTTGAAGGAGTTACAAAGCCTAGTCAACACAACTGATTATCGGTTTATAAAAGCAGCCTGCAGTACAGCAGGATTGCGAACAAAGGCGGCTTAAGAAGATAAGAAGAAGCCAACAGCAAACAACACACGTCTGCATTTATCAGAGAACACCACACCTCAGCAGAAGCATCAGATCTGACAAGCGTCCGCTCCTTTCCAAACTGTGTTTCTGACAGCCGGCTCTTTGGCATTAAACGTGTGACAGAATTAACGAGCAGAAAGAAGGCACCGCCATATGTGTTACGGTGTGGCTTTCCACAATGAACAGACAGGATAATGACTATTTCCAGGCTAGTCTTATCTGATCCAGGATACAGGATTAAGAGACAAAAAGATCTTTCAGTACACAGACTTTCTTTTCAGTCTTTACAGATAACAGAGATTTACAGAGGCGCAGCCTATTTAGCAGCTGTCAGCACTAATGTATTAATATATATGATTAAAGGGGACATTTCATTTTGCTATCCAATTCAGGTAGCTGATGAGTGTCCAGACTTCACTAAACCTTCAGCAGGAACAGTACTGAAGTGCAATAGCTGCTACCACAGAGTTTCCATTACATTGCAGTCTCTAATCCAGCAGACTATTTGTTTTCATGCATTAACAGTCTTCTGTTTCAGAGACATTAGGAGATTCTCAATAATATGAACAAATGTAATAAGATGAACAATAGAGTGACAAATGCTTTTTGCATTTGCTGTGAATTGAGCAGCCTGGAATAAATGAAAACAGATTTGCATGAACAAATAACAATTCTGGTTGACAGAATAGTAAATGAACAGCAAGTAGGAATAGTAATAATAATAATTGATGTTTTAATTAAAAAAAAAACGTCCACAGACATATTGTATTCATAATTAAAGAGTAAATCTGCTTTTAAAAAGCATTATGCTAAATTCAGCTTTTTAATCCTTTGCACAAAGAAAGACAACAGAACATTAGAGACAACATCCTGTCCTTCAGCTTTATTTCAGTCAGAACATCTTAAGCCCATGACACACTCCTAGCTTCCCAGTGATTAGACTGACTCAATCCAATTAGCGCTTATAAGACGTTTCCTATTTCAACCTGTCCTCACTAACGCAGGTAACAGCTCCAGGGTCTCAGTGTTGACTGCGCAACCTCTGACCATGTTGTCGATGGATAGCAGAGCAGTGTCACTGAGCAACTGTTTTATATCCTACAAAAAATCTTGGGACTGGTTTCCAGGACAAACCTCTAGATAGATATAACTACGAAGGTTGAAGCTAGTCCTCTGCATAGAAAGATGAATGTCTAGCCTGAAAATGTCACTTTTATGTTTCAGAAAGTGTCACAGTGATTAATGTTTTTAACAATCTGACTGGATTTCTCTGCATACTGTGATATAACATTAAGGCTAATTTCCAGAACTATTCCTACAGATACAATTATACTTTGAAAAGAATCTGTTTATCTTTAATGCTAGATGCACTTGTGTGCTTATCTACAAAATCCCCAGTATTAAGCCAGCATCCATAAACGATAAAAACAGGAGCTCCTGGAGCTCATGCTGTATATCTCTCACAGCATCACTTACACCCACTTCACCTTTCCTATGAGTCAGGGCAACTGATCCATATGGGAGTCTGATAGAAAGCAAAAGAAATGTGTTGTGATCTCAACACAGCCCACTAGCTAGAATACACAGGCCAGATGTAAGCACTGCTGTACCTCATTACTATACAAAACTCATCTGGAGAAGCTGGCAACTGTGACTTTGTGCTGCTGAGAAATCCAGCGATTCAAGGTGACTCTCGAAGCGGTTCACGTCAAAATGATGCACCTCAAACACCCCTGAAGCTGTAGGAGGGACATTGCTTGAAAAGGACAACTGATCTATATTCTCTAGCTAGTTATTTGCAGACAAGACAGAGACAGGTATTATAGCAGCCCTGTGTCATTGGGAAGAACTGATGAATGTGTGAAATGCCGGACTACCCAAACAGCGACTGGACTGCTTCACAAAACAGCATGTGTATTTCGTGTTTTTGAAAAAGCAGAGCCAGTCTGCACTCACATCAAAGACAGCATATCTAAATAAATAAAGTAGTCATAAAAATAGCACGGACTCAAAAATGTATTCTGCTTTCATCCTTTCACTAAGGTATCTGAATGGAATTGATTGAAAGGAAAAACATGAACTGAATTGATGGGCAAAATTCGACATGTATACGCAATGCAGATTTAAAATGACGGCTTTAAAACGAATTAAACTGCAAAAAACAAAAAAAAACAAACAAAAAAAAACCAGAACTAAAATGGACAATTAAGAAAATCAATCTCCTTATATGATTTGAAGTTTTCTGTTGGCGAATAACTCCAAGATAATTACATAGCTCAGAAATGGGCTCAAAGATGAGCTGACAGAATTGCATTAATCTTGGTATGCTTTTAGCACCGTGTGCTTTGCAACTGTGACCTGCGCACTAATCAGATCTTCAAATCCATTTTCTCTCATAAAACCTGGCAACATTCCATGAATTGACAAACTGCCATAGGTAGAGTCTACTATTTTCTGGCCTCTGTGCTCTTGCAGAGAAACTCTGGAGAAAAAATGTGCAGCTATAAACTCTATATAAACAGGAATGTTTACTGTATAATGAAAATATGATGTTCCAGATCACTGGATTGCTTTTCTAACTGACTCTAATGAGCAGAGGAATAGAAATGTAAGCGTCAGCACAGCAGCAGTGCAGCATATGTTTAAGCAGGTGGAGCCACAGGGATTTTGGGAACTTTTGGAAAGGCAGGTGGGATGCTGGGATTCTGGAGATGGAGCTATATACAGGGCACATGAGTAATTGGGCTGAGTCGGAGAGGAGAAACCTCACCAACCTGCAGCAATCCCCGGCCAGAGAGTTCGGCGAGGGTGGACCTGTTCCCTCCATCAGTGGCGAGAAGCAACGGTCCAGATCTCCATCTTCCTCCAGGGAGCAGAGAGGAGCGTGCTGCTCCCCAGCCTTCAGCCTCCATCCGGAGTACTCCTCCTCAAACACTTCGTCATCACCCATCTCCTCACTGCACACCTCGTTCACCTCCAGCAAGACACTGGATGGCTTGGCACAGGAGGCCAGCTCGCCCAGAGGCAAGCTGCCCGCTGTGGAGGAGCGTGGGAATGGGAAGAAGAAGCGCAGCAGATTGGAGCTCTTCTGAATGTCAGCAGGGTGAGCGCTCGCGTAGCTATATGTGGTGGAGAAGGAGGTGTGTTGAGAAGGGTAAAGAGGAGGCAGGCAAGTCAACTTGACCACGAGAGTCTTGGCCTGGTGCCCACATTCTGCATCTCCTTTCGTATTAGAGCGCAACTCGCCATCTGAGCATGTGCGTTCAGCGAAGTGCAGACTGCACAGCTCGTCCATCTTCTGACCCACGTCATTCAGGGACTTGGAGAACTTGAGCGTGCTGGCATGTGGCCGGAGGTTGACCGAGGGCTTTAACAGCGAAAGCCACTCTGCTCCAAAGACAGATTTATTTTTGGGTTTGATGGGTGAATCAGGACAGAGAGTTGTCAGAGTGATGCTCTGTGATGGCCAGCATTTGTCAGTGGAGTTGAGCAAAACCACAGCAGTCTGTGCAGGTTTCTGAGAGAACTGCTCCTGAGCTGGAGCACCGGCATTAGAACTGCACAGCAGGACCAAAAAACAAACAAGCAAAAAAAAACACACAGACAAAAACATGGGACAGGAGCAGGGGCGAGAAATAAGCAGAAAGAATAATGAAACAGAGACATGCAACATGCAATACACAGCACGAGAACTGTGAGCTGAACAAAATAAATGACACATAAAAACTCAGCAGAAAAGTATGAGTCAAAATAACGGCCCTTAAATGAAAGCCTTGACCTTTGCTGGTTGCTAGCCTTATAATTTTCATTTCTAATGCAGTGATGTACCTGCTTTGAGGATATGAGAACACACAGCAGCACATGAAGAAGCTCATTTTAAAAATACGAGGAAAGCTAGGTGGTACCTGCAGATGTCCTGGTTTGAAGGTGTGACAGATGTTCGAGAGAAGCCACAGGGGGTGTTCACAGAAGTCGGGCTCCCTGCCTAAAAGAGGGGAAAAAACAGAGTTTAAATGAGAGAAGTAGACACATAGTCAGCACTTCAACTCATGTCATGTAAGCACATCACCTGAACTGTGTCAGTGAATGAGGAAATGAAAGTTTCATAATAGCTTACAACAACAAAAATACTGAGCAGTTTTAATTTATAAGCAGTTTTATGCCTTATTTTTTCCAAGTGACACCAGAAAATATAGACATCACATTTTTGTCATAGATACACATACCATAGGCCATGCTTAATTTCTCCATGTCCAAGACCAATTAGCTATTGATTCACAGTGCAGCACACAGAGAACTTCTACTGCCCAAAGCTGGATAATAATCAATATAGAGTGAAGTGCTGACCTTCATTTGAAAGGCATGAGCACTCATTACGCAGAGCTTTCAATGAATAATATTTTGAGATGCAATTATTCAGAGCAAGTAATCCAAATAATGCAAACAAAATATAACAACTGATATTGTTCGAAAAGTGGAGAAGAACCCCAGCTTGTATAATTAACCCTTGTGTTATGTTCACTCTTTGGACACTTTGGTACTGCTTGAGACGTTAATGGAGTTTTAAAAGCACTACTGAAATAAAAATAAAATACAGAAAAGTCCTTTCCACACTGTCTTTATCTCAATCCCAAACAATATAGATAACATTTGTGATTAATGTTTGCAATTACTAAATCAAATTTAAAAATTAAAGTGTCATTTGATTTTGTGGCAAAGTTATAATTTGTGTAACAAAATTTACTATAATAAAGACCTTGGTGGCATAAATCTAGAATAAATTATTATTAAAACATTATTTTGATTATACTGGTTTATCAAATCCAGGTGATGAACAACAATAGAAGCGTGAGAAAGAAAGATTATTGCAGTGTCAGGTTGTGAAATACAGCTCTCAAAAAAAAAATGCATCTGCACTTTTAGCAAAAATATAAAATGGGTCAATTTGTCCCGAACAACACACAAGGGTTAAAATACATTTTTTTTTCCTCAATAAAAAGATAGTGTGTGAAAATTATTGTATGTCTCTGGCATGTTTACTGCTCGGTGATCCTGCAAAGGTGCAGAGATGTGATTATACAGCTGAACACTGCAGTACCTGTACAAATCACTGTGTGTGAAAAGGAAGATGGAATGTTTTTATGGGGGTTTTGTGTGTGTGTGTGTGTGTGTGTGTGTGCGTGTGTGTGTGTGTGTGTGTGTGTGTGTGCACATAGTGACTAAGCGCAAAATTTACATCAAATTATTCTGACTTCCTGCAGTTCCACTGGTCCCCCAGGAGGTAATCAGCACACACTGTGTATATTTAAACATGATCCCAGTTCTGGCATTTAACAGAACTCTACATGTATGCGCTCATACACACAAACAACGTTACAGGAAGTGTGCCTACATTAACTCCCAGACTCCAGAGGTGTCACAAATAAAAAAATATTAAATGCTAAACGCTTCATTAGGCAAATCCTCCTTCCAGCACAGAAATGTTTTGTTGTGAAACACCCGTCTAACGTATGCTTACACACAGTACAGGCGTCAGTGATTCTGAGCATAAGCTAAAAATACAGCAAACTTTGAACTTGTGAAATTATAAGCAATCACGAGTAGAGATTATCGGTAAGAGATATTTGCACAACCAATAGGGAAGAACTTAATGCAGATATCAAAGAGAAATGAAAGTCAAGGGAGGGAGGAAGTATGTTGTTACACACTGTAGTCTTTGCCTGCTATTTAGACAGGCTGTATTTATTACACTGGTTGGTTAATAGTTAAGGAGGCTGCACTGACCACTAAATACATGTCCTACTATCCTTGTGAGGACCTTCCGCAGACAATTATTACCTTTTACACTTAGGGTTCTTTTTTTTTTCTCCAAAAACAAGCCGATTCCCCTGTATAGGAAGAGACTATCATCTTAACCAAATGTCCCCCCAAGGTGAAAGCAATCAGATATTCCTATATTTGCTACCCAACAAGATATAAAAAATATGCCTCTACACACACACACACACACAAATATTATATGCTCTATAAATCCATCACCATATAAGCCAACCTGCACCCTGAGGAGGCACACAGTGATAAATCTAATCTCACTACAGTAGTGGGCAGAAGCCTTTAGCAACAACACACTTAACGCTGCATTTATTAATGGCTAGTTTCTGTGTAGTCATTCCCAGTCCCTCCTACTAGGTACTTATCATTTCACATGGCCTGCAGACAACCTAAACTGCTCATTTAACCACAATATTCCCCTTTCAAGCAAT
>JAUCMX010000002.1:14120291-14250291 GCA_033459395.1 Hemibagrus guttatus | reverse complement strand
AAAAGTACTGAATACATCTATATTCAGTAGCCAGTAAAAACAGGCTCTCATATATGTAGGCTTTAAAAAATGTAACATTGTACAGAAAGACTGGTTTGAGCTTGGTAATTTCAGACGACAAAAAAAAACCTAAAATGTGCCCACAAAAAAAAGACTAGTCAGGTCTATCAGTGCTCAGTCTGTACACCCACATCCCATGCAACCGAAACGCGAGTGCTCATTTGCAGCATGGTGCAATTATAACTAGGCACACGATGTTGCTGTACAATATGTATTATTACACATAATGCAATAATTACTGTCTTGCAATTATTACATTTTGGGAGCCAGTGTGATGTATGTGTATGTATGTATACATACACATACATATACATATGCAGTTTGTAGATATACAGATACTGATCTTAACACTTTATTAGGCCATGCAAAAGAGAGACCATCAGATAGGACTATTACTGATCATCGGGTGCAGGATCCAGCACAGCAGAGACACGGGCATGGCAGGCTGCTGTTCCTGATTTTTTTTTTTAGTCCTTAGTGTTTAGAATTCAGCCACCAAAAATATCCAGCCCTCAACAAATCTATGAACGGAAACTAATCTCTGATGAAGGCCGAAGGACACTTAACACATACTGTGTATGCAAAAAAATGTGCGCGATGCACTTGTACTAGCACGTACTAATGTCACACACACAAATGGGCAAGAGACCATGTGATCTGTTCTCACTTTGATCTCTCTCTATAGCAAATAAGGAGGTGTGCATTTTTAAAAGCTTTACTTGAGTGTAAAAGCGAGCGTGAGTTCCGCACACAGTCTCACACATGGACCAGAGAACATGTCATGTGATTTTCATATACTCTTCTGTTAGATGCTGAGCTTCTGTTCCATATCAGAGCCAGAGAAAAGGCCTCCAGAAGGACACACACACACACACACACACACACACAAATGGGAAGTAAACATTGTCACACACACATTCACAGGTAAGCACACAAAACACAGATAGGCACATATACACAAACACGAATACACACAGTGACACACAAACACACACACACAGAGAGCGAGAGAGAGAGCGAGAGAGAGAGCGAGAGAGAGAGAGAGAGAGAGAGAGCGAGAGAGAGAGAGAGAGATCAAATCAGACTATCAGACAAAACAGAAATAACCAAAAAGAGTTAAGATTAAATTAAGTTTAAATTAAGATTAATTTAATTCAGGCCCTGAGTTAAATAGACAACACGAATTTGTAGCTCAGAGTCAGTAGCGGAACAGTGTGAATGTTGTGCTGTTCTCCTTCAAATGAACTGCACTAGTTAGAAAAACAGTATGCGAATGCTCTAAGTAAAGTGAGGGAAACTGTGCATCGTGGTGCAGCGCAGCAACAGAAGAACATGTTCTTTAACATTTACTCCATCTTCTTCTTACTCACAGCTCCTACCCATACATGTTACCATGGAGATGGCAGTGATTGAGGACTCTGTTCAGTATGAAGGATAATTTCAGCCAAGCTAGCCAGCAAGACTCACAGCTTTCAAGCCCTCATACACATAATTTCTTTTACACTCTCTTGACATGGTCTAACCTCATTTCTATAACTGCATTCATGTGTAAATGTGTTGGAGCAAGCGCGCACACACACACGGATCCACAGAAAGTGAGAGCGAGAGAGGGCATGTTTACAAGACAGCACATTTTCACAACTTTCATTTGTCTTCACGGCTCGTTCTTGACTGAACGTCGTACTGATGCTTACACACACCATTTAAACCTCTGTACTGTCACGAGCAAGAACCTACACAGACTGACGGCTTAAACACTGTACAAACGCTGCGTCTATGCAGCATCCACAAACATTTGCAGCTAGTTCGAAAAACAAACCGTGGTTATTAAAAGTGCAAAGAGAAAATGCAAAAAGATTGCAGGCTAGCAAACATTTCTAAGAACAAGCTGCTTTTTGAAATCACAGCGTCAGTTTTGTAAAACCTAACAGAGCAGAAGTGTGAGCAGTCACAAGCTTTTTATGTGGTATTTGGCGTTTTGTTTTTCGAAGATGCAAAAGAACTTTTTCCCTAATTCCTCTTTATTTCAATTGTTCTGACATGTTTGTAAGCCTGTGTGTGTGTATGCGATTGGCTATCAGCTGGAATGCAGAAACTGGCTTCATTGTGATAAGAGGAAGCAAGAGTGTTTGTTCACCACACCTCAATGATTCTCTTTCGTCTCGACTCTTCCATAGAACCCTGGAGCCATGGAGAATTTTGCATTAGCTGACCTTCATTTACTCATTCGCTTATCTTCTGAAAGTGCTTTATCCTGTTCAGGGTCACAGAGGATCCTGGGATGATGCAATGCTAGCACCATGAAAACACACATTCACTTACACCTAGGGGCAATTTAGAATAGTTAATCCACCTACAGGCATGTTTTCTGCATGTTAAAGGAAACAGGAAGCGCACACATACACAATTCTAGGTCAGAATCAACCCATGGACCCTGGAGATGAGAGGTAGTTGTGCTACCCTAAGGTGGTCTTTAGAGTATCTGATAGTGGGCCAAAAGTAGGGCTTATTGCAACACATCCTCTTCCCAGTTTAGATGATGACATTCTGGTGTAAAGAAATATCTCTGAATGTTTTTGGTCATCATTCAACATGGGATTAAGCCATTACAAGACATGTATATTTTTAAAAATCCTAACTTCTCTAAAGAAACGGTCACCATCTGAAGAATATTTATGATGATCTTAAAATTTAAAACAGCACATTCACCATCCAATGTCATTCAAAATTTCACTGCCAGAGAGTTCAACAGCAATGGCAGGCAGACAACAACAAATAGGACTACAGCTTCGAGGTTGCCAAGGGTGCACTGCCGGTACAATGAAGCACAAAAACACGTGCGGTCCTCCAGATTAAATGAGCAAGTGATAGAGAACGATGGAGGAAAGTAGAGCAGGGTAACGGCATGATCACTTCACACCATACAAACACAAATTAAAGCATCTTAATTTAAAAGTATTAAAGCATCTAAATTAAAAGTAGCTTTATGTTATAAAACGACCCCCTCCCCACCATCACAAATGGCTGAAAGATTATGTTCTGGATGATGTGCACAAATCGAGTCTCACAGGAGATTTTAGTCAGTTGCTTATATCAGTATGAAACTGGAAAGAAGAAGTTCCCCATAACCAGCTATGAATGTGAAACTATACTTAATTGCAACATACTAAATATTTGGTTGTCATGAACAGCTTCCAGTACTGCAGAAATTTGGGAAAATCCTGGACCTGCTAAATCCTTATGAGAATAACATTGATGAAAAACAGCATTGATCATGTTACACCCATATGGCTCAGTGATAAGGACTGAGAAGCATTTTCTCCAACATGCATGGGCCAGTTCTGGGTCACTGCATCCTGCACACAGTTGTAATTTTGAAAACACTCTTTCAGCAGAGTTACCATTAAAAAACGTGTAGCATCTTTTACTTGAGGCGAATTGATGGGACTAAAAAACTTGACCAATCCAGAGGCCAAAATAGCGTTGACAATATTGCTCAAGCAAATTTAGGACAGCAGAGCGCTATAATTTCCACTGAACATCCTAGTTGTAGGTCCTCAGTTAAATTCGAGGACGCATGAGAAGGGACAATAATAAGAGATTGAACTGAAACAGCAAATACTGTTAGAAAGTGCAGCTGTCCCTCCTTTAAGGTTCTCCCTCCCACTGTCAGTGTGGGGATTCTTAAGAAAGTGAGCCAAAACCTTCAGTGACTGAGTGACTGGACAGCTGGGGTTGTTAGCAGTACACTGAATTAGTGGCGATTGTTGAGACCAGGTCTGTACTACCTCAGCCTGTTGTTCAATGTCCTGCTGTCTTATCCTTCATCCAGCTGTCTCTCACTCAGTCCATTTTTTATGTCCAAAGATTCTTTACAACAGAGAAACTCATAATTGTCTAGTTTCAAATGATAGACAGGGGAAATAGTGTGCCATCCCTCCCACCCACTCAGAGGGCACAGCCAATTTTGCTCCCTTGGCTCTCAGCCACGGATGGCTGTGGCATCGTCAGGCAAACACTCTTCTGTTGTGCCACTTGAGGACCCCGTCCTTTCATCATCTTAAAGGGAAACAGCAGTGATTTTCCCCCCGTCACTGCTGGCACAAGAACAGTGTCTGTAGAGCATTTTTGTATGGCACAGTTCAGCTCCTGCGTTGTAATGAAGGCAGTTAGACATGATGGAAATTCGCCAAACAAACACTATGTGAGAGAAATATGATCAGATGCTGTCTAGGGCTGAACAAGTTATTGGTAAACGAAGATATTATTTAGAAATACCGACCATACAGAACAGCGCAACGAATCCTTGATGTTCCAGATAAATGTTTAGCGAATTTCATGATGACCTTTAAATGATAATTGCAATCATTTTCAAACACAGTTTGAAAAGTCAGCAGTGAAACATTAAGCATTCACTAAACCACTAATGTCTATGATATATCAGACTGTAGTAGCAGTATTTTTTGTTTTATAGTTTGGCTTGGTTTTCCAGGGACAGTTAGGCAACTCTTCTGTAGCCTTTCAGTGCTTCATGTTGATTTCATCTGAATAATACACTACACGCACACAGCCACTTGTCACACCCAGCCAGCAGGAGTCTTTGACAGCTATCCAGACTTCCATACTCCTCAAAACTGTTTCACAGCTATGCAGTTAGCACATAGGAGGTTTACAGCAAGTCAGCTGTGCCTAGAGCTTACAAGCCTGATTCTATAATCAATTTTTCTTTCAATGGGAGATGATTCTCTCAACACCACTACTGTGTCTAATCATTAGAACACTCTAAATACTGGCGTTATTCCAAAACCATCAACCTCATTTCAAGCAGCATTTGGAATAAATGTGTTTGTTTACGTTTTTTTTTTTTCTTTTCGTCTTAGGCAAGTATCTGTGTCAGATACAGTGAAAGACAGTGACCAACATGCACCAGTCTGCCAGTGTACTATGTAATAATACTGCTTTCAGACATTTTAATATCATTTTATAACTTAGATCGGAATGAAACAGAAAATCTAGAGAAGGTCCGACTGCTGACTCTGCCTCGTCTACCAGTCAATTAAATTAAATGAATCTGATTGAACAGCAGATTTATTTCTGTAAATCAGTCTAATAGAGTGTTTCAGAGTCTAATTTAATTACTATAACAGATTAATCAAAAGCCTAAGCAAACACATAATCCTAGATCTGGCAACGTGTCACTCTAATACTTTATATAACTATGTTTTTTTGTTTTTCGTAGAACGTTTCATAGAAAGGCCTGTTCTTGGTGTAGAAGCTGACCATTTGTTCATTATTTGACCAATAATTTCTGAAGCCATGAATCGAGAGGAAAGAAAAGTCCTCTACTGCTGTACATCCTCTACTGCTGTACAAAATCCTGACCTCAGAGGCATCTACAGTACAACATATTTTATAATCCTAAAACAAACTATTGTTGCAGACAACCTACACGAATGTCATGAACCACACAAACACACTATTATGATTTTGAACGTGAGCAGAGGTAATGTGATCAGTGAGCAGTGGGGGAAAAGCTGGAGCAAAAACAGAAGCCATGGTCGCTGTGGCAAGACACAAACGGGTACTGAAATGTACATACATTTCACAGGAAACCTGCCTGAGTGTTCTTTCCTGTTTCAACACTCAAATCTCACATTTCCTCCATTTTTTAGACTTGGGAGTGCAGAGAACAAGCCAAGGATAATTCATTCTTATAGTGATGCCAGTGTCATTAATGTGATTTAGAACAAATGCAATAAACAGGAGCTCACAGTCAAAAGAGTAGACAGTGGCTGATGTTACACATCTAATCACAAGCCTGCTAACACCACCAGAGCTGAGGACTAGAATATCACACTCATATCAACAACATGTAGATGCACACACACAGACCCCTGGTCACAGCAGTGTGTGAGAACAGGAAGCAGTGGTAAGCAGCAGAGTCCTTTTGTCCTGTAGGATGACTGGATGAAACCATTATCAGCCCCCAAGAATCAGACCAGTGTAACATGAGATTTGATTCTTAACTGTGGGGAATTCCATCTGACTGTATAAAAAGGCATTAATGTGCATGTGTGCACGCATCTGTATCTGTTTCAAGTCACAGACACAGAGAGGATGGGATACTGAGATGATAGGAGTGATGAAATAATGCCTGAATTCACAAAGTGTTATACAAGCCGCTTAGGAAAGAGATGCGTGTGGATATCCTAATCTGATACAGCAAGTAATTCCACGCCTGAAAAAAAAAAATCTAACGTGTAGAACCAGTGGTGCAGTTACTCCATTTATAACAAGTTGATCCCAATCTTCTTCTCACTGACTCAGGCCTATGAATCCTAATTAGAGTGTTCACACAGGGAGCTTTGTACCCCTGGTTCAGAGGCAGTCTATCGTCTTTTTATAGAGAACAGAGGAAGGAGTTGTACTGTATTTATCATTGTATCAATCATTAAAATACTCTGATAAGGATTCAAGGGCGCTACGTTGGTCATGACAAGCTTGAGGCATCTGATCAATTCAAATTTAAAACTGGAAGGTGACTTTACTCGTGACATCGCTATGATGTAAAATACCCATCAATTAGAACAGAGCTGACGCCAAACCAGACTATTAAATCTTTTACATAGTTAAAACAGCGCACTTCATTTTATTTAAACGATTTCTTGTCTTTTACAAAAGCCAGATTGAGCAAAGGGACAGACACCTCAGTGAGGGACGTCTTGACATGTTCCTCATCCAGTCTGCCTCTCCCCCAACATGTTGGATAAACTGCCTATAGTCCCGTAACCACTCAACTCAGCCTTCCCCTCCCCCTTCCTCCAGCCAGAGGATTTTCACACAAAGCCTCCAATTCAACTTAGCTAATCACTAAGGATCCAGATAAAAATCAGATCAGCCTGATACTGAGAATCTACATCTCTATTTCAGAGGAAACATTTAACAGAACTGTGCGGCGGAATTAAAGTATACAGCAGGCTAATGGCTAATGCGAGCTCAGCCTCGCTTTGAGGAGTGTATTATTCCGTCATAATCGAAAAGCTGTTAATCAGTCATAATGGCAGTTAATGGCACTGAGTGAAGAAGTACACTGACTGAGGCATTACAGTACATAAGGCAGAAGAAGCCACGAGTGTTGAAGCTGATGGCAAATCTGTGGACGTCAGAGTCAGTGTCACAAGCCATAAGAGCTTTACAGGAGTATCAGAGAACCATCTCGGATCTCCAGGAACAGACTACTACTGTCATACCATAACCGACCCCTGTGACCTAACTACAGACATATAGCTATACTATACCCTATGTTCACATTACACACTCCAGCAAAACATAAAATGACTGAAGTAAATAAAAGCAGGAAATGGGACCGTAGAAGTTATCAGGATAAATGTAGGGGAGATCGAGTTGTACAGACACACACAGGCAAGCAAGGAAAAGAGCAGTAATTCTTTATCAAGACTCACAGCAAGGAAAATGAGAAAGCACCAACACACAAGTGCCTCATCATCTTCCAGCAGGCCTCACCATAACAACGGCGGAGACAAGACTGTCCTCGGAGTGTTCCTCTGTGCACGAGTGTTCCCACACAACACACTCATCTTCAGGAAGATCAAGAGTAAACCAAACCACAAACACACAGCACAATCACAAGAATGTGGGGAAAAAATATATTTGCAGCTTTTACCTGAAGCTTCATTTTCCAACAGGAATGCATCGGTGAATCCTTTGTAAGGGAGGCAGTTACCTCCCTCTCCTTCTCTTTCTCGTAAGCACACACACACACAAACAAAGCCTTGTTGGAAAGGTTACATGTCCCCTGTGTAAATCCAGTGGGGGATGAAGTGTTGCTGAAAGCAGAAGTGGCACAGAAGCAGTGCAACAGCAGGACAAACACAGGCCCTAAATGATGGCTCACACAGGCACACACAGGCACACATCCAGCTACAGTAGCAGTCTGCCCTACATTCACCTTTCCCTTGTACACTCACAGATACACACACTCCCTTGGCCACTACTTGTCCAGGCTTGCTCCAAGCTCTCAGATCCACCCACAAAACCACTTCCTCCAGCTGACTCCAATCAGCATGGATGATCTGATAAATTATTCATGAAGAGGCTGAGCCTTGGATGTGCTTTGAGTTTCAGCCCCTGTGCTTAGAGCCCGCCTTCCTGCTCACTGTTTGATGTCAGCTTTACGAAAAATAAAGGCCCTCTCTCTTTCCTCCAGCAGCTCCATTCGTCTGACAGAGTCCTTAATGCCGTTAAAGGCTTCCACAAAAAGATGTCCGTGTCTTTTCTTGACACAGAGGAGCTAAAATGAAGAACAGGACAATCACACAGAGAAAAAAAAAGGAAGGACATACATAGATAAGGGGGGAAGGGGAGGAGGCAGCATTTCGGGGAGCACATAAGGCAGAATCTAATTTGTTAGAGAAATTACCATAGCTGAAACTAAGCCTGCTCTACTCTAGCCTGGATTTATGTTGCATTAATCGAACCACAGGGCTCATCTGCTTCACAAAGAGCACACACCACACTCCCCACTACAGCTCAGTCCCTTCACAGCATGAGCCATTCAACTAGAATTTATTTCGACAATAATATAGCCTTCAGACAGCAAATGAGATAAAACAGCCTGTAAAAATACACATAGAGCAGCGGCAGGCTGTAGCTACGATGGTGTTTGTAGCATGTCTCTTAATGCCACGGGTGGTATTTACATTACTGAGCACAATATTAAATAACACAATGCTTCATTTAGCATGCTAGGGAAAAAAAATGCACTACATTTTGTTTTATTCATTAAATAGCATATATGACAAATAGAGTCACAACCTATGTCTGAACCATATTATTAAAACCAGATGGGTTATTTTATTTTATTTTTTAAAAAACCTACAGTTTATCTTAAGTCTTAGCTATAAATACATAAACATTTTTTCCATTTCAGTAACAGATCATATCTCAGTACCAGCAGATCATAGCACTTACTACAGAACTGCTCTCTCTTGATCTCGCTCATACACACACACACACACACCCCTATTTCAATACTTTTAAACAGAGCTGTATCAAACTAATGCTTGTATATCTTCCAGTCAGATTCAGTGGTCTTATACAAAGTACCCAAATAAACACATCAACATTAATGTGGTAACTACATCAAAACACCTACGCAGGTGACTAGATCTGTTTGTGAATCCATAGCTAGCCGCCTATGCAGATCACCAAGTAAGGCTAGGGTTAGAGTGAGAGCTACTCCTACGCTCATACATAAGGTAACTTTATCAGGGTAGTCTCATTTTTCTTTAGTTTAGTGGCAGATGTGTTTTTTTTTTTTTTGGGTTTTTTTTTTGGGGGGGGGGTCATCTTAGGTCTTAATTTTTATGTATATAACTCTATGAATAAATGGTGTAGGTAATAACATGTATATGATGTTTAAACTACTTCTATTGCAAAGATGTGAATAATGTAACAGGATCGCACATCAATATAGTAAAATTCTGAAATAAATCACTGAAACAAAATAACTGGTAAAATGTGTCTAACACAGACACACTTCTAATGCTTTAGAGAGAGAGAGAGAGAGAGAGAGAGAGAGAGAGAGAGAGAGAGAGAGAGAGAGAGGGGGTGAGTGCATGTGTGTGTGAGAGAGAGAGTGTGTGTGTGTGTGCGCATGTGTATGCGTGCGTGAGGTGAGTGAGTGAGTGAGATAGAGAAGCATCATTCATGTTTACATGCATGTTGCTCTAAAGGTTGCAGCATGATGGTTGAAGATGAATGAATGAATGAAGGGGTGGATGCTAATTAAGAACAGAGCACATTAAGACACTTGCAGCATATGCACTAAGCACACTCCTTGCACATTTCACTCTTGCTGTTCTGTCCTATGAAAATGCCTTCCTTTCCATTCTAATTGGCTGCTATTAAAACTCCCAGTCTAGACTTTGGTCAGTCAACATGAGTGTAAGCATGAACATGAGCCTAGATGGCAAGTGGCCACTGCTTTCTGTACTCAGCAAGACAAAATGTGACTATAGCATCTGCACTCTTTTGAGGAAATGCACAGAGACATTATGCTTATTTGTTAGAGTGTGATTAATTGGTGTTTTGTAAATGCTGGCGGTAATAATAATCATCATTTAATTAAATCATTTAATTAAGACAAAATGTAAGTGACTAGAGAGAGAGAGAGAGAGAGAATATGATTATTATATCAAATCATAAATTTAAATATTAGTCCAAGCGTTCCAATTCTAGTTTTATGTTTCACTTTAAAACCATTAAATGTTAAGCCAAATTTATTGACAAAGAGTGAATTTTATGGATCATATATTATGGACCTCTACGCTGCTGCTGTATTGAATTTTCCAGACCTTTAATACTTCATCTACAACAGATTCACAAGAAGTTATTTTCCCATTGAGAATGAGTGAGTGAGCAAGAGAGAGAGAGAGAGAGAGAGAGAGAGAGAGAGAGAGAGAGAGAGAGAGGATACTGTAGGTAAGAAAACCAAAGAGGGCTGACGTCTCCATAAAGAAGACATCAGATAACCCGCAGGGTGTGAAATTGCAATGTAATAGTCCTTTTTGGCTTTTATTCAAAAATAAAATCATACATACTAATGGGAGCCAGAGGCCCTGTCTCTTCCAGTGAACTCTCTCCATCAGGACTGTGCAGGAGATTGATAACTGGTGGAGTGCATACCAGATCCATCAGCCTCAAATACAGACCTATTCCTCCAGCACTATGTTCAATATTTTTCATCAGTAGGGGCTAAAGTGGGACACATAAGCACCTGTCTGCAAATGCAGTATATTTGCGAAATATAGTTCCACTCTATGCACACTCATTAATATTCATTAATATTCCACCTGAGCATGCTTATAGAAACTACTTAAAAGCACAAGAGTGAAATGGCACACACACACACACACACACACACACACACACACACACACAGGTTTGTTCCCATATATAAGTCATGCCCTGTCAATCCAGTGGGTGATTTTCTTTAGCCATGTATTTTAAACTCATTTTTAGTTTTACAAAAGCTGCTGGGTATCATCAAAATCTGAAGGAAAATTACGAAGCCAGCATGTCTGCCTTCAGCAGCTTTTCAATGCAATTAACAGTCAGTCACTGCTATTATGTGTCCTAATTCATAAAGCTGAACATAAATACAGTCTAAAGTTTAAGCTAATGTCCAGTCAGCAGGATTGTTCCTTGAATAAAGTATGCGAACAGAAATAACGCAGTATTTCTGCTCATATTCAGCTTACTTCCCATCAGCTTTCTATATTTTGACTGGCTATTCTGGACTGTGCTGAATAGCTCAGCTGGAACTGGAAAAGGAAACTGGAGAAGGAAAAATGGTAAATTCAGGTAAATTCAGCGAGAAATCTTTTAGAATCATTTTAGCATTACGCCTAATTCATCAAAAATGTTGCTAACAGTCTGGAAGTGAAAGCTTAGTGCAGGTGGAGGACATGACTGCATGAATGAAGCAGTTTCATGTGCTGGTTTGGCTCCAAAACAGTTACAGGGTGAACACAAATTCTAGGTGGTGATGTGGAACTGCGTGATCAAGCAGCTTAGTCAGATAGAACAGTAAGGAAACTGACGCTGCAAGCTGGACCGCTTACAACAGACTCAGAGAAGTGTCTCCCATGTTAGAAAAGCAGAGACGGACTGATAACATACCGTATAATAGTATGACAAGTCATGATCTAGCAAAAACACTACACAGGTTGTGTAATCAATTTCAGAACAGTTGATCCTGGTGACATCTGTCCTGTTTTACTTTATTGTCATCGAGGAGCATTACGGATTTAAACATCGAGGTCTAACTCATTACCATCTCCACCAAGCAACAGGCTTGAAGAGTGATAAAAAGTGAGCTTACAGTATAGGAATATGTCCTTATAATAATTATATAAGACGTATATTCAGTAAGCATCTTAACAATTCCAAGAACGGAAGTTAAAACAAACTATACAATGACTGACATTATTACGAGACAGATATTGTACTATCGAGAAAATGTACTAAATGATAGAGAACAGAGAACAGTTTGTTGTTCATTTTATTCTGCAACTATCAGAAGACCGTAAAGCATAAACTGCAGACTTGCATGTAAACAACAGAAGGCCATGTTGCTATAGCAACCGTTATATAACAGAATCCCAGTACACAGTGCCAGTATAGTTGACAGAGTTCAGTTGACATTAGCATCATATTACATAATGGTTCATGGAAGCAGCTTGATATTTTAGTGACATTAAGGTCGAAGCAGGAAGATGGATGAAATATTAGCACAGTGTAGTTTCATAGTTTAATGAGGCCTGTAAAATGTTCAGATGAATGTGAGGCGATGTGGAAGTGTAGGCTATTGATTTACTACCATTTACAGAAAGAGAGTATAAGAGAAATATGACTTTGTCAAATTCCTAATTCGAATGTGTTACTGACACTCAAACAGGGAGATAATCAGCAGGCATGATTAAAAAGAAAAAAAACAATCATTTGCTGCATCTTGGACACAATCACAATATACTAGAACAGGATTTCTCAGATTAACACTTTTTGTGGCCAGCGTGTTATTCAGTCATATTTGTTGACAGTATGGGAAAAAAGATCATGAGACGAGAGACGACTCGCCCTCCTTTGAGCTGGTGATAAAGTGATCACGCAAGATTTAACCGCATCTGATTGTGCAGGCAATGGTGAGTCAAATAGGACAGTTTTATATTTACAAAGATCTTTTTCAAAAATTTGGAGGCATTGGTGGCTCAGTGGTAGGTTACTCGCCTATCATGCGAAAGGCCCGGGTTCGATTCCAGCCAATGCCTCAAGCCCAGCCACTGGATGCAGTGCCGGTCCCAAGCCCGGAAAAATGGGAGGGTTGCGGCAGGAAGGGCATCCGGCGTAAAACCTGTGCCAAGTTGTTGTGCGGACCAGTCGGTCCGCTGTGGCGACCCCGAACAGGGAGCAGCCGAAAGCAACTTCTTCTTCTTCTTCAAAAATTTATTCAGAATGTTACATTAAATGTAACATAAATCATACTCAGATTTCCCAATGAAAGAATGCAAAAGTCACGGACACTGAACGTCAGAGAGACAAAAGACAAACGCAAACTTTCTATTCTGCAGTGAATATGAAAGAGAAATATGAAAGTGTTTTGGTTCTGCTGTCAGGAACCCTATTTATAATGAGACACATACTTTATGGGGTTTTTAAAAATAAAAAAAAAACTTCAAGAGAGGAAAAATAAGAGAGAGGCTGATGAGGGTGCGTCAGTTTATAGGTGCTATAAAGTAAGTGAGCACTTGTCTTGTAGATGTTCAACACTAAAGGTAACTATAAACGGTTAAAAAGCATGACGTGTCATTCGTAATATCATATCATAAGATAAGGAAACTTTATGAATCCTAAAGGAAATTCTTTTGCTAGAGACTGCTTCAGATTACAAGAGAAATAAATACAAATGAAAAATAAATGAAATAAACTATACATACAAAATGTATAGAAATCATGGTGTTATTAAAGGAATAAAACACTTCGGGATGTTCTGTTATAGGAAAATAATCCATACAGTATTGCACCATCACCGTCCCTTTAACAGCGTGTCCTGTCATGTTTCATTCCTTCTGTAGTTCAGCACGCTTTGCTCTGATCTGGCCTGTAGCAAAAAATATGTCGTCACAGCAGATTGTAACAGATCCAACCATGCTACGTTACATAATGACAGAAATACAATGAGAGCTTCACTGGTTCTTAATAAGCTTATAATCGTACACAGCCTTGGGTAGCAAATATTTTACTACCTATATTTCCTACACGCTACATATTTAAACTCCGAGCCGGAAAACATTGCAATTTGCTAGATCTTGTTGGAAAAGTCTGCAATTTGCTACTCTTGTTATGATGAAATGAAGAGGATTAAAGTGAAAAATGAAGTGTTTAAACATCATTCCTTGGAGCCATGATTACACACAGCTCAAATAAATCTCTCATAGTAGCAAAGGGAAAGCGTCTGAAAAGCAAAAAGTCTGTCATGACTTAAGTATTACTGCCACAGGAATATCTTCTAGGTTGACATTTAAGAGAATGCCTGAATACCATCTTCTGCCTTCCGTGAGGACAGAAACACAATGACTAGGTTTAACGCTGCTATTGACAGAGGTTTAGGGGGGAAAAATGAACAGGACATTTATCTAGCCTAGTTCTGCTGGAAGAAAAATAGCTCAGACAATAGACATTAACAATAACCCAGACCAGAGAGCATGAACGAGATTCAGTAAAAGTCGGGGGGGGGGACCAAGAGAGGCAGAGAGAAAGACAGAGAGAGAAAGACACAAGAGAGAGGCAGAGAGACAGACAGAGAGCAGAGAGAGACACAAGAGAGTGGCAGAAAGACAGAGAAAGAGAGACAGAGAGGGAGGAAGAGAGAGAAAGAGAGAGAGAGAATGAATTCATACAGATGGAGTTCAGTGACTCTGTTAATCTGTCTCAGGTTGTGGTCTGGGATGCAGCAGGACGAAGACTCTAAGTGGGAGCATTTCTAAGGACCTGGGTGGAAAACAGCACATGAGAAATGTTTTGATTGCATGCGACATTGCTTGACATTTGAGTTCCAACTTTAATGCAATAACACAGATGGGAAAATAGCGCTGGAGAACGGTGCAGCACTGTGCTGTGTGGGAGGCACCGGATTGTGAAGCATGCCTACACTGAATGCCACCGACTCGTTTATTGCTTCATAAAGCCGGGTCATGGTACATGCTGTTACCTCAGCGAGCGATCAGTCGTGTACTACTAAGACCAGAGCGGTATCTCTCAGCTCCCATAGAAATGCAAAAAAAAAAGAAAAAAAAAAAAAAAAAGATCAGCCTGTAGAACATGCAACGCTGCTAAAATCCTTCCTTTTCCAAGGGTTAATCATGTTCTGTACATTGTTTCTGAGAGTTAGCTAAAAATAATTACAACCAGATCCTTTCGTGGGTGGAAAAACAAATCGCCATAGCTAACAAAGCCCGACAAAATCCCAGAAAGTCAAGACACCACGTCATTCCCCAGAAAAGCAGACAGTAGGAGGAGGAGGTCCTCCTTAAGGAGTAGCCAAGAAGGAAATATCTGTTCGCTTTCTAGTATTTTAGTCAGGTTAAAAATGAAACCATTTCAGCTTGATTTAGAACGACTTAATTCTACATTTTGTAACAACTAAATGCCTCATGAATAAATGCCTACACATATTGTTTCATTTTTCTTTTTCACATGTGATCACTTGGTGAGAAATGTTATAAAGTTGCCTGCTGTATACGCAAATTTATTCTGTAAAAAAATCTCTACATTCAGCATTTCTGGTCAACAGCTGTTATTTTTCTTATTTGAAGGAGAACTAAATAGTAAACAAGGCATAACTAAACATAATATTACCAAATTTCATGACCAATTTAATTCTACAAACCTAGACTCAAAAAATCTAATTATATATAAAATATCTCTAAATATCTCTCAAACATCATTGGTAAAAGATTAGCGCTAACTTCAGTGAGCATATAACTTACCAGCTTAGATTTTCAGGCACAACTTGCCATTAATGCTGTGTGTCACTTCAGCTCATTAAAATGAAATCAAATACGCAAAGCCTCTTCACTCAGTTAAGCACACAAATGTGAAAACTGTCATGTTCTTAACCACAAAATATAGTACTATGTGCCTTGTAAATTCTTTTCCCCATTAAGTCTGCAAACAGGAAGAAGTCCAAAAAAATAGTCATTCCCAACTGTTTTTGTAACAGGCTCTTACAAGGATACATTTTCAGGAGAGAAAGTGAGGACAGTGGGGTCTCACTGAGCGACAGCAGGATAGACAGACTTCAGCCATTATGAGCCAGAGAACTGCACAGCCTAGCATTCAGCCTCATTTAACACACCTGATTCAACTCATGAACTGAACTGGACATGGAAGAAGAGAGAAAACACAAATCACTATAGACGTGTGGCCTTGAAGGACCCGAGAGTAACACACCAGACCTATAGAAAAATATCGAAGCACTTCATCAGTGTGCTGGACAGCATCACGCTGTTAGCCATTTCCTCAGTGGTGATAACAATATTGCACTTAAAACTGGACACAGGTAAACCTTCATGAGCTTTTACAGGAGAGTGATGAATCTCTTGAAATGTGAACTGGAATCCGGATTAAATAATAATGAATCTAGATTTCTGTTTATTTTTGATGCTTGAGCAGAATTTAAACCCATATCATTTTACAGAACTGCTTCACAAAATACAGAAATATGGAGCTTCCTCTGAAACTGTATTTGAATAAATACATCAGTTTGGAGGTTGCAGATGCTGGCTTAGTGGTTAACATGTTTGTCTTGCACCAGCTTGTATGTGTGCTTTCGGGGGTTTCCTCCCAGTACTCCGGTTTCTTTCCCCAGTCACAACACATGCATGATAGGCTGAACGGCATCTCTAATTTGTCCACAAAGTGTGAATGGGTGTGCGAGTGTGTAACTGTGCCCTGTGATTGATTGGCACCCCATCCAGTGTGTCCCCCGCCTTGTCACCCAAGTCCACTTGGATAGACTCCAGGCTTCCTGTGACCCAGTATGGGATAACCGGTTCAGAAAATAAATGGACGGAAATCAGGACTGTTAGTAGATTCGACGATTTCCCGTTGCGGCAATAACTTAACCATCAGATTTTAGGTATACACTACTTTTTCCGCCTTATTATATCCAATGCCAAAACTAACTTATTCTTGCCCTCGGCTAGTTGAACAGATAAGCCTTTGTTCAGCTCATATAACTTCATCAACAGCATTTATTTCAGCTGATTAAAACTGTATGCTATTAAAGGAATGACATGATTAAACAATGGCTTGATTCGCAGAACAGGACAACTGCATGATGCAGAAAAACACCTTCTGGTAATGTCTTTTCCTCAGCGGGGACACAGCACACACAAGCTTGTAATTAACCAGGTTTGTGTGTGGTGTGTGTGAGACAGAGATGAGAGGGAGAGAGAATTTATTTTTTTTTTTTTTTAAATCTTCTAAAATCTCTGCTTTTAAAGGCATTAAAACATCTGGAATTAAGCAGGCTAAACTTGGCTTAATCTGTCTGTGGCCACATTTAACCCTTGCTCATGCCACACTATTTGCACTTTTAATGTTTGCTGCTGAGGAAAAGTGAAGCAGCCTGGCATTAGTCTGGATGCAGGCGTGTTGCTAATGAGAGCAGGGCAAACACACCTGGACCAGGCTGGACTCCCAGACCTCTGTGGCCGCCACCAGCACCCATAAATTAGCGACGTGGTAATGAAAATGTCGTTTCTCATTTACTCTGCCTGAAATATATAATTTGCAGCACACCACATACATTTGCATAAGGCCACTCGTTTGAAAGCATGCTGCTGAACAGTGAGCGCATCCATTAGCATTTTGGATGTTCAAAGCAGAAAGTTTATAATGCCATTCTAAAGAGCAAGCAAAAAAATAAATTAAAAAAATGGACACTCATCATCACAAACATTTCTATATGACGTGATGTTTACACTTATGAATAGCAATATAAATACTACACATTATTCGCATTAGTCAAATGTTAGTTCAAGAATATGGCTGCATTTTCCATGTCAAGTGTAGGATTGAGTTCAATTTCACAGCACAACTTCTCTAGATGGTTTTGGAGGGTATGAAGTAAATCTGGGCTCGAGGATGGAGTTACAAATGAGGATTTATACGCTGTCATGCATAGTTCCAGTGGCAGTCCCTATCGCTCCAGGCTGTAAGTCTGACAGCTTACTTACTCTAAAAGGTCAGACATTGAAACATAAGACTTTTTAGTGACGCACATAGATGTGCAGATTTATAAGACAGTATTTGGTCACCAGAAGTTTAAGGAGCTAAACAACATTTGAAAAGTGTTATTGTGTTTTATACTCAACAAGGCAAAATCAGCCATAATCCTCCTGCTGATTCCTGGCTGCGAACAAACTTTATTTCCCTTTAAGGGTTGAGCTTAACTACAAATGTTCATTTAACTGTACATTCAAAAATGATAACCAGCCTTAGCAGGAGTCCCACCATTTTTAGGGCTTACATCAGCAGCAAACCCAGTGACGCATCATTATTAGGGCCGTGACACACCAAACTGACGTCAGAGAACTAGTGCCAAAAAAGAGGCTGAGGATTACCTCCCACTGCCATAGGTCTTAAGCTTGCATTTGAAGGCTCTATAAAGACAGACAGCTGAAAAGCACATACCTTCTGCGTCAGAGTGAAAGAAAATAACCGTGCAAAGAGGAGAAAATAGTATTAGTAGTAATTAGCAGCAGTATTAGTAGTAGTATTTATAGCTAAAAAAGGGAAAAAGCCCAGTATCATGGAAAAGGGTGGCACAGTGGGTCCCGTTGCCTGCTAACTACAGCAGATTTACGGTCATGCATGTAATTTTATTGCACTACTTAGTTTCCGCGTCTAATTTTTGAGTGGGAAGAATTCGGGTAATTCTGAAGTAGTTTCATTATTAGTAGAGATGAAGCACACATGCACACACACACAAACACCTATCTGTCTGACTGTCTGTCTGTTTTCTCTCTCTCTAAAAAGCTATTTATTATGATTCATTCAAGTAAATCTAATCTTGTCACACTAGTTTATCTCTGTGTATGATTTAGAGAGGACAGAATTCCAGATCTAAAGACCAGTGTATAATATAGCTGAGAAAAATGAACCATTATATTTTATCCTTTCAGTCACATTTTGCCCTGCAAACATCAATGACAGCTTTAACTTGCCAGCACTTGCACGTGACCATGGAATAAGTGGGATAATCCACAGCTAGGTGTGCATTAGAGGATCTTAATGCTTGGTGTCGAGTGATCCTTTGCCTCCACACCATGCAGTAAAATCGTGTAACCGTGGATTATCCCTTACATATATGATTGTTGTTTTTTATAGGCAAAATTTTCGATCGTAACACCTTAATGCTACACTGTCGAGTGGGTCATTTGCTTGTTCTGCTCGCTTTGCTTATTCCTCGCCTGCACAAATCTGCTGTGCTGAATGACCAATCACAGAGCTCTGTCACCTACCAGCATCCAAAACTGTTTCATCATGTATAATCACTGCTGACAAGAGCTCACTAGACACAGAGACACCTCAAACAACTGTAATCGGCCGCACCCATCAGTGCTTATTTGAGTACGGCACCTCACATTACATGCTATCAACATGCTTCCAATCAGCTGCTTGGTTCAACTCATATTAGCTGCGATAATCATACTACTAACGAAATAAATTGTTAGTGAAGAGTTTTAAACTTTGCCCATAATAAATTCCGATCTGAGATGAAACATTGATTGATGAACTGTTGAAAATCTAAAACAAAACACCACATTTAAAAAGCATTCCTAAGTACTTAAACATTTATGCAGGCTGATAAATTCATTACATTACGATTTTGTCTTTGTCAGTACAAAACACCAAAACCACCAAATAAATCAGACTGTCATGAGATATGTTTGTAGCTTTATTTTGTCATTTCCGTTCTACATGTGACACTGTTAGCATAATAACTCAACAATAATCAGTAATGCTAGCTCCACCGCAAGCACAATCACTAAAGGATATACCTGGAACCACTGGCACTAAACCAGTGACCCATTTTAAAAAAGCACCCAAAGTTCTCATTTCTCTTCCAGTGTTTGTGCAGTGGGTAAAATAGAGTGTGTGATATGAATCATGTGTTCAAGCCTACTCAAAGAAAGTACCCTTCTTTTGCATAGAGATAGCTAGCACTATTTTGTTGGTATCAACATTAGAAGCTTATAGTGAAAATCGAGATGATTGCACTTGTTAGAAGAGGATTCTGCTCAACAGGTCAACCTCTTTATACGGCTGAATGCTGAATGAGAAACACATGCGAGATAAAGTGCACCTTAGAGAACAATGCAGTTAGTGTGCGTGGCTGGTAGGCAAGTGATTCACCATTTCACTTCATATGAGCTGAGGAATGAGTGTGTGTCTGATTACAGCTCAAAGAAGCCATCTGTGATGCTGTTTTTTACCCTCTTGTTTTGATGAGCCAGACTCAATAGCTCATCCACACTCCGATGAATAACAATCATGCGAATTTCTAGCTTCTTTTTTTTTTTTTGCATCTTTTTTCCGGCTTTCCTGCACTATACCTCCAAGCTCATAAGACCGCATGGTTCTAACTCAACAGGAGGTCCAAAGGACCCCCACCAACTGTTCTCTCTGACTCAGACACACTTCAATTTTTCTCATTAATGACGGATTGAGGTCTGGCTGCCATTTTCCAACAGCTGTCCTGCTTCATCTGGTTTGGGTGGCACTGCTGTCTCTGAGGCACGTGATTGATGCCAGACATAGAAGGATGACTGTCAGGGACAGGGCTGGAAAGATCATTCTTTAGCGGTTTATAGCTCTGCTTTCTAAATACGGCAAGAAACTTTCACGAGAAAGTGAGACATGACACATTCACCTTGGTTCATCTTTTACTTACTAATCCTATTCACATGCATGGTAGATACTCCAGTAACTCACAGCACATTAATGCAACTTAGGAGAGAATTAAATCATGCAGGAACCCTACTTGCACAAGTTTTACCTTGCCTGTTAAAACCAGACAGGTTCAATGTTTATACAATTTCCATCCTAGGAGTCCTCTATTCTCAAAAAAAGAAAAAATCCTGCAAAAGCCCATATGTGCTTTTAGGGCTTATAACACAAAAAAATATAAAGGCCTATTTTTCAGCACCTTTAATTCGTCTGTTGTCTGACACTATCTCAGAAGAATAGCTGGTTAATATATAATATAATTCATTCATCATTCATTCATGAATGAATGAATATAATATAATATAATAATAACTGCTATTGTCCCATTTTACAGTTCCACTCTACATTGCTGTTGTAGCTCTTTTTGCTCTCCATTCCTTCTTGCTGTATAGGACTGATTCACAGCGAGACCAATGGCCTTGTGTAACAGCTGCTGCCTACTCAACACTTTCAGAGCTCATGACCAATAAAGAAAAGCAGGATGAAAAAGCTACCTCTGTGTCTGTACATTACGTGCTCCCAGAACTAGCAATGAGATGTGATACAGCCCTGCTTTTCCTCCAGCTCTGCTCTTCTCTCTCTGCCTCACCACTGTATGCTGCTTCAACTTCATTTATTCTAGTCTGCTTATCAAACTTTTCAGACAGGACCACGCTTCTTGCTTCCACGCAAGGACTAAAATCCTTCTAAAGTGCACTGTCTGCAAATTCACAAATGAACTAGAGAAGTGAAAGAGCTTCAGGGCTCGGGTTTAATGGTTCAAATAAAGCCAGTGATCAGTACCTCTTTTATTTCCTCTGTTCTCAGAAGCATGCATCTCTGCAAAGGGAACAGGTACTTGAAGCATTTTCATATCCTATAAACAGCATGTGGCATAAGTAGCATGGGCCTGATCTATACACAGAGATACACACACACACACACACACACACACTGGTTTTATTAGTGTGTGTAATTTAGAAACTTTGGTGACAAAGTTAATCAAATTGTTCTGCTTTCACCGAATTTACAATTAAGAGGCATTAATTAGAAAAAAAATACGAGTTAATGAACAAGCCGGCATATTTTTCTCTGCTAAACACATATGAAACTTCACCCAGTAGTCACGAGTGCTCTGTTGTTGCAGGAAAATGGAAAATGCATTTGAAAATGTAGGGCATGCTGCCAATAGCAGGGTGTCACAAGGATCTTTTGGGCATATGAGCCATTTTCATTGTCTGATATGGCAGTGAAATGACCAGAATTAAAGAAATAGAAGGAAGAAGTTAATACAGAAATAAGAGTAACACTGGCCCGAACAGCAGTCTACAGGCTTTGAAGATTTGTTTAGGTGTGCTCAATAATATATATGAAATAAAAAATAAGTAAATAAATAAAAAGACATCGATGAAAACCTGATTAGTTTCTGGAAAGTTATAAAATAATCTACAGTGTAGGAGTCAAAGCCATTTCAGCAGCTGTGTTACAGTCAGAAGTTAATGGTAAAATTTAAAAATAAAGGTTAGTGTTCATCTTGTGCACATGCTTTCAGCCATCAGCTCTGCAGGACATTATTATAATCTGCATTACACTACCTTCCATAGGTTTTAAGTTATGCTATATTTGAGTTTAAATAAAAATAGTTTAGGCGGCATGTTTTGAATGAATTAGTCTGTAATTCAGGTATCTCAACAAACTTGTGTCTTATGTTGTAGCTATACATGGTTTAATAACACTAGCTGTAATCATATAGTACATAAACAGAGAAAAATTTTAGGTGTACATAATCCGCAGTCAGAATGCTGCCTATAGTGTGTTCAAAAACAAGAACTCCAGGATGCACCCTGCAACAAGACAAAGCAAAATCAACAACAACAAAAAAACATTTGGGATGTACATATATATTTTTTCAACCATGGTCCTCTCAGTCAGAGTTCAAACAGAAATATTAAGAAGAATATGCAAAGTGTTTATAACTAGAACGCACAGGATGTTTAAGCAATTCTGAGGACAAGGTTGGGGGCAGTTACAGTATAAACACAAAGGAATATAAGTAATAAGTAAAAATGTTCAGCAGAAACTGTTAAGAAAAAAAGAAACTTTTGACCTGATTCTCATCATGAACACTTTAAACTACTTGATCATATTTTAGTTGCAATAATAATAACAACTGTGAAACATAACACACTAAACACACAAACTCTTCCATCGTCTTCACTTCGGGTCCTAAAGATAAGGTTAAATGTAACTTTATACTAGTTTCTCTATCATGTGTGTCTCACTTGCGAGGTGCACTTTGTTTAAAACGAAAGCACTAGCAAATTAACACAATTAAACCACAGTCAATTCTTTTTATTGTGAAATGCCGTGCAGAGCTAACAGCATTTGGCTACAGGAAAATCTAGAGTGTTTACAGCGTGAATATTGGTTTAAGATATGATGAGAAGTGAAACTTTGTCTTTGCGCTACATCTCTATGTACTTCCATTTTTGTTTTTCTACCTAAACCGATTGCCTATGATAAAACCCTGCATGTTTGTTTATTCTTGTAATAAGCTCATGTTAACAGACCTGTCTTAGAAAGCATGTAAGACCCCAAACTGCAGAATTTTCTCCACTGCACAGGTACACTCCACTGGTGCGGCCACTGGAGGCTGTAATCATTTGTATATACATCTAATCTACAGTATTTTCTTGTCCGTAGGGTAAATAACAGGTTACACGGTGTAAACAGCCTGAATTAGTATGAATTTGAAATCTTCTACACTGAAATTGTTCTGAGGCATGGCAACCTGTTGTATTGTAAACAATGAGTAAAACAGTGTGTGTGTGTGTGTGTGTGTGTGTGTGTGTGTGTGTGTGTGTGTGTGTGTGTGTGTGTGTGCACGCGCGAATACAGTCTCAAGTGTGCACATTACTGATATGAACAAGTAAATAAAATGTCAATGAGAAATAAATAGTACTTGTGGAAAATACAATCAGTAATCAAATCCTTTCAGGACAATAGGAAATTATATATTATAATTATATATTCTATTATTAATTGAACAATAAATAATAATAATACACTCTGCATATATGCAGTAAATCTGCACACACATGTACAGCAATACTATATTCATATCACCATATTCATATTTATTATAAGTCACTATATTGCATTCATAGGATACTTTTTTTTTTTTTTTTAATTTTGTCTTTTTTTCCCCTCTTAGAGCTAATTCCATTTTATTATACTATTTTACTCTAAATTCCATTTCTGACTATATTTATTTTTCTGACTATATCTATATTTATTCTGACTCTCTTTTCTTTTCTTTTTTTTTTATTTGGACTATTTTGATATTTTTTAACAGAGACAATCCTAAAAAGCAGTTCACTGCACGTCGTATTGTGTATGACTGTACAAGTGACAAGAACATTTGAACGTAAATACTGAATTATACTGATTTATCGAAAAATCCCTGAGAAGGATAAAATGCTGTAAGGTCATTTAGTGGCCTTTGTTTTAATAATTCTCATTCTCTGAGAGCATTTCCCAGCACTGGTTTTGGCATCTGTGTTAGTTCTGACTTCCATGCACATCACTTTTTGTGCAACATCTAACCACATTTCTTCTTTGGAGATTTGGGATTTGTGCAATACTGAATATTACATTACAAGGATGCCTGCTCTAACCAATTTACTGAACACACTCAAGGTACTTTTTCTTCTGGATGATCATCTTAGTCATTTAAATCTGTCTGGAGAGTCTCACACACATACACAAAAAGAGGCCCCTCCTCCATACATAGCATTTTAAAGCTCCTTTATATTCTGAGGGTTGTGCATGTGGACTTCCTTCTTTACTTCATATTACACATTTTCATCTGGGTTCAAATCCAGGGCTTGGAGATTGCACAATATTAACTTTGTTCTTCAAACATTTCTTTGGTATAATATTCTTCATAAGAGCCTCTGAAGCAACAGCCACAAAACAACCCCAGAGCATCAACAATCCACCAGCGGGTGTCAGGTGCTTTTTTTTTTGTATGCCATGCTCTTTTTTTGGTCCTTTGGTCTCTTCGGACCACAACATACAATGCCAATTACACTTTCAGATGCCAATTACACTTGGTGACATTCAGATGCTGCACTTTGTGAGAAGTTCTCAAGACGTGCTTCTTCTTGCAACACTTGCAGTCAACTGGTTCTTATGTACGTGGCATTTAACAGATGAGTCGACTGTAAGAGTCAATTAAATTGTGCTATTCTAAAACAGTGATCTTTGGGCACTTTTCCCTCTTTTACTGTCTTTACTACCATAACAAAACTTTCAATACTGAATAACCTGGAAATTTGCCAGGAATTGGCACACACTGTGCCCACACACAGTAAATGTATTTGCTTACAAATGCTTGTGTATTTTTATATCATTATTGAGGTCAACAACTATATGTCTCTTTTAATTTGTTTAATTTAACAAGGTTTCTGCATCCTTGTACACTATAAGGCCAAAAGTATGTGGACACCTGACCCGTATTTGTATTTTGTTATTTTATACAGCCACAAGGTTATGTACACAACTGTTTAGAATGTCTTTGCATGCTATAGCATTACAATTTCCCCTCACTGGAACTAAACCCAAACCTGTCAACTTCCAGCATGACAGTGAACCCAGTGCACATATTTAATGCGTTGGGCTACTGATCAGAAGGTTGCGAGTCCAAATTCCAGGACCACCAAGCTGTCAGTGCTGGGTCCTTAACCCTCAACTGCTCAGTGGTGTAAATGCAATAAATAAATAATTTTTAAAAAGTTGCTGTGGATAAATGCTGTAAATGTATATGCAATGTAAACAGTTTGACAGAGTGAAAGAACTTGAGTGTCCTGCACAGGACCCTGACTTCAAACAGGATGCCATCTGCACCCCAAGATCCTCATCTTACATCAGTTCCTGACCTAACTAATGCTCTTGTGGCTGAATGAACAAGATTCCCCACAGCTACACTTCAATCTCTAGTGGAAAACCTTCCTAAGAGTGGAGATTATTATAACAGCAAATGGGTATTAAATCTGGAATGAACTTGCAAGTTTGATGGTCAGGTGTCCACAAACTTTTGGCTAAGTAGTGTACATCTCTTCAGGGAAACATGATTTGGCTTAAAGATATTACAATATTATTTAAAAATAAAAAAATAATAATAAAAAAAAAAAGAATCAAGTAGGAAATGACATTGACATTTCTTCTTGTTAAAGCAACAGCAACTATTTGTTGATTGCATACAGCAAGTGTTTTATACAATTTTTTTTTTTTTTTTTCCTATTTTTATGAAGAGTGCCAAAAATTCTGAAGGGCAGTGTATGTCCATTTGAACAGCACAAAAACACTCAATAGTTCTCATGAGCACTTTGAATGAGTGACCGCACATGTCAATAACAATCTAGAGAATTTCCAGATGAAAAAAGGTTGTTTTTTTTCTTTTGTTTCCTCATACCTCTCTCTCTCTCTCTCTCTCTCTCTCTCTTTCTACTTTACTATGTGATCTGTGCATATGAGAAAGCTGTTGTAGCAGGAACACAATAAGCCATCAAAATAAAAACATAAGAAAAAAATATATAGGGAAATCCATTGCTACAACCAGTTAATAAGAAATTAGGTTGGTATAATCAACAAAACAATTTGCCATTCAAA
Source organism: Hemibagrus guttatus (assembly GCA_033459395.1). Classification (NCBI taxonomy): domain Eukaryota; kingdom Metazoa; phylum Chordata; class Actinopteri; order Siluriformes; family Bagridae; genus Hemibagrus; species Hemibagrus guttatus. The sequence goes on along the minus strand of JAUCMX010000002.1, from coordinate 14,223,981 downwards.
GGTCAATGCCCCGGTGTCCAAGTGTGCAATGTCCAAATAAATAAAACCATTTCTCATTAGCATTAACATCACTTTTTCCCTACAAGGTTTGCAGAACACTTTGATATTATATGATCTGATTGGCTTAAAAAAAAAAAACCAAACACAAAAAAGCCAAGCAGATTTCGGGCCATTTGCTCTCTGTATGAATGACTAGGACAAAAGCAGGTCTTTTATAACCGGAAGCACAGCCTTTGTGAACACACACTGCAGCCTGATTTAACCATCAGGGGTTTGATGAGCCAAGAGCTCCACATATGGCTGTCAGCTAGTTGAGAAAACAGCCATATCTCACCTATCAGTGTGAAAAGAAAAATTCCTGACTACACTGTGTCCTTCATAAGCATAAAGTGAACACAGAATGGCTTACATGACTTAAAAAAAAAAAAGCAGGTTTGTCTTTTTATACATTGTGGATGATGATGATGATTTCACCTCCAAGGACACATGCTGTACGAGCAGACATACAAGTGGGCAGTGATTAAAAAAGGAAAGGTTCAGCCAAATGGCTCTAACAGCAAACTTTCATAATGAGAATGGTATTATGAAAATGAATGATTTGTATTCAAGGCACCTTCGAGTCACCAAGTAGTTTTTAGTCATTATACACTTTATACAGTAAAAGGCCCGAAGGACAGTTTGTCCTTCTGTGACTGAGGGCCCATTATTATCATTATTTCTGTTTGTACAAGTCTGTGATTTACTTCTAATCTTGTTGCTTTTAGTTCATGTTCTACTGCATCAACATGTCCTTTTTTTTGTCTAGTAAGCTTAATACATACACGGTCACTTAATGCTCATCCCGATACTTTAAAGTGTTTTTGCTGTGGCCCATGGGATCCCCATCCTGACTAATGTCCCTTCTGCCAAGGTTTCTTGGCAGAAAAAAAATACATTCTCTGTTAAAAACAGAACACGTTATCTGTTAACTCCAAACAATGTATTTGCATTTGGTTATACTCCTAATATACACTGACAAAAATCACTGCAAGCTATCTTATATATACATGCTAACTGACAATTTTTAAAGTGGATGCGTGCACCGAGCCTGGGATTTGTATGTGATTCAACCTTTTAAAAAAAAAAAAAAATGCAAGTGCCCCCTACCCCCCTGCTGCAACTGATTTCCTGCCAAGTGAATCATCTGGGCTGTGGGAGTCTGAAGAGCATAATCAACAAGTCATATAATAATTATACACTGTGCAAAGACACCCATAAAACCATAGAGGCTGAGAGAGAAGGAGAAGTCCATCTGAAAGCCTGGAGACAGGCCCAAGCTTGTGGATGTGGATTGTTCAGAGGAGAGGTCGTAACTATCTCCATATTCTCAGCTCTGAAAGGGCAGATGTGACAGCTGTCTTCTGGTCCAAATTTCAGTCGTTAAACTTAAAGGAGGGTGAGCTGGCATGAGAGGATATGAAGCCACTAGCCCTAATTAGGATTTGTTTGGGTCAAACATAACACCACTGGCTTCAAACGGCAAAATACTTCAGTCTTATTAAGCGATTGTGAATTTAGTCTTTAACGGTTACGTGTGCATCTGGAGTGACTGGCATTGAAGAAGAAAGTGGAAGCACAGGAAGCAGCACTCCTACAGACTGATGGACACCTTGTAATAGATGAACTGACAATATTGGCATTTTCACAGCTCGCTTCTTGAGAATGACTGATCCAGTAAACACTGCCTAATGGATATAGAAGACTTTTTTGTCAGCATCAGGCTAACTGGCCGCCTCACTGACCGTCTGTGTTTGTAATTGTAATGACAGTCTGAGATTTCAGAGTAATCAGCTGCACTTGAGCACAGCAACACTTACAAACAAAATAATCTCTTTTACCTTTCACTCTGGTTCAATACATTTTCATTCTAAAAGACTAAAAATTTTTACTAATTAACATGAAATGAAAGCATTAACACGAGGCGAGTGTAAGAAAATTAAAATGTAATGCAACAAGCGGTATTTAAAGCCATTTCCCAGCCCGGTCGTTCTGCCTGGAGGCTTGGAGCATTGTGTCCTCCACTCCAAATTTAATTATGTTTTTCAATACTTCAGCTCTCAAGTGGCCATGTCAGATCTATTGGGAGCTTCAGGAAATCTCCTATCTGGCTCCTCATAAGTACAATACACAAATGCATATGATAGGATGTTGATCTGGAACTGAGCAGAGATGTGCAAAAGCAATTAAATGCCTCCGACCTTGAATGTCACTCTGAAACGTTGAGTCAATATTATACATTAATACTGGCAAAATGGCCAGCGGTGTGCAAACACAGTCCTCTGACATCCAGTGTATGGATGTTTCAACACATAGACCTTATCTGGGGACAAAATCTTTGCAATCTGCAGTACTGGAGGTAACCGATACATTTTTACATCATATTTATTTACAATAAACATTTCAGTGAAATATATAAAGTGGTGGAAAGCAGTTAGATTTTTTTTTGTTTTACAGATCTAGTTTGTGTGAGTCTCAGATACTGAGTGTCTGATATCTTTTGTACACTTTTCTGGCCACAAGTCTCGGAATCTTAAAGTCTGTAATCTGACTGGTTCTGCATGCTTTGTCGAAACACATAAAAGTCTATATATTTATTTTTAGCTTTGATTTAAAGCCCTGGGTGGAAAGTAAGTAAGAAAATCGTGCATTCTTGCCAACTAAAAAAGGTCTCAGGTTGCCATGTTAGTCAAATTGCCGATTTTGTGAAAGGAGGTGGTTCGTGGCGCTGTATACTGATGAGCCCAACCAAATGCTCTTGCAAATACCAGTATGAGTTTTCACTGACTGAAAAAAATAGACTATGAGTGAACGGGGAGTTATCAATATTCCTCCTGTATTGCTGGAACTGCCAGAGTTCAAATCCACTGTGTGCATTAAATTCAAACATGGTGCAAAGTAATCCCTACAGACCAGAGTGGCAGAGACATACAATAAAGGAGGGCCCGAGGCTGAGCCCCTGAGGGAGGCAGAGAGCAGTATGTGTAACGAGTGTCTAAGCACTGTAGCTACTGAAGGATATGACGGACTCATATGATGGACATGTCAAATCCGAGACGATCTGCTGAAGCAGCTCAGTGGAGACATCAGTAATCGTATTCTGTAGAGTCTGTTTAAGATGGAGCCACATGTTGAAAGCACTTGGGGGGGTGGAGTTATGGGTAAAAGCTGCTTTTATGATTAAGGCTTCCCGCTGTGAAAGAAAATGTGCCTCAGAAATAGTCAGACTGTCTGTAGTGCAGATAACATGAGGCTTTAAAGCACATTTTCATCATCTCTGAAAGAGTAGACTTTTCTTCACCTTGCCATTTTGAGCACTTGTATGAAGCAGCAAGGACACCTGAATACATTCCTCTAGACTTTGCTGTAAGGCACTGGTGATGACAGAAATCTCAATGTTAAAACTGAGTGTAAACCTAGTCTAAAAAATATGACGTGCCTTCCATCCACAACTTCCAAGCTGGCAGTGTATGCAAATATAGCGTTCTCATTTGTCTATTTACTCATAAATAGAGATGAGCACGTATTCTGAGCTCTGCTGATAGCACTACTAATGTCGTATACTGACGAACAGAAGTTGCTGTGGCTCAAGTCTAGAAATCAAACAGCACCTTCGCCTCTTTCAGAGAGATTAGAGTGGTGACGAAGCTCAAAAGCACCCAAGTAAGATAAGTGCAAGCATTAAACCCCTGCCACTGCACAGTAAATACCCTCAAGCAGCCTGATGGCTTCACTTTGTTATTTGCAGTGCTCGAAGGATGACGAGTTTTATTAGCATAGCATTCCATGCTTTAGCATAGCAAAAGCAAGGGAAAATATGGGAGAGATTTAGACATCATAAAAAATGTATTGATTCATTTGTTCTGCTACAAAAGTTATAGAAATAAGGGATCTTGTAATTGCTTATACAGTGGAAAAAAAAGTGTTGGCCCCCTTCCTGATTTCTTATTTTTTTGCTTGTTTGTCACACTTTAATGTTTCAGATAAATCAAACACATTTACAAGCCCGATTCCAAAAAAGTTGGGACACTGTACAAATTGTGAATAAAAAAGGAATGCAATAATTTACAAATCTCATAAACTTATATTTTATTCACAATAGAATATAGATAACATATCAAATGTTGAAAGTGAGACATTTTGAAATGTCATGCCAAATATTGGCTCATTTTGGATTTCATGAGAGCTACACATTCCAAAAAAGTTGGGACAGGTAGCAATAAGAGGCCGGAAAAATTAAATGTACATATAAGGAACAGCTGGAGGACCAATTTGCAACTTATTAGGTCAATTGGCAACATGATTGGGTATAAAAAGAGCCTCTCAGAGTGGCAGTGTCTCTCAGAAGTCAAGATGGGCAGAGGATCACCAATTCCCCCAATGCTGTGGTGAAAAATAGTGGAGCAATATCAGAAAGGAGTTTCTCAGAGAAAAATTGCAAAGAGTTTGAAGTTATCATCATCTCCAGTGCATAATATCATCAAAAGATTCAGAGAATCTGGAACAATCTCTGTGCGTAAGGGTCAAGGCCGGAAAACCATACTGGATGCCCGTGATCTTCGGGCCCTTAGACGGCACTGCATCACATACAGGAATGCTACTGTAATGGAAATCACAACATGGGCTCAGGAATACTTCCAGAAAACATTGTCGGTGAACACAATCCACCGTGCCATTCGCCGTTGCCGGCTAAAACTCTATAGGTCGAAAAAGAAGCCATATCTAAACATGATCCAGAAGCGCAGGCATTTTCTCTGGGCCAAGGCTCATTTAAAATGGACTGTGGCAAAGTGGAAAACTGTTCTGTGGTCAGACGAATCAAAATTTGAAGTTCTTTTTGGAAAACTGGGACGCCGTGTCATCCGGACTAAAGAGAACAAGCACAACCCAAGTTGTTATCAGCGCTCAGTTCAGAAGCCTGCATCTCTGATGGTATGGGGTTGCATGAGTGCGTGTGGCCTGGGCAGCTTACACATCTGGAAAGGCAGCATCAATGCTGAAAGGTATATCCAAGTTCTAGAACAACATATGCTCCCATCCAGATGTCATCTCTTTCAGGGAAGACCTTGCATTTTCCAACATGACAATGCCAGACCACATACTGCATCAATTACAACATCATGGCGGTGTAGAAGAAGGATCCGGGTACTGAAATGGCCAGCCTGCAGTCCAGATCTTTCACCCATAGAAAACATTTGGCGCATCATAAAGAGGAAGATGCGACAAAGAAGACCTAAGACAGTTGAGCAACTAGAAGCCTGTATTAGACAAGAATGGGACAACATTCCTATTCCTAAACTTGAGCAACTTGTCTCCTCAGTCCCCAGACGTTTGCAGACTGTTATAAAAAGAAGAGGGGATGCCACACAGTGGTAAACATGGCCTTGTCCCAACTTTTTTGAGATGTGTTGATGCCATGAAATTTAAAATCAACTTATTTTTCCCTTAAAATGATCCATTTTCTCAGCTTAAACATTTGATATGTCATCTATGTTGTATTCTGAATAAAATATTGAAATTTGAAACTTCCACATCATTGCATTCTGTTTTTATTCACAATTTGTACAGTGTCCCAACTTTTTTGGAATCGGGTTTGTAAATATTAGTCAAAGATAACACAAGTAAACACATCATGCAGTTTTTAAATGAAGGTTTTTATTATTAAGGGAAAACAAAATCCAAAACTACATGGCCCTGTGTGAAAAAGTATTTGCCCCCTAAGCCTAATAACTGGTTGGGCCACCCTTAGCAGCAACAACTACAATCTGCTTTGGATGTTGTTGTGGGGTCTTTTGTGACCTCCTGGATGAGTTGTCACCGCACTCTTGTGGTAATTTTGGTCGGCCGGCCACTCCTGGGAAGGTTCTCCACTGTTCCATGTTTTCGCCATTTGTAGATAACGGCTCTCACTGTGGTTCGCGGCAGTCCCAAAGCTTTAGAAATGGCTTTATAACCTTTTCCAGACTGATAGAAAAGTAATTGAGATCTTTCTCATTTGTTTTTGGATTTCTTTGGATCTCAGCATGATGTCTAGCTTTTGAGGATCTTTTGGTCTACTTCACTTTGTCAGGCAGGTCCTATTTAAGTGAGTTGTTGATTGCGAACAGGTGTGGCAGTAATCAGGCCTGGGTGTGGCTAGAGAAATTGAACTCAGGTGTGATAAACCACAGTTATGTTATGTTTTAACAGCAAAATACTTTTTCACACAGGGCCATGTAGTTTTGGATTTTGTTTTCCCTTAATAATAAAAACCTTCATTTAAAAACTGCATGATGTGTTTACTTGTGTTATCTTTGACTAATATTTAAATGTGTTTGATTATCTGAAGCATTAAAGTGTGACAAACATGCAAAACAATAAGAAATCAGGAAGGGGGCCAACACTTTTTCACACCACTGTATGTATTTAACTGAAAATATATAGGAGCAAAACAGTCCATTTAATCTTATCCAATTATTCAGTTCTGGGTACATCAACCAGGCTTTTTTTGTGAAAAATGATTACAACTAGAAATGTGTGTATTGCATACAGGAGAATAAAGCAGGCGTATTTTGACTTTGAAATGAGCCAAAAGCAGATCTGATCCAGTTTGAGCCCGTTGGGGTGTCTTTACCCATTTCTATTAGTTTGCTTCAACTGCACATAACATTCTTCAACATTTCTTCAACTGCTTCTAATTGTGCAAACATATCGCTTGTTTTGTTTTCATTTTGCAGCACTTTCTCCGAGACCTAAGGATTTAAATAAGTTAAGTCCTGTGAGCAAGAGAGCTGTATTGAATATCAGCATGGCTGTGGTTCCTAAGCTGATATTCAATACAACAGCACAACTGTGAGAATAATACAATTGTATAAATAAGAAATTAATATAGAGTAACTGATACAGAGTTTCAAACACAATATTATAATAATAATTCCCCCCCCCCAATTAAAAAACATAGTTAGCAAAGAGTGATGCATGTTGCCATGGCAACAAACAGATTGACTGACTGGCTGCCCATACTAAGTGTAGTACTGGTTTAAATGTAAAATAATACTGCCAGAACTGAAACTGTACATAGCAAACAGAGAGGGCCAGAGTGATACAAACAGTGAAATGTACCAGAGCGGTTATATTAAATATCAGCACTATTTGGAAAGCCGCTTGTCCAATCAAATTGGTGGACTTGGAACTAACTGTTCTACCATAATTTATCAGATTGCACATGCAAATCAATACACTTCATCTACTAAATCAGTTGTACACAACACAATACAATACACACAGCACAAAGGAAAGATTTCAAGTCAAGCTTTTACTGTCAATTCCTCCATATATAGCTGGTGCAGTACACAGTGAAATGAAACAACGTTCCTCCAGGAGCATGGTCCTACATAAAGATGCAGAGCTCCACAAAACAACACAGAACTAAGAACTAAGTATGTTAACAGAGCTATCCATAAAGTGCATGTGTGCAAACGTGAGCAAAGTTTTAAGAACACAGAGTTCTATCTTTTATGTGCATGGAAACATGGCAACACATGTGGGATCTCCTAAACTGCTCTAGAAGCCAGAGAGTGATTAAACTCAGGTTTGTGGAACAGAGCACTGCTTCTCCAGCCCACTTTTAGAGCTCTGCTTAGTAAACACAGAGCATCGCATCTTTGTGTTATACCAAATCAAGCCAGTATTGTCATCAATCACGTCATAAACACGACATTCCGTGCAGCGAAGGTGAATGACTGCTGAATGTCGAATTCAGAGTTATTCACGGAGAAAGGTTATAGAAGCCAACGAGTTATGTTCCAGCTCTTTTGTGGCTGGATCCAGACTATGATTCAGCCAAGAGGCAACCAAAGAAATGGAAACATTCTTGCATGTACATGTCACTCAGGCTTTTTTCTTCTTCTGAAAGTATTTAGTTTGAGTGTGATGTGCAGCTGAAACTGAATCTAAGGTAAAGGGAAGTGCCTTTCTTAGAAAAGGACTTGTGCGCAATAGACAGAGAGGTTATATCCCTCACTCATCACTGAGCTGCATTGCATGCTGGGAGACCAATGAATAGTTCCCATACACTGTAGGAGGAACATGAGGGATATCAAATGTCAGACACAACCCAAACAAAGCCACAATGAACAGAAAGAGGGACTTAGTGATAGCAAAGTCCATTAATATATTTCTGTTCTATAAAAGACAGAGTGACATGAAAACGCAACGAATGAACAGTTAATCACAAGAGCAGCAATGCTGAAGAGGGAAGGTTGGTTTAAAATGCAGCACATCTCTCTGTTTCCCTGAGGTTTGATAGATTATGGTCATTTTGAACAAAGTACAAGTCTGGAACAATTGCGGTCTGATTACTCTGTAGCAGTGACTGATGTCTGTGTTCAGTCTCTGCTGTGTAAATTCCACCCTTGCTGTTAGAATTTTGAAAATAAAAAAACGGTGAACGTGATAGGGCTGTGCTAACAGTAGTGTGTTAAACTAAACTTCTTTCACACATGCTTCATCACCCAGACAGAATGAGAGGCCACTCGAGAGCACCTGGGCTGACTAGCCTGCAGCACTCGAGTGTTGAGTACTATTGTGTGTGAGTAACAGTAGCACTGCTTGGGCAGCATGTTGTCTTAGCATGTTTTTTTGTGTTGGGCCACTTGGACAGAAGCTTGTGGGAGTCTTGTCAAAAACCCAGAGTGACGCTTTTTGAGTGCACCAAGCTAAACCAAAACAAACCACTGTGGTCATTGAGGCAACATTGTATAATTACATAAAACTTAGTTTATATGATTAAACATATATAAAGAATGTACAGATCCAAATATGCAGGAAAATCATGGGCACCATTTGTCTAACAGGTGCATAGGTACATACTGTCAATGTAGTTTCTGAATATTTGATAGTAGTTACTAAATTATGAATAGCAGATTAATAAACTGGGTCTTTATGGGGTTACAGCTAGAAGCAGCGTGTCTGCCTCTCTGCCTGTCTATCTCTGCCTCTCTGTCTCATTCAGAGTCCATCAGCACTGCCTTGACATATCTGTTTTCAGCCTTGGCTACTGACAACATACTCATTACTGTTATCCCCAGAACACCTTCTTCAATCCCTAGCTCTAGAGCAAAAGGTGAATCGAGGAGTTTTAGCTTCTTCAGCACAGCTGCAGAAGAGTGAGGGAAAGGTGATGGTAAATATTAAACCTGAACACACAAAGGCTGCCACATGCAGCAGTGACTCTGTAAAATAAACCTCTACTCAAACAGTGAAAGATATCAGTCCACAGAAGGCATGTGGCTCAGGCGAGGAGTCTGAAGAGCATCAGGCACAGAGGCCTGGCATGGCCTTATCTGTAATTACTCTGTCCAGATGAGTCTAGCCCAGTGAACAACACAGCAGGCCAAGAGAGCTAATGATTCAGAGGAAGCCCATTCTTTCAGTTTCCACTCGGCACTAATCGCTGAATTAACTCACATTTTCAATCTTAGGGAGTCAGGGAGCTTTTCTGAGGCTTCTGGCTCAGTGTGGCTTTAAACAGAAATCAACATAAACCTTGTACCAGGAATGTGTTCCTTTGTACCAGAAATGTGTTCTTTTTTTTTTTTTTTTACTTCCTTTACTCACTTGCGTTTCGCTCAGTCATGCTGCTCTAGTTCTCTTACTGGAACCCAGCTGCCTCTACCCCCCCCCCCCCCCACCACCCCACCCTTTCAGACTGTGTGGCTTCCTCTAGCTTATCTACTTCCTTTAAAGCAGCTCAAAATCTGAAAGCAAGCTCATATTATAGTGCCTCGCAGAGTAGATCTACACAATCGCTCACAGATCTGTCATTTCACACCAAACACCAAAATGTAAACCTAATACCGTGCAATAAGCACCAACATGTGTTTACATGACCTGAGGGACAACACAAAGCAGAGCATAATTCTCAGAGGCTCTGCGGATTGTCATGACCCTCCCGAAGACTTGCACGGAATAAAATCTTACGAATGTGGAAGAACTGGAAAGAACTCTACAGCGTATAGGAGACACACCTGTTTGTCCCGGTCCTTGTCCTTATCCTTGGCCTTTCCGCTGCTGCCAGACCCCCTGGAGGAAGTGACATCCCGGGGGATGACAGAGATCTGATGCAGTGGCATGTTCATCCCAGCAGGCCAGTGTAGCTCTCACAAACACAGAAACCAGCCCACAAGCAGCAGCATGATGGAGAGAACCATTAATCACGACCTGAAAAATGTAGGATGAGGGGGGAGAGAGAGTGAGAGAGAGAGAGAGAGAGAGAGAGAGAGAGAGAGATGTAAATTAAGGGAAAAAATAAGGAATAAAGCTTTGAACAGCTCATCACAAAAATAATTGTTATTAATTTCAGTTAATAACAGCACTATTCAGCAAGTGTAAATCTAACAAATTTCTTTGTACATCATCAGTGCATTGAATCATCTTCCCATTAAGTGCTTAATTAGATCAAAAATGTTCCCACAAAGAGCTGCGCCTGCTTTATGTAAATCATGCAATCTTTATATAAATATGTGTGCAACAACTGCACATCAGCCAAAACAGTGACAATTATAATGCGTCATCATGGCAGAGTCATGAAACCTTGAACGCACTGATACACACCCACACACCCTCTTGCTTTTACAAATAATGAGATGTTTTATTTAAAGAGCAGTATGTGCAGACACTGCTGGGAAGTCAAAAATGTCCAGTTATTAATAGCCTGCATTTCTCAATTCTACTCTTTGGGCTTTGTGGCCATCTGTCGCTGCCCTGACAGCAATTAAACGGCTTCACTTCAGTGACTGCGTTAACCTCACCGGATAGGCAAACTACCACAACACTTGACCCATCAGACAACAATGTACAGCAGGAGTATTAGCTGTATTTAAAAGGGATGAAATATAACTAATAATCAGTGGCATAATTGAATAATAATAAATAAATAAATAAATAAATAAATAAATAAATAAAACACCCTTTACCCTGATTATAGATGAAAATCACCTCATCAGGTGAACTTTCACCCTCAGTGCTCTGCCATTACAGAACATGGCAAAGTGCAAACAGGACTAGTGGCCCCAAACCTAGCTGACAGAAAAACATCAAAATATACCTCTTTTTTTTTTTTTTTTTTAACTCCTTCTGATGACACTACTATAACTGAATATGCATTGCAGACAGACAGTCTGCATCCAGAAAATAATAGAAAAACAAGATGAATTTATTCCGTTCCATCTGTCCCGCCAAACGGAGGGTGATTCACTCAATTTCGGCAGAACATCTGGTCAGTGTATAGAGACAGGACTCTCATGATGCACCCGGCATCATATCAGACACATCCACGTCAGTGTTTAATAAGAAACACAGATTCCTCTAAAGCAAACCGGCATCTGGGGTGAGATTGAGATGCTGGGAAATGTTTATGAGATAAAGCTCACCAAGGGATACTATAACAATCAACAACTGCTAAATTCTAAAGAAGTGCTATGTCTTGGGGGATATGTCATATATGTAGACTCACTAGTAATTTAGTAAATTTGTCTGATACGTATTGTATATATATTTAAAATGGGGAAATAGACTTCTTAAACGCAGGTTACTGGAATGTTTGACTTTTCAGGCACTTGAGATCATTTAAATTTATATTTAGGGCATTTGGCTGATGCCCTTTATCTTCCGGGAAAAGTGTGTATCAGAAGAATGTGAGGATTGACAGAATACCCATCATAGCCTTACTAGTGGTTAAACAAGAATACCAAGATACTGTCAAAAACCACAGAAACACAAAATGCAGGAGAGTACTTCATCATACTGTCACTACCTTCCTGACCGCTGTATGCCATTGTACACACTTGTCTTAATGTTTCCAAAAGGCTTCCTATTTTCTGACAAAGCTGAGGATTTGAGCAAGTGAGAAACTACTTACAAAATGGCATCCTGATAAGACAATCTCAAGCCTAACAAAACGTGCTTTAATTATAAACCACTCCACCACAGTGCAGTATTGTGTAACCAAACCCTTCCTATCCATCCCAGCTCAATACAGCCATCATGCGTTCATGCCACAGTGAAAGTCCAACTTCATATTTTCTTGCTATGTGGTAACTAAGAAGTCATTAGATTTGACAGTAAGTCCTGATAAACCTATTCTCTGTGCTTCAGCTCCTCTTTTATCTCCACCACTGCAGAGTGCTACAGGTCAGAGAGGAGGGAAAAAGGAGTGTCTCTGACGAGCTCAACTCTCTTATCAAACCAGACCAGTTACAGCAGCAGTGCTACATCCACAATTTCCAGCTCGTCCCTTGATACCAACTTCAAAACGAAGGCATGCACCGTACACGCCAGTGCTATCAGTGTGTGCACAAAGCATGGTAGGTTGCTAGCTGTTGCTTCAGTGGGAAAAGGAGCAATGTATTTTTGTAGTCATGAGTGCTGGGGAGTTGGGGAGAGAGAGGGACTGAGAGAGAGAAAGAGCGGGGTGGGAGGGGGGGCAAGTGATATGTTGGACTGTTAAAGCTAAAATAAGCAACATGAGAAGCACTGTAGCACACCACAAACTAGCAGTTTGGGGACTTTAAACACTTTCACTAAGAGCTAGGTTTTGTTTATCACCCTTAGATGAACTGAGTATAGGAAAGAAATAGTGGAATGCAGCTTGGCACCTCATTAGAGACTGACTATAAACTTAAGCATCATTTTCTCTTGAAAGTTTAGCTGAGTAAATTACTTTTACTTCTTGGGACGCCAGTCAATTACTGAGCTACTGCACATCGACGTTGGCCCGGGGATTAATAATGCAATGGATTTGTCATCTACAGATCTTTCAGCTTGCCATCTGAGACAAAACATACACTCAGTCACATGGTCATGCAGTGAAATAGTGTGCAGTAAGGCTACGTTTACATTACAAGCCATATCTGTCTTCAGTGAGAATGCGTCTCCTTCCAGTTTTGCTCGATTGGATTCCCGAAATGTCAAGTAAATCTCCAATTTGCCCTTGCTCCAACTAAATATAGTCACTGTTTTTTGCTGCTTTCACACTGCTCTCACTCAGTGATGCTGACGATGACTATCTGACCATTTTCATTCATGTTGCATGTCCACATAACATATGTGCCTGATCTACTTCCGATCCACATATGAAGGTTGATAAGGTCTGATTTCTTATTTTATTGTGTCCACACAGTCCTGAAAAAAATCGAATCTGCGTCACAGAGGAAATGGGATTTGTGTCACTTCAATCTGGTAATGCAAATCTGAACACTAAATATGAAAAAGTTGTTCCTTCTAGTTAAACCGTACTTGTTTGACAATTCCTGTTAGCTTGTTGAAGGTTTAATCAAGAACAAACTGATGCAGTTTTTAAAGGAAAAACAAAGGATTTGTGGTTATGATGACGTTGTAGGTCAAATGACAATGTCAGCATGACGGATGAAGTTTGTCCAGATACTGATCAGTAGGAACATAACATTTGATTCTAAAGTTCCAAATAAATTCTAACTGAACAGATTTGGGTCTGCTAGTTTTATAATAATGTTAATGATATATTGACATACCACTAAGTTTAACAGCTGTCTTCATTAGATGCTTTAATATGATACTGTGAAGCTGAACTGCTGCAATATTTAATGATCAGATGTATACATATGCGTATTGTGCACACACACACACATTCAGGTAGGCATGTACTGTATTATTCATATAGTGCAATCTGTGTGGGATCACCTCCACATTTTTGGGCGGTTCAGTTTGCGGGGATTTAAATGCAGAATGTCAGATTTACATTGGTAATATTATTTAGGTGTTATAATACATCTACATAACTACAGCACTATAAAAGTAATAGGAAGCCAAGAAGAAAGCTGACATTTAAGACTCAATCATTTCAATCCAAGGTGCTGGAGTAGACAGTTTAAACAACAAGAAGAACAAAAAAAAAAAAGTCAATTACAGTTCAATTACAGGCTGCACTGCACTGTTTATTATGGCTTTGATTCAATTTTTTTTCCAAAGAAGAAAGAGAGGAGAATGAAAATAAATCAACATCATTATGTTTTTGAAAGCACCATCAGTCAAGCCCGACAGATTTGCGTACACGTGTGTGATGTTCACAAACAATGCACTTTTCATATAATGCTATTAAATGTGTGTTAAATGAGTTCAGTAGTAGTATTACATGCATTATGCATTATTTCTACATAAACATTCATAACACCGCATTACACAACAGTGACGCAATACCACGAGACGGAACATGGCAACAATATCGAGATGTGGAGATTATGCATTAGAGGACAGACAGGTAGAGTGTTGTGATGGTGATGTGAAAATGTGATGGTCTGTATGAAGTTTATAAAATGAAGTGTAGAAGCTACAGTATAATTCCAATTTAACTCATATTGAAATAGGCTGAAATAAGGAATTGCTTATAAGGAAAGGTAGGATCATTTACAAAGATACACTGAGATATTGAAACATATTTGTTAAATCAGGTCCCGAATACAGAGAACACAGCAAACCACTTCAAGTGCATGATTGAAGCTGTTCTGTGCCCAAGGGAGGATCTAGTGTTCTCGTGAAATATCTCTTCCACAGGCTCGAACAAGCAAGCCCACAGTCAACCGGTCTCAAACGCCTCAGGACACATCCACAAAGCAGAGCAACATTTCACAAACATCTGAGTCACATGATAAGTTAGGAATGTCACATCTGTGTGTTCATCCATAACATATATTATGGCTCATACTTTTTAACCCATACATGAACATCCGTTCAAACATGATGTGAAAAATTCCTATTCGAACTCTAATTTGCCAATACGAATATTAAGGTGCAGTCTAAGTGCATTAGACAGACTTAAATTTTGTTGATCCAGCAGTGGGCCCTAAAAGTTTTGAATGCCCTCTTGACCCGTCGAAAATGGAAGCTAAAAGCAGCCGAGCAGGCTTGAGCAGACAATTACGACCCGTAATCATCTAAAAAGCAGCGTGTCGACGTATTTTGGGTTCTACACTGTAGATGGCCAAAGTTAAGGCTGTTTGTCTTAGACTTCCACGACAACAAACAAAACGAGGCAGCAGAAAGTCAGACAGAGGCAAAGAGCAGGGTGAAAAATACAGCCTCGTATGCCTGCATATTATTCAGTGACGTTGTACGGGGTGTTTATAAAATACTGAAAAGAATTTAGCCTTTTTTGTGTATGTAGAATAAATTCAAACATATCTGAACGAGGGGGGCATGGTGGCTTAGTGGCTTAGTGGTTAGCACGTTTGACTCACACCTCCAGGGTTGGGGGTTTGATTCCCGCCTCCGCCGTGTGTGTGTGGAGTTTGCATGTTCTCCCCGTGCCTCGGGGGTTTCCTCCGGGTACGCCGGTTTCCTCCCCCGGTCCAAAGACATGCATGGTAGGTTGATTGGCATCTCTAAATTGTCCGTAGTGTGTGATTGCGTGAGTGAATGAGAGTGTGTGTGTGCCCTGCGATGGGTTGGCACTCCGTCCAGGGTGTATCCTGCCTTGATGCCCAATGACACCTGAGATAGGCACAGGCTCCCCGGGACCCGAGAATAGTTCGGATAAGCTGTAGACAATGAATGAATGAATGAATGAATGAATGAATGAATGAATGAATGAATATCTGAACGAACTGCGTGACATTTGAAATTCGTTCGAACTTGATTTTTCAAAAAAAGTGACAGCCAAAAAACACATCACAGTGGAAGATGAGCTAACAAAGGTGTTGTATTCTGAAGGAAATTACAAGGTGACTAAGTAAGAGGAAGCAAAGGACATTTATAGCTACGGTAACACTTCCTCACAAGCAAAAGTCAACTCGACACCAGCAGCATCACTCAAATCTAGCTCTTCTCCTTCTTTTTAATTTGTATACCAAAACTAAACTATATTTCCAACAGCTTAGGAAAATCTACTGAAAAGGCTAGTGAAGAAACACTATCTTATACATTTGACCTTGCTGGGACCTTGATCTTGTTTGGCTCCAGATCTTGCTTGTTACTGTGATATAATACCTATGTAACATTCAGCCACTTGTTTTTGAGATAGCATGCTTAAGGATTTCTTAAAAGAATGTGTTCAGGATAAACTCTGTTGCAGTTTGGACAGGACATTAAAATATCTCGGGTGATCAATCATTCAGTAGTATATGTGGCTGCGCTGTGCTGTTGGGGGAAGAGGAAACTCTGGACATTCAATGGCAAGTGCTGAATTCAGTATTACTGATTTATCACTGAAGGCAACAGCAGCCAATTCTTCATCCTTAAATAAAAGTGTCTGGTTGCTATGCTACCAGTAAAGTGATGAACAGTGTTTGCAGCAGTCATTCATGAAGCTCTACCACATTTTTAATTGGAAAGACATTTTTGCCTGTCTGTAAATGTGAACATGGATTTCCTCTGGATTATCCGGTTTCCTCCCAACTCTGTGTGTGTGTGTGTGTGTGTGTGTGTGTGTGTGTGTGTGTGTGTGTGTACGCACATGATGCCCTGTGCTGGCCTGGTGGCCCATCCAGCTTGTATCACAGACTGGATAGAAATGTGATAAACAGATCATACAGTCACATTATAGCGCATGATAGTAATGGATCGTTATAAAACCACTGCACGAATGAAAACAAAGGCTTACGTCAATGTTTTCAAGGCCCTTTCCAACTACAGATCACTCAGATCTACACACGTGTAATTAGTGGACATTGCTGGTTGGACAAATGGACAAAGCTGCAATCAGCCTTTCATATGAAACATTTTCTAGGAATTGTTATCACTGAAGTACTGAGACATTCCCAGTAAATCTCTGAATAAATCCTGAACAACATGGTCTGGTGTCAACATGTACCAGAGGGTTATCTGCTCTCATATCACATCATATCAGAGCTCATCAGACTTACTCACAGTAAAAACATATGGAAATATCTTGAAAGTATCCGGCTGGAAATAAATCAGAAGACAACAGAAAACAAAAACAAGCAGCTGACATTTTGTTCTGCTTCTATAGACGTTACTCGTTCACTGGATGCAGAATAAAATGATGAAGTTAATGAAGTTTCTTGTGAATTAGGAACTTGGCTATGGACACCACCACAGGAAGACGAGCAGAGTGGGTAGAGCTAAAGTGCACTCGTATATCAATCATGGGCACAGTTATGTCTGTAGGAAGTGTTGAGACGTAGCTGGATTGTTATGGGTGGAAAAAATAAGCTTAGAGTCAGGAAGGAAAAGCGAGTATCCAGCTGAGCCCTGAGCCCAATCCCTAACACCAAAAGCTGCAGAAAGTGTCAAAACAGAAAGCCAAGTTAATATAACGCTCCCAAAGAGACACAGCACTGTTTTAATGACATTTATCCAGTCTTCAACCCAGATATAAATAACAAATAACTGACATTTCTGATGTGTCAGAAGTGGATTGTTTTAGGTCAGATGAAGTGCAGAGTAAAATGATCTAGTTTATAAAATGAAACTTTTCATTGTACTTTGCTTCACTGTGACTAACTGGTTTTTCTTGAATAAAACACAGTCTCAGTTATGGGTTCTGCTGTCTGGGTCTTAAACTAAGATAAGAACATTAACACTAAAGACAACAAAGTTGCCCAAGCTATTATTTTTCATACTTGTATGTGTGTCTTGATGAATGACTGTCCGATTTCTGAGCTTCCTGTAACAAATTCCGCTCTACTGAAGGGAAACTCTTTCCTGTCTCACGGCTGTGATCACAATGATATAAAAACAGCTATGAGATAAGAGGCTCTCTGATGTCTCCCTATGATGGAAATGTAGTTAAATCTGTACATAACAACATTGTTCTCATCTCAAACTCTTTTTTGTTTGCTTGTGTTAAGTATGATTCTAGGTCATTGTATTGCAGGGCAAGATATACTTTTTCATTTCTGAATATTTCCACCCAGTACCAGTAGCAAAGAACATAACTGACTACTTCTGAACAACTCCAAATAACTGAAAAAAGTATTAAACATACTACCAAAGGATGTACTAATATTCCAGACCGAAGATCAAGACTCATATAAGAGCTTTGCTCTAATGAAGGCAGTAAGAGCTTCCTTCTCTACTTGTTTTTATTCATAGCAAGCTAAATTATATGGGGGGAAAAAAATGCTGATGGCACTATGGACCACAGGGATGACATCACCCCAGCTAAGACACGATCAATAACCATTAGTTATATAGTGCTGTGTTGAACAGTCTAGTGAACGCATGCCATAAAGCAGACCTACTATAAATCATTATTGTTTCTGCTTTAAGCAAACCTAGGCATGATTGTAAGACCATACAATAAAGGTTCTATGAAATCAACCATTATAAAAAACACCTAATGGGCAGAAAAAAGGCATGTCATGTACACAACATCGAGCAAAGCTCAACTGAAGCATATAAACGCTAATAACATTCAAATCCTAGTTTGACTTAAAAAAAATAAAAAATAAAAGTCATCCAGGATAGCCCAACATCTGGTAAACACTTTGCCTCATAGTGAAAGTGAAGCCATCAGGAAATGTTGATTACTGAAGAGGAAGGGGAACAGAAGACATTACAGTGAATGCCAGCAGTAGAGGTTGGTCCAAAAAGACCATAATGTAAGCCATAACCTGAGAGCTTTTGAGGAAAATCATCAATCAGGAAAAAGGATCAAGTCTCTGTGGTTTCTTCTTAAACCATCTGACCATTCAGAATCTCTGTTTAGTTCATTTCCAATAAACAGAGGTTTAAAACTGAAGACACTTGTGACAGAATTTTCTAGTGCTTTTCCAGTGTGATATGGAACAGCAATCCCACATTTTATCATTGATTTCACTGTAAACAGCAATCAATTGCACTGCATGCTAGATAGACTAATTGCCTAGATCACTGTTTGGTCCAACATAGCCATCACAGAACTGTGAGGATCAGAGCTCTGACTAAAATCTTCAGTTTTCTGATATGTGCTGTGATGAAAAAGGAGGTATTATTCACCTTTACATCAAGATTAGGCAAAACAGACAAATTCCTTGATACCTTACAGTTTCATCAAGGACAAGATGATGCATCAGTAAATAGCAGTATATATTAGAATATGATGTACAGAATATATACATATTGTGGCTAAATATTTTTGTCAAGTCTCACCTGGTCTCAGCCTCAGAAATAACAAATCGTTGGTCTGATGAAAATGGCACACCAAACGAAATCATCATCTGATTGGTTGTATTCTACAAGTTTTCCAGGAGGCACGTGTGTGGCCGTCGAGACATTCTACTTCCCTCACAGAAGAAGGAAGCCGCCGTGTTGACAACTGAGACAATGATCAGCTAAATGCTGGATTTTCCAAATGATACGAAGGTCATTGTATAGACTCATTAAAGGAACATCAACTCTAGATTTTCACACCCCTAAACATGTAAACTTAACAAACTGTGATTGGCATTTTCACTTGTCAGTCAGACAGCCTCTTAGACAGTTCATAGCCAATTACAGCTGCTATGGAGTCCAGACCTTCTGCTGCCACTCTGAAGGTCTGGCTACACAAGACTAGTGGACACCTGACCATGACACCCATATGTGGGCCTCTGCCAAACTGTTGCCACAAAGTGGGTAACACCCAATTGTATATAACGTCGTTTATTGGTGTAGAATTACACTTCCATACAGAATCCAAACATGTTCCAGCATGTCACTGCCACCATGCACAAAGCAACCTCCATGAAGATATGGTTTGGCGAGATTGGAGTGGGACACCTCGAGTGGCCTGCACAGAGAAGTGATCTTAACCCCAATGAACACCTTTGGGAAAAACTGGAACACTGACCGCACCCCAGGCCTCCCTGTTCAACATCAGTGCCTGACCACACTAAGCCACAAAACCTAGTGGAAAGTTTTCCCAGAACTATGAAGACTGTTATGGCAGAAAAAGTGATTAAATCTAGAATTGGATAAAGGGCACATATGAGTTTTATAGCCTGATGCCCACATACTTTTGGCTTTATAGTCTGTAAAAGTGATTCAACTGAAAAGCTCAATAGTGCAACAATCTGGAAACTGACTGAAAATCCTGAAATGAAGAAAATGGAGATTTTGTAGACAAATTTGGGATACCTATTTGCAAGAAACAATGCAAAATCTTTAATTTGACTTGCTCTTGTATAAGGTTGCATAGCATGATAGATTTAAGTGCAGCAATGATAAACACACTGAATTGCCTTCAATTCAATTTTATATGTACGGCGCTTTAAATAATGAACATTGTCTAAAGCAGCTTTACAGAAATACATCAAATCAGGAATTTCATGTATTTTTTTTTTTATTTTATGTAAATTTATAAATTTTAGATTTATAATTTTCTTAATCTATTCTGAATGAACAAGCCAAGGTAAAACTCTGTGGGATGATAACAGAAAGAAACCTTGAGAGGAACCAGCCTCAAAAGGGAACTCATTCTCATCTGGTGTGATTCTACATCATTTACCTTCTGTAACTGTATGTTTTATAGTCAAAATTGTATAACCAGGAAATGGATTCTAGTTTCAACATGAAGTCTAGTGTGTTGAAGTTATCAACTGCTCAGTGGTAGACAAAACAATTGTAATAGAAGAACAACTGAAGCCCTAATTCAATCATTCACTCATTCATTTTCAGTAACTGGTAGCAAGATGGGGAAAAGTTCTAGGCAATATGATGTGATGTGGTGGTGTGGTAGCTTAGTGGTTAAGGCATTGGACTACTGATCGGAAGGTTGTGTGTTCGAATCCCAGGTCCACCAAGCTGCAACTACTGGGCCCCTGAGCAAGGCCCTTAACTCCAAAAATGCTCAGTTGTATAAAAAAAATGAGATGGAAATGTAAGTCGCTCTGGATAAGGGCGTCTGCTAAATGCCGTAAATGTAAATGTAAATGTAGAAGACTTAATCCATACAGAGGAATTTCTCTGGAAACCAGTGAACATGGACAAAACCAACATGAATACAAAAAGCACATATGACAACAAATTGGGGGTCAGGATCAGACAATGAACCCTGGAGCTGGTGCAATATCCGTTTTCTTTTTTTTTTTTGCAGAGCTGAGTAGCACGGTAGGTCAGGATTGAGCTTGCAAATCATAGTCATCTAGTAGAGCAGGTTAGCTGTTATCTGTAATTTAGCACTTAAGCTGCCTCCAAGACTGTTTTATCTGTTTCAAGATGTCTTTGATAGGTGGTCAGAAAATTCCTAGAAAAACAGGTTGTTTTTTTTTCTCATTTATTTCCCTCAGACATTTTCACTGCATCTAGTTACACTGATAGCACCAGTTACACTCACATAGCAACATGTCGTTTACACCAATTCTTCCATGGTAACTTCTATTATGACCTTTTTAGACCTTCTAAATTGCTCATATAACTGAATGAGAAGTGCGGAGGCAGCCTTAGAGCCAAAAAAACGTTTTAAGCCTAACCTTTAGGCTTGTCGCTATCCACAGTATATCCAGGGACAGAGTCCTGCGGAGTTTTGCATCTTCCTCATTGTAATAGTTAACAAAGGTTAGTGTTGCTCACTGGAGGATCTGTGGAAAGTCTACAGTTCCTGTTCAATGGAGTTTCTTCATGTTTCAAAAGTACTTGCATCCTAGTTTAATACTGATGGCACGGTACATCATCTTCTCTCTCTCGCTGTGTTCTGCCGGGAGCTTTCATATCTGACCTCCACTGCTCAACAGCTCTCAGTCACATCCTGAAATCCACTGCATAACCACCAAGTGTCTTTGTAACTGAAAGAAAATATCCAGTTTCATGTGGAGAAAATTGGCTCCCTGAAGCAAAAAAAAAAATTGGAAAAACATCCCGTCAAACACACCTGTTACACAACAGGCGTGTTTATGAGCAAGCTGTTAGAGGATTCTACCTGAAGCTGACTACAGAGTAACTGCAAACGTCTACTTATTTAATGTGAAAGAATTCAAGAGCTGTGTTTTTCATGCACTGCAAAATCAGATACAGGTCTGTCTTAGAAAAGAGCCAAAGAGACACCCCATTATTTATTCTTCACGTCACTAGTTTACGGCGTAATGGATGTACCATGCCAGCAGTGAGATGCAAACCAGATAAGACGGACAACAGTTCTCTCTGGAATACTTAGAAAAAGATGTGAAATACTGTGAACTCTATAATAAAAAGAACAAAATGTTCAACTCTTATCAATGTCTGATAAGAATTGGGGGGAAAAACACAAATGATGGAAGTTAGTAGTATCTAAAGTAATTTATTCATACATTCAGGGTTGCAGCAGATATACAGTCTATCCAAGGAACTCTGGGAAGTACGGGGAATAGGGACACTGGCTGATCATAGGGCACTGTGTACACACACATTCACACACACACTCATTCCACTGCATAGCCAAGCCACTGAAACCTGAGGAAAGTCTCACAGGAACACGGAGAACATGTGGAACCCCTGGCTCAGGATAGAACCAAGAACCTTGGAGCTGTGAGCCAGCAAAGCTACCTGCTGTGCCAATCTAAAATTACTTACCAGGAAATCAATCACTGCAATGATTTTTTATTCTTTTTTTAAACTGCGATTCATTTTGCATTTTATAATAATGGCTCCCTGTAAAGCGTACATCAACAAGTGAAATAATTATAAGCAAGTTTATCAATAGAAACTCAGCACTCACTTGGCAGACTCGGTTCCTTTGATGGAAAAATTCTATGGCACAACAATAATTACAAGCAGGCCTTTGACTAGTCTGTTGTTTGACTTTCAATTTCTATTAGTCACTCTGTGAAGAAGAATTCAACAAAACTTAGTACAGCTTATTGTTTATTTGATCAGCCTTTGTGAAGCTGCTACAAGGTAATTGCCTGTCAACCAACTTGACAAAAAATGGAAGGTTTGCACTGCAGAAAGCATGAGGAACAGTTGTATGTAATACAAATGGATTTACTCCTAAGAATTGTCCTGCAAGCTGTCCTTGCAAGTGATCCTGCCATTTATTCAGAGAGAAGAAAAAAGCATGCATCTTCTACTGTGGGAACAGCTGCAGGTCTGTCATTTTCCCTGTACTTGCACACACACAGTATAATTACTTAAATGATGTGTTCAAATACTGCATGCATTCAAATATTAAGCAACCTACAATTTTGCCACAGACACAAATATTAGCACTATTATTACACTATGCATTAATTTATTTCACTTTTATGCCATGAAAGAATTAAATTGCTGCTTTCTTCTCAAGAAAACTTAAGATGCAATATTTGTATTATGCTTTTATATCAAAGCTGACTTTTTTTTTTATTTACCACTGATCATTAGATTCATTTGACTTTGGTCAGGCTACCAGTAAGCCATGAAAAAATCAAGTATCAACCCATCTTTAAGGAATTTATTTAAGCAACTCTAACATACAGTGAAGACAAAATAAAAATCCATATTCACAATATATGCTCACTAGTGAGGCCAAGGACCGCCCAAGAGGGCATTTGACTGACATGGAAAGCAACCAATCACAGTTCAGTGTGTTCAATGTCATGTTTAGAGGTGTGAAAATGTAAGAAAAAAAAAACAGAGCAGCGTGCAACCACAGATTGTTCATTTAAGAAAGTCATGCAAATTAATGGGGCTATATGACGAACTTCACATCATATGGAAAATCCATCCTCATTTTCGCAGCTGTAAACACGATGGGTTCCTACTTCCATTAGGGAAGTAGAGTTTTGCAACGACTTTGTTTCAGGTGGAACATTAAAAAACATGACACGTGTCTCCCAGAAATCCGGTAGAATCCAACCAATCAGGTGATGACTTCAAAACTATTTCCAATTTTGTGCGCGATATGCACCAGGCATTCACTGGTATGAATTCTGAGACTAAGCCTACTAACTTGAGCACCACATAACCCAGTTTATTCTATTTCAGTTTCAGCAACATAACAAAAGACTCCAATAAAGTATTGTTGAAAATAAAGCACCTAGATTTCAACTTATTTGAGTTTTTTATTCAATTAGAAATGAATATAAAAATATGAAATACGAAAATATAGTATTCAGCCAATAAATTCATGATATACGCAAATATGGATTGTTTGTCTTGAAATCTGTAAATGTTATAAACATTTCAAATGCTATATAAACAGCCAAATTATTTTTGAAAGACTTAATATGCAGGTAAACAAAGTACTCAAACAAAACATGGCACTGAGACAACAATGCTGATAATCTATATAATAACACTACAGCGGAGATGGACGGTTCATGTTCTCGGTGACTAAAAGCACAAAACAGATCCCAGGGCTGTCCATCCTGAGCCAAGACAAGGACATGTGGATGTGACAGTGTACAAGCTTTGACAGCTATACTGACAATACACCCTTCCTTTTGAAAAAAAAAAGGCTTCTAACTACACTCACCCTTCTTGGAAAATACTCCAAAAAACACGCTTAGCTCCCTTTATCATTTACTTTCTACAAAGATTCGGTCTGAACGAATAATGTCCACTTGTTAAGTCATCTTAACAAATTATTTATACATGCTTTTGTCAAACATTAAGACAAGTGCGCACATGCACACAGACGTGCACATACAGATAGTGTGTTGTGTTTTGAATAGTGTTTGGAAAGCGTCCCACTTCACAGCAAATCACATACTTCCTCTTTGTACAATAGTGTGGAAAATGCTATCAAGCTAAAAGCTAATAAGGAATCAGCAGCATATCATGCATGGTGCTCTTATAAACCTATGTTTACCAAGCTGCTAAGGGGAATGTGTTAATAAATAAACAAAACAGATGAACAAACAAACAAACAAAAGCATACAAATAGAAGGAATTACCAAAGGTTTTTATTTTTTATTTTTATGAATAACTAGAGCTAGGATCGAACCATATCCATCTAGACAAAAGGGGGATGGGATATTCAATAATAGATGACGACATGGCATAAAAGAAGAGGATATCTTGCGAAGAATAATGGGCATGGCAGTGAAAGAAGACATTAAGCAATTGATTTCCAGGACAGGTACTACAGGATCGCTCGCTTAAACACTGAAACAAGACGCCCTAAGAGTCAAGAATGGATACTCTACTGCTTTAGTGGTTTTAGTATTACAGACTACATGGATCATGAACCAGACAGCACTTTATCTGAACATTAAAGCTGCAGAACTATTATAAAAAAATAAAAAAAAAGGGAGAAGTTATTAGGTTCCTAACACAGGTACAGCTTATGGTAATGTGACATACCAACGATCATGTGCAACTTGTAGTTACAACAAAAAGGTCAAAACAATCAGTTTGCATTACACATGGAATTTTCATGCACCTATAGTAAAGACACTCCCATCTCTGAGATTTATACAGAGGTTTCATTGCTAGAAAATACACAAAGACGTCTTGATGTCTGGGAATCTAATGCTGTCTGAACGGTTATATAGTTAAAAAAAAAAAAAAAAAAAAAAGTGTGATCTTTCCAGATGCACAGTCTGTTAAACAATGAAGGACATAACAGATTCAAGCCGGAATTAAATCCTAGAGACACTGTGATGATGATGATGATGATGATGATGATGATATTCAGCTTTATATGGATAAGGTTTCTGATGTCCTGGAATGCATTCACGCGTATGAACGCACTGCAGCTGTACCATGACGCTCGGCTTATACTGACCCTGCTCTTCTACTTTATTTGTTTGTTTATTTATTTCTTGTTTGGTCTTTTGTTTCATTCTTAAACGAGCAAGAGGGGTGAGGATGGACACTCGCTCGGTGCTGCAGCAAATTTCTCTCTGGCATATATCTCTAGCAAGTTAACAATCACACACACACACACACACACACACACACAAAGCTACAGGCTGAAACTAACCTGCATTCAGGATGTTTGTCAAAAAACACGTTAATAAACATGCACTGTGACAACATGTTAGTATTGGTAAACGATTTCTCCTGAAATCTGGCACTTTAGTTCAACACGATGGCACCGTGGAAAGCGAGCTTCAATCTCAATCTCTCAGGGAACAAAAACGGAGTCGGAGAAAGGGGCTTTAAATTTCTCTCTGGAGATATAAGTCTCGATTTAAGGATTTCGACTGCATGTCAGTTTGACGGATATTTAAAGAAAAATAAAGGATTCAGCTAATCAGCTTTCAGATCCAGGTTAGTTCATTCGATGTCGTTTTTACTCACCTCTCCCTCGGCCTGAGGAAAACGCGATGTTTTGATTATTTCACTGTGTCCATCTGACTGAGTGCGTCATGTCACTGAGACTTCCGCGTTAATAAGAACGAGGCATAAAAAAATGCCTATACACTGCGCATGCGCGGGCGCTGGGCGCAGAATGGCTCTTATTTTGTGTTTGTGTTTAAGGTGCCCTCGTGTCTCATTCACACAAAAATCCGATTGTTAGTCTGTTAGATCGCGTTCAGATTGCTTAATTGGAGTTCTATACAGAAATCAGTCATCAAGAACAGTGCTTTTTATATGCAGTGACTTTTGACCAGCTCCCTCTTCTGTTATTGAGGATCTTTTGTTGCAGGACTGAATGCAGTCTGGCCCAAATAAGGGAGGGATTGCTAAAGCCCATGTGTTACACTTTGGAAAATTCATGCTTTACCTATCAGTACAGACTTATATTATGGATCAAGCTATCAAATATTTGGCTCACTGTTCAAATATGTAGAATATTGTTCTGGCTATTTATTAGAAACATAGAGCTTTTTATTCCTGAATAGAAAAAAAAAAGAGATCCAACTTGACATTATTTGTAGGCTTGCTTGTTATTGAGTTATTCAGGTTTGGATTAAACCTATTTAATTCAAGGGACCAGCTAATAATTATAAAAATGTAATAATAAAGGTTACATCTCTTTGTTGTCATCTGAATCACTGTAACAAGTTAAAAATAAACACGTAACCCCTGAATATGATTCACAAAACCCTCACAAGACCCCACTTTAAGCAACATGGTTTTACATCACTTGTCCAAATGCTTGTTGAATCAGCTGTTGCACTGGTGGATTGGTCCGTTTAAACAGTGGGCTTGTCTCATTATTAGCCAACAGTTGGCCATATTCGGCAGTTCACGAACGGCGAACAGATGAATCATGATTTACTGTTCAAACCATAAACACACCTAGTGATACCTGATCTTGAAATGGTTTGTGTTGTACATGCAGCATTAACCAGTTAAGCAAGTTCTTATTAAGCATGTTTCCTGAAAGACAGGTATTTGTAACTAGAAATCACATTTCCAAGTTATAGGGTATGCAGGCAACACTAAAACCTAAGAGTAGAGGGTTATTATGAAAAACTACAAAACAAAACCACTTTGCAATTCTGTTATGTAACAAAAAGACAATTTTCTCTTTCAGTTTCATAATGAGTGTGTGTGTGTGTGTGTGTGGGTTCTTCTATGGCTGGATTTGTGTAATATAATATAATATAAATCAAGCATATCCAGCTCTGTAACCACAACAGAATCAGTCAAAACCACTATCACCTTCAGAATCACACTGCATATTATATTTCAGTTCTTGTCAGTCAGAGAGAACATATTTCAGGAGTGCCAGTAGGGTGTATTCTTCCCATCGATGAGTTTAAGGTTTGTTGAAAGGTAAACAACTCAAATGACAAGCTGTTCCACTTTGCATGTAGAAAAAATATATGAGCTGGGGCTGGCTGGCTGCCAGCTTATCAAATTAGCTGTTTATCATTTTAGGACTTTACCTGCCATGTGTGATCACTTCCCACTATGAACTTGGCCATGTAGTAATCAAGGAAGGTAGAAACAGTGACCAAGAAAAATAATGAACAGTGCTTTCTGCTGAATGTTTACATCTAGGAGCACAAAGTATGCTGACAAAAAGCAGCTGTAAAAATAAATGAATTATTAAAAACTGGTCAAGCACTGTGGCCTTGAGAATAGTCCAATTGTATTGTGTAGAAGAATAGAAAATATTCTGCAAATCATCCTTCTAATTGAGGATGAGAATGAATCAACTAAAAGCCTATGGGACCGGGTAGTTTATATGTCGGCGGAGAAGTCCAGATTAATTCCCATTTACAGTGATTTGAAAGAAATGAATACAGCCAACTGTTTTGATTTTTAACAGAGGATGCTTGTTGCGCTCAGGGATCTGCAATAAAACTGTCCAACAGCATTTCAATGACTCACTTCTGTTGTTTATTACTGGAATAATTCTGTTCAAATAAAAAAGATTACGAAAACAAAGCAGATGTATGTAAACAAGCTCCCATACTGTTCCCACACTGGTTCCCGCTTAAGGAAGCATTCTCTTAAAGAAGTATTTGCTTTAGGAAAGGAAGTATCCATCTCAGGCGTCATCAGGCATCAAGGCAGGATACACCCTGGATGGAGTGCCAACCCATCGCAGGGCACACACACACTCATTCACTACGGGCAATTTAGAGACTCCAATCAGCCTAGAAGCATGTCTTTGGACTGTGGGAGGAAACCCACCAACGTGCACGAGGAGAACATGCAAACTCCACACACAGTGAGTGGGAGCGAGACTCGAACCTGGAGGTGGAGGTGTGAGGCGAACGTGCTAACCACTAAGCCACCGTGCCGTCTGCAGCTAATGTAAGAAAAATCAACAAGGATACATCTTATTTATATTTCAGTTTATTAGATTAATTCCCAAATAAATACTGAACATTTTAACAGCTGTTCATGTGGTGTGCAATTAAAAAATAATATACAAAAGGAAACCTTCACAATGGCAACTCAGCTTTGTGTTCATGTCAGCCTACCAAGCCCTTCTCAGCCCTCAATTATTAATATGCTATGTGGCCATACTGCATAGTAGTGTTTAACAGCTCAAAGTACAACTCATTTATACTTGTATTCAAAGTGAAACAGAAACATCCTTTTATAGTTCTTATCTTCATTACCTAGTGTGATGTCTTCGATAGAATGCTGTAGGCCTAAAATGTACTCATTTAGAAAAAGGAAGAGAAAAAAAAAAAGATGTGACATTATTATTAAAGTGCATCTGGCAAAGACTTGTCTCATTAAGCCATTTACATTTAGAGAAACAAATAGAAATATACCATATATTTCTATACATATAACAATTTGTAGTGACCACAACTTTTCCACGATATTTCCACACCAGTTTCATTTTTTTCATCCTATGTGTGAAGACAAACTAGTAAAGAAAAATCAAGAAGAAACAAATTCACATTTCTAAAAAAAAAAAAAATAATTAATAATAATAATAATAATAAAATGTCATTAAGCAAAAATGGTGATAAAAGCACACTGCTGGTTTAGTTCTTGTTCTGATAATCATGCTTTCATTTGTATAATCATCTTGTTTATCATCTTCCCTTTTATAGTGCCTTCATATTTTGGGCAGCTTTGGTGCACTGATGATGGGGTTAGACTTTTGCAGGAAGCGACGTCCTGCACTCTTGTAGTCGTAAGTGCAGTTGTGGGTCTCTGCATAGCGGTGCGTGGAGCAGAAGTTGTTGCCACACCTTAATTAGAAAAACAAAGAAGTATCAACAGGAGAGCTAGGAAGGAGGATGTGCAGCACATCAACCGACTTTTAAATTGGGAGCAAATCAAGGACCTCTAGAGGATTCACTGGGATTTATGTACTAAGCAGTCTAGAAATATGATCACGGATAATAAACAACCAAATCAATTCAGAATAATATAGCATTGCTAGGTCTTTATTCCATTCTTTCTTTTGAATGTTTTTTTTTTTTTTTTTACAGTTTATAATAACTGTAACCCACTATCTGTTTTAAGCACCTTTATCATTACTCTACTTCAAAGCACACATCAGAAGCAAAACCCAAGAATACAGATCAAACACTGTATTCATATGTTTCTGAGCAAATACCAGAAACCTTGAGGCTAGCCAGAAATGACAATCGATCATGCAAGACAAGAACATAACACACAGATGTCGCCACAGAGCATTTCTGAGCAGAGCTGCTAATTTAGGGCCTGACAATGTTATTCTCTACCGCAGCACATTTTCCCAAGAACAAGCTGATCTTACACCTGAACTGTGGCTCTGAAAAAGCACATCAGAAAACAACAAAGCTTCTTTGCAAGAATAGAAGCTCCAAGATAACCAGAAGAATGTAAGACCAAAAAACATAAGGGCTTATCCTTTGTTTGAGAAGAGATCTCACAGATTTCACATACTAAGAGTTCCGTAAATTCCTTGAGGAACTGTAGCCTCCTGCTGCTATGAAAATGAACATTATTATTCAGATCAACACTCAGACTTGTCTTACAAATGCACGCTCTAGTCTACACAGCATGGAGAAATGCACAAAGGAGCACAGAGGGCTAACTTCAACTGCCTACAGCCTAAGTTACATACCTGCATTCATAGCTGGTGGCTAGCCCGGTCTTCTTCCCACATAGGAAGCAGTGTTTTGAAGTCTTCTTCTTTGAGCTCAGGGGTGCCTTCACAGGAGGGAGGAGATATTTTGGAGAGCCTAAACATTTCAGTAAAGCAAAAGATAAATGTTAGAAACGTTTGCACTAATAAATCATACTTGAAGATGATAGATCGATAGAAGATAGATAGATAGACAGATAGATAGTTATTGCAAAGTACAGGTTTAGAATCTACCATAAGTGCAAATGAACAAGTGCAGATAAATATGTAAATATGGATAGATAAACTAGGGGTCATCTAGGAATTAACAATATGTACATTATAATTATATTATACTGAGAAGATGTAACAGAATGTACAGGATGGAGCAGAACTTCAAGGTGGTGAAGTGTCAGTGAGACATGAGTGTCCTAGCAGTGTAGTGTAGAGTTCAGTAGATTTATGGTTGTGGGGAAAAAGCTGGCCCTGAACCTGCTGGTTCTGGTTTTCATGGTGAGATTCATCCGCTTTCCGAGTGCAAGGGACTGCAGCTTTAAATTGCAGTGACTCTCAGCCTGTGTCGCGCTCATTAGGTCATCATC
Source organism: Hemibagrus guttatus (assembly GCA_033459395.1). Taxonomy (NCBI): domain Eukaryota; kingdom Metazoa; phylum Chordata; class Actinopteri; order Siluriformes; family Bagridae; genus Hemibagrus; species Hemibagrus guttatus. The sequence continues at coordinate 14,193,036 of JAUCMX010000002.1, read as the reverse complement.
TGTGAACATGTCTTCGCCTGGAAGTTTTTTTGCCGCGGCAGCAGCAGCTACTAGCGCTAGGCCTGGAGCAGCGATGTCCACATTCAGCAGGCATTTGAAAATTGTAAAAAGTTTTCCAGAGACAGTGAAAAGGCCAAAAGCCAAACATGTGACTTAAGGTCTATATACCATCCTCATGCACTAAAAAGGTTGAATAGATGCAATAGAAATAGAAAATAGATTTCTTGGTTATGCATGAAATACTTGAATATAAATTTGTTGTTAATGAGTTGTTAATTGCAGATAAACCATAGTTCTGTTAAACCCTTTCTGTTCTTATTGTAGTGCCTTACACAAAAAATAAAAACATTTGAAGAGTCAGGACTGATGTTTGCTATTACAGTTAGGCCAGAGCTACTAAAATATCAGTTTCCTCAGTGCATCTTGGATTTTCTATTCTCCTGGGTGCACAAACCGCAGTTTATATAAAAATATGAACTTATTGGTTATCGGTTTCGGCCCTGAGAAGGACTTGATTATCGGTATCGGTTTAAATTTTTCATATCGGGCATCCCTAGTGCAGACATCTACTGTGGTGAAGAGACTCAATGGCAAGTAGTTGGGTGCTAATTATGCGTTGGAGAAATGAAGAAATGTATCAAATAAACAACAATGAACCATGATTAAAAACTGTATCGTAGCTAATGAGTGGTGGAACAGAAAAGCGTTCCCACTATCCTCATAATGCAACTGCCATCCCTGGCCAGGAGTCCAAAAGAGCTGGCCATACTAGTTTGGATGGGAGGGACAGCACTATTCTCTCCTCCATCAGCCATAGCAACACTAGCTAATCTAGCTTCTGTGAGCATATGATGCAGAAGAGGGCAAAGTGTCACTGAAACCAGTGCTACACACAACACACTGAATCATGAGAACAGGATACGAACAATAAAGGCACCAAAGTTCAGAAGTAGCAACTCCTACATACATATTCACAGCATTCATCTGGCTCACTGCCACATACAGACATCTCTGGAAATGCAGTCACAAGTTCTATGCCTGGAAAGCACACAACACGATGCGATGAAGAAACTCGTGCATGACAACAGGCAAAAGAAGCTCTAGTCCAGGTGCTGAGGCATGAGATTGGATTTGTAGTTGCGTTCTACAGCCATGAGTTCTGATATCAGAGAGATCAGCATCTTGTGGATGGGATGCAGACACTGGCAGTGATTTTACTGGGCACATTTTTGAATATCACAAACACCAGCTGCTGACGAATGTTTTATATTCACACCCACACACATCCGTTTCTTGCTGCCTTGAAGCTTTACTATAGCCATTCTTATAAGCTAATGGTTTGTGGGTATAGTCTACGCATATGGTATAAATTTGTACATGCATGTAGACTTTTATTCAAGAGAGGAACAAAGCTGGTCATGGTTTGCATCTCCTTTTGCATGGTCTTCTTCTATATAGTTCCTCTGTCAGTGCTGGTAAAGACCTGATGCCTCGCACACAATGCTATGGTCATAAAACATTCATGCCCCTATAAAGCAGCACTGTAATGTCATGCTGCCCTTTGGGTCATGGACACAGTCTCATCATCTTTCTGAGGCGTGACTGCTTTAAAACAAAAAAATTTACACAGTGGCCTTTCATTTCTAAACACACTTTCATACATAGATGTAACGGCACATCATCCTACCAAAGCGAACTGACAATTTTCTGCAATAACAATAAAAGGTTGTGTATTTTCTTTTTATTCATGATATTTTTGGTTCACTGCGTGTCAGCTCACCACAGATGTAATAGACTTGATTAAATAAAGGTAGAGGCTGGAATTTCAATGCCATTCATGTGAGATCTAATGCATGCAATAAAAAGATGACTCTAGCTGTGACAAAAAGCATTTCAAGGTCTCGGCTGTCTAGCTTTTAGAGGGTGAGAGATGCGGCAGCCGACACAAGTGATGTGTGTCATGTGCCACTGAAAACTCATTCTTCAAAATACTGACTGCAAAATATTTAAAACGGTCAATGAAACAATGTTAAGCCTCCAGACGGAAACTGCATGTTGTTCAGTTTTACTGTTTGGAATTTATAATTGCGTCATAATGCAGTTTAAAAATAGCATGCTTTCACAGTATCACAGTCTTAATTAAACAATTAAAATGTATGCACTTGTGGTGAAAATTAAAGGACAACTCCCACTGTAGCACTTTTCCACATGTCTATCATAAATGAATAACAAAACTTAATTGGGTTACCTTTTTTTCAGGATACTAAAATGAATTAATGAACATATGGACAGCGCTAGAAACCCTGTTTTTTCACTTCAATCAGACAAACGTCATGTTGATAAATGAGCAAGTTTGCATGATTTAGACAGAACAGCACCATAGGAATTTGGTTTACAACCTACAACCTTACCTTTATCTCTCTTCATACAGAAGCAATGTCACATAGGGAACCATGTCTAACCTCAAACCCTCAAGAGAACAAATCTACTTTCACTGATGCCATTATGTGATGGAAAGGAGATGACCAATGTAGGGACAGTTCTGGCTTCAGTTCAGTAACTACCGATTTACAGAGAACAGAGTTATTGTAGAAGAGAAGCACAACTGCCTGAATTGCTATTTTATAGTGGATGTCATGCCTTCTGGAGTAAATTATATGGCTCTGGCACATGGCATAATTGAGTGTCTGTGATAGATTCATCTCTCCAACAGAATGTCTCCAGAATGTAAAGTGGACAGACTGACCTAGTCTCTTAATTGAACTGGAGGGTCCACTCGATGAGTCGAGGATTCCTGATGGCTGAAAAAATACAATATTTTGTAAATCCTCTTACCAGTACAACCTAATCCATACATTTAAAAAGAAAGTACCACTTTTGATAATAATGCTTAAATGTAGGCTTAAAAGCTTTTTGTAACTATGCTAAATGACTGAAATTCAACATCTTTGCTCTACAGTAAAATGCAGATATGTACAGACCCAGCAGTGGTTCTGAGAGCTGCAAACTCACCGTGTATGCTGCTCTCTGCAGGGGAACGATTCTCCGGAGCAGATCCTCCGGTAGCAGATGGATGTTGGCTTGCAAGGGGGCGTTTGTGCCACTAAATCTGGCCAGATCACAAGGCCTCGCAAGTTTTTCATCTATGTTACTCACACAACTAGACAACTCTTTGGAAATGTTGTTGGCCATATTGGTGACGTCCTGCGCCTCACTCTTGCATACTCTGTCTGACCGTTTGCCTGGTGAGTCCACTCTGATGGCATGAAGAGGAGGGGTCTGCGGAGTCGAGCATGGTGGAACGATAGGCGTTCTGTTAGATCCGAGGAAGGGGCGAGACACTTCCCCGGTAAAATCTGTGAAAGGTCGAGGAACATGCGGAGGAGCGTGTAGCGAGTTCAGTGCAGCTCGGTCAGATTGGGACTGTAGTGTCTTAGTGCCTACTGACCATGTGCTAATATTGTCTGAGCCTACCACTTGAGACAGCAGTGGAGTTGCAGTCAGGGGCTCGTTCACTGCTCCTAAAGAGTCCAGAGTGGCCTCCGGCTGAGCAGAAACATCCAGACTCAGCGGCTCTGGAAGCAGGTTATTAAACTGAATGGGCTTGGAAGGCTCCATCATAACTCCATCTTCCGGTAGCATTAGTCCGTCACTCTGCACCTCTGTCTCGTCTTCAGCTTCCAGACCAGACAGGACAGAGAGGGATGGGTACAAACAGTCTGTTATAGCCTTCGGCCCACCCATATCCAGCCTGGACACTTTAGGAGGTAGCCTAATATTTCTCGGGGTGGGCTTATTCCATGGCTCCTCCTCCTGAATGATGTATTTTCTAGACGTTGTTAGTGAGGAAATGGCTCTACCAGAGGCAAGACTTGGGTGACAGGTGAAAGGTGGGCCAGCTTCAGAGGAAGACTGCTGCTGATCACCAATCGGAGGTAGCTGTGTTGCAGGGGTATGGCCAATCTGAGGAAGGATGCGGAGCATTCGGTGGTGGCGAGCAGAGCCAAGGGAGCCACAAAAAGGACGTGGACCAACCGGAGGTCTCACTCTCAACTTGGTAGACTTCTTGGGCTGAAAAGACAATAAGCCAGAAAAAACTTTTATCTGATAAAAAAAAAACTTCAAGCGCAACCACTGGACACTGGTGTAAGCTAATAAAAAACATGAAGCACTGTTCCCTGAAGATATTAAATCCCAGAAATAGTTGCAACAATTTTGCAAGCTCATAAAGACTGTTCAGAGAGGGAGTGTTAATTAAGCCATGCGCCAGTGTGCTGAAGTTGTTTGTTATTACTGTACTGGTTATGAGAACTGCTCCTCCACTCTAGTAGCATTTACTCCAAGTCTGTTTCAGTGACAATTTTAATAAAAATAAAGCTTAAAACAATTACTGTTGGGATAATATGACTAGCCTTGTTTTAACACTCTTGTACTCATTTATCTATACATCTATACACAGTCTATCCTGATACCTTTTTATTGAGGTTCATATTTTCCATCTTGGCTTTGAGTAGCTTCATCTTGTTCATTGTGATCGAATTCTCCTGGGTCAGCTGCGCAGAGGAAATGCTCACGCCCTCCTCCTCTTCCTCAGCGTACACATTGTGAACTGAACCACTGCTGAACCAGACATGCACAACAAAACCACTGAAGCATTACTAAATGCACTCTGAGTGTTTATCTGGAATTCTGTGTTACCAAACAGAACATTCACACACTTTTGCAAAACGTTTAAGCTATTTTCAAGGATACAAAAAAAAAAAAAAAGATATCATTACTATTAGCAACATAAGACTTCTAACTAACCTTCCCTTAAATATCCAAAATGTATTTTGTCTTATTTTGATTTTTTTTTTTTTTTTAAAGAAAGCAATTTATGGTTGCATTTATAGAGAGTGCCCAATTTTCCTTTGAACAAACCTCAGAGACTTAGACACAGGCGTCAGAGTTCCATCTCCACGGTCCACAACCCGGAAGACATTGAGCTGGTCACCTTCTTTGTACACCAGAAACGTGACCTGTTTATTAGACAGAGACTTTTCCCACACCTCATCCTTCTTTGAATCCAAGCAGTCAGAGGTATCCTTTACTGAGTTCTCAATGGTCACTAATCACAAAAGAAAGAAAAAAAAAGGATTTTTGTTTACTCTGGGAAACATTATGCAATGTATGCACTACTCATTTACGACGGTCAATGTCTGCACAAAGCTTATAATTCTCAGTTATTAACATTAGTCAGACACCTCGTTTGGTGTTGATAGGCCCACCCCTCATGGCAAGGACCAGCTTGAGAGTGCAACCTTCTGCGATGCTGCAATGACAGTGACTCATTATCCCAAACAAACAGCAAGTACAAGTTTTAATTAAACTTTATCTCAGTCGAATTTTCTTCTAATCTATACTACAATTTACCTCAGACTGGGTGACACGACTACAGTAACTGACTCAGAATAGAAAATCAAGCTTGTGTTAAGACAAAAAAAAAAATGCCTGGGTGCCGATATGTTCCCAATCAGAGAAAACAAAAATAGTTACCTGTAGTCATTTAAACAGTACTCATCATCAAGTTCCAAGTTGTTCCAGATCAAATGCTGCTGAGCAACAGGGATACCTGTAATAAACAGTAATAAAGTAGAAATAAGAAACCCGTGTTAAGTAACCTAGTTGGCAAGATAAAGTTAACAGTGACAAGGTGCAGGAATGGGGTGGAGGACAAAGTCTGGTTAATGGCTGGCACTGGAATGGTGTACTGTAATGAATGTCAGAGAAGCACTATATAGTACACAACAGAAAACTACATTCAAGCCAAATGGGTCATCAGGCTGCTTGAAACCCACTATACGATCAAAGTGTCTTCATACTTACACAAAAAAATCCACTGTCCTTGAACTCTCAAGGCCTTACTGATATTAAATGCACTTTATGTCTGAGCAAAGGTCCTAAAAGTGGACGAAACTGGGAATCACTAAAAGCAGTAGAAACACCTGGTGCTTATACATCCCATTATAGATTCCTATGAAACAGAAAATAAAATAGCACATGTTACATTGCAGGTGTTGAAAAACCCATGCAGAAGAAACATGTCTCAGTGGTGCCCCCTAGTGTAGACTGAATGCATCAGGCCAGTGATGCACTTTATCAAGTTCAACAAAGGTCTCCAGGGTTGACCCGGAAAATAAAGCATGAAGAAGCAGTCTAGATTAACCCACGCAAGATTACAGATATTCACCATAAGATCCTTGCTCTTGTTTGTTAAATCACATACATGTAGAAATAAGACAAAATAAGATCCAAGAAAACTAGCCAGTGTACTAGACAACTAGTCACTTCCTTTCAGCATAAAGTTCAGTTTAAGGTTGCCTAAAAACAGATAAACAAAGTAAAACCATAAAACTTTATACTGTCCAAAACATGGGTGAGATTTCTAATCAATAATCACTCAATAAATAAACTTAAGTTACTTATGACATTAAGACTACCAAACCATTTACTTTTATAGAATTACTTATATTCACATTTAAGCTGTGAAGCACCTGACAACAATATGCATGTGTATATGTAACTCACCCACTAACATAAACTAAATAGGCAAAAGTTTGTGGACACCTGACCAATCACACCCATATGTGCTTGGTAAATGTCCCATTCCATATTTTGTCCCACTTTGCTGTAATAACACTATTCACTCTTCCATGAAGGCTTTCGTCCAGATTCTGGAGCTTGGTTGTGGGGATTTGTTCATTCAGCTACACGAGAGTTAGAGAGGTCAGGCACTGATGTTCGGCAAGGACGGGTGCAGTTCCAGTTCACACCATAGGTGTTCTGTTCAATAAGGTTGAGTTCAGGGCTCTGTGCAGGATACTCCGAGTTCTTCCACTCTAATCTTAGCAAACCTTCATGGAGCTCACTTTGTGCACAGGAGCACTAACATGCTGAAACAAGCTTAAGCCTCTTGTTGAAGTGAAACTGTAATGCTACACAAACACAATCATAAAGATCTGCATGCTGCAGCAGTTAGGGAAAGAACTGCATATGGGTTTGCTGGTCAGGTGTCCACATGCTGTTAACACTGACTTTGCTGGGATCACTGTGGAAATGATCACAGCCAAAGCACCTAGCGTGACAATGTAACCATGTAATGATCATTGCATTAATAATAACATGGCAACCTGCAGGTTCTGCCTCACATCTCCAGGGTTTGATCCTGAGCTCAGGTTACTGTGTGTGCAGAGTTTCTCTTGTTCTCGCTGTGTGGGTTTCCTCCAGGTTCTCTGGTATTTTTTCAACATTTAACTTAACATAATTGGTAACTGAAAACAGAGATTAATGAGGCAAACAATATGCTGGATGAACAGGTTATATTCATTCAGTTGCAATGGGCAAGGTTTTGTTTTCCCTATTATTCAGAAACATGTCTTATCTTGCCCTTCGGGTCCGGCCCAGAGTTTCAGTGTACAGTATATGACAATTGATGCAATTCTTCTCAAACTCCTCTCAATTTTAACCTGCACAGCACAGAAGAGAAAACACACCTGTGTGTTTAGCAGCACCTGTAGTGCTGAGGCTGTGTGCTGTTTCACTTCTCAAAGCTCATCAACACCCAAGTTCGACAGACAGAGCTCCATGAAACACTTTTTTTTTTTTTTTTTTAAAACAGACTGGCATGATTTAACAGCATCCAAACCTCAAACCCTTCATGTGGCAAACTGACATGATGTCATCATTTGTATCGCTGAAGTGTATGGTGTCCACAACAGAAACAAAATGCATTCGCTCAAAAATGGAGTACTTAAAATCTTACTGTCATTTAAACACAAGCGATACTGCACTGCAAACCAAAAAAGGTTCATTTAAGACACATAAGCATAATAATAATAATAATAATAATAATAATAATAATAATAATAATAATAGCAACTGCAACCATCATCGTCAATGTACTCAAGGACATGACACAATATTAAAAAAATATCACATACTGCACTATAGAAAAAAAGACCATGCAGTAAAAATGGACCTGATCCAGCTAAGAATCCCAGATGGGGGGGATAAGTGTGTTAGATAAGTGGATAAGAAGTTAAGTGTGTTTATATTATTTGTTTTAGGCTTATAGGAAGTGTTTTTTATATATTATATATATATATATATATATATATATATATATATATATATATATATATATATATATATATATATATATATATATATATACATATATACACACACACACACACATATACATACACACACGTTCTATAGAAAGGGAGTATCTAGTATCCCTTGATATTCCCTTGATATATGCGTATAAAAATGGGGGAGAAATAAGATGTCTGTAAGAAAAAAAACATTTTTAATGCTGTGGGATGCAGCTTAAAAACAAAAACCCACAGTGAATTCAAATGGGTTTTTATAATCGTGTTTCTATTCACTTTTTATTCAAACTGCTAAATGCTTAATATGACAACTGTGGTATATAAACATTTTTAATATTTTACACTATATTCACTAGGATTTTAAGAAAGTTCAATCCAATCCTAACCACTATCTTAATACATGCAGTTAATGATGCAGGAGGCAAAGCTGTGTATGAGTGTTTGAGTATTATACTGTCACCAAGAACTAAACCAGGACTCTGGAGATTTAGAATGTGAATCACAGCAAGGGCAGAAATTTCAAAGAGAAAAAAAATGAAAGAAGAACCTCAAGTTACACTGTTTCAAAGGCCGTCTTACAGGATTACTACAACACAGAGGTACCAGAGTCACAGAGACCATTCGTGAGTCTTCTGAAAGCTGTCTCAGTGCTACACAGAGGACTGGAAGAAGCTACCAGATTTCTCTAAAAGTTAAAGCAGAAAGAAAAGCATAGAAATTGGTCTAGAAATTGAGCGACAGAAGATCAAGGCCAGTTTTTAATGGTGTAATGTAAGCATGCAAGGGAAAAGAAGCAGATTGAAAGACATAATGATGAAGTGGGGGGGGGGGGGAGCGAGAGCGAGAGCGAGAGAGAGAGAGAGAGAGAAGAGAACTTTAATGATGAAAGACTGGGGCAGGGTCAAGATGGCAGGTGGAATATACTTAATAAATACAGACACTGATTCTGAATAAGTAGGTGCAAAGACGTGCTCAGAGCACATTAAACGAAGACAGAAGGACGGTTTCACAGTAACAAGAACAGACGTGGTTCCTGTTTGTAGTTTTTGACTTTGGCAAACTGATGAAATGTGACAGGACAAGCACAGGCAGACTGAACACTGGACTATTAAGCTTACCCTGAAGTAAAAAAAAAAAACATCAAATAATTTATTAAAAAACAGTTCATTAAATACAGATACTTTTTAATGGTTTTTCAGCAGAAACTAAACAGATGACAAAATCAGTATTCTAACTTAGAGACTTCGAACACTAGATAGGGTGGCCTTTTGGGGGAAAAAAGCAATCAACTGTCTACCATTCCCACAAGTACTTATACAAGCCGAGACAATAGATTCTCAGCACCAGTGTGTAAAGGCTGATGTACAAAACTGATGTTTCCATTGACCAATCACTGACCTCCACTGTTCACAATGTACAATTATTAATCACTGATGTTTGTACCAGCTGTGCACTTTGTTGTTCATTTTAAACTCTCTTCATGAGTATATATTTACAAGTAATAAAGGCTAACTATTCCGTCTGTCCAAAGGTTAGATTGTGGTGCCATTTTCTCCCTAATTATGCTGCCGGAATTATTGTAATTACGAGTTTCCCACTAGGAAGTTGCACATGAATGACCCCTCAAGTCATAATGACGAGTGAGAAACTAATAAGTCTTAAAGTCTTCTGAAAGTCTTAAATTTTCCCTGGAGGAGAAACTTGTGTCATCCATATTTCATGTGCTTTCCGACAACAAAGCATGTGAAAATGACATTCTTAAGTACCACATTCTTAAGTACTAGTGGGAAGTAGGACAATTCCGATAGCACATGAAGGCAGCATTAGGTTTGGCCATTTCCCCTTCACCGGTCAGCTCTCTCATATAATATAGCAACTTAGACTACATATTACAAATACCAACCAAGAAGGCTTTCAACTGCTTCCTCTGAAGACACATCTGCATCTTTTCATCATGGGGCAGCGTAACACCCTCGCCCGTTAATTTCTATTCTGCTTAAGTTTCTATTCTACTCTCTATTCTTCTGAGACTCTTCAGCAAAATCTTCCTTCGTCGTATACCTTAATTTGTAATTTAATATGAAAATGATCAGGATGAATCAGTGAATGTGCAAATTACTCTGACATCAACCAAAAAGAGTAGGCAAATCTAGACAGGAGACCCCCAGGCAAACCCAGGATCCAAAAGGAAAATTATATATTCCAGTTGGCTTAGGCGTGTCTGGAGGTGCTGGAATCTTTGGCTGTGAATACAGAAGTCTGGACTGACTTTCTCAGCCTGCTGCCACCACAACCCCAACTAGGAACAGCAGAAAGAAAATGAATAAATGAATGAGTGTTTTGGCTCCAAGAAACTATTAAAATGGCATATAAATTAGACCTGGAAGCATAGCTATGTGTTTATCCTCACACATCATCATCAGTATGCATAAGAATGCAAATTGAAACCCCCCTGTGTCATCCTGTCATCCCAGCCACATCTAGTCTGATTACATCATGTTCTTAACTAGAAAGTACCACACTGTAACTAAAAGGCATATACACCACATTGAGAAAATATGTCCTTGAATGGATAAACCTTGACTAAGAAGTCTAAAGCAGAAAAAAATGTTTATGGGGCAATAAGGGAAATGTTGACACAGTCTATTGCGTGCTTCCAATGTACAATCATGTACTGTATATGCCATTAGAAGAAGAAGTTGCTTTCGGCTGCTCCCTGTTCGGGGTCGCCACAGCGGACCAACTGGTCCGCACAACAACTTGGCACATGTTTTACACCGGATGCCCTTCCTGACGCAACCCTCCCATTTTTCCGGGCTTGGGACCGGCATTGCATCCAATGGCTGGGGTTGAGGCATTGGCTGGAATCGAACCCGGGCCTTCCGCATGATAGGCGAGAAACCTACCACTGAGCCACCAATGACTCATATATGCCATTAGAAGACATTTGAAAAAAAATGGATTGGCTGCTGGAAAACTATCTTGCATTTGTCACAGGACAACACAATGATACAATTTGAGTACCAGAGTCTTGATTTAGACCATTATATTCTTGGAGATTTATAGAACAATACCCTGATGACCTATTGACTTCATTAAGAACACTACTAAATCACTACTACCACTACTGAGAAGGGCCTCTCTTTGCTCTCAAAACAGCCTCAATTCTTCATGGCATGATTTCCACAAGGTCTTGAAAGCATTTCTTTGATATTCTGATCTATGTTGATATAACTGCATCACAAAATTCTTGCAGATTTTTCTGGAGCGCTTTCATGCTGTAAATTTCCCATTCTACCACATCACAAAAGTCTTGGAATGTAGGAATGCCCAACCATCAGGCCGTGGATGTTTTGTTACTGGGACGCACAGAAATAATAAGAACTTTTTTAAAATTTATTTTATTTTTTCAATTTTATTGCCTTTATTTTGAAAAATAACCACCATCACCTATTTCTCTCAGTCGAAGATTTTTTCATGCACCAATAAATTAAGCTCAGAAGCCTACCCTACCAATAATGAGTAAAAAAACAAACACTCATTTGTTGGAGAGCTTCTCTGAAAAGAAAGACCCAATGAACAGAAAGCAAAAGACTCCAAGACTGCCAACAAAAAAAAGTTGCATTTAAAAGAAAAGACTTAAATTACAGATTCATCATCCTGCTCCAAGCTCACGCTGTATAATGTATGGCAACCAACTATCCAATAAGGTCAAGTGGTTAAGGCTCTTGGTCGTTGACCAGAAAGTTGGGGTTCAAGCCACAGGCTGCCATGGTTGGGCCCTTGAGCACGGCCTCCCACCCACCCTGCTCCAGTGGCACTGCATCATGGAATTCATGGAAAGAATTTCACTGTGCAGTAATGTATATGTGACAAATAAAGACAACTTAACTGAAATAAAATGCATAATATATAATGTAATAGTTACATTTACAATCAATATAAAAGTAATAATTAAATGATATATTATGCACTTTATTCTATTTAGTTATGCATGTGATCCCTACACCCCCACCGGTCCATGGAAAAATTGTCTTGCTGGTCGGTGGTGCAAAAAAGCTGGGGACTGCTGTTCTAACAGATTTAGGTCTGGTGACTGGGAATCAACAAGGCATTTCCTTCCACAAAACTGCCACGGACTGGACTTTATTCTTTATTGCACCATTTCTGAGTAATCTGGGGATCAGCAAGTACAGAAATACACAAACCAGCCCATCTGGCAGTGACAATCATGCCACAGTCAAGATCACCGAGATCACACTTTTTCCCCTCATTCTGATGGTTGATGCGAACATTACTCACAGTTGCTGGCCTGTATCTGCATGATTTCATGCAAAGCATTGCTGCCACATGATTGGATGATTAGATAATTGCATGAATGAGTAATTCATGTAAGCAGGTATCCAGCATTTGTCAGCCATCATAAGAATTTCAAATGTTCCATATGTCAACAGTACCAATGATTTTGACTAATAAACTTTGGCCTGACATTACACAACCAAGATTTTTATTCATTACTAATTTGAGCCAAGTTGCCCAGCTGCGTAGCTTTGCATACAAGTTCATTACCTAAGCGTTTCGAATTACCTTATCATCCTCTAATGGTTTGGATATCAGACAACGTTAAGTTAAATAGCTTAAACTGAACTGAGCTCTTACTTATAAAGGGCCCATTTTACAAAGAAATAGTTGAAAAATGCCTTAGATGGTTGATTCTAATTTTATAGGTTATTATGTTTATAGGCGATTCAGTAGAAATTATCATTATATTATTCATCTATCTATCCATCTTCTTTACCTCTAATCCTAGACAGGATTGCAGGAAACCTTGAGACTATCCAGAGGGGACTCAGGGCACAAGGCAGGAGACAGCCTGGGCAGGGTGCCAACCCATCACAGGGCACAATCACACACACACACACACACACACTCACACACACTACAGACAATTTAGAAATGCCAATCAGCCTACAATGCATGTCTTTGGACTAGGGGGAGGAAGCCGGACTACCTGGAGGATATCCAGAAGCACTGGGAGAACATGCAAACTCCACACACACACACACACACACACAGTGCGTATTATTACATTATAATTACTCTAATATAATACTATAATTGTTATATGTTAGATATTCTACAGACTGCCCACTTAAGTCACATTTGTGCAGCAGACCAAACAGCACAAGCAGACTAGTGATGCCAATCCAGAGCAAAACTGGTGAAGTAGCTTAACCTTTTATGAATGTCATGAGTTTTCAGGCAGGAAGAATGCATCCTACTTTAACTGCTAGAAGAAGTCTTCAAATTTAAATCGTTAACTTTTTCACTGGATGATTAATATATTATGCCTTAATTCTCCACACAATGTATCCATGTCACTACAAAAAAACAAGGAAATCTATGAAAGTGAGCTTTAAATGTACACATACCTTCCAGTCTCTGAATCTTGGCTTTTACAGAGACAACTGTCTCAAATGGTGAGACCCGCAGCTGGAAGCAGGTCCCTGTCAGAGTCTCGATGAACAGCTCCATGGTTTCATAGAAGGGCAGTTTGTAGTTGACAACCCCTAGGTTATCATCGTTGAAAAATGGCGGCTCCCTCTTGTCAGCCATGTTTGTAGGGAGGTGAGGATTCTCAGGGAGAGACTGGGATGAAGCCTGCCCAAGGTGGAGGAGTGAAGGTTGTGATCTCACCACCGTCCCTGGGTACACTCATCCTGGACACAGGTCCTCACTGTGGAAGAGATACATGACACACTATGCTGTGCAACACAAGCTGCAGCCATTCTTTGTGTGACATCATGAAACAATAGCTTGTATACGTGTATGTGTGAGCTGTATCCTCTTACACCTTAGACAGAGATTTGAACCTCAGTTCAATGCTACGGAAACAAGGACATAAACTTAGCATAAAGCATAGACTGCTTAAGCTAGAATCCCTGAATGATTAGTGCAAGAGGGGGAGATGTCTAAATTGACAGCCATCAGGAGAATACAAATGACCCAGATTACAAAATTCACTCAACGTTCACAGATTTTTAAATAATTCCTGAGCCCACCATTACAGAAGCTTAATATTCATCTAAAACTTGATTTAAAAGCATAGTAAATAGTTTCCTCACACACTGCAGACTAATTTTTTCAATGTCTGTGTCCCTGCTGTATTTGAAGATCTTTAACTAATTTTTGTGGATTTACCCCCATTTTCTCCCCCAACTTGGTGACCTGCAAATTCACACCCACCAGCTAAAATGAAGACTTTCTCTGATGATGCGTTCACACATACAGCAAAATCTCATTTTCAACAAAAGCTGTTTAATTTTATGCAAACATGGAGTGTTTTGGTGCAGCGTCTACCAGTGAGAGTGAAGAACGCATGTGAGTCGTGGCACACACTGCTTCTCCTTTGGATTGTATATGATATGATGCATACATACACTGGTAAATTTTGGTTTTCCATTGTCTGTACCGCTTATCCGATCTATCATCGGGTCACGGGGAGCCTGTGCCTATCTCAGGCGTCAACGGGCATCGAGGCAGGATACACCCTGGACGGAGTGCCAACCCATCGCAGGGCACACACACACACACTCTCATTCACTCGCACATTTACACACTACGGGCAATTTAGAGACTCCAATCAGCCTAGAAGCATGTCTTTGGAGTTTAAACTTTGTATACAATGCTAAAAACACTATTACTACAGCAAGCAGAATTAGAAACACCCACTGGCAACTGCATAGTACAGCTACTATATGACTTGAAGCAAAAATAGCTGTATCTATGAATCTTTAAAAGTAACCAAAGTGTGGATGAGTTCTTACACACACCAGCGCACAAATCATACACAAAAGGCTCTGATGTTCATAAAAAGTCTTCAAAAAGGCAAAACACGGAAGCATCTGTAATTGCTGAGCTATTTACCCCTGCAAGACGGGGTCCCCGACCACCAGGCCACAGACCAGGAATTATTTGGTATCGGGCCACAGAGGGAGAATTTTTTTTTTTTTCATGTTTTATTCATTTTACTCACTACTGCAGTCTGCAGGGTGTTTTCCTGCACTTGTCCCGTCTAAGTCGCAGTTTATTTATGAGACGATAAATTAAGCCCACAAGTTACCCCTTGCAAAAATGAGCAAAAAACAAACAATCACTCTGGAGAGATTCCTTGAAAAGAGGAAAAGACCCAATGATGATGACTCCAAGACTGCAGACAAAAAGAAAGCTGCATTTAAAAGAAAATTCCAAAAGTCTTACTTAAACTACGGGTTTATCGCAACAGGTGATTCGCCTGCTCCAAGCTTGAGCTGTATAATACATGGTGATCGGTTAATCAAGGAGGCGATGAAGCCTTCAAAACTATATATTCATGTACATACATATACAATGTACTACACAGAGACCAAGCACCCTGCATTAAAAGACAAGCCTTTGGAGATTGGAACCAATTGTTGAAGGCCAACACATATATAGTGCATAATATACAATGTAATAATTATATGTACATTATATATGGAATAATTACAATATACACTGCACTGCACTACACTGTCCCAAATGTTTTGGGACACCCCTCCAAATCATTGGATTCAGGTGTTGTTTTCAGGGGTTGGGCTTGGGCCCCTTAGTTCTTGTGAAAGGAACTCTTAATGCTTCAGCATACCAAGACATTATGGACAATTTCATGCTCCCAACTTTGTGGGAACAGTTTGGGGATGGTCCCTTCCTGTTCCAACTGCACACCAGTGTACAAAGCAAGGTCCATAAAGACATGGATGAGAGAGCATGGTGTTGAGGAACTTCACAGAGTCCTGATCTCAACCCGATAGAACATCTTTGGGATGAATTATAGTGGAGACTGCAAACAAGACCTTCTCGTCCAACCGACTGTTCCGCACAACAACTTGGCACAGGTTTTACGCCGGATGCCCTTCCTGCCGCAACCCTCCCATTTCTCCGGGCTTGGGACCGGCGCTGTATCCAGTGGCTGGGGTTGAGGCATTGGCTGGGAATCGAACCCGGGCCTTCCGCATGATAGGCGAGCCACCTATAGGCTGAGCCACCAATGCCTCCAAATGTACTTCTAGTAGAATGGTCAAAAATTCCCATAAACACACTCCTCAGCCTCAAGCCTTCCCAGAAGAGATGAAGCTGTTATAGCTGGATAAGGCAGGCCAACTCCATATTACATTCAAGTGCATGTAAAGGCAGACGTCTCAGTTTTGGAGTCTCCACACTAATTCATCCCAAAGGTGTTCTATCAGGTTGAGGTCAGGACTCTGTGCAGGCCAGTCAAGTTCCTCCACACCAAACTCGCTCATCCATGTCTGTATGGACCTTGCTTTGTGCACTGATGTGCAGTCATGTTGGAACAGGAAGGGGTCATCCCCAAACTGTTCCCACAAAGTTGGGAGCATGAAATTGTCCAAAATGTCTTGGTATGCTGAAGCATTAAGAGTTCCTTTCACTGGAACTACAGCACCAAGCCCAACCCCTGAATTCAATGATTTGGAGGGGTGTCCCAAAACTTTTGGCAATACAGTGTACATTATGCACTTTATTGTGTTTTGTTGCACATGATCCTCCCCGTTCTGTGAAAAATTGTCTTGCATTAAACCGGTCCATGGTGCAAAAAAGGTTGAGAAGCGCTGCTTGCAAGAGACATTAAAAATCACGTACCCTTAATAACCAGTGAGATAACGTATTAGATGACTTATTCTAATTTTAAAAAAGACAGACATGTGCAATTTACTGATGTTTCATTAGCACCTTTAAGGGGTCACATACACGTTAAAAGTGGAAATGTTTTTTTAAGCCCCAAAAAGACTCTCTGGTGTAACTTCTAGGCATTTAAACAGGTAAGCCTGCCTTATGAAAATATAGCAAGAAATGTTTTGCTGTGAAAAACAGCTTCAAATTTATTAACTGACACAAATGTAAACCTCTACTAAACGTACTAAGGTGGTGATTTATTAACTATCATATATTTTAATCAGGTTTTTGAACCAAAGTTTGAAAGTAAAAGCAAGAGACTTCATGTTTGCTGCAGGAGACTTAGCATTAATGTTATCCGGTCATGGCGGCGAGCAGCAGTCTGTACAACATACAGCGAAGATTGTCTGAAACTGCAGCTGTTCAGAAGAAATCCCACATTTACACAGACATCCATGAGATTACTCTCATCACCGTTAGTAGAGGATGCGATCTAATAATGAAGCTATCCATCAAAGGTCACTGCCAAGATAACAATACTTTCTAGCCGTCCCAGTAAAATGAATCCTGCTTTCGTGCTAGAACCCAATAAAAAGAAAATAACACCAAGAAAAATATCAACATATAAAATATGAATATAAAGTAAACTAGCACACGCCAAGGACAGCAACCTAGCTAACTGTCTATTTAGTTAGCTAGAAGGCTTTGTACACAAAGCTAACAACAGGTACGGTTACAGATGAGGATGAGAGCACGACTCTCGTGCTAGTTAGCTAATTTACCAGCCCGTTTTTTCATGCTCGTATCGTGAGAAATAAAATAATAATAATAATGACCAAATTATGATTTACGTCACAGCGCGTCTCAGTACCATTAATTCCTCAGGACATCTTCACCATTTCTCGGTCTGTCCCAGTGAACATGGTGGGAGTCATCGATTGTTGCACTTTGTGACTGACAAGAGAGAAGCCCAATGGCATCAGCCGTAATCTGGACTTAAGAATGCAGTATCCAATGAGAACGCTGAGGAGGCGGGATTTACAGCCAGTTCGGTTGCAGGTGAGCGATTTTCCTCAATGTCTCCCGGATGTGAACTCTGGTTTCTAAGTAACACAAGTACACACATGTGAGGCTACGACTATACTACCGTACTACACTTACCGAGCACTTTAGTAGGAACACATGAACTCATTCATGCAATTATTTAATCAGACAATCATGTGACAGCGATGCAATGTATACAATCGTGAATATATGATCTAGCTGCTTCAGGTAATAATCACATCCACCATCAGAATGAGGAGGAAAAGTGTTATCTCAGTGGTTTTCACTGTGGCTTGATTGTTGGTGTGAGTCAGGCTGATTTGAGTAATTCTGTAGATGCAGATCGCCTGCACTTTTCACTCACAGAGGTCTACACTCTGAATAGTGAAATAAAGAAACCACGTCCTGTTTGTAGCAGGTCTGCAGACAGAAATGCCTTATTGATTAGAGAGGTCAAATGAAGAATGGCTAGACTAGTTCAAGCTGAGATCCTTTCCTGGTGAGCAGGAAAGGATCTCAGAATGCAGAACATGTTGAACAGATGGGTTACAACAGCATATGACCATGTAAGGTACCACGTTGGCAACAGAAATCTGAGACTGCAGTGGGCACAGGATCACCAAAACTGAACATTCTGAAGCCTGGATAATGCTAATCAATCATCGGTTCAATGCCACAGTCTAATGGATACCTCCATTACATACGAGTACATCAGAGGGACAGCTCATGTTGGACGTTTGGGGGACAAAGTTAGGGAGGCCAGACTAAGATGGTTTGGACATGTTCAGAGGAGGGAGAGTGAGTATATTGGTAGGAGAATGTTGGACATGGAGCTGCCAGGCAGGAGGCAAAGAGGGAGGCCAAAGAGGAGGTATATGGATGAAATAAATGAGGATTATGAAGCTAGTGGGTGCAAGTGTTGAGGATGCAGAAGATAAGGATAGGTGGAGAGAGATGATTCGCTGTGGCGACCCCTGAAGGGAAAAGCCGAAAGAAGAAGAAGAATCATGTCAACATGGATCTCAAAGCAATGTTTCCACCATCTTGTGGAATTAATCCTAGTTCAATCATTTTTCTACCTATGGCTTATTTAAATTATTTTATAGATCAGGCATGCATGAACGAGTACATCAACTCCACCCAGAGAAAGCCAAACAAATATAACAGCCAGGTTATGGAATTTTTTTTTTGGTAAAATGGCAGTCTAACACTATAGCAAAAAATGTGAATGGAGCAGAAATAAGGGAAATGGTGAACTGCCATTGCTGTACTTGCTTGGTCAGAGTAAGTCAACGGTACACGTCACAGAGCACATCAGTTTCGTTTACAGACCTTTTCTTTTGCTCCAATTTTGCTCTAAACATTACTATACATTATTCTAATTAGTACTGACCTAATAGTAGGCCAGTGAAGTGAAAGTTAACATATTGAACATATTTCCATTAAGAGGCTATGGAAAGAAAAACAATCACTCTTCATAAAATATATTTTCTTTAGTTTACAAAAAAAAATCATTTTACATGCAACACAAAAATTTATAAAAACAGCATCAAAAGACAAAGAGCACTAATGTTGAAAAGCGATCCTGACGGTCATATGCAAAACTGATGCAAAAGAACACAAAATAAACCAATGTTTACCATGTCAGAGGAATGTATCCATTCACAATCAAATCAATTTGATTTTATATGATGTACAACTGATGGTCAATTTTAAAGTGCTTTACCATAATAAACACAAAGAAATAAAACAACCCATTAATAATCTAAATAACACTTCATGGCAGTGGCTTTACCCTACTGCTGAGATTTCTGTTCATCTCTTTTTAATGAAGATATAAGCTATTGATCAAACATGAGTTTTTATTTTTTATATACCGTTAAAAGTTAGTTTTTTATTATCTATTTGTCATAAGGCTGTTTTTTCTAGAATTGATAAATTATCTGTCAACAGTATTAATTCAGTATGTTCCAGTCTGTAAGTCCAACAATCTCTAGATAAATATACAAATTTCAAATATTTAGTTTCCACCAAACACATTAAGAGGATCATCAAAAATACTATGTCCCGATTCCTCTGCCGAGTTGTTTTCCTGGACAGGCTTCTTCGACTTCTTAGCAGTTGAGGCCCCTACTGGTTTTGTGATTCCGGATGAGAAAATATCATCTGTAAACACAATAGTGAACATCTATCAGATATGCATGTCTATGTTTTACTGGTCTTATTATCCTTTAGCAGTTGAACTTACCCATGTCATCATCAAATATTGATTTCGTTTCAACTTTCTTCTTCGCCTTTTTCTCCTTAGGCTTCGTCATAGGAGTCAAATCAGCAAAAATGTCAACATCATCAAACAGGCTTGCCTCCAGGCTCTGTTCTTTAGGTTTCTTAAGTACTTTGGAGGGTGTTTCATTATCAGCCTGCAAAGACATTTTAGAACAGTGGTTCTCATAACAGCTCTTAGGGCCCCATCTTAACTATAAAAGGAACATCTGAGCTGTATCTATCTGTTCTAAACCTTTAGGTATAGGATTCAAATATACATCACCTGGAAAAGGTCCGGTTTAATGGAGCTGGCAAGTGTCTTTGAGTCCTTCTTCTTCTCCGTTCCAAAAATGTCATCGTCATCATCGAGGAACGGTATAGCCTTGGATTTCTTCACCGGCTTTGGCTTGACTGTTGCAAAGAGATCCTCAGTATGGTCATCGAAGTTAGGCAGAGCTGGCTCTTTTTTCTTGGAGGCTCTATGAAGCACTGTCTCAGGAGCCTTCGTTTTGGTTTGTGGTGGAGGAGCCTGCTTAGGGACTGAGGCAGAAGCGAAAAGGTCCTCTGAGGAAAACAAGTCCTCTTCAGCAGGAGGGAGAATCTTGGGCCTCACTGCTCCATCAGTGAGCGTTTCTGCAGGCATCTTAGCGGTGTTAGCGGTTACCGGTAGTGTGAGTCCTGAGGGTCTGGCTGGTACAGGATTAAAGGCAGATGGTGCTGAAGTTGTTCCAGGTGCAGAAGCAGCTTGAAGTGCTGAGTTTTCTTCCAGGTGGGCCTCTTCAGAGTGCTGAGCTGCCAAGCGTCTCGCTGCACGTGTCTGAGGACGCCGCTGTGTTGCGCCTCTAATGCGGTCCTGCACATACAAGTTTGAAATCTTACATTTACAAAAGTAAGTCCATGCAAAGTGAGATGGAAAATGTGGACTGTCTGGAATAGACTGCTTTACACTCATCAGTGAAGTCACAATCCCTTAAAACCAGTGGAAAATAGTGTAACTCTAATGCAAGTACCAATTAAAAAGCTGCAGTCTGACGCACCTTATTGGCATTCTGTAGAGTGGTGGCCTGAGCTGGCGTGTCAAAGCTAATCCCTCCCTCAGCGGCAGCCTGGAGTCCTGCAGTGGCAGCAGAGGCTGGCAGCAGTCCTGCAGGTCTTGGTGAGGAGGACTGAGCCAAATCAGGGGTTATGCTGCCTGCACCTAGAAGCCTTGGACCTGCTCCTGGCATGAGGCTGGCAGGGTTGATGGCCAAACTAGCCTGGGAGAACAGAAAAGATTAAAAAAAAAATATTGTCAAATGCTATTAGAAACTAGAACTTTCCTGGATTAGTCCAGAGATCCTGGAGAAAAACATATTCCTGTTAAGAGAGGGTTACATGGCAAAAAATATCATCTAATTTCAAAGTCTGAATCTAGGAGTTCAATTGTATTTTCATTAAATGTCTAAACGTAAATTTGATATTTTTCCAAAGGTAAAAATTTCTTATATGTCCAATCAGCTTATAATAATAATAATAAGAAGAAGAAGAAGAAGAAGAACTAGTTAACTGCCATTCATCAGTGTCATATACACACTGAAAAGTGTTTTGTGAAATAGCTGATGATACTTTCTTGCCATATAGTCAATAATAGATGGCCTGATGCCAAAATAAAAAAAAAAGGCTTAGAAATACAGACATTTTGCATATTTCATAAACATGCTGTACATATGAAGAAAATACAATGGCAATTGAAGCAAAGATACATGCAGAAATCAGTCCTCATAGCGTGATCTACAAAATGTAAAATATAGCTTTCAATTGTATAAAGAGAGTTGTGTTAGCTAGATGCCCAAGCTTTGTGTCCTTTTTTTTTTTTTTTTTTTTTTTGAAGAAGAATGAAGTTCACTGTGAGTGAAGCCAGTTTGTAGAGTGTAACAGGAAGAAACAGGAAGAGAGAATCATTAATTAAACATTACTTGAAGTTTTCCAATCTTCGATGAAGTTTCTTTGGGTTTTACAGGGCTTGCAGGCTTCTGTGCAATCAATAACAATAATTACATTTTAAAACCATTTGTAATGCTTTAATGCATGATTCTATTTACTAAAATAATATAACAGGTATATCTATACACACCACAGAAAAGGTTTTGTACATGACAAGATATAAGAAGCAAAAATGGGCAGAGCATTAATAATTGCTGAACATATCAAATTCATCATCTTGTAAATGATGATATTATGGGTCTAACAGTGCAACCTGACATTGATGGACATTCGGCATTTAAGTCAACTTTGGAGCTCTATTTCCGGTTTCTCTCTCTCATTTTCAAGTGTTTTTTTTCTTCAAATCAAATTTTTTACAAGAATTTATACACTTAATTATTTTACGGATAAACCTATAGAACGCTTTGTTTGCACCATTAATTTTTTTTATTTAGCTCTATACAGACAAATTTACAAATAGTGATTTTAGTCTTAATTTTGAACTGAATTGATCAAATTTATGAGCAGAGTGTATCATCACTCCCCTAGATGATATGTATTATCTTCCAGAATGTAAATGTTATTCCTATCTATAATGTGCAAAGAAAATGTTAATCACATACCTCACTCTTAGCTGACGGTACTAAACTTCCACGCTTGTCAGTTTCTTCAAGTTTAGCCTTACTTGGCTTTTCTGGAACTTTCTAAATGTGGGAAAATATAGAATATGAATTAATAAATGCTCTTAAATCTCCTCCCAGTATCACTGCTCTATAACATCTAGGTAAAATAACCACACATCAGACTCCATATTACTCAATTTTTACATTTACAGTCATTTTTTTCTATAATGTTTATAGAAAAAAAACCCAACTGTATTACCGGAGGAGCTCTTGACTTTGCAGAGCCAAACAGGTCATCATCATCATCATCCTCCCCAAACAATGTAGAAACCTTAGGCTTCACTGAGCTCTGTACAGTTGTCTGGAACCACAAAACATAACAGTCCTTCATATTCCAGTTTTACCTTCTCAAACATACAAAGTTCACTGACAGTATAACAAAAGAATTTCTCACTCAATCAAATTAGTGAGAAATAATATACAAGTAATATATATCATATAATATAAGTAGTTTTAACTTACTGAGGGTTTAGGAGTGGTGGCAAAGAGGTCCACCTCTGGGTCATTGTCTCTTTGCTGTGTCTGGCTGAACAGAAGCTCCTCATCCTGAAACACACCTGTGCTCTTCACAGAACCTTTCGGCTCCTGAGACTGAAACACAACCAGCATTATCTCTTTATTAACTCTTTGTACTCACATACACAGTAATGTGCACTAGGTGTATTTGTTATGCCTCACAAGTCTTTGTACAGTCTTGTAATTGTACTTTGTACAATTTTCTATAGTAAAAGCCACATCTGGCAGAATTTTGTTTCAGAGAGCAACACTACCAAGAGGTACAAGTTAGAGGAATGCATCAGGCCTAAAAAGTATGATCAAAAGAATACAACAAAAACACAGTACAACTGAAGGTCTTCGTATAGATAAATCGTATACATTAGGTTTATAGTTTAAACCAACTGTACATCAAAAAAGGCACTTCATGGTGAACATCCCAATCACAACACATTTAATTCCTGTCACTGTTCTAATGTGGTGCATTTATGTACATTTCATTTATACAGGTAATTACTAAAGAGCAAATATCTGATACAAAAAAAAATACAAACATGCATTTCCAATGTGATCACATTTTTTTATCCAATGAGAATGTTATGCCTACTGTATTTAATGATGTTTTGAATCACTGCTGCTACAGAAAGGGCTACAATCTGAAATACTGAGCAGATGTTCAGTAAAGCTTTTGTTGCATCGGTTAACCAAACATCCCTTCATTACCTGTTACAGATATACCATATGGTCAAAAGTATTTGGATACCTGACCATCACACCCATATGTGGTTCCTTACCAAACTGTTGCTACATGGTTGTATAGGATTGTTCTTGTGAACTGTAGACCCCGGGCTGTCCAATCTTATCCGCAAAGGGCCAGTGTGGGTACAGGTTTTCATTCCAACCAAGCAGAAGCCACACCTGAGTCTACTGAAAGCCCAAGATCAGTTATTAAACTGGCGGAATCAGGTGTAGCTCCTGCTTGATTTGAATGAAAACCTGCACAATCAGTAACCAATAAGATTGGACACCCACTGCTGTAGCCTTCACTGGAACTAAGAGGACTCAATATGTTCGAGCATGACAATGCCCCTGTGCACAAAGCAAGCTCTATGAAGACATTTGTCAAGATTGGACTGGAAGAACTCGAGTGACCTGCAAAGAGTCTGGACCTCAACCTCACTGAACACCATTTGAATAAACTGTAATGCTGACTGCACTCCAGGCCTCCTCATCCAACATGAGTGCCTTGCCTCAATAATGCTCTTATGGCTGAATCAACATAAATCCCCACAGCCACACTCCAAAATCCATTGGAAAGAAGAAGTGGAGGTTATTATACCACAAAGGGGGAAAAAATGTGCAATGGGATGTTCAGACAACAGGTTTCTGACTTGACACAATTTTAAAAAACCCCTTTGTAAGAAAATTTAAAAAACCTTTAGCTAAAATAAATTGTATTTAAATATTAAAATAATATATATCCCATATATATATATTACACAGTTCTAGATAATTAAATAATAAAGCCAACCTTTAATGTACTTTTGTCCGCCTGCTTGGTTGCTGTGGAAGGAGGAGGTATTTCATCAGGTTCCTGTTCTTCTTCGTCATCATCATCAAACAGACTAAATGTGTTTTTTGTGGCCTTTTTCTCCTTGGCCTCCATGGGTGGTGGAGCTTCCTTATGCCAGTCAAGATCATCAAAGTCCTCCACTGCATTCTTAGTCAGGGTTTTTAAAGCACAAACAAATTGGTTTTGGTTTGCTGAAAAGAAAATTCTAACATCAAATACTTGAAATGGGATTGGCATAGTTTTCATCCTCACTGTGGTGGTTTTGGCTTCATCTCCTAGCACATTTATTCCCCCAAACAAACTAACAGCTCCAGCGGGCTTTTTAGCCGTCTTGTTAGTCTCCTCAGGGGAAGACGCTGCCTGTACTATCTTCTTGTCTGAAGGCTTCACCTCAGCTATATTTGCCACTTCCTGCGTTTCCTCTGGGCCAAAGAGAGAGGGAGCTTGAGATGCAGCAGCAGGCACCTGAAACACACACAGGCTCATAATCAGTTCTCTTCTCTGAAAACCAGCGTGCTCTTCATCCAACATTCTATCACAGACAGCTTTTAGAGAGGCATTTCACACTGGCTAGTCTGTCTGAAAATAATTGAATTATACCTCATGTGGCCTGCTGGAATTCACTCAGATTCCACATGCAACTTCAGCTATTTAAATCTTATACAAAATCTGCTTCTTACTCAAGATGTTCACTTAATTTCCATGAACCGCACAATTAATTATGAATTCAAGTTCCACATTAATAATTTATGAATGCAAATAAAGTCAACAATGCAGCTAAACAGAAAGCATTACTAATGTGTGCATGTGTATTTCACATAAATCTTAGTTGTTTATTGTTTTTATAATCATTATAAATCTTACTTTGGCTTCCGGAGTTCCTTTGTTTGCAGATGGTTTGAAATCAAATAGTGAACCTTTGTCTTCATCATCTTCATCCTCGAAAAGAAGGGAGACTCTCTGAGGTTTCTTCTGACTGAAAGGATAAAATATCAGTCTCCTGTGTTAGGTGGTGCAAGAACTTTCAAACAGTTTGCATTTTTATCCAGATACAACGCTTCTGTATGCTGTGTTTAAAGCCACAATCAGTGCTATTTGTATTTATAGTAAATTATTTCATAATAGACTGCATGGGGGAAAAGATGGCACCCCTGAAATTCAGTGGAATTTAAGATTTCTTGTTAAAATAATGTTGATTCAAAGGACACCTTGGCTCTTTTGTGGCTGCAAACAGATCATCATCATCATCATCATCATCGTCATTGTCATCAAACAAGCTGTCTTTCTGCGGTGCTTTGGCACTGGGTAGCCTGGAGGGGGCACTGGTGCTAGACTTCATCCCACCACTCTTCACATCAGGCTTGGCTGGGCTGGGCTGGGAGCTCATCCACTGGTCCTGGGAAACGCAGATTAAATACACTGACCAATGGCAACAACTTGATTCATGATATTCTGTACATAATGAATTCTTTTCTGGTTTTATAGGAAGGTTTGATTTTCTCCGTACCTCATCACTAAAAAGTGAACTTGATAAAGTTTTCTTGGGTTGGGGCACTGCTGTTTTGACCTGAACTGACTGAGATTTTGGCACAGAGGAAAACAGATCCTGCAAAATAAAGACAAGTGAACATTAAAAAGGCCCAAATGCCTGGTCTTGTATTTGGCATTAAACTCTCCTGATTGTGCTTAGAGCTAGATCTGATTGCACTCACCTCCTCCTCATCGTCATCAAATATAGAGATCGTAGCCTTGTTTGGTTTGTTCTGTGATGGACCTTCTGTTTTGGACTGACTTTTTGGCACAGTAGGAAATATCTTTGGCAAAGGAAGAAATACAAATGAAACACAGTGTAATAGTTCAGGCTAGAAATAGAAAAGTTTCTTTCTACTTTTTGAATTCATAGAAAATTGCAATAAAAGCATACCTGGGAGTCCTCATCATCAGAGAAAAGACTCTTGCTCTGCACTTTCTCTGTTTTAGGAGCAACTGACGGTTTGACCACAGGAGGGAGCATACTCTAAAAATAAAATAAAATAAATAAATAATCACCAGCATGGAAAATGAGATAAATGAGAGACAGATGGAGAGAGAGAATAAGGAACGGGTTGGATACCTCTTCAGATTTCACAGAATCCTCACTTGTTGAAGGACGACGTTTCTTCAGGCTTTCTACAATGAGACTATTTGTGCCAGGCCCAAACATGGAGATAGCACCAGCAGGTAACTGCATGCAAACAAATCATGTATGTATTGCTTGCAATGTTTGTACTCTTATTGGGAATCCTACAACCATGAAAAGAAATACAGCCTTTCTATGAGACAGGAAAAAAATACTACATAGTAGTAGAAGTAAAAATAATAATAATAGTTATAATAATTTGTATGCTCTCATTGCCGCAGCCCGGGCTGGATTTCCGGGGAGGGCACCAAGAGTTAAGTGCCGGTCCTAAGCCCAGATAAAATGGGAGGGTTGTGTCAGGAAGAGCGTCCGGTGTAAAACCTGTGCCAAATCAAAACATGCGGACCAAATGATCTGCTGTTGAGACCCTGAACAGGGAGCGGCCAAAAGAACAACAGCATAATAATAATAATTTGTATATCACTTTGTTTAAAATCTCAAGGTGGTTTATAAAAAAAAAAAGCATTAGTTTAAACAAAATGTATAGATCATTAGTATTGATTATAAAGCTGAATAATCTACCCTGTCAAATGGAAAGACTATTAAATCAATACTCATTACTAAAATTCTTGTTTAAGCACTAAGCAAGTATAGGCCTCATTAACCTAGAATGTTTATAATTTGGATTTAAAAATTTAGAGATTCCTAATATTTAGTCCCTTCAGGATTTTTTGAATGCAGAAATGTATGCAAAATCAAGCAAACGCTGCAATACTAGGATGAGTTTTGGGCCGTTTCATATGACATCACCACAACACACAGAGAAAGTAATTACGTACGTGTCTTCACTGGCAGTAGTTCAAAAGAAGAATCCTGCACTTGCAGTTTTGCCAATTAAAGTAGCTTTTCACAAAAAAGGAGAAAAGACTTCACAACTTTTGGAGAAAAAAAGCTACCGCAAAATCAAGCATTTTTAACCACAACAATCACAAAAAGCTCCTGGAGGGACTGAAAATTCTCTGAAACACTAAGAAAAGTGAAAACAGCTCTTGCACTGTCTGAGCTGCAAGTGGACCTCAGCATTATTGACAGTCTGAGACGTGCTCATGTTGGATTTTGTATCCAGTATAACTACTGAACATCATAAACTGGATTGTGAAGGAACAAGAAACATAACGGACATGGAGTATATCACTTACATGAAGACGTACCAGCAGGGCAATGCAATAGCAACAATGCAGTAGCCTCATCTAAGGATTTGTGTTGCAATATACTTAACTACCTTTTTCTCAGGATGTTGTACCACCTCTTCTTCTTCCGCAACTTTCTTGCTTTGCTGAGAAATAGCAGAACGTGAACCAGCACTAAAAATGTCACCATCCTCATCATCATCTTCATCACTTCCAAACAGGTCTGCTGTCGTCTTTGGCTTGACTTTCTCCTGTGCAGCTAAACACAAGAGATGATTTTTCACTACAGCAGCTACTATATTTGACAAGTGACAGTTCTGTGACAGGGCTTCAGTGACCCAGGCCTACACCAACTCACCAGACGTGGGTTTTTTGAGCGTCTTGCCACTGAAGAAGTCACCGTCATCCTCGTTGTCACCAAAAAGTCCACTTCCTAGTGAGGTCTGCTTTCGAGCTGCCTGCACTTTGGATTTGACTGGATTGTCATTCTCTTTGCTCTCTAATGAGTCTAAACCATTTGGTGAGCCAAAGAGACTGTTTTCTGGGAAACAAATATAAATATACTTAGATTAAAAACTCAACATCTTGGGAATAAACCTCAGGTTTCCTGCTTTACAAAGAAAGTCATTTACCTGGGAAAATGGAAACTGCACCTGTGGGAATTTTCTTAGTGTTGACACTCTCTACAAAAACAAGCCAAAAGAATTAGGTTACAGATTTCTAACACACATAGCTGCAACATATTTGCAAGCTATATATTTTCCAAATGGAAATAGGAGAGGTCAGTCATTTCAGGTTGCTTGTGGTACCTGTTTTTTGAGATGCTCCTTGCTCCTTCTCCTTTATGGGTGCCTCAGAAAAGAGATCACCCTGTGGAAACAGAAAAGCATTTTAAAAAATGTCAAAATCAAATTTTATTTCACATTATGTGCTTTCAGATATTTATTAAATGCCTAATATACAGCACACAGTGTATGAACACTTACCTCTTCATCATCAAACAGGCCTTTACCTCCACTAAAGAGACCCCCCCTTCCTCCAAACGGAGAATATTCATCGTACTCCATTTTTGGAGGCTTGAACATCTCATCATCATCATCATCTTCCACTGCAATAAAATGGATGTGAAAATGGCTGGGTTTATCATGTGATCTACTCAAGTTACAATAAACAATGCAAGTCATTTGGTGTATCTGGAGAATTTTAAGGAAGTAAAAAGACAAAGAAGTTGGGTAACAAAAAAGAGAGATTACAAGAGATGACAAAGATATTGTCAGTTTATGTGAACATCCTGTTTGAAGTATTGCAAATTTATTAGTCAGTGAGTTTTGAGGAAACATCTCCTACAGTGTGAATGAAGTGACATGTACCCTGTGCCTCTGACAGTTTCTTTCCTTGTTTTTTCCTCTTAGTGACGGATGTGCCCGATGACAATGCTTGAAAAGAATTGCAAACATGGAAATGTAAACAAAAACTAAACAGAAACTAAATAAAAATGTGAAAAAAAACCTACGATGTGCACCAAAAAAAAGCTAAATATCCTACATATAAACAATGAATGGTAAATAAATGAGAACCATGAACTTACATGTACGGTCTGCCTCTGGCTTTTTTGCATCTTTAATTCTTGCAGCCAGCTGATCAGCAAAAGATGCTGGTCCAACGTCATCCTGAAATGCAAGCAGAGGCAAAAAATCAGCAAGCAAAATCAGCAAAATTTGCAGAGGAAACTACTTCTAAATACACCAATCAGGCATAACATTATGACCACCTGCCTAATATCAATAGTCCCCCTTTTGCTGCCAAAACAGCCCTGACCCTTCATGCCAGGTCTCTTCTGACGCCTTTCTATCAGAACCAGCATTAACTTCTTCAGCAATTTGAGCAACAGTAGCTCGTCTGTTGGATCGGATCACACGGGCCAGCCTTTGCATCAATGTGCCTTGGCTGCCCATGACCCTGTCACCACTGTTCCTTCCTTGGACCACTTTTGATAGATACTGACCACTGCAGACCGGGAACAAATTTTGGAGATGCTCTGATCCAGTCGTCTATCCATCACAATTTGGCCCTTGTCAAACTCGCTCAAATCTTTACACTTGCCCATTTTTCCTGCTTCTAACACATCAACTTTAAGGACAGAATGTTCACTTGCTGCCTAATATATCCCACCCACTAACAGGTGCCATGATGAGGAGATAATCAGTCTTATTCACTTCACCTCTCAGTGCTCATGTTATGCCTGATCGGTGTGTAATTAATGCCAATCCTTTTCAATTCAGTCGAAGTCCACTTCACTGAGTTCATTCATAAGAAATAAATCGACAAAATATTTTTTTTTGTCAAATACACCCTAATATCAATCAGATTTGATTTTTTGATCAAGAAATCATTCACATGTACAAGTGTCATATAATGATGCATGTATGGACAAATGCAATTTATTCACCTTTCTGGCTTCATCGTCATCCTTATCAGATTCTCCAAATAAGTCAGAATCTTCATTTTCTTCCTCTTCATCAGAACTGACTGCCTTCTACAAGAAACCAGCAAAAAAAGAGCTTATTACAGAATGTTACTAATATTGCCCAATACACACATTTCTATTCCACTTGCGTGCCTTTACAATCAAGAACTGAAAGCAATGAACTGAATACATAAATAGTTCTTACATTCTTTAATCTTCCTTGGATTTCTCCTTCTTGGTCAAAGTCCTCGTCTGAGTGCTGTTAGGATTACAAATCATCTTATACAGACTAGCCTGAATTTAGTTGGCAGTTACGGAAATACAAAAGCTGCAAAAATGATTCGCTAAAATAATTCTAGTCATGTTACAATCAGCTAGAAAAGAATAAATGGGGGTTAGAGTTAGTCACCTCTGGCTTACTAGCAAGGAAAATCTAAACGCAACTATAAATCCAACAAAGCATTTTTGTGACCTATTTTTCATTTTTGTCATGTGTATTGCTGAAAGCTCTATACAAATAAAATGTAAGCTTGCTAAATGAACAAAATGTGCATGATCAGTTTTACCTCTTCCTGATCTTTATCCATGTCACTCTCAACAAAACTCTCTCTGTCGCTGTCGATGGACATTTCTGTGTGTGTGTGTGTGTGTGTTTGTGTGTGTGAGAGTGTGTGTGTGTGTGAGAGAGAGAGAGAGAGAGAGAGAGAGAAAAAAGCACAAGTGGTTAGTAAAATGAGAGACAGAAGTGTTCATTCAATTCAGGGAATATAATAAAGTAAGACATGAGGGTATGAGGAATAACACCACCATCGCTGGAGAGATCTCCCAGGCCAACGTCATCTTGTTCCATAAAAGCCTGAGATCCAATCAAGTATGGTAGCGGCCTGTCTACATACAAGTCCTGTCAAAAAATTAGAAAACGCAGATTAAAATCTCCCTCACCAATGCTGTTTATTGCAGTTACTGTCATCTCATTGAACAACAGCGTACCTGCACTAGGGCTGCAACATTTACAGGGTAAAATTAATAATAAAAATATTTTAATCATAAAATATTTAATTATTAAAGTATGAATATTATGAACCAAGTATGCGCCATGTCACTTAATTAAGACTAAAGAAAACATTGTGCATGTCATAACAGAAAATATGAGTGTGTTCATCTTCTTTTTTTTTACATCATATATAATAATATACATACATACATACATGTGAAACATAGCTTCAATGCCACACTGAACACATTTTGATGCACAAAAATGGCAAGTGTTTGATTTAGCAAGACAGCCATTTATTCTGTCATTATATTGAATTTATCTGGTGGAAATTGAAGAAATCAGGGCTGAAAATGCTGATAAGACAAAGAGCTCCAAAAGAAAAGCATGCAGCATTGCACTTCCTAATATGTGAGGGATTATCTGATCAATGTCAGTAATAGTCTGTTGCAGTTACTGACCTGTTTTGTTATTAAGCCTAGTTAAGAATTCTATAGTTGCATTACAGTATTATGTTTTAAAAAAATAATTAATAAATAAATAGAAAAAGTAAAGAATAGGTTGATCAAACCATAATCTGCTGTAATCTTCACTGAGTCTGAGAACTCTTACCTTGGGTTCTAGGATGGGGTCCACTCTATCAGCTGCCTCCTCATCCTCAGAGTCCGAGTTCCCTACTTTAATATCCAGCTGCTCAAAAGCAGATTCCAGGACTTTCAGACCATAGGTCACCGCCTCCTGGACTTTAGGTATCAGCTCAGCCTCTTTCTGTTCTCGTGTCTTTTCCTTTTAAAGGAACAGCAACAGGCAGTGTTGGAGTGATGCATACAAAATACTTGTCTTTTTTTGTAGACATGCAGCTGAATCCCCAAACTAAAACTGCAATATGTAAACTTGTTCTGGACTGGAAATTATCTGTATGGAAATTAAGTTTAGCTAAGACTTTTAATTAAGCCTGCACAGAGCACATTTTTTAATGAATGATCAAAATCAGATGTATTGGCCCATACACATTAATGTACAAATACTGATATGAGCCAAAATCTCTGAAAGATTCCGTTACAGAAGTTTGACCTGCAATAGTGGCGTGTTGTGACAGATCTGCATTGTGTTAGCTAACACTAACATGGTATAATACTCAACCACAGACAGTGGCTACTTTCATGATACTCTCACAATACTCTTATCGCATCATACACAAAATGTCTCAGTACAGTGGAACCTCGGCATACGAATGCACTCCATTATGAAATTTCGCCTTAAGAATTTAAATTTTGCAAGAAATTTGCATCGGCTTACAAAGCATTTTCGGCATATGAACTGAACAAACCGAACCGAATGCTGGCTAAGTTGCGCATGCGTCTGGAAGCCGTTCAAAACTTGTTTGCGTCCGAGAAAAGCCAAGCGAAGCCAACTGAACAGAGTTTACAATTTTTTTTCGTCAGTGAAAGCTGTTTGGAAAGAGTCAACCCACGATACCAATGTTGCGTTCGACATGCGTTCAAAAGCTACATAATTTTTAGCCCAATCATGCTGGCTCGACTTCCTGTGAGGACCCTTGACATGGAATGCTTGGCTTGGGTCAGTTCTTTGTAAGCAGCCATACAGTTTATATACGCTTCGTATTGGTAATATTAGTAATATTTTTGGGTGGCTGGAACAGATAATCTGCATTTACATTATTCCTTATGGGAAAATTCATTTCGCAATACAAACGTTGGCCTTAAGAACTCACCTCCAGAACGAATTCAATTTCTATGCCAGGGTTCCAGTGTATTAGGAAATTTCTCAGTATCAGGGTTTATTACACTAAAAGTTTACAGACCTGTTCAGGACGTCTCTCCTGAGCCTCTGTTTTTGGGACTGGCTCCTCAACTTCTTCATCATAAACCCTCTGAGACATTGAAAATAGATTACATTTGATATTACATGACTCTCTAATTCAAATATAAATAACAATAATAATATTTATATCTATTATAAATAACCAATAACTACAATAAACAAATAATTTGACGGACACACGTTTTCTATAAATTGTATGTTGGAAAGCATAAGAAAGTCATTAAAGACGGTGTGAAGGCAGCTGTCTGTTGCTTTGGTGTCCCGAATAAGGCCATCCAGCTGTTTTTCGATCTCATGCGTCTTAGACAACATCCGCTGAGAGAAGTTTTGCAGGTAGAGAAAAAGCTGTCGAGGTGAAAAGACATCAGTGAAAATCATACATCATGACAACAAACTTCACACTCCAAGCATTTCTATAAGTAACATAAATACCCCTGAATCTGCAGCTAAAGACCAATTTGCGCTGTTTTTCCGCATCTCATCCAAAGTCCAGGGTCTCTCCCACACCTGCTCGGCCTCGCCATTGCAATTGCTGGGGCCGTTCTCCATGGGTTCTGCCATAGCGATGACCTGTTACTAAATCACATTACCATGTTATGTTGTTATGTTGATGAACAGTCAGCTTGCTGCGGACTTTTTTTTTTTTAAACATGCAGATAAAAATGCCTTGCAACAATGTGATAAATACAATTTAAGGGATTTCTATGAAAAAGTCACTCCCACAAATATCTTTCTAAAGTCCATAGAACTTAGTTTTTTACATTTTCACATTGGGTAATGTGATTATTCCTAGAATACCAATGTCCACATTCTAACAATCACATTCAAATGTGTTTTTTCCCCAAACTGTTACCACAAAGCTGAAAGCACACAGTTCTATATGATGTCTTTGGTATGCTGTAGCTTTCCAACTTCCCTTCACTGCAACCAAAGGGAACAAACCAGTTCCTGCATGTCAATGCTCCATACCCTACGCTAGCTTCATGAAGACATGGTTTTTCAAAGAGTGGAAGTGTACTTCACAGAGCCCTGACCTCAACCCCACTGACTACCTGTGGAATGAACCAGAGCACTGACTGCACCCTAGGCGTCTTCACTCAACATCAGTACCTCATCTCAATAATGTACAAATCCCCACAGAGTGGGAGTATTAGAACAGCAAAGAAAGAACAAATCTAGAACGGGATGTTCAACAAGCACATATGGGTGTGATGGTCAGGTGTTCTAGTAGTCTATTTGGCTAAATAGCACCATAGAAGTAACCCAATTATAAACGATGCCATAAAAAATATCCCATTATGTCACAAGGAAAAACTTATGCCTTTTCTTTTTTTTTGCGAACATGTTGCTTCCACAAAGCCAACAGCATTGCCAATGACCTCATGAACCCCTCACCCCTCAACAAGATACTGAAGCAATCGGACCCTCAAAAATTGACTGTCTAGCTGTTTCTTCCCCCAAGTCATCAGACTCATCAATTCCCAGGGATTTGATTGACAACACACACACACACAACTGTACACCACTGCATTCACACTGCTATTTACACATTCCTTTTTTAATACTGCTACTGCTGTCTAATATTTACAACTGTAGTATCTTCACTTGCACTCTACATTATTGTTTACTGGTCACAGCTCTGTGTACACTACTGTATTGAAACGTACCACCTGTCTTGCACTGTCTCCTGTCTTGTACACATTTGCACACATGCACTTCATGTGGAACTGTATTATTGTAATTACACTGATCCGGCATAACATTATGAGCACTGACAGGAGAAGTGAATAACACTGAGAAGAGTAAAATATATAGGATAATTAAAAGGACTGGTTATGGTCATGTGACCTAGTAATGATCACGTGCACTACAATAAAGACTTATTAAATAAGGCTTATGTTGTACAGGAGTTTTTGACCCGTTTGTGTTCATGTACTTGTGAAGTACATAAAGCACACTGTTTATCATAATTACTACAAACTTTCTCCAGCAACATTATCAGATTTGAAAGAGACTTTCCATACAAAGATTTTGTAATAAATATTTCCTTATCATTTCCAACACTGACTTGTGTGTGTGTGTGTGTGTGTGTGTTTTAAATAGTTGATTAATACTGTGATACTGTTACCACGTTAAAACTGCAAATCATTCCACTCCTTCACTCCTTCAACCAGACTGTGATTAAACACTAAAATGAATCCTGCATCCATGAATACTTTAGATTAGACTGATTACAAACCCACCATTTACTGTGATCAATGAACTCCAGTGAAAGTGGACAAGGTCAGAGGCTCATGCACCTGTAGTGCTCTTATTTACCAACACAGAGTGTGCGGTCACACAGAAAAAAACATGGAGTAAAACGTTATGTTCCTAACTATCTATGTGCTTCATTTCTGATAGCTAGGACGTTTCTCGATTCAAACCTGTCACAGACACACGTTTTAAACACACAAGAGTTGAGTCCATCAGAGCTAGTGCAAACGCACGTTAGCATGCTAAGGCTAACACTAATTACCATTAGCTAATCTGTGTAACATTACTTATACAGATATTCAACTGCTGTTTAAAATACGCCATTTTTGTGTGACTGCAACCAAAACAGAAGCTCTTACCTTCTCGACTTTCAACGTTTTATATTCTAGCTATTACCAGCTAGCTCCTAAACATCAACTGTTTCTGCTGTGTGCAATGCTAACGTAGCTAACATAGTAACTAATGCACGCAACGTATCTTACGTAGCTACATCGTAACACAACAGACATGCTCAGTACCTTGGAGAAATTTATTTCGCCCAGCTTGTGCTTTTCATAAAAAAAAAAAAAAAAAAAAAAAAGACCTAGTTCAGCCTTGGCGAAAAGGTGACTGTTGGTGATCCGCTCCCTCATTAGTATTCCTTCTGCTCGGCCATGTCCTGTCTGCTACAATCAGCTGACTCCATAGTCACCTGATGTTAGAGATGCAGTATAGTTTTTCCACCTGTATTCCGACAATAACACCCGCTTCCTGCTCCGTGACGTACTTGACACCCTGCGTTGTGATTGGTTCGAGTTCAGGTTGCTGACAAGGGAATATAATAGGCTACTGTGAGCTATTAACCAATCACTAGTGACGGAGGCGGGGTTTATCAGAATACAGGTTGAAAAGAATAATAAAAAAGAGTTTTCATGAAATTGTGTAGAGGACGTAAAAGAGTAGTAGAAAAAGCAGTGTGGAATTTGTAAATTATTTAGTTTTTTTGCATTGGGACAAATATGTTCTATGGGATGAATGAGTGAGTAGCGTTCAGTATAATTTATAGTTATGAGATTTGGATCAAGACCAAGCATCTTTGATAGTTATAGCATAAATACTCACTTTAGATCGCACGTGCAGGTTGGGATATAAATATATAAATTTTATTATAAGAGGTTTTTTATTACTATATTTCAAGTCTTTCACTTTACAGTTAAAGTAGAATTTTACTTTATTTTCATCGTCTACCGCTTATGCGATCTATTCTCGGGTCACGGGGAGCCTGTGCCTATCTCAGGCGTCATCGGGCATCAAGGCAGGATACACCCTGGACGGAGTGCCAAACCATCGCAGGGCACACACACACACACACACTCATTCACACACTACGGACAATTTTAGAGATGCCAATCAACCTTCAATGCGTGTCTTTAGACCGGGGGAGAAAACCGGAGTACCCGGAGAAAACCCCCAAGGCACAGGGAGAACATGCAAACTCCACACACACTGCAGAGGCGGGAATCAAACCCCCAACCCTGGAGGTGTGAGGCAAACGTGCTAAGCACCAAGCCACCGTGCCCCCTTTATTTTTATTTTATTTTATTTTATTTTATTTTGTTATTATTTTTATTATTTATATTTTTTATTTTTTGGAAAAGCTATATACAGTTTTCTTGTTTTGTTTTTTTTACAATGCCTTTTCAAAGCAAGGCACGTGACCTTCATCAGGCTAATTAACAGATTTTTTTAAGATTTACACAGCTGACATGGATACTGAGTTACAAAATCATTAATAACTAGAACTGATATTGAAAGTGTGTGTTGGGGAGGTGGTGGGCCAGTAGGTAGTGTTGTAAATACTACTTCAGGGCTTCAGGGACCTTAGTTTGCTCCTGAGATCAGGTTAGTGCTTGTCTGTTTAGTGCTAGTGCTTTCGCATGTTCTCCCAGTATCCATGTGGATTTTCTCATCAGTTTCCTTCCAACTCCTAAAACACACCACTAGGTGGATTGGCTGCACTCACCTGCCCCAAGGTTTGATTCATTGCGTGAGATTCTGAGTGCAGGTGTGTTCTCTGGATCCACATTGGCCCTGAGAAGAATGAGGCAGTAATTAAAGCTGAATGAATGAACGATTGTTTGTATGATAAATATATTGCCAGGAGCTGGACACACAGCGATCACCAGCAGGTGTAGCTATTAAACTATGTCTTTGATATTAAATACCTATTCAATTACTTATTGAGTAAGTATTCAAATTTCTGTCATTCCCAAAGAATGTTGTATGCAAACTTTTTCCTAAAAGCAACACCTTATATTTGCGCCCACCCTTGAGTTCCCACTTTTTTTTTTTTTTTTTGCATTTTTCCCCACATGAATATATCATATTATCTTACAATTTGCAAATATATGAAAAGCGTCTATTTTAGGACGCTTTACTACTGGTAAACAAATGTTCTTTTCTAATTCTACATGAATGTCTCTAGAAACATGACATGTTTGTGTAAGATATTGTTTTAAGTTTGATTTTGCAATGAGCAGTTGTGGTTCTTATTAACAGATAATTAATTCCATTAAAAGAAGAATCAATATTCACAGGGTATGGACACTTTGTGGCACTGTGAAGCACTGAACCGCATTATTCAGCTGTTAAACAATTCCCATGTTAGTGTCACCGTTGTAGATGTCAAATATCATTGTTTTTTATTTAGTTATTTATTTATTATGATTACTTGTGCATTTTAAGCCATTTAATTACCTGAAGGCATAACATAATTAATTTATTTTTATTGTTGTTGTTGTTGTTGTTGAATAAGGCTTATATATGTGATTATTACAGCTAATCATGTATTCATTATATTAAAAATTACGTGAATTATGTTGTTCTGTGGAGGTAAAAGAATAATTAAAATAACTGGGGGGAAAAGTAATTAATCAGAGAACGTTTTAAACCTAGAGCATTTAAAAGAAATAATCAGTTGCCTGTTGCCTAAAAACCAAAATTCATGCAGTTCAATGTTAATTATTTATTCCATGTTCCTGAGGCATGACAAGGAATAAACTGTAGGAAGCCATACTCCAACAAAAGGATTTAAGACAATAATCATCCTTCTTGTAAAATTATTTCCTCTATTTTAAGTTCATTCATTTGTGATATTTTCACACAGTCTTAGCTGCGAGGTATCATGAGTTCCCGTCAAAAGAAGTTATAATCCAGGTGATGTACTGGTAACAACATGCTATAGATATAGATACCTTCTAAATCAGCAACACAACAGGATATCTTGGTTTTTCGTCATGGCAGTTATGATAACCATAATCCATTTCACTTTAATGTGGTGTTCCTCAAGTCCATCTCTTCTGTTATTTTGCAATATGTGGGCAAGGTCTCTTACTTAATCTACATGTGGAAATACCAAAATAAAACTTGCTTGTGTGTGGGAGTCTGACACAAAATATAAAGAAGAAATGGGTGGTGAGAAGTTCATATACTAGTTTATCAACAGAGGCCTATTTGTGTGACTAGTCATGTCATCCTAATGCTAGCTTACTTAAGTAGTATTTCATCATTTGCTCAAAAAAGAGAGAAGCATCGTGTTGGCACTGGTAAAAGCATGGCTTATTTAAAACTGTTTTGTAATTTGTTAATGTTGCAAACCTGAGGAAATGATAAGCTGAAAGTAAAATCAGTTACACTCTGACTTACTTTGCACTTCTGTTTCACAAACGGACATTTGGAACTTATGTACTAGGATACCTTATCTAGATTTTTCCACATTAGACATATTTGGCATATTTTGGTCTAACTCCGGAAGTACAGCACTTAACAATATTGTGCTACAGTGTGTTAAAGGAACTTCCTAAAAGTATTCTACTACTAAGTCTCTCCAAATGAAAAGCACAGATTCTACATAAACCTTTAGATGTTCCTTCAAATAAAACAGAGAACTTTTTAGGTTCTAGATCTGACCTTGTGGTTACATGATTACAGACTCTGACCATCAGCTTCATATGTGGTTCTTCATCAAATTGTTGCAACAAAGATGGATGCACACATTATCTAGGATGTCTTTTTATGCTGTAGCTTTATAGTTTCCCTTCACTAGAGCTAAATGGACAAATCCTGTTCCAGCAACACAATGCCCCATGCACAGATCAAGCTTCATGAAGACATGATGTGCCAAAAGGTGGAGCTGAATAACTCAAAAGCCCTTACAGCTTAGGATGAGCTAGAACACAGACTGCCTCACCCAAGGCCTGTTCAGTGCTTGAACACACTAATGCTCTTGTGGCTGAATGAGCACAAATGAATGCACACAGCCACATTCCAAAATCTAATAGAAAGCTTTCCCAGAAGAGAGGAGGTTACTATAACCGTAACGGGAGACCATCTCTCTATCTCTATCTCAAATATGTTCAAAAAGCATGTGTGGGTGTGATGGTCAGGTGTCCACATACCAGTGTGGAGAGTCAAGAGAGAGGAAATGAGTTAGGACTATTTGCAGCTATCACTACAGTTTTTCAAATGAGTTCCTTAAGACAGTTTCAGTTTTAACTGAAGTGAATTGTGTGACAGTTATTAAGATCATTATGAAAATGGAAATAAGTGAGAAATAATAAATAATCAACATGTTAATGCATCTATCTTTAATGCATCTGGAAATAATGAAGCATGTTCATTAACTGCCAAGTGAGTCATATAGTGTACGCATAAACGTTAATGGTAGTTGAAGTACTGACATTTTGTTAACTGGTTTTGTTAATATCATGACAGTATTAATAAAGATCATCTCTTTAGAAACTATCTACCTATCCAGCTAATCCAAATCTAAACTAACACAGGATACATACACTGATCAGCCATAACATTATGAGCAGTGACAGGTGAAGTGAATGATGCTGATTATCTCCTCATCATGGCACCTGTTAGTGGGTGGGATATATTAGGCAGCAAGTGAACATTTTGTACTCAAAGTTGATGTGTTAGAAGCAGGAGAAATGGGCAAGCGTAAGGATTTGAGCAAGTGCCAAATTGTGATGGCTAGACGACTGTATCAGCGCATTTCCAAAACTGCAGCTCTTGTGGGGTGTTCCTGGTCTGCAGTGGTCAGTATCTATCAAAAATGGTCCAAGGATGGAACAGTGGTGAACCGGTGACGGGGTCATGGGCGGCCAAGGCTCACTGATGCACGTGGGGAGTGAAGGCTGGCCCGTGTGGTCCGATCTAACAGCCGAGCTACTGTTGCTCAAATTGCTGAAGAAGTTAATGCTGGTTCTGATAGAAAGGTGTCAGAATACACAGTGCATCACAGTTTGTTGCGTATGGGGCTGCATAGCCGCAGACCAGTCAGAGTGCCCATGCTGACCTCTGTGCACCGCCAAAAGCACCAACAATGGGAACATGAGCATCAGAACTGGACCACAAAGCAATGGATGGCCAGGTGCGTGTGCGTCGCTTACCTGGGGAACATATGGCATCAGGATGCACTATGGGAAGAAGGCAAGCCGGTGGGGGCAGTGTCATGCTTTGTGCAATGTTCTGCTGGGAAACCTTGGGTCCTGCCATCCATGTGGATGTTACTTTGACACATATCACTTACCTAAGCATTGCTGCAGACCATGTAAACCCTTTCATGGAAACAGTATTCCCTGATGGCTGTGGCATCTTTCAGCAGGATAATGTGCCGTACCACAAAGCAAAAATGGTTCAGGAATGGTTTGATGAGCACAACAATGAGTTTGAGGTGTTGACTTGGCCTCCAAATCTCCAGATCTCAATCCAATCGAGCATCTGTGGGATGTGCTGAACAAACAAGTCCGATCCATGGAGGGCCCACCACGCAACTTACAGGACCTGATGCTAATATCTTGGTGCCATATACCACAGAAAACCTTCAGGGATCTAGTGGAGTCCATGCCTCGACGGGTTAGGGCTGTTTTGCAAAAGGGGGACCAACGCAATATTAGACAGGTGGTCATAATGTTATTCCTGATCAGTGTATATGTATTATTAAATACAAATGAAATATACATAATGTTAATGTAATGTTAATGTTAATAATGGTGGCATGAACTTGGTGATCACATGATCACCAAGCAACTTGTTAGCAGTGCTGGCTTTGCATTGTGGGTGTTTTTTTAAAGCCCAGTCCCAAGAGCTTTCATACAAAGTGTAGACAGCACTTGAGTTTATTTAAAATAAGCCACCTTTCAAGACATATTACTCTTTATTCCGTTATTAAGATAAAATTGCAGTAAGTGGAAATTCAAAGCATTTGAATAATCTATATTTATTCCAATCAGTGTATAGCAAGATGGAAAATCCTAACTGTAGTACACATATAATGCAAAACCACAACTCTACCAATGTACACAGTATGTTCTTTAACAAAAAATGTGTTACAAAATGAAGCATGTGTCAAGCATAAACCCTGCAGAAAATGCTCTTTTTCGTCACACACAAACCCTCCAGCTATACAGACTCAGAGTGCCACACTGTTCGGGATTCTGTCTGGAGACAGGTAGTAGTAGGGGAGATTCTTCCCCTCGTTGCGATTTTTGATGAA
The DNA here is from genome assembly GCA_033459395.1 of Hemibagrus guttatus. Classification (NCBI taxonomy): domain Eukaryota; kingdom Metazoa; phylum Chordata; class Actinopteri; order Siluriformes; family Bagridae; genus Hemibagrus; species Hemibagrus guttatus. Next base: position 14,150,731 of record JAUCMX010000002.1, on the reverse strand, counting down.
ATTGGATAGCTCCTTCAGCTTCTCCTGGAAAGTCTCCATAGCTTTCTTCACCGTTTTCTCAATGAAGTGTTCATCAGGATACATGCCTAAGAACAGCTAGAAAGAGAAGCACTTACAGTAGTCAGTAAAACTGCATCACAGCAGTGAATGTGGAGAGGAACCATTCTAAAAAATTTTTTGACCATCTCACCTCATTTTCTTGGAACTGACTAAGAGCCCAAACTGCTCCAAGATGCCAGCAGGAGCGACCACGGTCTGGCAGACTGTTTACAATGAATGTGATATCAACCTGACCCTTCTTTGTAGGAGGTGGTTTCCGCATAGTAGGCGGAGAATTTGGGATCCATGAACACCAGTCATACTGAAATTTTAACATTAAGTTTAGAAATTTGCATTGCAATATATCATTGTGTCTGTATTAGTTTTTAATTATGCTTGATAGAGAGCGATGCTACCTGTCCAAAGTTGATGGCAGCATGTTGTGCAGAAGCTGTGAAGATTACAACAGTCAGGTACTCCACCAGCTGATCTCGGTTCTGCAATGCTTTCGGAAACTCTAAAAACAATCATAAATTTGTCTTAGCCAAATTCTCTCAGACTTGATTTGACACTTCTTTCAAACTCACATAGAGAGAGAACTTGCATTCACGTCCATTTCCTCATTTTTGGATTAAGCATGAGTGGTTATGACTTTGAGGAAGTTCTTGAATGATGAAACACAGGAATGTTTAGAAACTCTTTTCGAAAGATCTTTCAGCATAGTTAGGCTGATTTTATGAGTTGTATATGTAAGCTTCTGTTTACCATCATCCTGAACATTATTTCATTGCTTATATGAATAAAACATGTCCAGATGAAAGAAACATTAGGGTCAGTTACAGGGTTCTAAGAAATGGTTTTTTAAAGAAACATGTTCAAGAAGCTGTTAATGAAATACAGTTTGTTCTCACCACAATGATCATAATCCTGCATTCCAAAGCTGCAGACATCTTTGACAAATGCCTGTATCTCCTCATCCTCCAGCACTGATTTGTCACTATCATAGTATATGTTCACCACGTCCTCCACAAAACTACCAAGACACACAAAAAATGAGTTTGTCATCCATCCATCCATTTTCTATAGTTCAATGGATTTATATTTACATTTTGGGAACTTTCCTGTTTACCTTTTGATTATTTCCCACACGCTGTTGCCATCATCTCTGTAGAAGTAGTAGGGAAGCTCCTCCTTGCTGTCCATACCTCGAGCCTTTATAGACTCTGGAAAGCACAATGACTTATAGGTGAAAGTCTTCATGGCTTTCTGCACCAGTTCTACATGGCCACCTCCACCTGTGCCATTAGCCTGTAATATGCCCACACACACACACACACACACACACACACACATTTAAAATCAGTGTAGTTCTTAAAGACACCACAAGCTCAGAGGAAGTGTTTAGTAAACAGGGTAAACATACCTTGTCAAAGAGTCCACATTCGCAGATGAGTTGCTCGCGTGCTTTTGTATTGATAGCAATTGTGAAACGAATATGTGGCACGAGCAACTGGAAATTTGAAACATGAAAATGTTTATATTATTTATGTACTCTGATAAGGCTCTTTCATGCTTGGCTGATATATGTATTAGTTTGCCTCAGTAATTCATGACATGCAAAATGTAAAAATGTTGCACCTTGTACACAGGATGAACAGCAGACAACTGTCTGAACATAGCGACGCCAAAAACCTCCGATATCAGATGGGTCCTCAGGAGATGTGTCACTGTCTGGTGCACATGAAAGTCTGAAGACCTCACCCAGATCTTGGCAAGCAACCAGTCATACTCATTATCAGTAGGCAGAAAGATTGGGTTGTCTTCGCTTGGGTTTTGATTTATCTTTTAAAACATACAAAAATGTGTTATCACAATCTGCAACTTAAAATGACAGCACTAGCTGTTGTGTGATACTGTTGTGTGATACATTAGCCAGAACATTTATTACTATTCAGATTACGTTCACTAAATAAAAAACGTCATCCAGAGAAAAGGGCACGATACTGTAGAATTGAATAAGCTGGAAAAAAAATAAAGAAAAAAACAGAAGTGCTCCTGTATCATCTTCTTCTGACTCATTTATTCATTAATGGATTATTCATACTGATTGTGCTAGATCAGGAGCCTACACTGGATGCAAAATACGAACACTCCCAGTGCAGACATAATACACTCATTCATACCTAGAGGAAGTTAAATCTAACTACTGGAAGGTTTTTCAGAGGTGGGAGGAAGTCTGAGTAATCCCCATAATTAAAAATGTAAACTAACACAATGACAGCAGGAACTTTTTTCTGTCGTGACAAATTTTAGGTGCCTCTTTGAGTAAACATTAAATCTTTTTCATCTCAGTTACTTTACTACAATGGAAATTAAAAGTATGTAAAGTAACAGTGGTTCATTACACAATGATAATCTCTTTTCTGCAAGAAGTACATTTGTAATGTCATTAAAATGGGGTTATACAAGGCAGTAAGATTTGCTGGTGCTCTAGAAAGTACAGTTATATACCTGTATGGCGATTGGCAAAACTTTGTTCTGAGTGTTCTTGTACAGCAAGCAAATAGGTGCCGCTAAATACTGCAGAGTGCAAGGATCTGTAGCATTAGCGGTGATGTCCTCCATGATGTCAAAGTCTGCTATATACAAGTTTCCTGCCTGCAAACCACAATGAACCCTGTTACGGATCAAAAAACTGATTATTATCCATTAGTGTTCAGTATCATTGTCATTAATGAGTTACCTTAAGCTCATCTTCCAGAGTGAGATCTCTTTCCAAGCTGTGTTCCACCATTTCATGTGTGACTGGAAACTTATCTGGTATTTCTGTACACTTCTTGATCATGACAGGATTACAGCCATTTAAAAACTGATATCCAAACATAAAGTCTTCTTTCCAGTGCTGCATGACATATTCTGTCCAAAATAAAACATGATCAGAGTTATAAAATGTCAAAAAGATTGGTTTAAATATCTCATGCTTGTGTTAGTTTATATGTAGAAATAAATGAGGTACTATGTGTTGTTTCACTCATTGTTCTTAATATTGCATGAGGATGAAAAAGTCAGGAAAAGCACCTGATATTGTGTTCTTGATCCTCATAAATATCCGCTCAAAATCTGCAAAATCTCCCCATGAGGACTGGAACATGTGCATAAACTGGTTAACACAGAGGTTCTCTATCCTAAAAGAAGAAGAATAGCTGGTATTAATATTGTTGCATATATGTGCAACACCGACCGTAATATCGACAGGAGAAAAAAGAACATACTGGCATTAAGCTCAAGTTTGCTTAGCTTTCTGGTTTCTTAAGAAATATGTGAAATTAGACAAAGATTATATTTTGTTGCTGTCCTTTGGCTTCTCCCTGTTCCAGGTCACCACAGCAAGTAAGCCAGGCTGCTTATTTGATTTTGGTTCAGATTGTACGCTGGATACCCTTATTGACAAAACCCTCCCCTTTTTACCTAGGATTGGGACCAGCACTGAGAGTTGACCCTTCAGTGGCTGGGTTGGTTCTCTGCCTGGGAATCAAACCTTGGGCAAGATAGATCCTGCTGCTGGACCACCAGCAACCTTAAACTATGATTTTATATTCAATCTAAAAGGCCACTGATGTATAAAATATTGGGTTTTAAAGAAATCAATTAATCACTGACTAATGTCCGATTCTCAAAAGGTTTATAAGCATATATATTATTGGTGGCTCAGTGGTAGGTTTCCTGCCTACCATGCGGAAAGCACGGGTTCAATTCCTAGCCAATGCCCCAACCACTGGATGCAGTGCTGGTCCCAAGCCTGGAAAAATGGGAGGGTTGCTTCAGGAAAGGCATCCGGTGTAAAACCTGTGCCAAGTTGTTGTGTGGACCACTTGGCTCCCTGAACAGGGAGCAGCTGAAAACAACTTCCATATATTATTAAGAAACACCAAAAAAGGTTGAGAAGCTTTCAGCTGATGTTGGTGGGTCAATTTGGAAATAATGAAAAGTCCAGGAAACAACTGCAAGTCCTAGATATCCATGCAATGGCAATTACTGTGTTCTCTTGTCTGGCTGCAAAAATCAAATGCAAATGTGAGAACAGTAAAATGACTGTCTGTTGGACACTCAGAGATTGTTATACCAGTGGGTGCAGGTTAGTATGCAACTAGATAGGTAAAGTTCGTCACAACAAAGTTTTTAGTGTTTTAGTGCCCTGACAGCTCAGTCTGGTTCTGTGTCAACTTTAGAAAATCAACACATTGTCTATGTTTAACAGATAGCCAATGCCTCATATTGATGAACTGTTCGATTGCCTAGGTTATGACTTGCTTTTATTTGGAACTGGATTTGACAAAGGGATATAAGCAAGATAGCCTTGACTCCCATGTCCCATGAAAAAATGGCTTTTTCCACACCGTTCAGCTTACACTGATTTGTAATTCTTCCATTTGGGTTGTTTGGAGCCCTGGCACATTTTCAGTGGTGCATGGACAGATCCCTCTGCTTGCATGCTGGGTATGCCAGTGCTAACCTAGATGACATCATCAGTAATTTTAGTAATGATTGGCAGCAGCACATGCAGCATCTGAGGGCTGTCCTGGGTTCACTGAGACAGGCGGGAATCATGACTAATCCAAAGAAGTGTGCAACTGGGTGGGTGGAAGTATGGACTTCACTTGGGTCAAGAGCAGGTGCAGCCCCAAACTGATAAGACCGCAGCAATTGTGCCCTGTCTGAGACCCAATACCAAAATGGATGTGAGGCAGTTTCTAGGGCTTGCTGGCTATTATCATATATATATATATGTGTGTGTGTGTGTGTGTGCATGTGTGTGTGTGTGTGTGTGTGTGTTTTGTTGTTGTTTTTGTTTTTGTTTTGTTTTTTACAAGAAACACCAAAGGGTTTGAGAAGCTTTTGGTTGTGAAAGATATTGGCAAGTCATTTTTAGAGAATATTTTTATATACGATTATTATTGTAATATATTGTTTTATATATAAATGGACAGAATGAGATAGATAGATAGATAGATAGATAGATAGATAGATAGATAGATAGATAGATAGATAGATAGATAGATAGATAGATAGATAGATAGATAGATAGATAGATAGATAGATAGATAGATAGATCTTGATCAGAAGTTTGAGTTCTGATCAGTTAGAAAAATAATAGCAACTTGAGTGAAGCCAGGATGAATATGACTTTGGTCTGAGAAGAATAATACAGTGGGGCAAAAAAGTATTTAGTCAGCCACCAATTGTGCAAGTTCTCCCACTTAAAAAGATGAGAGAGGCCTGTAATTTTCATCATAGGTACACTTCAACTATGAGAGACAGAATGAGAAAAAAAAAATCCAGAAAATCACATTGTCTGATTTTTAAAGAATTTATTTGCAAGTTATGGTGGAAAATAAGTATTTGGTCAATAACAAAAGTTCATCTCAATACTTTGTTATATACCCTTTGTTGGCAATGACAGAGGTCAAACGTTTTCTGTAAGTCGCCACAAGGTTTTTACACACTGTTGCTGGTAGTTTGGCCCATTCCTCCATGCAGATCTCCTCTAGAGCAGTGATGTTTTGGGGCTGTCGCTGGGCAACACGGATTTTCAACTCCCTCCAAAGATTTTCTATGGGGTTGAGATCTGGAGACTGGCTAGGCCACTCCAGGACCTTGAAATGCTTCTTACGAAGCCACTCCTTCGTTGCCCGGGCGGTGTGTTTGGGATCATTGTCATGCTGAAAGACCCATCCACGTTTCATCTTCAATGCCCTTGCTGATGGAAGGAGGTTTTTACTCAAAATCTCACGATACATGGCCCCATTCATTCTTTCCTTTACACGGATCAGTCGTCCTGGTCCCTTTGCAGAAAAACAGCCCCAAAGCATGATGTTTCCACCCCCATGCTTCACAGTAGGTATGGTGTTCTTTGGATGCAACTCAGCATTCTTTCTCCTCCAAACACGACAAGTTGAGTTTTTACCAAAAAGTTCTATTTTGGTTTCATCTGACCATATGACATTCTCCCAATCCTCTTCTAGATCATCCAAATGCTCTCTAGCAAACTTCAGACGGGTCCGGACATGTACTGGCTTAAGCAAGGGGACACGTCTGGCACTGCAGACGTGTCCAGACCCTGGCGGCGTAGCGTGTTACTGATGGTAGCCTTTGTTACTTTGGTCCCAGCTCTCTGCAGGTCATTCACTAGGTCCCCCCGTGTGGTTCTGGGATTTTTGCTCACCGTTCTTGTGATCATTTTGACCCCACGGGGTGAGATCTTGTGTGGAGCCCCAGATCGAGGGAGATTATCAGTGGTTTTGTATGTCTTCCATTTTCTAATAATTGCTCCCACAGTTGATTTCTTCACACCAAGCTGCTTACCTATTGCAGATTCAGTCTTCCCAGCCTGGTGCAGGTCTACAATTTTGTTTCTGGTGTCCTTTGACAGCTCTTTGGTCTTGGCCATAGTGGAGTTTGGAGTCTGACTGTTTGAGGTTGTGGACAGGTGTCTTTTATACTGATAACGAGTTCAAACAGGTGCCATTAATACAGGTAACGAGTGGAGGACAGAGGAGCCTCTTAAAGAAGACGTTACAGGTCTGTGAGAGCCAGAAATCTTGCTTTTTTGTAGGTGACCAAATACTTATTTTCCAGCATAATTTGCAAATAAATTCTTTAAAAATCAGACAATGTGATTTTCTGGATTTTTTTTTCTCATTCTGTCTCTCATAGTTGAAGTGTACCTATGATGAAAATTACAGGCCTCTCTCATCTTTTTAAGTGGGAGAACTTGCACAATTGGTGGCTTACTAAATACGTTTTTTGCCCCACTGTAAGCGTAAATAGCAGAACAGAATGTTGGCTTTGTATAAGCCAGCATAACTAGCAGTACAGCACAGAACTCACGCTTTACTGTAATTCAGGGCAAAATCGACTCCTTTCTCACTGTCAAACTGGATATCTCGCGGCAGATCTTTATAAGTATTTGCATCGATGCTCATGGGAAAGCCAGGATGCCACTCCTTCCATCTACAATAAGAAGTAATAACGGTTATATCTATAGTGAAAAAAAGAAGAAACTAAAAAAATAAAAAGTAAACAATCTATTTTGTTAAGGCCATTTTTCATCAGTGTAGCACATATAAGAGCTATAATAACGTTTATTTCAAAATAATTTCTGATAAACCTGTAAGTTTTCTGTCTGTTTTCCAGCTCCTTGCGTCTGTGTTGTTTCGCCAGTCTGGCTTTGTCATGCTGAGGCAGACGAGCTGCAAATAAAACAACTTTTTTTTGTCTGACTCTAAAAAGGACAAATCATAGATGCTAGACACAACAAAAAGATCCCACCTCTGCCATCTCGGATTGTCACCTCTTTATCATCCACTATCCAGCGAAAACAAGGGAAATCAAAGTAATCTCCATTAGGTGTCTTCACTGTAATGTTTTTACAATACCAGTCGTCATGCATCCAGTACTTTTTCTTCTCAATCTTTATGAACTCTATGTCACCGAGGTTCTCTGATACTTTGATATCATATGAGTCCACCTGGGATTAGACAAACTGGGTGTCAACTGAGAAATTTTAAGATGTTGTGTCTTTATTTTCTTAACAAATCAAATTGTCTCCCTAGTAAACAGACTGCAACACCTAAAATAAACAAGATCATTCTTGCATTATGAACATGGCCAGAGTGTAAACAGAGCAAATGAGTTTAACTCTCAAGGCAGGAAAATATATATTTTGAGACACAGTGAAGCTTCTGCTTCTTCCTCTCACACCGTCAAGTCCTCTCTTTACACATTTATTCATTTTTTTCAGCTTTTTCATTGTATTTATTACACTTTATTTAATTTGTCTGTTTTTGCATATATCGGTTTCCAGTTTGCAGTCCGTTTGCCTGACTTTTTCATTATTGCTATGTCTTTGTCTTATTCTGCTCTATTCCTGGCCCATGTTCATTTTTAACTCTTCTTTACTTTTCCTGCTACTAATTAACACCTTCCCTTAATGTTAATGTTAATGTTAAAAGCTTTTCTGTAAAACACTATAAAAAATGACAAAAATTGATATCTTACCGCTCCTCGCTCAAAGTCATTATATAGCGGTTTATCTAAAAGTGTTCTCTCACTGCAGTGCTCTGTCCCAACCAAAGTCAGATAGATATAGTCATCAGTGCCCGCAAACCACTGAGAACCCGTAGAAACAGTCACAGTGTATGTAGGCATCCTGGTCACAGAGTCAAACAAGCATCTGCGTCTCCACCATGAACCCTCTGCAGTCTTTCACTGAAAGAACTTCCTCTTTTCTACTTCACACGCAGAACTATGTGTGCACATACACACTCACAAAATATGTTGCTGATCTGCTGAGATAAAGCATGCAAATGCTGAAAGGCTATTTCTTAGTGGACCATGAATAGATAGAGTCCACCCTTAAAGAGTAATATGAAATACCAAAATATGCATTTACAATTAATTTAGGAGAAATATTTTGTATAATTACAGGCATACCCCATTGGCTAAAATAGTGGTTTAATAATGCACCATCAGTGAATCAATATGAAATTAGAATGATGAGAAATTAGTTTTTTAACTTTCTGAAAAGAAAGCCTCATTACGGTGTTTTCTCATTTCAGTGTTACAGACAGATCATGTCATATCAGATGATACTAAAAACAAACTATACACTAGGTGTTGCTAGGTCTGCTGTTTATGTACCATGCAACATGAGGTGGAATGTGTTAAATATAAACCACAAACAGTATTTTGTATACAACATATTTCCCAGTCAAATGAGCCATTACTTCATGCAGTATCACTATAACAAAACTAGAGAGGAAAATGCAAATAGGTGGGGAAAAGCCAGACTTTGCATGTGCGCATGTAAAGGGGGTATTATTTTTTTTTGTTAGAATATGACATCCCTCAGGGGGGCACGGTGGCTTAGTGGTTAGCATGTTTGCCTCACATCTCCAGGGTTGGGGGTTCGATTCCCGCCTCCACTGTGTGTGGAGTTTGCATATTCTCCCTGTGCCTCGGGGGTTTCCTCCCCCAATCCAAAGACATGCATGGTAGGTTGATTGGCATCTCTAAATTGTCCGCAGTGTGTGATTGTGTGTTTGTGTGTGTGCCCTGCAAGGGGTTGGCACTCTGGCCAGGGTGTATCCTGCCTTGATGCCCAATGACGCCTGAGATAGGCACAGGCTCCCTGTGACCTGAGAATAGTTCGGATAAGCGGTAGACAATGAATGAATGGTATCCCTCAGGTAATAGTTTAGTAAATATTAGTGCATTATAAAGATTTTTATACCAACCAAACCAACCAAAAAGATTGGTTTGATTAAACAAAACAACACCGATAAAAAGAAGTAGTCTTGCTGTATTCTCATACCGTACTCAACCAGGAAGGCACACAGTTTCTACAATATACGATGATATAGATAAATTAATCTATGGAGTATTCTAGAATGCAGATAAACAGGATATATAACAGAATATGTGCACATCTCCTCACTGAGGTCTGCTTACATACTTTTTAAAACGTTTGTATGAAACTCTACTGGGGATGCCATCTGTGTGGAGTTTCACTTTTTCTGTGGGTTTCCTATGGTTTCTCTGGTTTCTTCCAATCTTCCAAATATATGCCAGTAGGAGGACTGGTGACTAAATTGACTGCAGAATTAATGCATGAATGCATGTGTGCACTGTGACCACCAGCATACTGAATTCCCATCCACGGTGTTTTCCCATCCCACACCTAGTGATTCATCATGACCCTGACCAGGATAAAGTAGTTACTGAACACAAAAGAATTAATGATTACATTTATAGGTGACTATTTTACCCGAGGACAGAAAATGGAATTTGTGCCTGTTTTGGTGTGCTGATTTTCAGCAGTGAACATCTTTGTCATGTCACATTCCACAGTGACTCCTATGAATGTAGACACTCTGGAATTTGTAATGTTTCTTAATATTTATGAATAAATATATTCATAGAAAGGTTCCAAAGTAAAAAGTGCTTGTATATAGGCATCTAAAGCATCTTGCAAGTGTTATGTTCAACCATTAAATTTCTGTGTAAGTTTATCTGAACCTAAGGTAAAAATGTGTCACACTGAAAGCCCACGGTGTCCTGACTAATTGTATATCAGACTTACGCCGAGAAAATAATTAATTTGTTTATACTGATGGAATATTTCCATTCCACCAACTGAATGAAACACCAGTGTATACTTCTAGTAGCATATTATAATATTTGGTTTTCTGTGGAACTGACTTCAGAAAAAGGGCATGAGAAAGAACATTCCTATTACCCACAACAATCTCTTCAGGCTTGTGTAAAATAACTATTACTGTGGTTTTCGGAACCAACTGCCAAAGAATGCAACTCTTACCTCATCACAATTACTTACTGATTACTTACTAATTGAACACTGAAATGCTGTGAACACGATAATATCACGTCACAGCCGAGAAACGTCTATTATAGCTCAAGTATGCAAGTTTAAAGGATGAGGTGATAAACTGAATTGGTGTAACCGGCATACGACATCATGCTGTGGCTTTAACACTGTTTACTTCCTCATAATGAGTTCTTCTTACTTCTTTTTTTGGAAGTAAAAAAATCAGCTTTTGCAGAATTTGTGTGCAAAGCATGCACAGTAACACTAAACATCTGGAAAGATCTGAGTCCACTAATGATGCTGACATGTTTCCTGGATAATGAATGGCAAATATAAGTCAGTTGTCTCTTGACTAGTGTGTTTTTGGATTGTTCTTGGTCACATCAAGTCAACAAATGCAAGATAAATATTATACATAATCCATACAATTACATATACATACACTATTAGTACTATTAAGTGGTGGGATGTTGCAAAAGAGAAAAATATCCGGATGTGTGCGTGAATGGGAAGCTATGACATTTCACACTTCCCATATAGTCACACAATGTTTGCAATTCATGAAAAAAATAGCGACTGCTTCAAAGATTGTGTGCTTTAAATTGAGTGCTCTTGATAGGAGGAAAATAAAAAGAGTTTACTCTCAGAGAACTCGAGGAAGAGGAAATTGGAAGCAGGCTTTTGAACTCAAAAATGTGTTTCAACTACACACACACACACACACACACACACACAAAAAAAAAATCATTACTACGATTAGGTACAGGTGTGTGATCCTTACCACTCGTTCACCTTGGCTCTGCCCTCCATTCTCTCGACCACGCCCCCACTTACACAGTAGATAGTTAAAGGATAGTTGTTTTTTTTATTATTTTTTATTTTGCACAAGAAATTAATGGTAGTGGCAACAGCTACATATACACCGATCAGCCATAACATTATGACCGGTGACGTGAATAACATCTCCTCCTCATGGCACCTGTTAGTGGGTGGGATATATTAGGCAGCAAGTGAACATTTTGTACTCAAAGTTGATGTGTTAGAAGCAGGAAAAATGGGGAAGTGTAAGGATTTGAGCGAGTTTGACGAAAGGCCAAATTGTGATGGCTAGACGAATGGATCAGAGCATCTCCAAAACTGCAGTGGTCTGCAGTTCCCAGTCTGCAGTGGTCAGTATCTATCAAAAGTGGTCCAAGGAAGGAACAGTGGTGAACCAGCAACAGGGTCATGGGTGGCCAAGGCTCATTGATGCACATGGGGAGCGAAGGCTGTGCCGTGTGATTCGATCCAACAGGCGAGCAACTACATCCAAAGAGAGACCATTATGCACAAGATTATGACTCATACATAATTTCACATGCATATGTTTTACCATTCTCAGAGGCACACTATACACAGTGTCTATACTCACACATCATAATGTGTGTGAATGCAGAAACTTCACTATGTAATTGAGAATGCTTGCAACCACATGTACTTACTTCCTTCCTCTGTAACAGAGTTGCAAAAAAAGTCTAGTATTCAATTACAACAAGCTAAGAACCACAACTCTATTCAAACTGCGCAGTACGAACTTCCTCAGAGGAAGCAGCAGTTGTTTTATATACTGGAAAGTCATGAACAATGCATGCAACAGTGCTCTTTTTACAGTTAAGAGAACGTTTTATTGATATATGGACACAGACCATATGTAGATGGAGTTTTACAAAAAAAGAAATTTACACTTAATATAGCCCCACTGCATAAACAACATCATTTTGTTCAGTCATTTTCAATTACCAGTAGTTTTGTAGCAATTAAATATATTAATATTACGTAAAAATTCCAAATTTTTAACATGATTTTTTACTTTTTTTTTTTTTTTTTTTTTAAATCTTATACGGGTAAATTCCCTCATGATCACATAAATAATAACGTCCATCTCCCAGCATTAACAAGACAAACATTTCTCAGAGAAATTCTTCTGAGCACATGATGATTTCATTGAAGGATGTCTAATAGAAAAAAAATGAAATTAGACATTTACTTCAGAAAAAAACAAACAAACCATGAAACAGATATAAGCATATTAACAGCAGATGCTTAATTAACTCTGTATATACAAGCTGTGCAAGCTAGATAAACTTTAAACCAGGATTAAAAAATCCCTTTCATCTTTCTTTCCATAGGACAGAGTAGCACCTGAAGATAAAGGCGTGTTTATCACGTAAAACAAAATATTAATTAAAAAAAATAAATTCAAATTGTTATGATGATAAAAGATAACTGAATAGTGCACACATAATTAGAGGTTCAACTGATGTTTCAGCTCAAGACTGCCATCAAGTGGAAGCACAAAAAAAGCAATGAACAGGAAGTGGACATTGAACCCCCGTTTTGGCGGTGTTCGATACCTCTGTAAAGACGCTGAAACCAACTTTTGACATAAATTTAAAAAAGAATAATAATAATAATAATAAAAAACACATCTTGCTGATGTGCAATCTCAATTTCTCACAGAGTAAGCTTTAATAAAGAGGGAGAATGTACTATTAAGAAGCTCTCGGAAACTCACAGCCTTCTACAGAAATCACAAATGCTACAAATATGGTAAATCCATATCAAGTTCTACAGCATTTATTTGGGGTGCATGGTGGGAATACAGAAAAAAAAATACACACACTGTCCATTTTAATAAGAACACCTGCACATGTATAATGTTTTGCCACATGATAACTGCATACAAATCAACAGCTTCAGTTAACGTTCATGTCAAACATCAGAATAAAGAAAAAAAAAAAAAACACGAGCTCTGTGGCTTTATCTGTGGCACTGACACTGAATGTTGGTTTGAGTATTTTGGAAACGGCTGCAAATTTCACACAAAGCAAACTGTTGTGTGTGAGAATCCCAGCGGTTTTACAAAACACTCAAACTAGCTGATCCGGCACCAACAACCGTGCCCCATTCACTGAGATCATACTTTTTCCCTGTTCTAATGTTTGATGTGAGCATTAACTGAAGCTCTTGACCGGTATCTACATGATCGCATGTGCTGCTGCCACATGATTGGCTGATTGGATAACTGCAATAATGAGCAAGTGTAGAGGTGTTCCTATTGAAGTGGACAGTGATTGTATACCTCTATTTAAAGCAGCGTGTCCTCATGAAAAATAGAGTACTAATTCTATATTGACAAGACAATCACAATTCCATTTCAGTCATGCTCATGGTGTATTATAGCTTTCACATACAGACATATAATCAGTATTAAAGGTACAGAGCAGCCTGGAGAAAGATGTATTTGACAATAATACAATATGAAGGGTTAAGGCGGATTGTTCAGTGCAACAACTGTGATGTTGATCTGTGTTAAGTAGTGTTCCCCTGATCCACACGTGAACATGATAAGCAGTGCTCCTATAACACTCCCAGAAGCTGTGTGGCAAATTTGTTCCTGGTGTGGAAGTGAGGATCCCTGCTCTAGTTCAAGTGCAGGACTTGCTTCATAAACTCGTAAGTGGTAAAGGCAACAGCTTGAGATGGTACACAGCGGATGTAGTTGAGAGACAGGCCACGGTACAGCCCCTTTTTAATTCCATACTGATTATACACGTGCTTAAGGGTCTTTGTAAGGGAGCTAGGCAAAAACAAAGGATATATTTCCACACATTAGAATGATTAGAAGCAACAATTTTTGATTTGCATCATTTAACATTTAATTATTTACAACCAAATGCAAATTCAGATTCAGCTTCACTGTCATTGTGCTCGGTGCACGTACAAAAGCAATAAAGTGGAAATAGCAATAATATAAATATGCCAAGCAACTTAAATAAGTCTTTACTGTAGTATAAGTATTTATTGTAGAAGAAAAGTGCAAGAATAACAACAGTAGCAGCTGTAACAACAGTAGCAGCTGTAAACATTAACAGTTAAACTGTGCAGAAACACTACTATCAATATTGCAGAGCACAATTATATTTAAAATATTTTAAAATCAATCAACACTTACAGATATTTATCAGCATCAGGTAGCGCCGCTCCCAGCTGCATTCTTCTCCGGGCAACATCCAGAGGATATCTAAACAAATACATATCAAGAGAGATTATTAAACTAGAGGTATAACAGTTCCCTTGATACATTTTCATACTTATTACAAGGTTATACTCAGCTATCCAACTGAATTCTGGCTTCATTTCAAACCCAGCAAATGGGTGACTCAGACTCAGATCTAAATATAGATCAGCACTGGGCCTTCGAGTGTGCAGAGCAGAACAGTTTAAAGTAAGAAAAAAAAAAAATCACCAGAAAACAAAAGACTGGCTGTAAATGAAAATCTTACTCCTTAACTAAAAGCACTACATCAAAACTTCTATAAATGTATTCAACAATTGGGGTTAGAGCCAATGTTAATAGTGTAATTCATTTTTTTTTTTTTTAAAGCTGTGCAGTATTATGTTCTAGGTTTAGGAGCCTGCTACTCATCAGTTTTTCCTCTGCAACCTTGGTGAGTAATAAACCAAGGTTTTAATAAACCAAGGTTTATTAATAGTAATGGAACGCATGATGCGTCAAAGGTTTCCGGGTTCAGTCTTCCGAGATGCTGTTCTGATACCAAATGATTGGGCAATTGAAGAAGTGCATGAATGGGATAGTGTTGTCAGTGAAGCGGTAACTTAGTGTACAAGACAATGCTTAAACCAACCATATTCCATTGCTGTATCGTAATTATATATATATATATATATATATATATATATATATATATATATATATAAAAAAAAAACACATATACATATATATACACACACACACACACACACACACACTTAAAGATTCTCCTGGCAATTGTGTTTTAGAAAATCTGATTTATTGTGGATCATAAAGCTTAAAATTCCACTATCTTTTGTTTTTCACTAAATTTCTCCCCTTTAAAAAGTCCTAGATATAACTTACGATATGGTCTGAGCGATGGCCCCGGCTACTCCTCCACATAGCAGGTTAACATGTGTCTTCAGAACCAGGACATCAGGGTTATCGCGTGACGGCTTTCCCAAGAGGTCTGGGAAATGGGCCAGTCCCAGACTCTTCAGTGTTCCAAATGTAAAAAAAGAAAATCCTGGATATAATAATTAAAAAAAAAAACAAAAACAAAAAAAAAAAACCACACAGTTTACATATTGTATATACTGTAAAGGAATAGTATACAGCCAGTAGCATCACATTTAAAGTGACAATGTGGCCTTGATTTGTTAAACAAGTGCAAAACCTGACATAATTCACAACATTCATTTACTACTTGAGTCTATGGTGGGATGCATCAATGAGTAGCATCATGAACCTACATAACATAGGTTTAAAGCATAAAACACAGTAGCATCATAGTCTTTTGTTTGTTTGCATTTATAATTATTATTTAATTAACATCCCTGAGGTTTTTCTTCACAGCTCTCAAAATGTTTCTATCATCAGCTGGGTTCATTCTTTTTTTCAGGATATTCCAAATTGTTGTATTTGCAATGCCCTGTGTCTGTGCAATGACTGATAGAATTTCCTTCTTTTCACAGCTTCAGAAATGGTTAATTTTTCTTCCAAAGACATCTCACTGGACTTCATGATGGTTTATCCTTTTTAACAACAAATACAGTGTAAACAGGTGAATCCCAGAGCTCTAACTAAGAGCAGACATTCAGATGTATTAAATGTTTAAACAGTTAATCTAATAGGGCTCAACGGGGGAGGGGGGGGGGGGTTCATGGGGACACAAGAAACACCCATCAGTCATCTGTTCCAAATATTTTTGATCACTTGACAAATGTGTGCATTTAAACATTAGGTACCCTGTCCTAAGTTGTTTAACACATCCGGAGTGTAATGCAAAAACAAGAGGATCAGCCTTGCTGTTCCAATATTTTCGGATGGGACTGTATACCTTATAAACCGAATTTCACTTATGCCTACACTCCTTTTCTAAGCATCCTACTGACTTCCATCATGTTTCAGTTTCAACTGAAGCTAGAGAACAATTATTTATTTACATATATTTGTGTCATTTGCACAATACTGTTTTGTATATCTTCCACAACCACACCCACTGACTGCATGTAGAATCTATCCTATACACAGTGAAATTAGTGCGTAAACCAGGTCCTAAGTGTTAAAAACTGTGTGCAATGACAACCAATTGAAAAAAAGCTTAACCTGCATAGGGAGCCATGCCAATGATGGTTGGAATTAAACCACGGTAGAACCCAGGGATGCCGCCCTCCTTTGAAGAGAAGACACAATTCTAAATAAATCAATCAATCAATAAAAAGGGTTTGACATATCAATTCTCATTTAAACCCTGCGTCCCTCTTATATACCTTAAGGTAGATGGTCTGAAAGGCGTTTCCTATGCCAGTGTAGCGATGCTCCCCAGTCACCTGAAACGCCAGGCGAGCACGAACAACATCAAGAGGATACGTACAAATGACTGCAGTCATTCCTATAAAAGATAAGCAAACATGATTATAACAGCCTTAATACATCTGTTTGTACATCAAACGACTAAGAAATACATATATTCCATACCTGCCATAGACCCAGCCATTAGCCGATGAACATGCCCAGATATACCAAGCCGTGTACTAAGGAACTACAAATACAAAATTTAAAAAACACACTTTATATATTGTTATTTATATATATAGACCTTATACACACATGCATAATATAAATAAATAAAATACCTTTTTATAGTTATCAAAGGCCATGAATTGAATGGCTCCGTATGGAAAGATCCTGACCATCATGGCCCCGTTTCCTTTGTAGAGCCCGAGGAAGCCCTCTTTTTTTGGTATAGCCCTGAGTGTAGCAAACACTCCTACAACATTCACAAGCATTTACTGTATATTTTGGGATCATAATCATTTACATTTATGGCATTTTGGCAGATGCATTTATTTAGATCGACTTACATACACATCATTTATACAGTTAAGCAGTTTAGGGTTAAAGGCTTTGCTCAAGAGCCCAGGGATAGCAGCTTGGCAGTGGTGGAATTTGTACACAACCTTCCTGACCACCATCTATTATGTTAAATATTAAATATTGCTCTAAATTGCAGTACTTACCTAAGTGTTTGTAATGAGGATTATGAGCTTGAAGTAAAATTTTCACTCTGTCTAGAGGTGCAATAGTGGTCTTGGCACAACATCCTGCTACACCTATAAAAAATAAAGATAAAATATGACACTGCATATTTAAATTATGGGCAATACATCCTATCACCTCACTGGCTCACAATGGCAGCCAATGGCAAAATGAGCTTCTGCAAATGTTGCATCAAGGAACCGGCTGCATAAATCTCATGTCACGGTCGAAAAATGTGTTGTTCTAGATCCAAAATACAAAGTCACTCTTAACCCACACTCCACAGTGGATAGTCCTTATCTAAATCGGGCAATAAAATATTGCACAATCTAACTTTTTCACATAAAGGAGATAAGCCAATGTGCCCATAAAGCCTTTAAAATATCTGTATAGTACCTAAACCTGTAATCTACTAAGGAGCCCTTTATCAAACGCCAATTTCTTACATCTGCACCAGATGTTCCAGCTGAATTAGTCTGCTGTGTTTTGATGATTCATACCACATTCACTTGTTCTAGCCAACTGCAGTATTTCTATTTAATGCAACATCTTATGTTAGGATTATCAATGCTGCAAATCATGTTGTAATCACAACCGCAACATAATTACACTATACATTTTTTCCATGTTCCATAATGTTGCACTCTTACACTCCATAGTGTGTCACTGAATACAAACACCTACATACAAATACCTACATATAATAATCTTGTTCAATTTATTCAAGTAGAAGATATATTGAGCAGATTTTACCTCCTGCTACGAAGGAGCGGAGGAAGTAGTAGTAGTCCCTTTGCACTGTGTTTCCTCCTGCAATCGGAGACCGACCAGCGGAGGAGACGGACGCTTCAGTCGCCATGCTGTGTGTGGATCAGTGCTCAAGCAAATGCATCTCTTTAGCACAATCTGAAGGATTAGAAGCAGAATTAGAAGAACACAATAACATTTAAGAAAGAAACACAAAATAGGTGATACAAACCAACATAAAACTGTTTTGAATAAATTCATACAAATTTCTCAATGGTAAAAAAAAAAAAACCCACAAACACAAAGACAAAAAAAACAAAAAAAATAAACATGGCATCCATATAATTTTAATACGTTTGTTTTACGATGGATTCCTTGTTCCTTCTGCATCTGAAAAGATTTTTTTAAGAGATTTCTTTTATGTATTTATTTATTTATTTATTTAATGACTAAGCACTACAGTGCAGTTTTAATACACTGCCATAACAAACCACTGCACTGTTGTAAAGGCTGAAGAGGAAAGCCTATAAATGAACATAATGTCATTTTTACACTTGTGTTCCTATCAAGTAAAGGTCAACTTATTGTTAAAATCATGCCATTAAGAAAGCTACATTAAATGATCTGGATTTTTTTTTTCTTGCAGACAATAGCCAGTTTATCTGCAAAAAATTAATCACCTCTGCATGTGTTTATGTCATGGCTATTGTTCACACTTGCACAATGATGGTTTGTTTATTTATTAGAGCTCTAAGGATTTTATTCCTGAACTATTCACTGACAAAAGACATTAGTCAACATACATCAGGCATAACATTATTAGCAGTGAGAGGTGAAGTGAATAACACTGATTATCTCCTCATCATGGCACCTGTTAGTGGGTGGGATATATTAGGCAGCAAGTGAACATTTTGCCCTCAAGGTTGATGTGTTAGAAGCAGGAAAAATGGGAAGTGTAAAGATTTGATCAAGTTTGACAAAGGCCAAATTGAGATGGCTAGACGACTGGATCAGAGCATCTCCAAAACTGCAGCTCTTGTGAGGTGTTCCCGGTCTGCAGTGGTCAGTATCTATCAAAAGTGGTCAAAGGAAGGAACAGTGGTGAACTGGTGACTGGGTCATGGGCGGCCAAGACTCACTGATGCACGTGGGGAGCGAAGGCTGGCCCGTGTGGTCCGATCCAACAGATGTGCTGTTGTTCAAATTGCTGAAGAAGTTAATGCGGGTTTTGATAGAAAGTTGTCAGAATACACAGTGTATGATGGGACAGAGGTGATGGAATGAACGTTCCCTAGATGTCCTGTCTTCAAACGACGGATGAAGACTTACCTTTTCCTGAAATATTTAAAATAGCTCTTTAGGCTGATGGTATCCTAAGTCTGTGTCCTATTGAACGAGTGTTAATGTATTCATTGATAGAGACCAGAAATATAAATGCAATACAATATTAGACAGGTTGTCATAATGTTATGCCTGATCGGTGTAAATACTAGTCTACAAAATCACTTTTTATCAGTTTTTGTATTGAAATTTTAATTAACTCCATTCAACTCAAGACTTGAAAAAGTCAATAATCAATCAATCAATAATCAATAAGTCTGACACTGCTGGGTGGTGGTTTTCAACACTGTAACAAGATTAAGTAACTTGGATATGCTTCACTGACCTCTCTTTGAAAACCACTGGCCTAGCTAAGCAGATAGTTACTGTTAAGAGACAGGTCAATAAAACAAAGGATCACTGCTGTGACTGGATGTAATTTAGAAGAAGAAAAAAAGTAAACATGTAATTTATAGCTAGGGAGAATATGTTTGCTGTATTGCAGGTAGGAACCACGTGTTGTGTTTAAGGACAGAAAGACCTCGGATATAAATAATCCTACCCCACAACAATGTCAGCTGTCACTGGAGGTTTTTTGCTCCTAGTGTTTCCTCCACTGACTTTGCGCCGGTCCCGTGTGATCCGTCTGATCGTCTACACACGCAGCAGTTCCGGATGACAGACAATCCACGTGAAATCTGCGTTACTCCATTTCCACGCCAAATTTAATGCTTAGCTAAACTAGCTAGCTCTTGATTGATTGTAAATCTAGTGCAGTGATGTTGATGCGTTAAAATAGTTTCCATTGTAGATCCTATCGATTACGTTAAAGCATCATGATCATTATGAGAGGTTTCTCATAACCCGAATTCAGGACATTACGGACAAACTTCCCACATGTCCATTTCACAGTCTACGGTGCCCATTACCAGTTGCGTCTCAAATCGATGTGAAGTTCCCCCAACTAGGGAGCTAAGAATGGATTTGAGGGTGGCTTTCAGCTCCAGTTCTTCGCGAATTATATCCTAATCTATCTGTATGTTTGGCCTACTGCTACAAAAAGCTTTACAAACCCTGTCGCAGTGTTAAAGACGTCGAAAGCCAGAACAACCTTGTCAATGTCAGTAACCTGAGATCTGTCCATATAGTAAAGAAACTCCGATTTGAAACACACCCATTATGTACGCCCATCTGTTCGGTCGCATACATATTGCGTCATTAGCAAGCGGCAATGGAACGTCAGTGAAGCCATACGGTTTAGTTTACTGCTTAAACTGCAATTTAAGAATAAATTATTAAGATTATAAATATAATATAATAGCAGTATTATTACATATATTATATTGCATAAAACGATATAATTTTATTGATTATTATTCCAATATTTTTCTTTAGAAAAAATATTCATACTTTATCATTATTGTCATAATTATTATATATTATTGTAGCATAATTTAATCTATGGCCATCTCTATTGTAATCTAAAAGTTTGCTTATTGCTGTGTTTACTTAATATCTTTACTGCCAATTTAAACGCTAAGTAATTTAATGGGTGTGTACAGACTGCTAGTGTTTTAAAGGAGACTTATTCATCCTAACAAATCAAGGACAAGAAAAAGTAAACAACTTTTATGTATGAGATACTGCATAAAGAGCATGCATTGCTACAACTAAGAACATAACTTTTTCAGACATTTATTTTATGTATATACACCATCTTGTTGCATGTTTGTATCTGAATAATAAAATCAATAATAATCATTCTTATACTACTACTAGCATTATTATTGTTGTTGTTGTTGTTGTTATTATTGGTTTAGTTTAATTATTTATATTTACATTCATGACATTTGGCAGAAACCCTCGTCCAAAATGACTTATAAAAGTGTTTTGACATTTCCATCAATAAACACATCCTGATATTGTTTTCACTAGGTCACTAAGAATACCATCACTCTAAAAAAAAAACTCATGTAGAAAGAAAAGAACATAGAAAACATTTTTGAAATTGATAATTGCAATAGGGGGGCACAGTGGCTTGGTGGTTAGCACGTTTGCCTCACACCTCCAGGGTTTGGGGTTCGATTCCCGCCTCCGCCGTGTGTGTGGAGTTTGCATGTTCTCCCCGTGCCTCGGGGGTTTCCTCCGGGTACTCTGGTTTCCTCCCCCAATCCAAAGACATGCATGGTAGGTTGATTGGCATCTCTAAAGTGTGTGTGTGTGTGTGTGTGTGTGTGTGTGTGTGTGTGTGTGTGTGTGTGTGTGTGTGTGTAAAACTAGGTCAGTGACTCAGTAACATATACTAGGCACTGTAACAGAGTCTTGAATCAGTAGCAGTGCTAATTAAAGGGAGCGTGGCGCAGTGCGGTGTATTATAAGTACTTTGAGATAAGTAGATAATAGAAAGTTTATGGTATTGTATGCAAGCATCAGTGTTGTAAATCTAATGTGATCGGCTACAGGAAGCCAGTAGAGGGAGCACAGCAATCAGGTGGTATGGGAGAACTTAGAAAGGTTGAAATCTAGTCATGCAGCTGCATTCTGGATCAGTTGCAGAGGTCGAATGGCACTCAGAGGCAGACCTGCCAGAAACGAGTTGTAATAGATGAGTCTCATAATTACAAGGGACTGAACAAGCACCTGAGTGGATGTAACTGAATGATGTTGTGAAGAGGAAATTAGCATGAGCATGTCAGGATTGCAATGTAAGAGAATAAGGACTGTTGATTGCCCATGGTTACCTCAAGGTACCGTTTAGTGACCAAACGTGATATCTGAGAGTTGAGAGTTCAGGGAGAAACCAAGATCCTAACATGGGAATAAATCACTTGAGAGCTCAGTTTTGGTGGGATTAATTTTTAGCTAATTAGCTGTCATTTTTGATGAAATGATCTGAAGAATGTGCATACACTATATGGCCAAAGGTTTATAGAAACCTGATCTTCAACCCCATATGTGCTTGTATAACATCCTATTCCAGATTTAGCCCCCCTTTGCTGTGATAATAATCCACACACCTCTGGGAAGTGTTCCTCTAGATTTTGGAGCATGGCTGTGGGGATTCAGCTCATTCTGCAAGAGCATTAGTGAGGTCAGGCACTGATGTCAGCTGAGGAGGCCTGAGGCACAGTAAGTGTTCTAGTTCATCCCAAAGATGCTCAGTACAGTTAAGATCAAATGTCTTGAAGGACACTCAAGATCTCCCTAATCTTACCTTCTTATCTTCTGATCTAACTCTAATCTTAGAAAACCAAGTGTTAATGGAGCTTATTTTGTGCACAGGGGCATTGTCAGGCTAGAACATGTTTGGGTTTGAAGTAAAGGGAATTGCAATTCTACAGCATAGAAAGACATTCTAAACCACTGTGTGCTTTCAACTTTGTGGGAGCAGCTTGGGGAAGACACACATGTGGGTGTAATGGTCAGGTGTCCACAAACTTTTGGCCACATAGAGTATCTTGTTATGCTGTGACACTTTTCTTGTGGTTACGATGTTTTGTTTTGTTTTGTTTTTTACATTGCTTACAAATATGTAATTTAATATCAGTGTCACGTGCTTGTTGGGTGGGTGTGCTAGTAGGGGGATTTCACAGTGGCATAGTGGTTAGCATTTTTGCCTTGCACCTCTGAGGGGTTTGATTCTTGTCTTGGCCCTGCGTATGTGCAGTTTGCATGTTCTCCTGTGCTTTGGTGGTTTCCTCTGTGCACTCTGGTTTCCTCCCCCAGTCCAAACACCCGAATTGTAAGCTGACTGGCATATCTAAACTGTCTGCAGTGTGTGAGTAGTAGTGTGAGTGTGTGTGTGCGTTTGTTGACACTACGTCCAGGTCCGTGTGTCCCGAGTCCCCTGGGATGGACTCGAGGTTCCCTGGTTTGGGATAAGCAGTTCAGAAAATGGATGGATGGATAGATGGGTGTATGGATGGTTGGATAGATGGATGGATGGGTAGAAGGGTGGATGGAAGGGTGGATGGATGGATGGGTGGATGAGTGGAAGGGTGGATGGATGGGTGGATGGAAGGGTGGATGGATGTATGGATGGAAGGGTGGATGTATGTATGGGTGGATGAGTGGAAGGGTGGATGGGTGGATGAGTGGAAGGGTGGATGGTTGTATGGGTGGATGAGTGGAATGGTGGATGGATGTATGGGTGGAAGGGTGGCTGGATGTATGAGTGGAAGGGTGGATGGATGTATGGGTGGATGAATGGAAGTGTGGATGGATGTATGGGTGAATGAGTGGAAGGGTGGATGGATGTATGGGTGGGTGAGTGGAAGGGTGGATGGGTGTATAGGTGGGTGAGTGGAAGGGTGGATGGATGGATGGGTGGGTGAGTGGATGGATGGATGGATGGATGGATGGATGGATGGATGGGTGGGTGAGTGGAAGGGTGGATGGATGTATGGGTGGGTGAGTGGAAGGGTGGATGGATGGACGAATGGATGGATGGGTGGGTGAGTGGATGGGTGGGTGAGTGGAAGGGTGGATGGATGGATAGGTGGGTGAGTGGATGGATGGATGGATGGATGGATGGATGGATGGGTGGGTGAGTGGAAGGGTGGATGGATGTATGGGTGGGTGAGTGGAAGGGTGGATGGATGGACAGATGGATGGATGGATGGATGGATGGATGGATGGATGGATGGATGGATGGGTGGGTGAGTGGATGGGTGGGTGAGTGGAAGGGTGGATGGATGTATAGATGGATGGATGGGTGGGTGAGTGGATGGGTGGATGGATGTATGGGTGGGTGAGTGGAAGGGTGGTTGGATGTATGGGTGGGTGAGTGGAAGGGTGGATGGATGTATGGGTGGATGAGTGGAAGGGTGGATGGATGTATGAGTGGAAGGGTGGGTGGATGTATGGGTGGATGGATGGATGGGTGGGTGGGGGGGGGATGGATGTATGGGTGGGTGAGTGGAAGGGTGGATGGATGTATGGGTGGGTGAGTGGAAGGGTGGATGGATGTATGGGTGGGTGAGTGGAAGGATGGATGGATGTATGGGTTGGTGAGTGGAAGGGTGGATGGATGGATGGATGGGTTGGTGAGTAGAAGGATGGATGGATGGGTGGGTGGGTGAGTGGAAGGATGGATGGATGGGTGGGTGAGTGGAAGGATGGATGGATGGGTGGGTGGATGGATGGGTGGGTGGATGAGTGGAAGGGTGGGTGGATGGGGTGGGTGAGTGGAAGGGTGGATGGATGGGTGGAAGGATGGATGGATGGGTGGATGGGTGGATGGGTGGATGGGTGGAAGGGTGGATGGGTGGAAGGGTGGATGGATGGATGGGTGGATGGGTGGAAGGGTGGATGGGTGGAAGGGTGGATGGATGGATGGGTGGATGGGTGGGTGGATGGATGGATGGGTGGATGGGTGAGTGGATGGGTGGGTCGATGGATCGGATGGGTGGGTGGATGGGTGGAAGGGTGGATGGGTGGATGAGTGGGTGGGTGGAAGGGTGGATGAGTGGAAGAGTGGATGGATTGGTGGATGGGTGGATGAGTGGAAGGGTGGATGGATGGGTGGATGGATGGGTGGAGGGGGAGGTGGAAGGGTGGATGGATGGGTGGATGGGTGGATGGATGGGTGGATGGGTGGATGGGTGGATGGTGGGTGGATGGGTGGAAGGGTGGATGGATGGGTGGATGAGTGGAAGGGTGGATGGATAGCTGGATGAGTGGAAGGGTGGATGGATAGCTGGATGGATGGATGGATGAAGTCTTGCTGGAGTTCAGAGTAGTGAGTCCACTCCGCGTTTTGTCATCAGCCGACGGCGGGCGTTAAAGAGCCGATCACTGCCTGAGGCCGGAGGGAGTGGAGCTGCACTACACGCTCTCGTACAAGTGCGGTTTATTACGGTGTTTTACACCGAGACAGCATGGCAGTGTTATGAGTAAAAGTTTTTAGTAGACAAATTAATAAGTTCCTAGTAACTCGACCGACTTAGCCAGTTCGCTAAGTGAAAATGCTGAAGGACCAGGCGTCTTTTACAGGCGTGGAGTATTATTAGCTGACTGTGGAGTCAGACGCTGCAACTGTCTCTCCGGTATGTAAAGTATTTGAACTGGCTTTAAAGTGTACGCACTGCTGTAACACCACCACAAACTTGGCCGTTGATTATGGATATTCTGTCCTTTTTCTGTAATTTTGTATAAAGAGTCGATTTCACACGGTTTAAAGTGAGACTAAGTGTTGTAACTGGACGCTGCGGCGAGCTTACAGTAACGGATAAGCAAGTGACTAGCTGGCTAAGGCTAGTTTAGCCAAGTTAGTGAGTGTTCAGTTGGACTAATACTGCAGCTCCTAGCTTATACCACAGTAATAACGTGTCAACATTTGTGAAGGATTGGAAACACACATGGTCTTTACACAAATTATAATTCTATAAGAAGTATAAATTATTCAAAATATAATATCGCAAAGTTTCCTGAAATGTTGTTTCAGGAAAACTGTAGATTCTGCTGCACTTGGGCGTTAGCGATGTTTGAGGTCGCGTTGTTGACTTTGAAATCTTTTTTTTTTTAGATATAATTTCTTACACACTTAGGCTACATTTTATAAATGTTAACGCGTTACATTGTAACTAACAGACTAAGGAAGTGCACACATCATTTATTACACTAACACCACTCACTTCAAATATAATACAAGACATGTTCAAGTAATAATAATAATATAAAAATACATAATAATAAAACCTTAAACGTCCAGGACTGGTCAGCAGGTTCATACTACTATTCTTCACTATGTTCTTTGCACTTGTTTCACTCTTATTTGCTAATCATTTATTACTATTAGTTACTAATATTAGTCACTGACTAACATGTTTGAAGATAAATAATTGAGTAACATATATGGTAAATGACACAAGATATCAGATGAGATAAGAGATTACCAGGATGAGGTCATGATATTTTTTTGCTTTTTTCCACAGACATGCCAAGAATTTATTGGACTGGACACTAAATAAGGAAGGATCAAATTCCATATCTGAAAGAAAATTATCACAGCTCCACTTCCCATGTGTGCAGACTCATCTTTTAACCTCCTTACTCTCATGAAGCTTAGCTATGCCTCATACTGTCAAACGACCAAAGAAAGTACAGCCTCCAGTAAAACAAAATCCTAAAAGGTCTAAATCATTCAGCGAGAAAAGGCAAGCAGTAAATTCAAGCAATCCCAGGGAGCCAACAACACGTAAACGTCAACTAGTAACCAGAAAGCCCAAAGCAAAGAAACAAGCAACCAGAGTGGTCCAAGGAAGTGCCATCAGGAAAGTCCCTAATAAAGCCATCCCAGGAAGAGCAAGCAAGACCAATAAGACATTTAAGGTGACTGGATCTATCAGGTGCACACGCAACTCTCAAACCCAGCATGGCCTGTTTGCAGACCTCGCTGGCAGGAGGAGGTCATTTCAAGGGAGGCAGTTGTCCCAGATTGCCCTGCAGGAAGTGAAGCCTCCCAGGAGGGTGAACAAAGGCCAGGAGACCAGGGAACAGGATACTATTAAAAACCCAGAACTTTGTGACCCCAAAAGTGATGTCCAACAAAACAAGCCACTTGTTCCCCCTTTTAACACAGGCTCTGAAGAAGCAACAGTGGAGGAGGACAGAGAATCACTTGTTCTGAACGCTGCTAAGGTGGAGGAGAAGAAGGCAGAGGTCACCCCTGAACTAGTCGAAAGTGAAAACAACCCTGGCCCCATTGAAAACGCTGACAAACCAAACACCGAGTTCAGTGATTTGCTTGTGAACTCGTGTGACTCAACCGTTAAAGTGGACTTTGTTTGTACACTCAATACCTCAGACCTGACAGCATCCACGCTTTCACAGTCACATGATATTGAGCCTCAAATCACTCCACAACTCTCTTCTCAGCCAGATGTGTTTGTGGTGCCCCCTCTAAGTAAATCACTTAAAGAATCAGCAGCACTTCAGCACACTCCAGATGCTACCCACATGGCAGATGTAGAGTATCAGTGCACCTTAGACCTGAAAACCAAAGATGTGAATAATGTGGATGTGAAAACCAAAGATGCGAATGACAATGATGATGAGATGTACAACAAGAATGAAGGTGCACTGTCACTCCTCTCACTGAGTGCAGGTTTTTACTGCAGTTCTCAATTCGGTCTGGACTGTGAGTCTCAAATAGCTGCAAATTTCCCAGCTAAACTGTTGAGCAGCTCCGAGAGCACCCAGTCCTCTTTTGACACTGAGTCAGAGGCTGGAGGTTCTGGACTGTTTCCAGGACCTGGGGAAGCAGGTGCTTCTTCCATCCTGGAGGCAGAATTACACCAGCATTTACCCCATTTTCAGGAGAGAAGAGAGATAAAGAAAAGGAGGAGATGTGGGGCATGTGTGCCTTGTCTTCGCAAGATCAACTGTGGACAGTGCAGCTGCTGCTTAAACCGAAAGACTGGCCATCAGATCTGTAAGCTCAGGAAATGTGTGGAGCTGAAGAAAAGACCCCGTTTGATCTATGCTGGAAAGGTAGGCCACTTCACTTCATTTACTTTAATGTTTCTGTTCCTCAGTGCTCACCATAGTGAAACTGAAACTTCATAGTTCCTGACTATAGCAGTTCATGGTCTAGCAAAGATTCTAAAGTACCTTCTTCATATACACGTTATTTCATGCTCTTTAGCGATCTGGAATTGTCAGTTCAATACGCAAGAGAGATTTTAATGTGAAAAGCGGAACTCTGGGATATGACTCAGGCGAGTTTTAATAGAGTGTTGGGCGCTTTTATTATCTAAAAACTGCTTAAGAATGCCAGCTGCCACATTCTCTGTTTTACGCATCAGCTTCCTCTGCTGTGACATGAATAGGAGTACTCGACCACATGAGTCGCTGTCAGCTCAGCACGTGGTGTGAGCGTCCGTTTGTGTGTGTTAGGGAATGATAGCCTTCCGTGCACTAAACCGCCACGATGACGTGTCTCCTTCCTCAGCACTGAAAGCCGTAGCACGCTGTGCTGAAATGCAGTGCTGCTCGGAGCATGTCGTGTCACGCATTTACAGTTGCCAAAAGGCAAATGTGAGAATGCTTCCTCCCTTTCTTCAGTCAAGGGCCTTTTTTTTGAATGTCATAGGTACAAAGTTCAGGACAGAATTGCAGTGAATTAGAAGCCTGGAAACAGTCTGTTGTTTTTAGTCTTGTCGAAATGAATGTTGTACACTTCCTTGAATATTGCACATTTGCTGATGAAACGCTGTGGGATTATGTAAATTTATTTTACATAAATATTGTTTTCATTTACAAATAGAAATGTTTTTAATAATCCATAGGAATGTGCTAGTGTCTGTCTTTCCTCTTGAGATATCAGTGCCACAATGTTTAAAGACACAAACATACGTACTGGAATATTTCTTGCTTCATTGCAGTAAAATGTATTACATGTTACAATAAATTCTTGGTGACATCCTTCAATTCCATAAAGTATATTAATTATGTTATATTAACTGATCACTGGTTAGCAGGCATCCGTTACAGCTTATGTTTATCTTAACAACTCATATTAAAGTCTTTTACTACTTCATAGATACAGTAGGATAAAGGAAGCTGTTCAGTGTTCTGGATGTCAAAATAAAACATTTAGGTAAAAGCAGAGCTTCAGGACAGTTGCACGAGGCCATGAAGTTTGTTGTAACACACAGTGAATGCATTTTTTAAAAACTAAAACAAAAAATAACTCTTTGTCCTCATATTGCGCAGTGAATTATTATTCTGGAAATGTTTGTGTGTGTGGGAGGAGTGTGAGTAAGAGAGACCATCTTGTGATTAAAATTTGGGATTCGACCTGCAAGGTTGGTATCAGAGCCAGAGTAATTACTTACAACATCATTATGATCAAGACAAGTCTAAACACACAGTGGCTTTTGTCTTGAGAATTCTTGTGATATACTGAACAGCATGTCGACTGTGCTAAAACACATCAGACTTTCAGGGTTGTGTGAAGTAATGTAAGGTCAGCATCATAAACACTTTCAGTGTATATTGCCGAGCTGAGTCAGGCATTGTATCCTGGGGTGGAATAGACAAGGTACATCTTAGACCCAGTCCACAATAACACATCAATTTAATCTTATTTGTCTTACCATGCATACTAAACCAGTATTTCCCACCACTAAATACACTTCAAATACACTTCAAGGCACAGCAGCAAAGAATTTGCCCTAGTGTTGGGATAGCCATTAGTGTCCAGGAGTCAAAGCAGCATTGCCCATGCTTTTGATTTGGGAGGGAGGGAGGGAATTATTAATTTTTTCCTGTCAATCATAGCCACACTTATTGTGCAATAAGGGACATCACATCTTTTGAATATTCAATCGGAAAAAAAATGTGGATAAATCTACAAATGGATTGCCATTTTACATTTCCATAAGGGTGAAATGTAACACAGTGCTCTTTTCTACACTACTGTATATTGCCAAAAGTTTTGGGACACCCCTCCAAATCATTGAATTCAGGTGTTGTGTTTCAGGGGTTGGGCTTGGCCCCTTAGTTCCAGTGAAAGGAACTCTTAATGCTTCAGCATACCAAGACATTTTAGACAATTTCATGCTCCCAACTTTGTGGGAACAGTTTGGGGATGACCCCTTCCTGTTCCAACATGACTGCACACCAGTGCACAAAGCAAGGTCCACATAGACATGGGTGAGCGAGTTTGGTGTGGAGGAACTTGACTGGCCTGCACAGAGTCCTGACCTCAACCCGATAGAACACTGCTCTCTCTAATTCATCCCAAAGGTGTTCTATTGGGTTGAGGTAAGGACTCTGTGCAGGAAGGGGCCCTCCCCAAACCGTTCCCACAAAGTTGGGAGCATG
>JAUCMX010000002.1:14077791-14115291 GCA_033459395.1 Hemibagrus guttatus | reverse complement strand
GGGACTACTTAGACTGCAGATTAGAAAAATAATGACTTTGTTACTTACTTTGTTGTCTTAATTCTGAGCAACTTATGACAGGACTTTTCTTCTTCCTTCATGTTAGAAATTAATCATATTGACTTGGTTCACTGGTCCTGCTGTATTGGGGCTTATTCATTGCGTGGGTTCATGCATGAAGTCATGCTTTCCAAAACTGTCACTATTAATACAAGTGTTGGAACATTTCACCATTTCTGCTTCCCACTTGCACCTGAATATACCCTGATAGGGTGTGGTGGTAGAGGGATGGGGACGAGCAACTCCAACCATCTAACTCATTAATTAGTTGTTAGTAAAGGACAGTTTGCCAGCATGCTGAAAAGTGGATGATTAATGCTGGAGCTGCTTGTGACTAATGACAGTTGGCCAGCTTGTTAAAGCTCAGCATATGGGACGTGTTCAGAGCAAGCCAATAGGAGTACCTGAGAGATGCACCATCATCAACTGTAGGCATCATCATCATCAAAATAATCCACTGCTTCCTTTGATGCTTGTGTATCGCATGGTCAGTGCAGCGACATGACAAATATTTGGGCTTTTGTGTTTATACCATAGGAATATACTGTTTATAATTTTAAAATCAACTTTCAGCATGGATTCTAGACAACAACTTGTTAAGCAAACATTAACCTTTTGTATTATTAAAGTGAGAATTTTATTTAAAAGCAAAGAGCTACGAATTTGCATGCAACATGCAGCAAATGATCATTTTTCAGCCACATTAAATGTAGCATGATTACTCACAAACAGCATCAGCTGGGTTTTCTGCAGTCAGAGATTACCTCATCGTGCTCACGCGGCCGTCTTCCTGTCTAAAAGGATCTCACGAGCTCTATTATTCGGCATCTGTGACGTGTGGACCGTGTCTTTCTGAAGGCTGCTGAATCACTGCACGACCCAGGGTTCTGCTAACGATCGTGCTCGTCATCGCTGGGTGCATGATGACAATAGCTGGGGTGAGGGAGGGGGTGAGGAGGCTTGCAGATCATGAGAGAATAGAAAGTTTCATAAAAGTAGAAGCAAAGTTCAGATATAGTGGGCTTCATTGAATGTGTGTCAAATGTAAACAGACAGCAGACCTTGTAAGGATTAAGCTCGTCGGACTAGTTCATCCACGATCTGTCATGGAGTCACATGATAGAACCCGTCGTTCCACCTTGACTCAATGTCATTTCACAGCAACCTGTGATCAAGTAAAACAGCCAGTCTGTCTCCACACCTTTTCTGACAGGTACGCTCTTAATTCCTATGTAATCATGCTTTTAAATGAGTGAAACCGTCATTTTTATTGTATACACTCGGCTGTAATAACAAGACTAGGTGCGTACATCATGACAGCGATGGTTTGCTTAAGCCGCCAACAGCGACATTCACGGCATTTATGTCACTCTGTATAGAAGGGGTAGCGTTTATTATGTTTGCTGTAATAAAGTATCAGTTAAAAGGATCTGTGTATCCGGGTGCTTTTATGTGACTCTGAATGTGCCAATGGCATTGTGTATGTAAAGACAAGTTATATGTTTGTGCGTTAAGAAAGTGGTGCACCTTGCTGTAGCATTACTATGAGGAAATATTGTTTTTAATAACTATTTACTAGTAAATAAATAGTCACATTGGATTTTGTGATTGTAATTCGGTGTAGATATGTGATTAATTAATGCCAGGATACTAGACTGCAGACCAAGAGTGCAGAGAAAGCGTGTGAGCGTGTGGTTTGCATCTGTCTTTTAGCCCTATAGAACAACCTGTTCCTACTCGAAAGCAAAGCTCCGCTTCGAGTTCCAGTCCAGCACTGCAGTTGTCCACCCCACAGCTTGTCTCTTGCCCTCGTGCGTACTTGTGGAGTAAGAGCCCACATAGGGGATCCTTTGTTTAGGAGGGTCTAGGTATGGCCGATGATTTACAAGCAGCTACAGTCTCCACGCGATTGGCTGCCTGTGCTGTGTGTGCGTCGGTCAGAAGCATGCGTCAGGCGTCTGCGGCAGTGTGTAGCTGTTTCGCTCTGTGCTGATCATGCAAACCTTGGGCAGCTCACTTCTCATCGACCACTACAGCCACTTATTCTTCTAAATCCATGGGAGGCAAGATGGCTACCTTTTAGGATTATGTTGCCTAAAATCGAGGGCTTGCCCCTGAGGACCGACAAGGTATACCACTGGCTTTTTCCTTTTTTTTTTTTTTTTTTTACAGCTATTGTCTCAAGGAGACAGCGGTGTTATGACTGTGGGTCTGCTCATTTGCTTTGTGTATCTGACTGTGTTTTGTTCTTATTCCCGCATCGGTAACGTGTCACGCTTTATGTTTTGATTCTTCTTTTCAGGTGAGATGCAAAGATCTTTCCAAACCACATAAAAAGAACCGGGTCTCGAAGGTAACGGACACCCACTTTTTTGTGTCTTTTTTGCTATATGAACATTTTCTCTTTCTTTTTTTTAATTTTCCTATTTTTTTTAAGTATGGTTTTGGCACCTGCCGATCTTTTCATTAAGGAATGCTGCATTTGTAATCAGCATGGATGTAGGTTTATGCTGCCTGGCTGGCAGGAGCGAGCACAAGATTTTCATCTGCACTCTGTTTAGTCTGTTTTCTATTGAGTTGAGTGAAGTTGTGAGACAGGAAAGGAGTGCTGTATGAATGAAGCCACCGCAAGCAGCTTCAGAGAAACTCTCACCAGGAAGGAAGCATGCTTTCAGAAGTCACGCTGCAGAAAAATACTCTGAAATTGTGCACGTGGTGCAGTTTTTGGTAAATTACTCTTTGATAGGTTTACATAGGGATAAAGGAGCAGCATGACACTTGTTAGTCGTGTCAAGTTAGGAGCAACTCCTTTTGTTCAGCTTTCAGAATTTTTAAATCTAGACCAAAAGCGTAAATCTGTGACCTGCTTATTGTGACTTTGATCCTCAAAATGTTACTTGTGAATCTTTGCTTAGTGATGAAAAAAACTGAACGATTAATGAGAATGTCTTTAGGTTGCATTAGCTTTCTTTTTGTCTCTTTCTTTCCCTGGTGGAGTTTTGTATTGCTTTGTTTCTTTTGTAAATGGGAGATTTCGTCAGTGTTTGTAGTTAGCGAGATGCAAAAGATGTGAAGTGCCTCCCCTGTGTTTGGGTTGGACACGCCCACTCTGCTCTAACTTTCCCTGGTAACGCTTCCTTAGGGAGGCTTCTTAGAATTCTGTAGGCAATACGTGCACTGTTGCTAGGGGTGTGCGTGGGGGGTGTGTCGTTTGCCGTGTCTCCGGTCTCTGTGTGTGTGTGAGTGAACAGGGTTGTTTATACCCTGAAAAGGAGTCAAGTGTGACTTTCTGGGTTTTCAGGGCTTCAGACACAACAAACGAGAAACAAAGAAGCCAAGATGTGTGACGTGCTGAGAATGAGCAAATCATTGCCTTTATGCCAAGTGATCCGAACAAGCACTATTTGTTTTGTTTTTCTTCTTACAATAAACAAGAACACTTGCTAAAATGAGTTGTTTCAATTTCAGTCCTGCTCCGCACATGAGAAAGGACAGCATGGGGTCAGAAATGATCACATTTTAGCTTTAATTTCTGTGTCATGATTAGCAGGGTGCAAATCGTTAAGATTTAAGGATAATAATTCTCCATTTTATTTCCAGCCTTTTTTTCTTTTTTTCTGGCTCAAGTGCCAGAAAATAAGGGGGACAAAAGTATTTATAAAGGATTTTATGTACATATTACTAATGTGCATGTCATAAAATGAAGCAAGAATTGTTTAAAGTTTCTTTCACCATATCCTCGTATATTGGTGAGTTCTTTGTGCCGCTGACAGACTTGTCATCCGCAAGTTCAGAGAGATGCGCATGAATCTCCTGCACTCAGCACATTTCCACCAGAGTTCACGAGGTGCACGGTCATTTAAAGTTCAGATGTGTTCAATCTTTACAGTATTCTCTAAAAGCAAATCTCCACATGCCAAGTATGAAAGCCAGGGCACACATCTGTTTTTTGATTGCTGCAAAAATATGAAAACCCTTGGCGAGTGCAGCAAACGTTCTGTAAGTTGCCGTATGAATAAGTCAGGGAGCAGGGAGTAATCGAACTTCACACAGGCCTGTGTGTATGCAAAGTAGGCTAGGAGTTTTAGTGTCATGTCACATTATTTTTAATAATTACAGCCAGATTATCCCATCATTTAAAAAGCTGTCCTAACTGCTCTTCAGGAGAAGGATATTGTGATTTCTGCAGCGATAAAATCTCAGCCCATTGTCTTAAAACTGGACATTAGGCTACACTGTGTTACATGTGTTTGGTTGTTAGAACATAATGCCTTTGGGGGGTTTTGTGTGTATTTATGTTTGGTGTATATCGCAATGCAGTTTTATTTGGAAGGATTCTGGGCAAATAACAACCTATGGGCAGTACCAAATCAGCACGGATCAGTTGGTGGCCATCCTGCCAATTCCTTCCAGGCACTTATTTTTAGTCATAAAAGACCAGACTAAGACAAACCTGTGGAGAAACTTGTATACTAGAAACAGATTGACAGAATTATGTTTCAAATAATTGTAAATAATGCGTCTAACGGTCTTTGGCTCAAATAATATGAAAAAGATTTTGCTGAATGTGCATGTTGAAGCAAAGAGCCTTATGTGTGTGCTGGTGTCAGTGCAAGACCTTGATAGGCTCTGCGTTTTCAGGTCTTTACTAACAGTGTAATTGCCGCTTTTTATCGCTGAGGAGGGGCTTAAGTAATAGAGGTGTCATGCTAAGTGTTAGATATTACCCCATTCATGAGCTGTGTCTATAAAAGTGCATCTGATGATACTGATTTTTGATCTCTGAAGCCCTTTGACTTAAACAGAATTAAGTTCAGTGCTACACTCTGACAGTTTCTTGTAATCAGCCTTACTGTCACAGTTCCTGTCTCATATTTACTACTTCGACACACAGAAAGATACCCAAAATAGTAATTCTCAGGTTTCACACATCCTGTCGACATTTGAAGCCGCTTACATGATTAACATGTTTATCAAAACTGCTATCATTTTCAAATTCTCTTTATGACAATCAACCTCAACCTTTGCCTATGTTTGCCTCATTCATATCTAATCAGTGATTCATACATCTTCAGTAACTGCTTCATCCTGGTCAGGGTTGCGGTGCATGTAGAACTTATCCCAGGATCACTGGAAAACTGCTGTCCTGAGAGATGTACGCAAGAAAAATCTGCCAACTTCATAGGTGTGAACTGCACTCAGGAAAACTGAGTGGACTGCCCAGAAAAATCAACTAAAGCAGCTGCGTAATCTGAGTCTGAACACAGAAAACTTTCCCAGCGTAAATATTGATGTAACCTTTGAACTTATGTTGCCGAACAAGTCACTAACTGTGAATGCGTTTCTATGGCAATGAAACTGATTAAACACATTACTTTACTGCATTGGTGTGGTGGTAGTCTAGATGTAGCTATTTTTAAAAAAATGGAAAATTTTGAAATTTTCAGGTCACAAAGTACGAATAATATCAGCACTGATCAATTCTACAGCATATACAGTGCTATGAAGCTCTTTCAGCGTGATAGGAATAGACCGTGAAGACGTACAGCACAATCTAATCATCTTCGTGAGCTGCCTGTTTAGTTCCTGGCTATGTTCCAGAGTTGTTTATGAAAAGTAGTTTCTGATTCTGGCTTCTTTCATTTTTTTTCCACTTCAGGGTTACATACTGGTGAAGCTAATGATTGTACTCTTCATTTATTTTACTCCAGCGGTAACAGTTTCAGGTGCTGCCTAAGTTAGTGCCTCACTCTGCTTTTGGCACAGCTAGTCAGTTGCATCACTGCATGTCCTGGTGAAAGGTTGTGAAAAGGGGGTTATGTATACAATATTATACACAATAAATTGAACAGATGCTGATGTGTACTTCAGATCAACAGTAAAGAATAAAACTACAGGTTGGCTCAAAACCTTTCCTTTTTCTAGAGTTTTGTATATTACTTTCTCCGACACTACATCTCGATATGTAAGATATAACAATATAAATGACTGGGATTGAAGGCCAAGAATACCCAAATCCTGAGGGTTTTACAACAGCATACTGTTTAGATTTAATTTTTCTGTAAGGACCTGTGAAAGACAGCCAAGAAATGCAATTATACAAGCACTACACACAGAAACAGTGACTATATTGTAAGGAAAATCCACTATGAGCACATCAATCTTTATAATTAACACATTGTCTTTAATGGGGTCCAGTATATACTTTATAATCAAATGCTTAAAAGAATTACGTTTCTTGGCTTAAACTTCTTTCATTGATCATTTTGGTCTGTTTTCAGTTTGGTTAACAGTTTTTTATATTATGTAAAAATAAGCTCTTTCTCTTTTAAGAGCTAAAAGCAAAACTTATCACTTATGTTTGAAATAAGTGCGCTAGCAATGCCCTGTTTGATGGCAGCAAGGCACATGATCGCTAACCTGAAAAAGGAATAATGAAAATACAGAACTCGCCAATAACTTTCATCACAGATATTGCGATATTAAATACAGACTTTTACTTTAAGAATAACATGACCTAGGTGGATGAAGTTTGAGGTACGAGCCAGAACAGGAGAAGACTAGTCAGGAGTGAACAATTAGATGTGATAAGACTCCCAGCTGAAGAGTGCAAAAAATTTTGAATGTATTCATTGGCATGTCCATATCAAAATATACATTTATCTGAGTTCAGGTCATAGTCTTGCTGCACCAACAGGCTGTTGATTTGTGAGGCCAATAACAATATGTGTCACATCATTGCTATGCCAAGACCTGTTTAGTCATCATTCTGTTTTTCCTTGCCCAGGTTGAGTCACAGGGCATCTCAGTAAATGGCACTAGATCAGAGCAGATGGAGGAGGAGGTGCCAGAGGACGAGGCATGTGATGTATCTCAAGAACACTCTGCTCCACCTGACTCGCCCACGTCTATCCAGCACGACGCTGCACCAATGCCAGCTGAGAATGAGCTCCAGCCTGCTGTCAGCCACCATGCACTTCCTACTCACCATGACTCGCGCAATGGTGCTAAACATGTAAAACCAAACACTGAGAAACATACAGATCCCACCAAAACACAGTCTGAGCCCCAAAGGACCTTGAACATGCTCACCAGCATTCAGCCACCTGAGGCACTCCCTGAAACGATGGAAAATGGAAAGATCAAAATGGAAGAGCAGAGCATGGTGGCAGATGAACAATTTACATCCAACTTAGACAGTAGTGTCTACTTTGAAGATGCTTTGTCTACACTAGCAAATGTAGTATGTTCCTCCATCACTGATAGGAAAGCTTTGGAGGAGAAGCTGTTAGGTCCACAAACCTCAGATATCTGTTCTTTAAAAAGTGAACGAGAAGAACCGTTTCATAAACTCAAAGAACAGACTTTTAACAATCAAGAAGAGGGTGATAACCCTCATCTTAAAGACTCAGTTGTACTGTCTTTTCCTAATATCCAGTCTTTAGTTGAACATAGGAGCATAAGCATTGATCAGGCCATAGCTATTGAGGCCTTAACCCAGTTGGCAGCTACCCCAGAAACAGTGCCCTTCAGAACAGATCATCAGGATCAGAACCCTCAGAATGAAAGCACATTGTCCACAAACTTTGCATCAAGCAAGCCTATACCTCTTCAAGAAGCTAAGTCTGTATCAGAGGTTGTTTCCAATAAAGTCCCAGTAATTAGTTCGTCGCCACATCAGGCATCTGTTATTTGCAATCCGTTCAACAGGCAAGAAAATTCCAGCCACCGCAGCGCACCCACCCCCCACAAACTGTCTTTACACGATCTCCTAAAGGCTAGCTCAGAATGTGAAAAAACCTTGCACACCCCAGAGAATGGAAGATTAAATCAAGCACTTTGTAAAACAGAGAGAATAGATGGCACTTTTAAAAAGATTAAGCATGTTGATAGAACACATAGTTCAAGGAGGAGGGATGAAGAGGAGGTCGCTGCCCAGTTGCTGCAACTTGCATTCATGATTGAATCACAACACAAGCCAGTGTCTTCTGAAAACAGTCCACCCAAGGGAATGCCAGTTCAGGCCATAAAATACAATCATCACACCATTGGGCAACATTTAAAGAGGCAAAGCAAAGCAAAATCAACCTCGTCAAGTCCAAGGATATCAAGGAAGAGAGCCGCTGAGACTGAGGGAGGCAATCACAGGATACCACTAGCTAAGAGATCACCCAATGGCAAAGCACCTCTCAAGATGAAAGGTAAAAGGGAGGCCTTGCAGCAAAAGGCTAAATTGCACTCCAAAAGGAATCCATTTCTGCCCCAGACACAAATAGACTTAGGACATGCTAAAAAATACTTAGGACATGCTAATAACGAAAATAGGTGCTTTTTCCATTTCAGCAACTCCCACAAGAGAGAGCATGTAGACCTGCAGACTCTCATGAGCTCGGGGAACCAGAACACTCAGCATTTCAAAACAGACCATACAGCTCTGGGTCACTGCCACGGCAACCAGTGTCAACCAAATGGACATTGTCTCACGAATGGTCACCTAGGTGCTACTCAAGGCCAGAGGCATGAATGTGAAGAACATTTTATTTCTCAGGTATCGAAAACCGACAGTGTGCTGAATCATGGTGCTAAACCACAAGCCCCCTGTGCCATGCCTAATGTCCAAAGGCCAGACCCATCAGCGAGTCCAGGGAGGCAACATAAAGCAAACAGACTCAACTGTGAGTCACGTCAGGCTTTCGTTGATCAGAACGGGTATTACAAAGTTGAGACATCTGGCTCCGTGACCATCTTGTCTGTGCCAGCTCAGCATATGGAAAACGGTGATGTAGAATGTCATGGAGAAAACACTCCCACCAAGCACACACTCAACAGCTTTTTGGAATCTCCATTAAAGTTTCTGGACACCCCAGCCAAGAATCTGATCAACACTCCCTTGAAAAGAACACTGCAACCCCCCTCCTGCGACTGTATGGGTAAGCTGTAAAACATCACGGACGAATTTTAAAAAGATTACTACGAGGGATTTTTCATAAACACATTGCATTTTTTTTTAATTTGTAGCACAAATCTTTGAGAAGGAGGAGGGCCCATTCTACACACACCTTGGATCTGGGCCAAGTGTAGCAGCAGTGCGAGAGATGATGGAGAACAGGTGACATACTTTAATTTCAGTCTTATCTTTGTGGAAATTTATGTATGAAGTATGAAAGATTTGAGGATTCCCCATTCAATACAAGAGAACCTAGAACTGTACCGACGCAATATGACATAGGATAATAACAACAATTTGATTTTAATTTTTCAAAATGGTTAGTTTTTAAAGAATGGGAGGATAAACCTCATTCATTGGGACTGACAGGTAAAGAGAAGCATAGAAGGCAAGTAAGGCAACAGGGTTTCTCTCACTGTCTTGCTTTACTTCTTTACACAGTGCAAAAGGAAATGAGTTAGATAAAATATCTAAATAATTACACTTCTACAGTTAAATAAGTACACAATATTCCCAGTTGTTTCATGCTTTTTGTTATTCACGCAACTATTTGAATCTTTGTAAAACTGCAAATAGAAACATATAGTGTGAGTGTGTACAAGCAGAAAAGCCAAACCTGGTTCTCATGCACTATTGAAGTTACAACAGGAAGCCACTTTGCTGTGCTGAAGGGGCCCAGCAGAGTGACTTTTACCACACTATAGGTTCACAGATGACCTGCTGCAGGCTTGTGTCTGTGATGCATTTAGGTGCAATGTGTAATGGATCCCTTCTCTAAAACCACATTTTTCCCCCTTCTAGGTATGGGGAGAAAGGCAAAGCTGTACGCTTGGAAGTTGTGGTATATACAGGAAGAGAAGGACGGAGCTCACAGGGTTGTCCAATAGCCAAGTGGGTAAGTGACCTGTGGAAAATATATTTCAATTCATTTTCCCTAGATGAAAGGATTAAAGTGTTCTTCTTGGTGGATGTAGGTGTAAGTAAGTTTTTTTCTTTTTTTTCTAGAGGCTGCTGTGGTCAATTTTTTTTTTTTTTTTTTTTTTTTTTCAGATTTAGCAGTTTATACAGTATATTGTATATATATACCTTGACATTAATGTCTGTAAAATGAAAATCATTTAATTAATTCTTTCTTTAGTTTTAAACATTTAGTTTAAATGTAGAAAACAGATGACATACTGCAACTACTAATCAAGAAGAACTGAAAAAGCAGAACTTAACTACGCCTGACACTCCATAACACACACTACATGACTGTGCCAGCACTGAGAATGGTCCATTACCCAAATCACAGTGGGTGATGTACTGCAGTCTTATAGCCAGTAAACATGGCAGAAAGGTTAAAACCTGAGCTGGGTATGAGCTTGTTTTTTTTTTTTTCTCTGCTCAGTTTCATTGCTGGTTAGATATTTTGGTTGATCAATTGTAGTCAACCTAGCAGTGACACTGAGTGACAGTGAAATCCCAGTTACCCCTGCACTACACACAGTACCATAACACATACCAGTGTCAGTCTCACTGATATACTCAGAGCAGTCCGCCACCCTAATTGTACTGCATTGCTCCTAGGACTTCCTACAAACAACAAACCAACAAACCACAACTTGTGCAAAATGAAGCAGCAAGAATATTAACATGCACTAGAAAACAAAATCATTTTAGAACAGATTTAGATCACACCACTGCATGGTGGCTTCCTTTAGAAATTACTAGTATCTAAATTTCTACATACATCTACATACATTCATCTCTGAATGCCTGATAAACTATGTTGAAGTGCCAGTGCTGGCCTTCAACACATTGTATGAACGATGCTTAGAAAAAGAGAAAAGATCTGCAACATTCCCATTAAATGTTCATCAAGCTTCATTTATCACTGAAAAAAAAAACATATTTATTTACTTTAGCTTATAACTAGCTTTATTTTCCAGGTACTTATATTTTACTTTTATACTGTTTTATTTATTTTACTTTTGTTCTATTTCTACACGCATTTCCTTATGTATATATACACATACATATATGTATGTGTTTATTATATATTTCATTGTAGGGTTTTTTGCTTATTTTATTATTAATTTTTGATTACATTATGTTTGTTGATTTTTCAGTTCAACTGTAGATTATTTTGACTTGCATTTTTAATGACAACTATATAGCAGTTGTACTAGTGTATATAGATACGTACATTACATGAAGAAGCAAGTGCAGGCTAAGCTTTTGCAAGGTGAAAATAAATAAGGCATATATATCTGCATGTTTGTGAGAACAAAGCTTTTTGGAAGAGGCTTAGACTTTATGTGCTGGGGTTTTATAAAATCCATAACAATAATTCAAACACATTCAGCACACCGAACAGCAATCCAGACCTGCAATCACAGATGATGCAAGAGTATGTGCACATAACATGTCATACTCAGAAATGGCATAAATAAATCAGTGACTTATTATCGTACTTAATAACGATGTTGGAAATAACTTCCAATGTGCAAATGCAGGAATTAGTCCTTTTTTAAGTCTGTAAACTGTAAAAACGTGTAATGTGTCATGAACAGGGATGGTGTGTTCAGTACTCAGAGGAGGGAGTCCTCTGCTGGTGTGGAGGTGTCACAGCATGAGCTGGCATGACCCTGTTATATAAATTGGTAGGAGAGGATTTGAGTGTAGATGTATCACCCATGGTAAAACATACCAACCCTGGTTTTGCCTATCAGGTTATACGTCGGGGCAGCGAAGAGGAGAAGCTGCTGTGCCTGGTGCGTCAGCGCCCGGGTCACTGCTGCCAGAATGCAGTGGTGGTTATCCTCATCTTAGCCTGGGAGGGCATCCCACGCAGCATGGCTGACAGACTGTACCAGGATCTCACCAACACTCTCTACAAATACGGTTCACCCACCAGCCGCCGCTGTGCCCTCAATGAGGAGTGAGTCAGGACTTGCACGCAGTACAGAATTGCCCATGATTCATGTGCACACACATGAACCACACACGGGTGGTTATTTAAGTAACACCATGAGTGAAGGCTGCCAGTTATTATTTCATTAAGTAGAAATTACTATATAACTAATGTTTTTTTTTTACCTTCCTCCTCAGTCGTACCTGTGCTTGCCAGGGTCTGAACCCAGAGACCTGTGGAGCCTCATTCTCTTTTGGCTGCTCATGGAGTATGTACTACAATGGTTGCAAGTTTGCACGCAGTAAAGTGCCCAGAAAGTTCCGGCTGCACAGTGACCTCCCTGAGGAGGTAAGAGTAGTAAGCCTTAAGTGGACATCATAGTTTTAAGAAGTGCTTTGTATTCCTCATCATATTATGGTTATATATGTATGATACGAACAAAGCATCATGAGTTATATCTTTCGGTGCATACTGTGACATATAATATGACGTAATGAAAACTCATTTATAGATGTTACTTTTGAACCATATGCTTCATCAGCATTTTAATAATTTAGTAAGAAAAATGTTAATTCCACTGGGCATGATTAGTTAGGAGGCCTCCTGGAGGTCCAGCAGCATGATCCCGCACTCTCATTGCTGCGGCCCAGGTTCGATTCCCGGGCAGAGCGCCAACCCAGTCACTGAAGAGTTAACTGTCAGTGCCCGTCCCAAGCCCGGATAAAAATGGGAGGGTTGCGACATGAAGGGCATCCGGCGTAAAACCTGTGCCAAATCATGCGGATCAAATGATCTGCTACAAACAGCGGACCCTGCCATTGCGCAGGACAAACGCTAGGATTAAAAAAAAGAAAAAAAAGATTAGTTACTAGGTGAGAGCAATACTTATTTATTTGAATGTGCATATAAGTAAAATTGAAAAAAAAGCTTCTGTAATGGTGCATGGTGTGAGCTTAAACAGTATACAGTACATATGGACATTTGATATTGACATTTGATGCTCAAACACTGTTGGTTTAGAATAAAAGTGATGCCAAATGATGTATACATTGATAAGCAGTCACTGCTAATCATTTGAATGGGTAAATGGGATAGCAGATGTAGCAGTGCTAATTAAAAACACTTGAGAACATAAAAACACCAATATACCTCTGTGCATATAAACCTTGCATTTTTACATTTCCATTTGTTACTGGAATCTCTTTGTACAGAAGTCTAATCATATATGGGCTGAACTTGTTTGATATAATCTGTGAGTTAGACAGATCAACATCTATTGTTAAAGCATGAAATCTTAATATCAGTTCTCCTTTTTTGACAGGAGGAGAAGCTTGAAAGCAATCTACAAAATCTCGCAACAGATGTGGCTCCTGTGTATCAGAAACTTGCACCTGAGGCGTATCAAAACCAGGTATGAGCATATTGACAGTCAAATAATTATGTTGTAATGTTAACTCTCTGAAAACATTAGAATTATATTGAGCCTCTCTGAGCAAAAGGGGGAAATTGAGCTCTGCAGGTGCATATTTAATATTTGTACAAGAATCAATCAATTTCTCCACATTCTGTATTTAAAACTTCAATGTGCAAAATAGAAAAGTTAAGTTGACTTGTGTCCTTTCAGGTGGGGCAGGAAGAGATGGGGCAAGACTGTCGCCTGGGTAAAAGAGAGGGTCGTCCTTTCTCTGGTGTGACGGCATGTGTGGACTTTTGTGCTCATGCTCATAGAGACACACACAACATGACCAACGGGAGTACTG
This sequence comes from Hemibagrus guttatus, assembly GCA_033459395.1. NCBI lineage: Eukaryota > Metazoa > Chordata > Actinopteri > Siluriformes > Bagridae > Hemibagrus > Hemibagrus guttatus. Next base: position 14,101,628 of record JAUCMX010000002.1, on the reverse strand, counting down.
TGGTGAGCATTGCACACCTTTATATAGGGCTGCGTTCAGAGCTGAGGTGAAAGCTTGTAGTGAGGTTGTAATGTAGAAATTTCACGTATTAGTCTTCAGACCTCATATATACAGTATCTACTACAGGTGTTTGTGTCAGTTACGCACAATACTGTGTGTGAAATTAAGCAAATTGTCTTACTCATTATTGCCTTGTTTTAGGTCCAGTGTAACTGTCTGAGTGTGATTGTAACTACAAAATATCCTGCTCAAATTTCAGATATGATATGACAAGCCAACCTGTTGAACTATGTCAATAAACATTCTGCTCTATCACTACTACCTGCAGGTGTGCACTTTAACTAAAGAGGATAACCGTGCAGTGAGAAACATTCCAGAGGATGAGCAACTTCATGTTCTGCCTCTCTATAAGATCTCAGAGACTGATGAGTTTGGGCAGGTGGAGGGCCAGAGGACTAAGATGGAGACTGGGGCACTGCAGGTGCTCTCTTCCTTCCCAAGAGAAGTACGTATGTTGGCTGAGCCTGTCAAGTCTGAACGCAAGAGAAGACTGGAGGCCAAAAGAGAGCGAGAGAAACAGAGCAGCCAGGAAAAGAAGCAGGTCATACCAGCAAAAATGAAGAATGAGCCCCACAAAGGTACTGCCATACTGATCGTGCTATTCTTTTACTCTCTATCCAAGAGGCATTGATTTTGCTGTTGTGTTTACATTTACCGGCTTCTTAATGCAACAGAGAAACATGCGACATCCAATAACTACCATTTTCTGATTTCACAGCTGAAGCAATGGTCAGACAGAATGTGAACAAAAATTCAAAAACTGAAGGGGAAAGACAAGGGATGTGAAAAATAAATTTATGTCTCGTAGCAGTTACTTCACAACAGACTTTAACTAGGTGAAATTTGACATTTCCCAAGAAAATGGAAAGTGAGCAGACAAGACATTGAGGTATCTGCAGCGAGTAAAAAATGGACAAGCTGCTTATTATTAAAGTGTGGTCTGTATCATTAATTCTGCTGGCATCAGGTTTTGACATCCACCCAAATATTGCAAGTGTTTTTTTGATTAAAAAAAAAAAAAAAGAAAACTTTGCATGCCAAGAAATTTTGTTTTCTCTGCCTACTCAGATTTTCTGGCACCTGTATTCTTATAAATAAACCCTCAGAGATTTGTAATATGGAATAATATTAATCTAATATTTGGTTGTCTTTGTAATAACTGTAACCTTTTCTTTATTTGACATTCTCATTGATTATCTGTGTTTTTCTCCATAGGTTTTAAAAGCACTTCACCATGTTTTAAAATGGAGCCGCAGAATTACTGTCCACCAATGCAAATGACTCCAGGCACTGAGACAAGCTTTTTAAATTTAATCGCATCATCCAGCCCTTACAGCAGCACAGACTGTACTCCACAAATGGGCCCTAGTGAACATACTGCAGCACTTTCTCCCTACTCTAACTGCAAGCTACCTGCCCCTCCTCAGTTCGCAGCACAGAAGCCCTACAAAAACCAGCAGCATATACACGGCTCCTTAGACACCAAGTCCCAAGGTTTCAGTGACTACCATTTTGCAGTAAAGACAGAACCCAAGGAGGTGCACTGCTTCGAGGGTGGAGCTTCCCCGAGATTGCTTTCCCCAGCCCAGGCCGAGGGTCTCCACAGCCGACTGAACCAAGCACAGCCAAGCCTGGATAACAACTACCACCATGGACCACCCACAACCTTGCGACCCCTGACTCCAGAAGAGGTTAAAGCTGAGGAGGTGTGGTCAGACAGCGAACACAACTTCCTGGATGAGGATATCGGTGGGGTCGCAGTGGCACCGTCTCATGGCTCCATCCTCATTGAGTGCGCTCGGCACGAGCTTCACGCCACCACTCCCGTCCTGCGGCCTAACCGCAGCCACCCCACCCGCATCTCTCTCGTCTTCTACCAGCACAAGAGCCTCAATGTACCAGGCCATGGCTTGCTCCAGTGGGAGGCCAAGATGGCCGAAAAGGCCAGGGAGAGAGAGGAGGAAGCTTTGAGGCTGGGAGCAGAGGCTGCGAACGTGGGAAGGTCAAAGGCAGTTAAGAGAGATTTAGAAGGTGAAGAGGAAGATGTGTGGCAAGATGAGAGGGAGGCGCTAAAGGTCCCTACTCGCCAATCACTAACAGCTACTCGGGACAACGTCATCACATCATCCCCATACGCTCTTACTCACGTCACTGGGCCTTATAACCGCTGGACATGACCGTGGCCATGCCACTTTTAGCTAATGCCTTACCTCAGTCAGATCTCTTTGTTTTTAAAACATGCTTTTTATTTTTAAACATTTTGCTCTACATCTCAGCTTTTTTAAATAAGGCTGACTACATTTGTCAGTTTTTAAGTGTGAGATCTGGTGTCTACATTTTGTCCTTTTTTTTAAGAGATGGTGCTCACAACAGATATTTTAAAAGCTGGTTTTATAAAAAGAGATGGAATTAGTGCATAGAAGATGTGACTATTTATTCTGAATGTTTTTTTTTGTTTGTTTGTTTTTTTGCATCAGTTTGTATTTAATTTCTGGTCCAAGCCTGTTTACTGCAATATTACTGTGTCAAACTGAAAATGACGTGTGTAGTAAACACTCAGAATTGACATTGTAAAATGTGAATTCTATTGTTCTTGCCTCAGCTTGGGTGCTCTTGTCAAAAAATTCAATAGTTGCTGTTTTATGGTGCCATTGTAGCAGTAACTTTGAATAACCAGTATTGTGACACATTTGGTTGTTGGATAGATTTGAACATGTAGCATTGGTTTTTATCATGTAATGAAGGTACTTAGATGCTGAATTATTCCCATTACACATTGCGTTGTTTGGAGAAAAAAAAAAAAAGCACTTTGAAACAACTTGACTTTTGAAATGTCCTGTATGCACATTTTTTTTTGTTAATAAGCGACCTCCTTCATTCAGTATCTGTATATATTCTTTGTTTGGAACCCATTCAGGATTTTTTTTTTTTTTTTTTTTGAAACCATGCTTAATGAAAGCAATAATCATGGAAGGTTATATGCTGCATTTTGATAATGTGTGGAATTGAAACCATTTTATTACTGGAATTTGCATAAAATACAATATTACTAGTTTCCCGATTGTTTAGACTTTTCATTTGCCACAAGAGTTTGAAATAAGACTTGAAAAACAGCATTTTATATAATCTGACGTAATATTTTGTCACATGTGTGCATCAATAGTTTTACTGTATGTTTCTCCATGGTGCTTATTTTGAAGACCTACTATACATACAACTGCAAGTAGATCATTTTTTTGGGGGGGTTTTTAATTGATTTTTGGTGTTTTTTTATTTGAAATAAATCATGCCATGTTTTACAATTTGCATTCTTTGTAAATGTCTGAATGTTAGTTTTTTTTTGTTTTGCTTTTTAAAACCAACATATTGTTGTTAGCCTGCTGCTCCATTGCATGAAATGGGGTATGGTATTCACAACTGTGTTCACTGTAAAAATGCTTTCGAAGTTTTATATTAGACATTTGTTATTGCAATTTAGGAAATTCTAGTTTTTTCCAGTCTTTTTCCTTAAGGTGCTTAAAGTTTACTGTGTAAATGTAGTATATTATGACGTACTCCCAAAACTTTTATATTGAAAGCATTTGTGTCTTTAAAAAAAAAAAAACATTTTTCATGCCAGCTGTGTAAAATCACTTTTTATAGTTTTTTTCCTTACTGCAAAGGCAGAGAAAGTTCTTACAAAAAACCCAGTAGGACCTTCTGAAGACACAAAGTGGCATGAATATATTCATTCAGGTGTACATTTCCAATTAAAGCTACTTTTGCTTAACAAAGGAATTGTTGCATTTGTGAAAAACACTGGTCAAGCAGAGCAAAATGCCCATTTTCATTAATGAACAAAGACAACTAATAGTAACCCTGGGCTGTAAATAGCTCCATCATATTAACAGTTAATTATATAGTTATTTGTTCATTTATGAAATGTGTTTAGGTGAAATTGAGATTTGCAGATTTAAAATTGAGTGTGCAGACCGCTTGTATGTGAGTTTTCCAGGGTTTTTTTTTAAGTCTAAATATGAAAAAAGAAAATGTTATTGCATCATAAAATATATTCTGTTCAGTGTTATTTTTATGGCACTTTTAACAGTAGACTTTAATAACGCAGCTGCACAGAAATGAGGAATTACATCTGGATCTCGAATGAGTAAGGCAGATGTGAAAATGGCACATGAGGAAGAAACACTGAGAGGAACTTCTTTGGAGGTGACACAGAGTAGTGGGATATTTCTTTACCTCAGACACAGGGAAAAGAGAGAGAAATCTACTCGAAGCATAGAGAATTAGAATGAGCTTATTTTGCATAAGATGAGCATGGAAGTGTAAGAATACGAAGAAGTTCAAGAGCAAGTGCTCCAGTTTGTAAGTACAGAGAGCGATAGCTTCATTTGTTTTGACTTGTATCATTTCGGTATCTTTCGTGTGACTGCCCACATTTCAAGGCAGATAAATGGGATGGAAAAAAAACATTTTGTGATACATCAAGGTCATGTCAACAAGCAGGTTAGTCATGTTTTTAATTAACCTAACCAACTTACAACTAATTAAATATAAATTACATATGAATTGTCAATTAAATTAAATGTCATTTTAACAGTGGACAGTGTCACAAAGCAGCGAAACAGAAATATATACATCGATCAGCCATAACATTATGAGCAGTGAGAGGTGAAGTGAGTAACACTGATTATCTCCTCATCATGGCGCCTGTTAGTGGGTGGGATATATTAGGCAGCAAGTGAACATTTTGTCCTCAAAGTTGATGTGTTAGAAGCAGGAAAAATGGACAAGTGTAAGGATTTGATAGGATTTGATGCATCATGTCATAAAGCAAAAGTCAAAGCAAAAGTGTTCTTCAGTGGTCTTCCCAGTCATCTGAATCCAGTAGAACACCTTTGGGATGTGGTAGAACGGGAGATTTACAGCATGAAAGTGAAATCTGCAGGAATTGTGTCAGTCAACATGAACCAGAATCTCAAAGGAATTTTTCAGACATCTTGTGGAATCCATGCCATGATGAATTGATGATGTTTTGAGTGCAAAAGGGAGGCTCTAACTAAAATTATTATAGTGTTTCGGATAAAGTGTTCACTCAGTGAATAATGGCACGCCAAAAGTGAGGAAACCCATCTAAACAAAAGTGCAGTTTATCTCACGTGGTGTTCTGTTCTGTACGATTAGAATTGGCCTAATTTTCATATCACTAACACATGATTTTAATATAGTTAGTTAGAACCTTACTGAATCTTCCTGAACTTGTAAACATGCTAGCAAGATTTCAGTCCACTGTAAAGCTACTGTGTAGAGTGAGTGTAACTTCATTGAGTAAACTCTAAGGAAAGCCAAACTTCCAAAAATCCAACAGTATTATTTAAGATAAATGAAACCTTCAACCTCTAGACAGTGAGCAAAGCTAAATTTGATTTGGTTTAATATTTTGATATTTGATAAGTAAGATGGGGGGCACGGTGGCTGGTGGTTAGCACATTTGCCTCACACCTCTCCGCCATGTGTGTGTGGAGTTTGCATGTTCTCCCCGTGCCTCTGGGGTTTCCTCCGGGTACTCCGGTTTCCTCCCCTGGTCCAAAGACATGTATTGTAGGTTTATTCGCATCTCTAAATTGCCCGTAGTGTGTGTGTGTGTGTGTGTGTGTTGTGTGTGTGTGTGTGTGTGTGTGTGTGTGTGTGTGTGTGTGCACCCTGTGATGGGTTGGCACTCCATGCAGGGTGTATCCTGCCTTGATGCCCGATGACGCCTGAGATAGGCACAGGCTCCCCGTGCCCCTGAGAAAAAGATCGGATAAGCGGTAGACAATAAAGTGAATGAATAAGTAAGAGGAGGTTTCTGTGGCACATGAGCAGCATATAGTCTATCACAGGACTTCTCAAATATTTTTGCAGATAGGGATGCCTTTAACTATCAAACTAATTTAACCAATTTCCCTCAGGGTAGATTTGGTTTATGAAAAATATCCTGTCTGATGGCTGCAACCAAACAGCTTTTTATTCCTGAACTTTTCACTTAAATTAAATCCAAGTTCACATTTCTACAAGCCTACTTGTTTTTTAGTTAATGAGGTTTGAATTAAAACCCATTCAATTCAAATAACCAGGAAATGAGACTAAATCACTACTAAAATAGCTCTAAAAATAGAAAATAAATAGAAACACGGACAAAAGCTTCAAAATGGATAATAGCTTTGAAATGGATTTTCAAGAAATGGATTTTCATCACTGTAGATAAATAAAAAAATAAACTCCCTGGGTGTGCTCTGCTGAACCAGCATTGTGTGTGCTGTATGCTGTATGCAGGTGGCCTTTATACTTAAATATTCTAGAAATATGTACAGATCCAGCAAACAACAAATAAAGAACAAGTAACTACCCTACTGAAAAATCCAGTTCATTATACCTAACTGTCCTCTTCTAAAACACAGACTTAGCAGGTCAAACTGGTGGATCATCTTTGCCAGCAGGAAGTGCTGGTACAAGGGAAACAGTTTTCACATTCACTTTTCACCCTTCTGCCATCTGGAAAAAGGTACAAAGGCATTTGTGCTTCTTACAAACAGACTGTGCAACGGTTCCTTCCCTCAAGCCATCAAGCTCCTCAGAAAGCACACACAAACACACACACTCATTGAATATAATTCTACATTTACAGCACCACCCATATAAACATCGGTAATATGCTGTTTATGCACAGTCACTTTAATGCGGTTTTGCACATCAAAATTCAGTTAATTCGCACAATGCTAAATACAATCTGTACTCTGGTCAGTGCTATTTATGGTATTTGTTCTGTAGCATATTGTATTGTTTATTTGAACTGTCTATCTTGAACTGTTTGCACTAGGTTGCACGATATGCACTTTATTTGGCTAGGACATCTTACTCCTTAGTCTTTAGTTCTGTGTTGTTTATTGTTTTATGTAGAGAAATGTTTCTGGAGAAACGTTGCTTCATTTCACTATGTTCTGCTTCAGTTATATATGGTTGAAATGACAATAAAAGCTTCTTGACTTGACTTGACTTGACTTGATCTGAGTTTCTGCGTCAATGAAAAATCTCAAACATGTATTGTTCGTTTTAGACACTTAAAAAGGAAGATGGAAAATTACTTTCCAACTGGCAAAGCTGGTCTACCAGGATGAGTTTAGAATAAGTTTTGTTAGCTGGTTACAACAAGCTGTTTTTCATGCTTGTTTTTGTTTGTTTTTACATTTTTTAAATATTTTTGTATGGGTTTTGATGGATAAAAAGGGCTTGTTCTCTTCCTAAAAACTGAAGAACCTTAAAGCAGAGGTGCACAAACTTTTTGTGCAAATGACTCCAAATAAACATTATGATTTTCACCAGCAAAGGATCCTCATTTATACTTGGCACATGATTTTGCATGCATGTGCAAAGCTGGCTTATGTGATTATAGAGTCTAGACTAATACGTGTACATAAGTATACAATTTAAGAATTCACATTGTTTAGTACAAATAGATGTTTGAAATTGGTCCATTTTATTACTAAATTATACTAGTGAAGCAGGTCTGGATAGTGAAAAGACTAACATATATCGTGTGCCCTATTCATTTAAATATGCCCTGCTTGTATGTGACTCCTGGTAACATTTCCGAATATTATCAATCAATCAAACTTTATTACAAACTCAAGGTCCAAATAAAATAAATTGACAAAAAAAACCAAACTAAAAAAAAACAGCTGGACAACATTGTAAGAAAAACCTGTTGTCCAACAAATCCTAGCAACTTCCATCTAGAAGAGACACCCTCTATGCAATCCCCTGGATGGCCTTCCAGCGTCTGCTCTGTGGATGAGCTGGTAGCTACGGCTCCATGGTATTTCAAGAATGCTGTTGTCAGTAGATCCTTGTACTGGAACATGGACCCACTGGAGGTTGTTGATCAGCACCCCTGGATATGGTCTCGTCATTATGCCAGAAGGGTTAGGAGTGGGGTCTGCCATCCTAGTACATCACCACATCTTCACTTCTTTTTTTTGTTAGGAAATCTGAAAAACACTAGTAAACATAATGAATGTATGCCCCCCCCCCTTTTACACAAAAGACAGAAAACATTACAAACACTTACAATATACATTTGACTATTTACATGGCCCTTCAGATACATGCTTACATGCTATCAGATTTTTATGTTTTTTAATTGATCATTGTGGGACCATCTCTTAACAGGTTGTTGGTATTTAGTTTTGTGGCAGAGCTTGTAAACTAAATCTCTGCATGGTCTCACCCAGTTAGCGGACCATGGGCCCTCAGGTTGGTAGTTCTTTACCATTACCTCATCACTAGTTTCAAATTTGTGAGGATGCTCTTCCTGAACAAAAGACATCTTGTTTGTCTGACCATGCCAGATTTGCTGAGTGGCTTGACGATAAATAACAGGCAAGCAGTTATACAGATTCTTGAGTTCCTTACTCAATCTGTTTACAGTGGCCTGTAACTGATTTAAATCCGTTTTTGGGATTGTTCTCTTAAGAGAAAATTTGCATTCTCTGGAAATATGTCCCTCCTTGCCACACGAATAACACACTGGGAGGTTATCAGGGTTATAAGGGAGTGGTCTTTCCTTTTTATCTCCTGTAGCATGGCCCTTGTTTCTACAGGAAGCCTTGCAGCCTCTATTCCTATAGAGCTTTTTAACACCTACAGCTGACACAGGATTGGATCTCTTTAAGTTAGCATTGCTGTTGTAAAACTGTGTCATTTTAGAAATGATGTCATTATATTCAGAGAGATGGGTCACAAACATTGTTACAGCAGAACGAGTGAATGGATCGCATTTGTTAATCAAAGCAGATTTAAAACTGTCATCATTCTGAGTAATGTTAGGATTACCACTGAAAGTTTTGAATACCTCCAACAATCGCTCTGAAGGGTGCTCACCTTTCCTCATGTGTACATCAGATATTTTATCCCGATTAACTGACATCACACCTAGGACTTCAAGTAGTGCCTGTTTCCTTTCTAACTTATTGGCAGTTCTGGTCTTCACTTTCTGATTTAAGGCTCCAGACAGAGTCTCGGGCAAACACATAGTTAACACTATGCATGCATCACCATCTGTAAATTTGTAAATGTCAGCATATTGCTCCAAGTTTTTTAGGAAATCTAAAGGATCTTGTTGGGCAGGATCAAATTTCCCAATATTACTGAGCACAGCATCTAGCTCACTGGGATTAAATCCTCTGACCATTGTAGAGGTCATTGGTTCATCCCCTCCTTCACTAGCACGCACAGTTACAGAAGAGTGAATTGGTGCCATGGGAAATCTAACTGTATAGTCTGAGTACTGACTACTGACTGACCGAGAATCTCTTTCTGAATTCTCACTGTCTTCATGCAAGCCTGTCATTTCTGGAACTCGGTTACACAACATACCACCTATAGATACCTTATTGGTATTTTGCACATTTGTGCCATTTTTTATCAGAAATTGACAAGCAGCCTTTGCTTCCTCCAAATCATTGGTCAGTGTTTCCACAGATGACTTAAGCATGCTGTTGTTAATTCTAAGAAGTGCAATCTCATTCAGAATTCTGACCTTTTCTTCTTTCCAGATCGTTTCAGTAGCCTGGAAATTTCTTTTACAGATTAGCCCGTCGTCAAGTTTAGATTGAAGTCGCTCATTTTCAGACTTTAACGCGTCTAGAGTCTTCCTAGTCACTTTATATGAGGCAAGAACTGCTTGTAGTGCATTGGCGATTTTTCCTTTTTTATTCTTAGGCATATTGGGATAACTTTCAAGCTTGGCAATAGCCCACTCATACGGCTTATCCACAATGTTCTCCATTCCATCAAACATTCCCTGAGAGCCGTGCTTAGCGATGTACTTAACCATCAGCTCTTCCATTGTCACAATCTTTCTGAATTAATTAGAGTTAATATACACAACTTCAGTGACTAAACGTTATCTAGTTACTTTAAGATACCCGTTAGTCTATTTATTCACAGCTCCAGTACTTTGGACACAAAATGAATAATACAGCCACAACACGTCGGGCCTCAAGTCCAACTACAGTAACACTCACAGCTCACAAACAACAACACTCACAAACACTTTAAAATGTAACACTGTCCAGTACATACTGTCACATACCTTGGCGTGGTATTGTTACAGGTGTGATCACCCAAATGGTCGGGCGATACTGAATGATAATCATGGTCACGTATACCCTTTGTTCAGTGATGGTCCTTGATGTCTTGCTGCCGCTCCCATACTAATAATTGATTAGATTAAGTGTTATAAACGTTTGGTAAGGCTGCTTTAAGCCAATGTAAAAATACCATACAGATAATTAAACATATTTCCATATGATATGTAAGCCTTTTTAGGAATGAGCTCCTTCAGATGTGTACTGTGGAGTGGAATCTGGGTTGGGGCAGTCTGTCGTTTCTTACAACATATACAGGCCATAACATCTAACACACACAATAAAGAAGGGGGAAAAAACAACAATTAACGTGTAACAAAAATACAGCAAGACCAGTGTCTCCACAGCTTTGACTGATGCAGTGTGTACTCATTTTTAGAAGCCGGCAAATAAATCTGTCCATAAGATTTCATAATAGTGCTTTAAAAGTGATTACTCTTGCACTCACAAACATTTCACTTGCCCTATGCCATCTAGGTCTCCTTAACAAAATTCTCATTGCTTCTGTAAACTAGATGTTCTATAATTGAACCACAAATGAGCGGTATAAAGTATTATCTTTGATATTTCTCAGTTTCATTTGTAAAATAAATGAATGTAACAAAAGAGTAGATTGTGAAGACACAATTGTTTAGGATTTTTTGGGACTCCATGTTCAGGGACCACTCCCTTAAGGGCTGAGAATTTTCACTTAAAACAGTGGAGATGAGGATCTATTTAATAACATAGTAGAAGGTGACAGTAGCTGCTGTTGTGAATTTCATGAACAGACAGATCCCTGCACTCTGATTCGATTAGTCGTGTGGTTAGGGTTGAGTAAGAGAGAGCTACAGGGTGGGTGTTGAAGCGTGGGCTTGCAGAACTGAGTCATTCATCAGCAGATTCGCGGTGTAGGAGTCCGCGTGACTCCAACGGGTTGCCGTAGGTTCCGGTTTGACTGTGTGACGTAACGAAGGGCCAGAAGAATTTTACAGGCAAGATGGCGACTTCGGAGCCGGTAAGAGAGAAAGGGGTGCACTTAACTAGCTCGTTCTTGCGTTTCTAAAATGGCGAAGCTGACGTTTCTGCGTGTTTTTGGATTAGTTATGCTCAGATCATCTGAACAGTGGCGGATCCGCGGTTCTGATATCTGTGTGGAAAAGATGGGGTGCGCGGTCCTGCTGCTCAACTTCGGGCGGATGAGGAGCCTTGCTAAGCTAATGCTAGCTAATTATCTTCTAAATTGACTTGGTCAGGGGGTAATGCCACGGACTCGTGTCGGCGACTAGAGAAAGGATGGCGCTTATGTTGGGCATTTTAGATCGCGTTAATGAATCAGTGTATGTCGTCGCGTTAGTTACTTGTTAATGTATGCACTTTGTGTTTTTTTTTTTTTTTTTTACCGGCTTGTCGGTTATTTCTGGCCAGTTGGACACGTGTGTTGGCTGCAGCTTTTCTGCTAGCTCTCTTTTACAGGGTAGCACACCGACACTGCTACACATCCATACGCAGATTTAACAATCCTAGGATCGGGAATGCTTTGCTAAAATGTTTTTAGGAAAAAATGTATTTTGTAGTGCGTTGTTGTAGTTCTGAATGAAGTAACATGAGCTAGCAGGCTAACGTACGATGAGCTGGATTCGTGATGAGCTGGATTATTGCACCGCCAGTAGAGGGTGTGTTGCATTTGGCAAGCTGCTTTCTATATGCATTTTTTACTGCTTCCACTCACACAAGCAGGCTAGTGAATGTAAATCGTGATGTAGCAGGGATTATACTCGAGATTAAGCTTTCAGAAGGATCACGGTATTGCCTCTTCTCTGGAAAAAGCTTTTCAGTTTGAAGCTCTGTGTTGCTTAGTTATTCCCTTATATCGCATTCGTCGTACTCTGTATACAAATGCTTCTAGGCCAAGTTCTATAACCATAATTCAATTTATACTTAAGATATAAATATGTTAAATGTATGCTACAGAATAAATGTGAAAACAAACCAAAATGATGTTGTTCATTCAGCTAGGACCTGAAAGTGAAGAGGGCTCGAATGATAGTCCCACACCAGTTGCTGCCAGTCCTGAACAGTATATTAAGCATCCTTTGCAAAACAGGTAACACACATCTTCTTCAAACACTTTTTCCACAATAATTGAATATCGTAACAGTCCTTATGACCTTATTTTTCATTATAATCCATCCAACTGACCCATATAGAAATTTCTGGAAACCTGAACAAGATACAATGCTTCATAGTGTCAGCTTCCATGTTTCCTTTTCTGCCATCACATTCATCAGTGTCTCAGTTGGATTGGCTATGCATTATTCCTCCACCCTGGATTGTGTGAGGTGGGGGGGGGGGGGTGAGAGAGAGCAAGACACTATGACAGTGTGTCACTGTGCTGTTGGCTGATAGGAAGTGCTGACCACACATGGTGAGCTGTGTGTTCTTCCAGAGTCGTCGGCCTTGTTGCTGGACACCGCTCACCTTTCTGCTCTCTCTGCACCAATGAGAAGCCTGGCTTGTTTTGCGTGTCACACTCTGTAAAATTTTTAAACTGTGTTATTCCCAAGGCATTGGACTTTGGACCATTCTTGCTTTTATTTATAACCTGTATAATCTACATCTTAATCCCCCTTTCTGTCTGCAGCAAGTGTTTTGCCAATATGTACATTATCTGTTTAAAGATTTTGTTATCCTCCTGTGTAAGAAGCAGTTTGAATGTTTGTCTGCTGTAGGTATTTATTCTCTATTTATTTGCTTGTTTAAATTTCCACTGTATCCTCTCTGCAGATGGGCTCTCTGGTATTTCAAAAATGATAAGAGCAAAAGCTGGACGGAAAACCTGCGACTGATTTCCAAGTTTGACACAGTGGAAGATTTCTGGGCGTAAGTGCCACTTGTGATTTGTAACTGTTAAAGCACTCTTTTCTTTTCTTTTCTTTTTTTTTTTTTGATTTGATGAAATGCTCCTCTGAGTCTTTGTAGAAATGATCAGTTTCTGTTCCACTTTATTCCTGCAGGTTATATAACCACATACAACAACCTAGTAAGCTTGGATATGGCTGTGATTACTGTTTATTTAAGGTATGGTTGAAAGACATTTCAATTTCTGTTGAGTCTTTCGACAGTACAATGTCTCCACTAGTGTCCTGTGTTTAGTGATCTCACACTGTGTATGTTGTGGCTGCTCTGTATCTCAGGATGGGATCAAGCCCATGTGGGAGGATGACAGGAATAAACTTGGAGGGAGGTGGTTAATGACGCTCAGCAAACAGCAGCGACACAATGACCTCGATCGCTACTGGATGGAGACAGTAAGTTACATATTTTGCTTCTGAAGGGAAAGCTCTGTATCTTAATTCTTTGTTTTAATGTCGCTTTATCAATGTGTTTCGCAGCTGTTGTGTTTAATTGGCGAATCTTTTGATGAAGCCAGTGAAGATGTTTGCGGGGCAGTAGTTAATGTTCGTCCAAAGGGGGACAAAATATCCATCTGGACAGGCAACTGCCAAAACAGGGAAGCTATTATGACGATAGGGTGAGTTGTTGTATTATTTTTTATTTTTTGTTGCACTTAAAAATAAAATTAAAAATAGCTGTGACTGTTGCATAATCAATAGAAGCAGCTGTGAGTTGCCCACTAGGGCTTAATCACATCCAGGAGGAATTAAACCCACTGATCTGAATAACACATTATTAATATTTTACTGATCACCAGTGAGTTGCTTTGTATACAACTGTACACATTACTGACCACTTTATTAGAAACACCTACACATTCATGCAGTTATCTAATCAGCCAATCATGTGGCAGCAGTGCAGTGTATAAAGTCATGCAGATACACACCAGCAGCTTCAACCATCAGAATGAGAAAAAGTATGATTTCATTGGTTTTTTACTGTGTGCATGGTTGTAGGTGTCTGATTGGCTGGTTTGAGTATTTCCATAACTGCTGATCTCTTGAGTTATAAGTGACTGACAGTTCTATGGGTGGATACACTTTGTTGAGTGAAGTCAGAGGAAAAGGAGGAAAAGATTTGTTCAAGCCATCAAGATGGATACAGTAACTGAAATAGTCACTCTTTTGAACTGTGGTGAGCAAAAAAGCATCTCAGAAAACACAGAAAAAAACACTCGGGCTCACTAAAACAGGACAGTTGGAGATTAGGGGAAATAATCATCTGGTCTTTTTCAAGTATTCCACTTTCTAGTGTAGCTTCAGATTTTTGTTCTAGGCTGAATGGAGTGGAACCCAACACAGTGTGTCTTCTCTTGTTGTAGCACATTCAACTCAAGCTATGATGTTGTGTGTTCTGAGATGCTTGCCTGCTCACCACAGTTATAAAGGGTGATTATTTCAATTACTACATCTATCCCGTTAGCTTGAACCAATCTGACCATTTATACCAGTGACCTCTCTGAACAAGGCATCTCCACCAATAAAACTAACTTTTTTTCCCCTTTATTGTACTGTTCTGATTCAGCTTGTGTGTATGAAAATCCCAGATTTTTTAAATACTGCAGGACTGTATACATTGTTGTTGCTACATGATTTGCCAGTGAGAGCTAGACAAGTGAGTAGGTGTACAGGTGTTCCTAATAAAGTGCTCAGCAAGTGTACTGTAGAATTTGAGTTCTTTATCACAACTATAGATCTTTTCAGTCACTTCTCCATGTGTGATATACAACTGTTGCATACTTCTGCTTTTTTTCCCCCTTTCATTAAGGCAACAATACAAAGAGCGCTTGAATCTCCCCATCAAAAACATTATTGGATACCAGTCCCACGATGACACCTCTAGCAAAAGTGGCTCTACGACAAAGAACATGTATTCGGTTTGAAGAAGACTTTCAAGTTGTAGGTTTATTAAAATTACGAAATTTGCATCACATTATTACGTTTAAGTTGTCAACTGCTGTAGTGTCCTTCCTTTTAAAAAAAAAAAAATAGAAAAATGAAATGTGCATTTGTAGTACTCCATTCTAAACGAAACAAGAATATCTAAAATAGTTTTGACCTGTGAGAGGGACGGCATCGGCTGAAGCTATGCGATTCACGCTAGATCTTTTAGAATTCAGACATTATGCTAACTAATAAAAGTGCCCTAGTTGAAAAGGTTTACAGTCTAGACTGAAAAGACACTGTTCTTTCCTTTAACCTCTGTTTTTCTCATGCTTTTTGATTATGAAAAGCGTATGGGGGGAAATAACCCAAAACTATGACCACCCGAAGAGCCGACAGCTTAAGTCACAAATTTTATGGCCCGCAACTGTTTTAACATGCTTTAGTTAGAGGTGTTTGGCATGAGATATGATTGCAGAGGCACCTGTAGAGAGAATATCATAAAGGTTTGTAAAAAAAAAAAAAGAGCTGCGGTTGCTCTCCACGTTCGAGATTCGGACGAGCAGCCGATCTTCATTTCAGCTACGCTGGAATTGCGGAATCTTGCTTGTGGACCTACTTTCACCTTTTGTTAGCCCCACATCTATTTATGACGTATGCATTGCAGTTGAGCTACTTAGTGAAAGGATGACTTAAAAAAAAAAAAAAAAAAAAAATTGTTTTCCATTATTATTATTTTCCTTCATTTGTTTTTTGAAGTTGTTAGTAATGTGGACTACTGCTTAATATAGAAAATTTTTACAGTGAATTATACAGTTAAAAAAAAAAAACATACAGCTATGCTTTTAGGTGTGCTTTTCACCTTTTCCTCTTACAATCAGCATTGTAAACATCTAATTTGCACCACTTTGGGGGAATTAAAATGAAGACAATACTCATTGTGAATTTATTTTGTTCATAATGTATCTATCTGTAATTCCAGGATGTATATTACCTTCTTTCAAAGTAAAGGTCACATGCTTTGCATTAACAGAATTATTTGTGCTTTTTTTTTTTTATTTATTTATTTTTTTTTACTGTCAAACAGGAGTAATGAAAGATGGTACAGCAGAGCACTTCAGCGTAAGATTCGGTTTGATTGTGTTGCTTCATAAGTCATGGGTATATTGGTTTCGTAAAAATACCTGTTACTTTTTTCCCCCTAATTGAAGCTCACATGCATTGGTAATATTTGTGAAATTAGCCACTGATGTTAATGTATACCATGTCTCTATCCTCTGGCTATTGGCCAAAAATGACCTTGCTATCCATCTGTTGTATACAATTGTAACTGTGTAAATAGAGATGGTGGAAGAAAATTTAAAGAAAATAAAAAAAGGGGGGGGGGGATATACCTGTCTATTGAACACAAGTTTCTAATTTACAGTCAATAAACAGTGATTTAACCTGAATGCTGTGTTTAGACACTAAAGCCCATAAATGTATAGCCTCTGGACATGGATACGTGTACAGAACCAAACAAAATGAATAACTCAGAACATGTCCATAGAAAAAAAAAAAACATATGGACAATTTAATGCAGTCATGGGAGAAAGCACACCCTCCTTCAAGTCTGTGATTTATCAGGGCTTAAATAGCCATTATTTGGTCCTTGCAAAGTTCAAAAAAGGAACAAGTAACTTCAAGTGATGACAAAAATACAGCAGAGTTCAATATGTAGTCATTTTCTCCTAGAAGAAAACCATTCAGAAACCAGGTGGGGGAAAATGTTTAATTTAATATAATTAGTTAATATGTGGAACCATCTCTGGCAACAATACTGTAACTTAAGAAATATTTTAGTCTCTCATGTCATTTTATAGACATATATAGTGTCACGTCGTTTTATTGACATTTTGGCCCCCTTTCTTTACAATATTACTTCAGTTCATTGATGGTTGAGATTCATTTATACACAGCACTCTTCAGATCCTTTTGCAGCATCCTCGAGCCGTTGAGGTCTGGACTTGGTCATTCCAACACCTTGCTTTTATTTTGTCTTTAGCCATCCAGAGATCTGTTTACTGGTGTGCTTGGGATTCTGTTGCATGACCCAGTTTCAGCTCTGCTCAAACTGATGGACAGATGGCCTCACATTTGTCTGAAGAATATTCTGGTATAAAATGGAGTTCATTGTTTTCTCCATGAATGCAAGTTCTGTGTCTGCAAAACAAGCTCTAATCATCACCTCTCCACCACCAAACATAATTTGTATATAAAGTTTGTGGTGATATGCAGTGTGTGTTTGTTTTTTTTGTCAAACATGGCACTGTGTATGTGATGTCCAATCATCTTCATCTTAATCAAATCAGACCAAAGGATATAGTTGCAGCAACTTTTGTTCCTATATAGTTCCTAGCCACTCATTTTTATCTTTTTCTGATTGTAGTCATGAACATTAACATTTATTGTGCTTAGAGAGGTCACATGATACAGCTCTTGAGATTTTCTCAGAGTATTAAATGGTCTGACCTTGGACTGATTTTCCTGGGAAGTTCATCTTTTATAAACAATCCTTCTCACTGTAGAATGGTGAACTATCAGGAGTCAGCCTTATAATCCCACCCAGATTAATGAGCAGCAACAATTTCTTCTATGAGGTAATAGTTGATGGCCTTCATGCCTTCCTACAATGATTCAGACACACACCTATGTACTCAAGAAGACGTGAGTAACGTGCCAAAGGGTATGCTTTTATAGAGGCAGTTGTACTTCTTGTGTCTTAACTAATGGTGTGTATTTCATTACTTACACCTGGCTACTAATTGCTCTCTTAAACGTTGTTAAAGTAAGAAGGGTGTACTTATTTAATTCTGCTATTTAAATCTGTTTTGTTGTTGTCGTTCATTCATTGTCTACCGCTTATCC
The DNA here is from genome assembly GCA_033459395.1 of Hemibagrus guttatus. Lineage (NCBI taxonomy): Eukaryota > Metazoa > Chordata > Actinopteri > Siluriformes > Bagridae > Hemibagrus > Hemibagrus guttatus. Next base: position 14,083,660 of record JAUCMX010000002.1, on the reverse strand, counting down.
GATCTATTCTCGGGTCACGGGGAGCCTGTGCCTATCTCAGGCATCATTGGGCATCAAGGCAGGATACACCCTGGACGGAGTGCCAACCCATCGCAGGGCACACACTCATTCGCACACACAATCACACACTACAATTAGACAATTAGAGACGCCACTCAACCTACAGTGCATGTCTTTGGACCGTGGGATGAAACCGGAGTACCCGGAGGAAACCCCTGAGGCACAGGGAGAACATGCAAACTCCACACACATGGCGGAGGTGGGAATCGAACCCCCAACCCTGGAGGTGTGAGGCAAACGTGCTAACCACCAAGCCGTTGTTGTCAAATGAGGTGATTTGTTTGTTTATACAAGCTGATGAGAACCACACCTTGAAAAGATTAAAAGATGGTAAAACCTGCAAAGCATTACACAAGAACAGCTTGTGAGTTTTATCTTGTACATGCACCACACCTTATTATGTAAAAAAAAAAAAAATCCATTCTATGTGCTGAAACACAGAGTGGATAATTACAGTTGTCTTGTTGCTGCTTTTCACTGAGGATGCAGAGTTTTTTTTTATTGTTTATGCATTTATTCGTTCGTTCATCTTCTGTAGCTGCTTTATCCTGGCAAGGTGGATCTCAAGAACACTAATATGATAACAGTAGACATATTTACACACATTCATCCAGCTGCTGGCAATTTTTACATTACAAAAAACCTGATCTGCTTGTCAAGCTTGCACCTATAAATCTCTCGAGTTTCAACATATTCAGTGACCAATGTGTGGAGCTACATTTTGCAATACCTTAACCAAGAGCACATGACTATATCACAAAAATATGAAAAGGACTATTTGAATATACTAAAAAAAAAAAGACTGAAAAGTTAAACAAAATAGTACAATTTATTGGTCTTTAAATTAATTCAGTTTGGTAACCCCTCAGTGTTGTCTTGTGTAGATGATGTTTACTTACATATTTATATTACAAAGCAAATGAACAGATCTTGCGCTGTATAAACGTAACGGATATGCCTCGGTTTCTCCAAACAATATTAAATATGTACTTTATCCAATCCTGACAAAATTTACAAACCCATCGTATGCATATAAAATGAATTTATTTCTATGTCGATGTATTTTGTGATTAGATTAAATAAGATAACTATAGTGACTACTGAGGGAGAATTCTGTAAAAATATACAGCCTGTGCATATATAGCGTTTGAAATTCCAACCAAGGCTGTGGCTTGCATTTGTGCAAAAACTATGCTTACATGTCACAAAAATGAATCATAAGCCGGTTTACAGGTTTGCTTCTCTAGCATCCTCTCTAATCTTTCCAGTTTGAAAGCAAGCTCCTAAGAAATAACAAAGATTTGTTGCTTATTAAGCTAAAGGAGGCATGGACATCAGGACAGAATGATAGTGCTCTCTTCATCCCGGTTTGAGAGAAGTACTGAAAGCATTGCAGAAGAGAAGAAATAAAACTCCACAGCGTAGCTGAGTTCGAAGAGCTCCAGGTTCATGCTGAGTGTCCACTCAAAAATGGCAGAGATGTGCCTGTAGTAGACCTCCTTTTGAGAAAAGAAAATGCAGTCTGACAAGCAGAGGTTAAGGAATACCTTCTAAAAGAACGCAAGTCGTTTGCTATCTTTGGTTTGTACATGTTTGTCTTGGCTTGTCCATAAACACACAACTGAGAATGTAACACATTCTGACATTGTTAGTTGTTGTGGTGGAGTGGTCACACCAATCTACAGACTTGATTCCCTGCTGAATTACACCTTGTTCCTGGTGTTGGGACACATAGGTCTGGCTATGGGGATGATTCTTTGCTAGCATGGCTTCTGTGCAACAGTTGTGCTCGGGGCTCCTCTTGCAATTAAAGAAATGAAACAGCACTGCTTGCATATTTAACTGTAGTTCTATGAATGTTTTGTCAGTTGGAACCACCATGGCATGGTTTAGGAGGAAATATGCACTGAATAATGGTATTTGTTGCAAACACTGATGAAAGCCTTTAGCATGCAAGTGCACATGCACAAGATATATCCAGATGTTTCAGTTGCAAAGGACAGTTTTGCACTCAGGTCTCCACCACTGAACAGTTCAACGCAATAGAACTGGAGTTAAAACTACAATGAATTCAGAAAAGACTCTGATGCTCATACTCATCATTTGCTCATGAAGTCATAATTTACACAATTTACACTTTTTACACAATTGCACTTTATGAAGTATATAGTGATAAAAGGGAAATTATTTAGAATCAGGTGACCTCTAGATGAGGATGTGTTCCCCGTTAAGCCTGGTTCCTCTCAAGGTCTCTTCTCTCAGATTGCCAATGTAAATTCATATCCATAATTTATATATTTCTGTAAACCTGTTTTGCGACAACATTCATGATTAAAAGTGCTACACAAAATAAAATGGAATTGAGTTTTACAACACTGCATGCTCAAGGAACCACAGTTTAATACAATGTGTAACTAGTGTCTTGTGTCCTAGAAATAAATAAAATCATATGACCCAGCCAGCTGCTTTCTTCTCACAGCAGGACTTAATTTTGCTACTTATGTAATGCATATGTATAGGTAGGATACAGAGGATGGTTAGTGTGGACTGGATGCTGGAGAACACGATGCGTATTGGGTAGAGGAAGCACTCTAGTCCAGTTAGCTTACACCTGCTTGTCAGAAATGTGAGCAGCACCGTGTAGAAGCAGATACAGACGAAGCTCAAAGCAGCTCCTAGGTTATGCAGAAACATAAGCTTGCCTGGCTACAAGAAAAAGAAAACAAAACAGAATCAATTAATGTTTAGTGGAACCTTTATCTTATTTCCTACGCTCACATTGTTTTCCAGCTTTGTTACAATCCCGTTAACGAGTTTGAAAAACCTTATCTAATTTCTGGTTATGCAGTGGTTTTAAACATTAGGTAATATTTCTGTCTTAATGTTTGGTACATCCGGTTATTTATCAATTAGCAACGCACAACCCTGTAGCACATATATACGATTCAGTAGAAAAAAAATCACACATATCAGAGCTAATTAGATTCTTCTGTTTTATACGTACATGACCATATAAACCAAAAAATATTGCTTTAACCACTTACTATTTGTACTTACATTGCAGTTTCCAGCTATAAAAGCACCAACTCCAGCAAGACAACCAAAAACCATGGCACACTTACTGATGAAGGCATGCACATTGCTTTTCAGAATATGTGCATGATGGAAAATACTGAAAACCACAACTAGACAAAAAGAGAGAGGGCACAGTATTATTCAATCATCTTCACTAACTGTTTTATCCTGGTCAAATTCATAGTGTTACAGAACCTATTCCAGGAAAACTAGGCACAAAGCGAAAATACCCCCTGAATGGGATGCCATCATGTGCACAAAATCTACAGTATAATAGAGTGTTTTCATACGTGGCATTCTCTTTGCCGCTAATGCTCCTAAAATCAACTTTCTTACTTTATATACATATAAGTATACACCAACCAGGCATAACATTATGACCACCTACCTAATACTGTGTTGGTCCCCCTTTTGCTGCCAAAACAGCCCTGACCCTTCATGCACTGTGTATTCTGACACCTTTCTATCAGAACCAGCATTAACTTCTTCAGAAATTTGAGCAACAGTAGCTCGTCTGTTGGATCAGATCACACGGGCCAGCCTTCGCTCCCCATGTGCATCAGTGAGTCTCGGCCGCCCATGACCCTGTCACCGGGTCACCACTGTTCCTTCCTTGGACCACTTTTGATAGATACTGACCACTGCAGACCGGGAACACCCCACAAGAGCTGCAGTTTTGGAGATGCTCTGATCCAGTCATCTAGCTATCACAATTTGACCCTTGTCAAACTCGCTCAAATCCTTACACTTGCCCATTTTTCCTGCTTCTAACACATCAACTTTGAGGACAAAATGTTCACTTGCTGCCTAATATATCCCACCCACTAACAAGTGCTATGATGAGAAGATAATCAGTGTTATTCACTGCACCTCTCACTGCTCATAATGTTATGCCTGATCAGTGTATACTGTCATACCATAGGCTCTAATTAATTGAATTAATTGTATCATAATAACTAAAACACTTACATAAAAATGAAGCCCCGTTAATTGAGGCACTAAACAGAGAATTTTCTGGAAAGTTGGTTCCACTTCCACTAAAATGTAAAAAGAGAAATACATGGGTCAAGACTGGCATGTCAAATCCAAAGTGTCAGAATTCCAAGATGTTTAGTGGAAGAATGTCTGGCTAACCTTATTGTGGGTATTTGATTTTTTGTACAGCAACTTCCAGTATCATTTGGTACACATGAGTCACTGTATTCCCTGGAAAAGAGATTTATTGATGAGTAAAACCAGAAACATTGATTTATACCCTGTACATGATTATGTTCAGGTTCACAGTGGCTCTATTCTGGATACATTCTGGCAGAACAGCAGACTGAACAAGACACCAGTCCATTAAGGAGCATCACACATTCGCACACCTTTAGATCAGTAATCAAGCCGACAACAAGGGATGTTTTTAGGAGGTCAGAAGAAAACTAAAACCTGAATGTACAGAAGAAGCAAGAGACTCAATTAGTAAATCTTACAGCTGTGAGGAAAACACTACATCCTGCGTCAATGCCGTGTTTTTTTTTCTTCAGGCGAGTATAAAAATATAATATACCATTTGAAGGTCACCGTGACGTACACGTATCAACAAAGACATAGAAAATTCCAGAAGTGTGAACTGAGTGATGAGTCAGTAATTTAAAAGCTATGGCATCGTAATGACTGAAACAATGTTAGCCTTGTAGTACTGGTACATCACTGCACAAGCACAAAATACAAACTCAGTTTATCAACTACATTTGATAGAAATGGAAAAACATGATAATATGATAAGAATTATATTTAAGACATACCAATTACTGAGTGAGCAGATGTGGTGAAATCTTAATGCGAGTCCATACCTACAATAAAAAAAAAAGTTATATATTAGTTATATATTATAAGTTATAAAATATATATGCACACAACTTTATTCTTTATTTACAAAAAGCCAAGCCCTCATCAGCAGCTTAGGTGAATGGTTAATGAATAACCCGGAACTCTGCGATAAAGACAGAATTAGGTATACACACAGAAGACAAATTACAGGAAAATCCATCTTTTGACCTACTGGATTTACTGATAAATGAAAGAATACAGCTAAACCGACAGCTACAAAGCATGAACGGTGAGATTTCAGCTAAGAAAGACGATGTGACAGAGTCTTTGCGTTTGCTTTCCCATTTCTGTAATGAAGTGTGTTTAATTAGTGAGAAAATTCTAAATTCAGAGTATGTAATATGTCATATTTTAGATGTTAAAATTCTAAAAGACCTTTTAATTCATTGTTGTTGGGATTTCTAAAATGTGGCTACAAGATACACAAAACAAGGAAAATGTGATTCAAAAGGAGACATTTTCTATATTATACGTCTAAAGCAATCTTGAACAATTCTCTTGAGCATAATAAATAAGTTACACAGGTTAGACAAAGAACAGGTTGCTAGACCTCAAGTTATTGTTTGTATTCTCAAAAACATTATATTATAACATAAAGCAAGACAGTTTGACTTACACCGTCCAGCATCCGATGAATGAGACACCACTGAGACTGATGGGTAAAATAATCCAGAAGCCCATGTCTCTTCAGATGAATTAGCATATGATTTAGGGGATCTGAGGTTGCCAGTAATTCTCTTCTGAATAGACAATCTTACGCAGTCAAGTGTGTCAGCTTCATTGTTTTCTTGATCTGAGGACTTCAGCAAGGTTCTTCCAGATAAGAGAACCTTACCGGTTAGCCATGTCTTTCCACCAG
>JAUCMX010000002.1:13640291-14072791 GCA_033459395.1 Hemibagrus guttatus | reverse complement strand
AAAGTTCTTTGAAAGTGGAGAACCTGTAACAACAGGAGTAACACATCCAGAGAGCAGTAAGTAAAGCACTTTGCTATTTTGGAACAGCTCTGCTATTAGATATTATGCCAGAACAGAAATACATTAGTGATTGTAGGTTATTTTCAGGCACTGTTTTTTGTTTTAGCCGTTTTTCTTTTTTCCCAAAAGAAATGTTTCACAGGGTCAGATTTCTCCCACATTCCTTCTCATATATAATTAATTAGCCAGCCAAGTAATGTTTGATGGTTGTTGTTTGTTTTGTCCAAGAGTTGCTAGATAACAAATAATGGAAATGTACTGTACCTTAACCAATTCGTAGACATCTACAGTCACTTTTTGAGTCATGTATCATTCTTCTGGGAGACAAGAATGTCCAGTTGAACTGATCCAGAAAGCTGTAGAGATATTGCATTGAACCTAAATTTCTAAGTGCAGACTCTCCATGGTATTTTACAAAATTATGTATTTCAAAAATAGGCTGAGTGGCTTAACAATGTTTTGAAACAAATATATGACAATTTCTCTATGACTGCTAGCAGCGTTGGTCTTAGTAGCTCCAGTGGTTATGGAGTAAATATCTGATTGTTTAATTATTTTTTTATGTTTTGCTCAGTATTTAATCTTTTTATCTGTCTGTATTCTGATTTTGTAGATGCATCAGAAGAAGACGATGAGATTGTCTCAATGATTAAAGAGCTTTTAGACACTCGAATCAGGTAACTTGTGTTAAAAATGATTTTGCATATAAAGGACTTACAAGTGTTAATGAGTAGCCTAAAGAATTATTTCCCTCAGTAGCTAAGAAAGTAGCTATGGCAGAGACTCTAAACAGGACCATGTGCTGGTATTACAGTGTTTCTTTAGTAATGAAAAATGTTACACAAATGTACCACATTATACACAACAGCTGCTTATGTGTCTATACACAAAACAGGATAAATTAGCCACACGAAATTTATTGTTCTTGGATACCATACTACCTTTATCATCCCATTTAAGCTTAGTGGTGCATGCACTCTGCTCCCCCACCTAAAGTCAACAATCAGCTGCTTGGTTTTGCTGATGTTGTGGGGAGGTTCCTCTCAGTGCACCACTTCATGAAGAGTTTCACTTTCTCCCTATATGGTTTCTCATTATAGTTAGGGATGTCTGTGCTGCTTTATCAAACAGGAAAATATACTAACTTTTCCTTCATTGAGGAACTTCTAAATCAGACCAAAAAGAGAATATTTGGATTAAATAGTTAAGATTTGCCATCTATTACATTAGTACCAGTAAAGGTCTTTATGATCACAGAGGATCATAATGACTAGTGTCTACTGTGGTTTAGTGTTACTGATGCAGAAAACCCTCCGGTTTAAAACCTTCTGATAAGAAAAGAACCGCTATATAAGCGCTCATAGTGTACTCTTGTGCAGACAGTTCAGCCTGATGCATGTGAAGTGAAGAGATGATGGCCATCCAAGTCCATGAGCTAATAAATAATGCCAGAAATGTAAATAAAAAATGGTTAATGAACAGATTTCCAATTCAGATGACTTCCTCAAGAAAGAAATAATTTTATGAGAATTATCTAAAAGATGCAAATTAAAGACCAAAAGAAGGGCACAGCACTTTCTCTGCTTTAAAGAACAATTTGGCTTATTCTTTGAAGCTACTGTTGAATCTTTATAAAATTACACTATTGCTAAATTGAAGCTACTGGTTGACTTATGTGAAACATGATCCCAGCATAGGATTGTAGAAAAGCATCTTGATATGTTCCCTGGTTCTCAGGCCTACTGTACAGGAGGATGGTGGTGATGTGATCTTTAAGGGCTTTGAGGATGGCACAGTGAAGCTGAAGCTGGTTGGCTCTTGCACAGGCTGTCCCAGTTCCACAGTTACTCTGAAAAACGGCATACAGAACATGCTGCAGTTCTACATTCCAGAGGTGGATGATGTTGAACAGGTGAGAGATTATCATTTTAGTCAGCAACATGGTCACGGATATTACATGTGGAAAAGCTTTTGAATCCTTCAATTCAATACCTCATGTGTACTACTCACACATTTCCCTGTTGCATTTGTTCAGGTGGAAGATGAAGTGGATGAAGTCAACATAAAGGTGTTTTTAGAACTGGAGAGCAAATTAAAAGACTCATAGCTGAGTCCCAAACTGTTTTGATGACCTGAAGATTTTCAGCATGTCCATAGTGGAAGACCAAGATCATTGAGCCGCTCCATTACACACAATTGTAATAGTATTCTGACCTCTAAAAAATAATAAATCTTACATTATCCTGGTCAAGGTAGCAGTGGAGCTGGAGACGACCCCAGGAACACTAGGCGTGGGGTGGAAATACATCCTGGATGGGACGCCAGTCCATCACACTGCATCATGCACACACATACGCACACATTTGCATGTGTACACACTCCTTCATACTTTTTGTGTAATTTATAGTGAAAGAAGTAGCAGGTATCTAATTTTTACAGTACAGTTAAACTAAAAAACAAAATTTAAACAATAATAAAAATATTAATATGCATTATTAACAAATAATAAAAGTCAAATGTTTTTCATTTTTTAACAAAGCTTTGCTATAAGTTCTCATAAACTTTAATTCAGCATACACATGGTTTTACCCAACATTGTATATAATTTAAGATAGGATTTAAATACAGGACTAAATAGAATTGTAAATACATCATCACAAAGCAAATATAATTCAGGTGTAGCTTGAAGTGTGTAGCACACTATTCACAATCAAAAGCCTGTCTATTGTGCTGCTTTAAGTGCTGTAGTGTAGGCAGTATTGTAAATATCACCTTGAAAATGTAAATTGTAGTTCCTGAACCAGGAAACTGTCTGTATTAAGTTTTGCATGTTCTCCCCATTATGATGCCTCTCGATCCAGTGTGTATTACTACCACACTTTCAGGTTTTGGATTTGCCATGACGCTGACCCAAATAAAGCTGTTATTAAAGATGCATGAGTGAATCAATGTGTCTTTTGGTAGAATTTATAACTATTATTCTTTTACACAGGTTAATTACATACACATTATTAACAAGAATGCAGTCTGGCCATTATTCAGGTTATATGAAATACACCGAAGCATTTTCCATTCAACATGGAGTTGCTGGAGTTGGTCTTTTCTTTAAATATCTATATGAATAATGAAAAATCATAATGCATAATGAAAACTATTTTTTTAAATAAGAGAAAACTATATTTATAAATATGCTTAAATAAATATTTATTATGTTTTAATTATTGATAAATAATTATTCTGACCTAGTATAAATCTAAGCTTGAGACATACCATACTTATTATATTTGGTAAAGGGACAATAACTGATTTCAAAAATGTTATCTTTCAGTGAAACTTGGTTTCAATTCTTCGTTCAAATCATTTGTTAAAGAAAATCATTTAAGGGGCAAAATTTTTTGAAATGCATTATTAAAATTAGTTAATGTTTTAGAAGAGCATAGTCTCTAGTGTACAATGGTAAAAAAAAAAAAAAAAAAAAAAGCCCCAGGACCATGTAAAACGTTTCCCTTTAACCGTATGTTAAGAGTAGAACCTTTTAAAAACTTTTTTTTTTGTCAAAATAGCATTAGAATTTTATAATAGGTTGCTATAAACGACTGTTAATATGGTTGTGATTTATTTTCAAGCAGTGCATATTCATTTCATTTAGGGTGCATGATGGAAATATTTATAACCTATGATAGGTAAAAATGAATAAAACCCAAAGCATACACCAATCAGGCATAACATTATGACCACCTGACTAATATTGTGTTGGTCCCACTTTTGCTGCCAAGGGTTAGGGTTAGCCATCACAATTTGGTCCTTGTCAAACTCGCTCAAATCCTTACACTTGTCCATTTTTCCTGCTTCTAACACATCAACTTTGAGGACAGACTGTTCACTTGCTGCCTAATATATCCCACCCACTAACAGGTGCCATGATGAGGAGATAATCAGTGTTACTCACTTCACCTCTCAGTGCTCATGTTGTTATGCCTGGTGTATAATATAATATAATATAATATAATATAATATAATATAATATAATATAATATAATATAATATAATAAACATGCAATATTTTACATAGTTTATACCACATATTTTAGCTTCCTTGCTTTGTGAGGTAGTTAAAGTTTGCTTTAAGAGATCTTTTTTCTTTTTTCCTTGTTTTGAAATGATATTTTGCAATAAACCATTTAACAAACAATTAACAAACTTGTGGTTCAGTATATTAATTCAGAAAATAATCCTGAATCACTAATGGTACATAGAATATAAAAAGAGGGGGGGAAAGAAAGCACGCATTATGATATATTTAAGGCATAGGAAAGAACTCACTATAATACTTGAAAAAAATGCATTGCTTAATATTAATATTTCGATTAAATACTCTGTTTCTATCAGAAATTGTGCACATCTAGGTAGCACTTTCATGATTTATTGTTTATGGATACAGAATGTTGCTGCGAGCATGAAAAAGTTAATGTAGCTTCCAGAGACTTGTTTTGGTTTTAAATATAACAAATAAAATCTTTCTGATTAAATTTATGCTTGAAACAGTATTGACTCATAACAATAAAACAGATGATCCAGGCTTTCACTCCTATCATCAGAAGAAGAGCACATATCATTCATATCACAAAATTTACACAGTAGCACATGACAAGGGTGAACATTTCTATACAAAATTTCTATACACTTTTCAAGAGGCCGTTAGTGGCATGACGTCACTTGAACGATGCGCATGCGCAGTCTCCATTCGCACCAGCGCTGTTGCATTACCAGCGGTAAGCATCTACGATAAATACAGTATGGGAAATTTTATGATTATATTTGTTATGCTTATTATTTACTGTGACGTTATTTAATGTGCTCATTTGTGAAGAATTCTTGTCGAATGAATGTCCAGTAATAGTCCCGAGCTAACCAAGCATGCTAATCACTGGTCCTGAATTAAAGAGCAGCTTAACAAAGTGTCCCAGCGCGCGGCGTACTCCGAGCCCAGGGCTAACGTTAGCTCAGTGAGCTAGCTTGCTGCAGGCGATGCAGGGTTTGCCGACTTGACATTTCTAACACCGTGTGAGTAGATAAAGAAGTTTGCTTCGTGAAAAAACCCTTGTGTATAACCATGTTGTAGTTCATGTTTGCGAAATGTTTTGTCTTTAATTTAAAGCTGCTGTTGTTTTTGCAGAAACGCCTTAGCACATAGCCGGTATGTATATAGCTTATCTATATGCTATAGCGAGCTATCTAGCAGCGCATGTTAGCTTAGGAGCAGAGTAGCTAGCTAATGCTAGTATCATGGCCTGTATACATGGCTGTTGTTTATGGTGGAAATATACAGAATTAGTTCCCGACGCTGGGTTTTCCGCACCGCAGGCAACCTCCACTGCCGTTGATTTTGTGTCTTTAACCGAGCTGAGTATTTAAGTGATGATGTATAAATCCCCCCTTACAGCAGACATGTTTACATTTGTATCGAAGACAGCTGGGATAAGGCGCTAGCTCTGTGGCTAACAAGCTCGCTAGGCAGTTCGATATTGACACGAAGAGGAAATATCGCGATATTAATTTCAGTATGTTCAGACTAACTGGTGTACCAGTGGTGTCATAGTTAAATGTCAACTTATAATAATTTTCAAACCAAAACATTATAACAATGTTAAGATTTACCCTAACATGCTTATATATTTTGATTTAAGTCAGGATGGTCACACTAAGAAACACTGGTTATTGCATTCTTTTGCGATATTACTATTAAGACTAACATAAAAAATGCTGATGAACTAACATCAGATCTCAGCATGGTACCCCAAGGTAATCCCACATACACTATATTGGCAAACGTTTTGGGTCACCCCTCCAAAGCATTGAATTCAGGTGTTGTTTTTCAGGGTTTGTGCTTGGCCCCTTAGTTCCAGTTAAAGGAACTCTTAATGCTTCAGCATGCCAAGACATTTTGGACAATTTCATGCTCCCAACTTTGTTGGTACAGTTTGGGGATGACCCCTTCCTGTTCCAACATGACTGCACACCAGTGCACAAATCAAGGTCCATAAAGACATGAATCAGTGAGTGTGGTGTGGAGGAACTTCACAGAATCCTGACCTCAACCTTATAGAACATCTTTGGGATGAATTAGAGCAGAGACTGCAAGCCAGGCTTTCTCGTTTAACATCAGTGCCTGACCTCACAAATGCACTTCTAGAAGAATGGTCAAAGATTCCTATAAACACACTCCTTACCCTTGTGGAAAGCCTTCCCAGAAGATTTGAAGCTGTTATAGCTGCATAGGGCAGGCCAACTCTATATTACATTCATGTGCATGTAAAGGCAGACGTCCCAGTTTTGGAATGACTCACAGTCTCTGCTCTAATTCACCCCAAAGGTGTTCTATCAGGTTGAGGTCAGGACTCTGTGCAGGCCAGTCAAGTTCCTCCACACCAAACTCGCTCAACCATGTCTTTATAGACAGATTGCTTTGTGCACTGATGTGCAGTCATGTTGGAACAGGAAGGGGTCATCCCCAAACTGTTCCCACAAAGTTGGGAGCTTGAAATTGTCCAAAATGTCTTGGTATGCTGAAGCATTAAGAGTTCCTTTCACTGTAACTAAGGGGCCAAGCCCAACCCCTGAATTCAATGATTTGGAGGGGTGTCCCAAAACTTTTGGCAATAGTGTAATGTTTGCCTAAATCTAAACACTATTTCACTAAAAATATGTTTTGTGAGTCAAAATATTATTTTGCACCTTTAAATAATAAGATTGATATTTTGGGGGCATTGGTGGCTCAGTGGTAGGTTTCTCGCCGATCATGTGGAAGGCCCGGGTTCGATTCCCAGCCAATGCCTCAACCCCAGCCACTGGATGCAGTGCCGGTCCCAAGCCCGGAAAAATGGGAGGGTTTCGTCAGGAAGGGCATCCGGTGTAAAACGTTTGCCAAGTTGTTGTGTGGACCAGTTGGTCCGCTGTGGCGACCCCGAACAGGGAGCAGCCGAAAGCAACTCTATATGTAAATAGTTAGATTGCATTTACAAAATAAATGTACACTGAGATTGTCTGTGTCATTGCTTATGGCTAAGGCAGTTCCTGGCTGTAAAAAAAAAATTGAGAACTCCTGGTTTAAAGTATAGTTGGTTTAAGTGACATCACCTTTCCACAGGACGTCATTTGCTTCTGGTGCATCAATATCGTAAGCCGTCCTCCATGGCTCAGTTCGGGGGACAGAAGAACCCTCCATGGGCGGCCCAGTTTGCGGCAACTGCAGTGTCTCAGCCTGGACATTCTGCACAGTCCATTGACTTGAACAGTTTACACTGTGAGTAATACAATAAGCGACACACATGATTTGTTTTTTTTGTTGTTTTTTTTTATTAGTCCTGGTAATCTCCTTACATCCTCAGCAACCAGTTGTAAAGATTTAGTGTTTTCTGCCCTTGTTTGTTCAGTGTTCACTGCAATGTGCTTTGTTGCTCAATTCAATTCGATTTATTTGGATAGCGCCTTTTTTACAATGGACATTGTCTCAAAGCAGCTTTACAAAAGTAGAGAAACAGAAAGGAGAAAAAAAAAGAATTATTAAATTAAATTATTAAACTATTTTATCCCTATTTATCCCTAATGAGCAAGCCTGCAGTTACAGTGGCAAGTAAAACTCCCTGTGATGATATGAGGAAGAAATCTTGAGAAGGAACCAGACTCAGAAGGGAACCATCCTCAACCTCATCCTGACACTGGACAGTAAATAATGTAAATGTATATAGTGTCCTATCTACAACAGCAACCAAGGGCCCATGAGGAACTGTTAGGCCAATGTAGTTTCTGAGTTTGTTATAGACACTAATTCCTTGCTGTCAGAAGCGGACAGATCGGTGATTGGTTGTTCTGAATTCTGTTCTCCCGAATTGTGTGAAGAGTTTGGTGTTGGAAAATTGCATATAACTTCTTCTGTCCTGTTTGTCCTGCTACAGCTTTAGGTGTTCAGCAGCCGTCTCTTTTAGGTGCTTCCCCCTCTATGTACTCCCAGCAGTCTGCCTTGGCTGCAGCGTCCCTCAACACGCAGTCTGCTGCCAATTACCAGATTTCCCAGCAGACTGCGGCTCTCCAACAGCAGGCAGCCGCAGCTGCCGCAGCTGCACTACAGCAGGTGAGTTGGTGTAATGCTGCACAAAACTCTGCTGTGTTCATGTGTTAAAAGTGCTGGAATTCTGGCAGGAATGCACTTACTCAGATAGCACACTTCACATTCCAACATTACAGCATTTGCTTGCCAAGGATCATAAAGTTCTAATGTTGTTTTAAAGAGTTCATGCTGGTGGTCTGAATGTTGACGCTGTACTGAAATGAGTGTTTTCTAGCTCAGCTTGACATAGCTGTAACTCAGCTCACAGCTGCAGTGAATAAATGCAAAACTCTGCTGTGTGTTTTAATTTCAGTCTCAGATTAATTCAGCCCTGCAGCAGTACCAGCAGCAGCAGCAGCCACCTCAAGCTCCCCCGCCTCAACCACCTCCTCAACAGACACTCTACAATGTCCCACATCAGGTACTTATGTTCATCCATTTTTTTAGCAGGTGTTTTGTGCTTTTTGCACAAAAAAACGTGATCAGCCTTTTATACTCTCATGACATGAAAGCAGTCTCATGGCATGTAGAGTAATCTACAATCAGTGGAATATGCATTTTCTCACATGAAAGTAATATTGTTCTTACAGCAAAATACATATAAAATGTAACGTGCATTGCTAAATTAAATAGCTCTGTGATTCTTTGCATTTTAGCATCTCAAAATAATCTCTCATTACTACATTGTTTGTTAAATTCACATCTAAATGTAGCACTCTTTAATTTAAGGGTGCAGATGACATGAGATTCATGACGTGTCAAGTAATTAATTGAATGAACCAGTGGCACAAACAGATGGCTTATCAGCTGTTCACAGTTAGGGCGAGAGAAAAATCCAAATAGCTTTTCTGATAACTGCTCTTGATGCACTGTGGAGGTTGGTCTAATGATAAAAGACAGACAGTCAGAAATTCTTACATTTTATTTAATGTTATGTATAGGACCACATGGAAACGTGACGCTTACCTTGAGTTTAAAAGGATTAGACTTTTTTTTTTTTTTTTAATAAATACTTGGATCTTTTTGGCATTTAGGAAGGAAATGATATTTGTGCCATCTGTAATGTGAATGCTAACCCTGTTTCCCTTCATAGTAGTGGAAATATAAACAGACTATTCCTGATAATAAATGAGTCAGCCCAAAAAAGGCAAATACATTTGCCTGCCAGGATTTACAAGCAAATTAGCTCTCAACTTGGCTTTTAAACAAGCTTCGTAATATAGCTACAGTGGACACTTTGTGATCTGTTAGAAGATTTTAGATTTTGCACAGGATCTCTTGTTGCAGTTGTATGAATGACATGTAGTGCTTTTAACACTGACTTTTAACATGGTCAATACTTTTCAAAGCTTGGGCTGCCGATGGATTTTTGTTGATTTTATTAAAATTTGGCTCATTCAAATCTGGATGTGATGCCCTGCTAGACATTTTATTAAAGTATACTTAATATATGAAAAGAAAACAACAACATTGTATTTATATGGTTTTGCTCATCATTGATTATTAAAAAAAACATCATTATAAGTGAGTTCAGGAACTTCTTAATGATGACAGCTTGTGCAGTAAACATGTTGGATGAGTCTTGGCAAGTCTCAGGGTTGATTTCTCTCCTCATAGCTAGTTGGCAGCATGCAGCTTGTTGATTGATTTTGGTTTTTATTCAGTTGAAAATTGTTGCTGCATTCTAACAGCATGTATGGACAAACCCTAGGCTGACTTGTTTCAAGCTTTATAAATAGTTTTTCTCTTGTTGCTTTGTAATTGTTCTGTAATTACTGCTGTTTTCATTATTCCTCTCTTTTTTTGTTGTTAATAGCTTCCACAGCCTCAGCCTGCTCTGCTTTCACAGGTAAACTTGATTATATGTTGCTCCATTAAGCTAATGCATTCAACACAATGTAATTATTTAAACTTGCCATACTACAGTTTAGGCCAGTTTCATACATTTATTACGGCAGTTAGGGCTTTGCTCACATCAGATGGCATTTAACATTAATGACATCAGCAGTATATAACAAACAATACGTTTTAAGAATGTAACTTTTTGCTTAGAATAAGAAAGGAAGCTGGGCAGAAGACAAGTTTACCTGTTTAACGGGATTGTATAAATCAGTTTAGCTTAGGTCTTTGTAAACTTTTGGCCTCATTTTAAATATAATGTCGTTGTATATTAATATATGAAGTGTTGTCATTCCAGCCACATTTTATGTATGTGCTTTTATGCTGAACATTGTGAGGCAGCATCATTATGAAATGCTATCTATGGCATGTGGCCTACCTTTTTAATGAACCAAAAACCTAATATGGGGCATGTCGGTGTAAATGTATGATATATGTGTGGTTTTCTGGCATTTAAGGAATCTGGTTTGTTTTCCTCAGCCCCCTGTTGCTTTGCCGACCAGCATGAGTTTGTCGAACCCACAGCAGACGGCACAGATCACAGTATCGTACCCGACCCCTCGGTCCAGCCATCAGCAGCAGACTCAGCCACAAAAACAGCGTGTATTCACTGGGGTTGTCAACAAGCTGCATGATACATTTGGGTTTGTGGATGAAGATGTCTTCTTCCAGCTTAGGTACGAAGTAATAATGTCACTGTGTTTTGGATGGCTTTTAAATAAGGGATTTTTTAAAAATGCTGATTATGAACCCATGTTTCTGTTGTGTTTCTAGTGCCGTGAAGGGAAAAACACCCCAAGTGGGTGACCGTGTTTTGGTGGAGGCCGTCTATAATCCCAACATGCCCTTCAAATGGAATGCTCAGCGCATACAGACTTTACCTCAGTTACCCAACCAAACGGTGAGCAAAAACATTTGCCAAACTGATCCTCCACCAAAAATTTAAATAACCAAGATAACTGGTTCTTTATGGCTTTCTATAGATGTCATTGCGGTGATGTTGATTACTGTGCTTTTAATCTCCATATTGCACCAGGCGGCCCAGCAATTACCTCAGGTTTCCTCACAGCTGTCCAGCTTTTACTCTGACGCAGGAGTACAGCGCTACACTGACATACACACAGCGGTGGATTCAAGACCAAATGTAACCTATGTCTTTTGAAGTGTTCCCTCTTATCATCGTTTTCTAATAGTGCATTCATGTCATGTTGTGAGTTTTCAGCTTGTAAAAGAAATTAATATAATTTGTATAGTTCACAAACTCAGTCTTGACTAGTTGCAGTCAAACAGTCATACAAGACTTGCATGGGGAAAGGTAGTTTAGAGTACAAATGTCTGGATTTTAAATGCTGGATAAGATTTGGGAATGTTACCTTCTCTGGTAGAAAATATTATATCTATTATAAATATTATAGCTATTTACGAAAGAACATTTTGTAATGTGCTCTTCTTCACCATGCAGATTAATATGACTGCTGCTTAAAGCAAGTAAAACACATTCAATAAAAATTCAGTTCTTGTTTGTTGTACCAGGTCAAAGAACAAAACCTTATCCTATAACAAGAGGATTGATGGTGGATCCTGGGATAGGATCCACTGAGACCCTGACCAGGTTAAAGCGATGACTGAAGATCAATAAACTGTTTTTGCTAAGTGCTTGCTAGCATAGCATATCAAGAAAGCTTGCTAGCTACTGAATGCATTTATTTTGGTGTTGTGTGCATTGCCTGAGATGAAGAACTCTAAGAACAGTTCCATTGTTTAATTACCACAATACTTCCATGGCATGAATGAACTGAATATACTGCTTCTTTTTTCGATTGCACAGGAGCTAGTCACAGTTCTAAGATGAGCTGTGGCTAAATTGTTACTACTTCTGCTCTGGTTTACAGCTTTGTTTGTTTGTTTTTATAATCTGTTTGCTCACTACTTGTAGTCTGTCTTGTAGTCTTGTAGCTAAACAGTCTTCGGAAATTAGGGCTTGGTGGAATATTTTAAATTTTTGAAACGGTTGACGCACCCCCCAGATTTTCTCCGCGTTAGTTTAATAGAAATAAAGTGCATGATAAATCAAGCATAGTCAAGATAATGTCTGTATTCTGTTGTGTAACTAACCAAGTACTTTATAATGTAACATTGAGGATGTCTCTGCACTTCTGCACACTTCTGCAGTTTCACATGATCTCTTGCAATCCCAGGAGACAGTATTAATAATTTGCTAGGAATTTTAAGGTGTATTTTACCTATGGGCCTGAATTATTTTTACATGACAGTCTTGGATTTCTGTTTTTAAACAATGGCCAAGGGTGATAAATAATTGATTTGGTATTTGAACTACTTTCTTACAAATTCTTTCCTAGTCTCCTTTTCTTGGGGTTCTTTGTTTCTTCTTGTCACTGGGTTCAATGTGTTTTAACTAACCTTTCCCTCAGGTCATAATCTTCATAATGGGTCACTCAGATTCATGTGATGGAAGTGAAACATTTTCTCTGTGGTAAATTGCAAAATAAAACAAAACGAAAAAAAAAACCACGATTCCAAGCACCTATATGTACATGGCAAGCACCACTGCCAACAGGCTGCTGTATTCCTCTGCCTTATTTTATACTGACTCTTGTGTACTATATGTTTCAGAGCCAACCTCCTGCTCCCAACATGATGAAGCCAGGCCCTTCCATGATTCAGTCTCTACCTCCACCTAACCCCGTTCAGTGTGCCGGCACAGGGTCCCCCTCCCTCCCTGCTCCAGGCTCAGCTTTCAGCAGCCTCTCTTGCTCCATTGCTCCAGAATCCTCCCCAACCTCTTCTTCCTCAGCCACCGCCAAAAGGTAGGGTAACATAAGCCAGTGTCCTAACAGGTTCTGAGCTCAGGCAAAATGAGAGATGGTATTACTACTCTATGCTCTGTTTTAGCTGTTGCTTCCATCTGACTTGTAGATTCAGTCTTTTCAGGGGGGTTGCTTCAACCTCCAGTGCGGATGATGCCCCAGCCTCAGCCTGTGAGACGCATGGACCCCTCTCCTCGCTTTCCGAGCCGCAGCGATCGACCAGAACTCATTCTGAGGAAAGAAGACCGAAGGTGACTTTATTTTTGTTTGTTTATTAATTGCACTTTCTGTAGGCCATTCTTATTGAACATTACAAAAGTAATATGCATGCATGCAGTTTTCTTTAAAATATCTGTAAAGATGTGTTTTCCACATTATTGCAGCTTATACAGGTTGTATTTGGTGAGACGTATAGCGAGTAAGAGCATTAGGATTACACTTGTCTAGAGGTCTTAGATCACTCGTTGAAGCTGTATTGTATATTTTTAGGTTTGCACACCATATAGACTGCCCTTAACAGTTCAGACCATAAAATTGTAGAAGGATGCAAATCCAGAAAAAAAATTTTTGTCTTTCTGTGCACTATTTCTGTGTAAATCTGGAAGTTTATTTATGGTCATTTTGTTTTCTTTTTAAATATGAACCTTATGAAAATATTCACCTCCTGCCAAAAGCCACCACATTTGCTTTTGGGGAAATCTGTGCAAAAGCTATTTTTTTAGTTAAACAAAACAGCCTTGAAAGTATGTGCATGTATAGATGTGTGCAGCCTTGTGTGCTCAAGGTACACACATGAAGTTGTCAATTGTGGCAGTAGAGTTTCTAGACTCAATTAAAAGACATATTTTTATGTTTTAAGTTTGTTCCTGATCTTGATTTACAGTCCGTGTGGAGTTTGTGTATGTAATTAAATAATTATTTGCATGCAGTCGAGAGAGAGACAGAGAGCGGAGGCGATCCAGAGAGCGCTCCCCAGTACGCAAGCGCTCAAGGGACCGTTCACCTCGAAGAGATCGTTCTCCTAGACGTCCACGCAGAGTTGTGCCACGATATACCGTGCAGTTTTCCAAGTTCTCCTTGGATGGGTAAGACTTATTTGCCTATTGTTTACTAAACGGCAAATTAACATAAAATACATATGTGTATTAAAATTATAAGTGTTCACTCCACAGATATAATTGTGACATCATGGAGCTTCGACGAAGGTATCAGAGTCTTTACATCCCAAGTGACTTCTTTGATGCTGTATTCACCTGGGTGGATGCCTTCCCCTTATCACGACCATTTACCTTTGGGAACTACTGTAACTTCCATATCATGCATAAAGAAGTGGACTCTTTAGTGAAGAACACAGCTGTACTGGACCCTGCTGATGCCAATCATACTTACAGTGCTAAGGTGTGAGGACGCATTCACAGTTTTCTCATTTTTTTTTGCCATTTGTCTGGCATGTAAGTTTTTTGTGTATTCTTGTATGTGAATGCTACCTAAAAATGGATTGTGGTTCTGGTTTAGGTGATGCTGCTTGCAAACCCAAGTCTTGATGAACTATATCACAAATCTTGTGCCTTGGCTGATGATCCACAAGAGCTGAGGGACTCTTTCCAGCACCCAGCCCGTCTCATTAAGGTAAAGCCAGACTATAGTTGTCACACACTTCTGGGTGTCAGTACTGTAGTAGCTGACAGGACTTAACTGTTTCATCAGACATTTATGTACTGTTTCATTAAGGCTGTTCAGCCAGTTATTCAATATCCAACGGATTGCTTATTATTTTTTTCTGCCTGTCTGTCTAAAAGCTGAATGTCAAGTGTCTATCCTGTTTTTCATACAATGAAGCTGGGTGTCAGTACCTTTTAGTCAGAACTGGGTTTAACTGATGCCTTTGTCTAGTTTGAGTGCAGAATGCTTTAATACCTCTTTAGCTCTCTATTGGGTAAAGCATATTATTTTGAAAAAGATTTTTTTATTTTGTTAACTTGTTTCTTCTCAGTTCTTGGTTGGGATGAGGGGCAAAGATGAGGCCATGGCGATTGGTGGCCACTGGTCTCCATCCCTGGATGGAGCCGACCCAGAGAACGATCCCTCAGTCCTTATAAAAACAGCAATACGTTGTTGTAAGGCTCTGACAGGCATTGATCTGAGTTTGTGTACCCAGTGGTAAGTACAGCTCTTTTCCAAAATTGTTCTAATTTGTCTCATTTTTTCCGTGTGTGCATTTGTCAGTACTAGTCCTGAGCAATGCTAAAAATGGCAACTAAAAACATCAGCAGTCTGTGACTCACTGCATGGTTTTGACAAAGCTCTGACATGTCAGGGGCTTATTTGTTTACTTAACTGTAATTTATTTTTTGCTCTTTTTATCTTTACTTTGCAATGTCCTTTTTGCTAATGTGTGTAATCGTCATGCCTCTATGTGGTTGAATGCACTTAATCTGTTGCTAGAAAAGCAGAGCCAGAAGAGGAGTCGCCACCATTACATTCTGTTTTATGACATTTGACATGTTAAATATCTTATATATTTAACTTGCTTTCACTGTGTCTTTGAATTTGTCTTCCTCTCACAACTTTGTGGTTTATAAGCTATCCCTCACAAGCATCCAGTTCAGACTCTCAGTTTCAAAGGGGAGGGGTCTGGCAGGAGGGCAGGCGAAAAATGTCAGATTTGTTGTCCGTTTTCGTTTATTCTGTCTGTCAATTTTCCCAATACATGGCTGCTGTTCATCGTGAGATCCTACTGTGGAGAGCTGCAGACTTATTTTCATGTCCTATTCTGGGGTCATTTACCACAAAGTGGGGCAGTGGGATTGGAGCTGTGTGTGTGTGTGGAAGTGTATTGGGATTAGGCCTTGTGATGTCTGACAGAATGTTTCTTTCCAATGCACTTCTTCCTTTGCGACAGGTATCGTTTTGCAGAGATTCGCTATCACCGCCCTGAGGAGACTCACAAAGGGCGGACAGTTCCCGCACATGTGGAGACAGTGGTTTTATTTCTCCCGGATGTTTGGCATTGTCTTCCTACCCGCTCAGAGTGGGAAGGACTGTCCCGCGGACTCAAGGAGCAGCTGGCAGAGAAACTCTTGGCTGAACGGAAGGAGGCTGATGGAGAACAGGCACTGAATGCTAATCCTTCTCTTCTCATTTCCGCTTCTCACAGGCACAGGAATAGACAGACAAACACTCAAATACACAAAAACAAGCACAGGCATCATACAAAAGTCCCCCCCCCTTTTTTTTTTATTTTTTTTTTTTACTGTCCCTGTGTGTCCATCCTTTTTCCTCAACCCCATCCCCTCCTGCTTCCTCTACTTGCTCTCCCAGCATTGCCCTTGCCACCCACCCCCCCCCCACCCCACCCAGCCTGCAGTCACACACAGCGGAACAGATTAGGACATACTTTAATGAGACTGCTTCCACTGGTAAAACAGATTCTAGCTCTGCCTGATCATACTTTTAATGAGAAACATCGCAGATTTTTGTGTAGGGTAAATATAAATAATACTTAAATTCCACAACCTTATTTGTATTTGCACATAGATCAATTTGGAAATTGCTGACATTATGAAATGGCATGCTGGAATCTGGAGAGCCAGTTGTTGTAAAATGTGTGTTTTAGAATGTTTTCTGTTCTAATTAATTTTATATTTCAAATCAACGTCTGATGAATTCTGAAAATTCCTTAGCTTTTATTTCTTGTCTGTCCTTATTTTGATTTTGATTTTGATTTTGCTATGTTCTCTGATTGGACTGTACCTAGACTTGTGGATTTCTCCAGGGAGGTTGCTTGATCCAAGGACAGTCCTCTATGACTAAATGTTAAAAATGAGAGAAAAGACATAAAAAGTATAAGTTGCAAATTATAGTTATAGGGAATCCTTACACAAACTGAGTTGGAGACCATCTGAGTGCATCTGTCACATTTCTTGGACCCACTGTCATTGATTATCTTTTTGTATTCCACAGAACTGGCATTGATTGGCCGATGGGTGGGGTTTGGATCGGTTCTAAAAAGCTAGAGAGCTCCCATGTATACTAGAAGTTGACACGTTTGGTTTGGTTTTTTTTTTTGTTTTTGTTTGGTTGGTTGTTTTTTGTTTTCACAATCGAGACCTCAGTTGGAGGAGAAAATGAGAGGCTGTTTTGACCTTGCTTCTTGCACGGATAAACTTTTTTTATTTCAAAAATGCAAACCAATTCAGATTTACTGGTTAACTTTTTGTTCCTCTGTTTTTCTCTGGTCTAGGAAGAAGAGGACAAAGATGAAGACGATTCAAAAGAGGTTACTACGCCCACTCACTGGTCTAAACTCGATCCGAAGTCTATGAAGGTAAACTGTTGGATAATCATTTTGGCCTTATTCCCTACTGAGCAGCTGCTTCATCTGTATGCATGTACTTGTAATTAGGTGAACGATCTGCGTAAGGAACTGGAAAATCGTTCTCTGAGCTCTAAAGGACTGAAGTCCCAGTTGATAGCACGGCTCACAAAGCAACTGAAGGTGGAGGAGCAAGTGGAGGAATCTAAAGAGCCGGAGAAGGCTGAGCCAGCCAGTGTGGAGGAAGAGGAGCCCTGCAGAACGGAGGAAGATCGTGAGGTGAGCGATCACTTAAACTGATTTTCACTCATATGTGGACTTGCCTGTCAAATGAATCTGTGTGTGTTTGAGGTTAGTAAGATGAATTTTATGTGAATTTCAGGAAGAGGAACGTAAGCGACAAGAGGAGTTGGAGCGTCAGCGTAGAGAAAGGCGTTACGTTCTCCCAGATGAACCTACAATCATTGTTCACCCAAACTGGGCAGCCAAGAACGGCAAATTTGACTGCAGCATCATGTCTCTGAGTGTGTTGTTGGACTACAGGCTGGAGGATAATAAAGAGCACTCCTTTGAGGTAAGGACAGCTACTCCACTTTTTAACAGCTTCATCATCATTTCTTATATATTGCACATTTAAATAGATAGCTAGATTTAGAAGATGCTAGCAAGAGCAGTTCATTGTGATGTAACATCTCACTGTGTGCATATTTAGTAAAATGTAGCTAGTCATATTCACTGTTATCTTACTGATAAATTTTTTTGTGCTTCTGTGCAGGTCTCATTGTTTGCTGAACTTTTCAATGAAATGCTTCAACGAGATTTTGGCTACAGGATCTACAGAGCTCTTATTGCCCTCCCAAATAAGGATGAGAAAAAAGAAAAGAAAGATAAGTCAAGGAAAGATGCAGATAGGAAAGAGGTTGACAGGAGGGACATAAAGAAGGAAAAAGAGGACGAGAATGTAGAGCCACTCTCAAAAAGATCAAGAGAGGATGAAGATAAAAGGAGGGTGAGTGAATGTTAAATGCTTCCCTGTGTCCTCACACGCACTTCAGCTCAAAATCAGTAATAAAACGAGTGCATGCAAATTTGAGTTCATTGTTGATGTGTAGTCGATGTGCAGTCAGACTGTGTGTATAGATTTGAGCATAAAGTTTTAACACTCAAAAAAAAAACCAGCTTGATTGACAGTTAGTCAATGGCATCAAAAAGTAAATCAGAATGCTCAGACGTATTTCATTCTCAGCTCATGTATTTGTCATTATTAATACATTATGAAAATGTATTTGTGTACAAGAGGTATCATGCAGTGCTGACCAGCAAAACTAAAACAGGCCAAACATGTAGATTAGTAGTGTACTTTCATCACCATATAAAAATGATCTAAATGGTGCTTTATTTAAATTTGTCTTCAGTTCAAATCTGACCTAGACATGTTCTAAAATAAGTAAAAACCTTGCTGTAAATAAAGTTCAGATAACTGCCTTCTGGTGAGGTTATGTGATTATATTTTCTGATCAATAAATACTGCAACCAAATAGTTCTCCAGTAAGAACATGGGCCCTGTCAATTTCATGACTAAATTGGAAACACCCTTTCCATATGTTTAATAGGATGAAGACAAGGAGAGGACGTTGAAGAAAGAAGAATCCAAAGATGATGACGATAATGAAGATGAAAGCAGCAATAACAACGCTGATGAGTATGATCCGATGGAGGCTGAGGACCCTGATGAATATGATGATGAAGGTATAACTTGTATATTTTACAAGAAATGAGTTTCTTTAATATTGTACATATGAATTAGCTAAATGTCAGTCATAATTCGCAGATAAAGATGACGACGATTCCAACGGGAGGGATAGGAGGGATGACCGCCGCGATGACAGAAAATCAAGGGATAGATCATCTAAAGATAAAGTGAGCTCTTTGTCGTTTATGTAATTCTTCATGAACATTTGGTTTATGCACCTCCAACTCTGTGATTAAATGCCTCTTCTGTCTGTAGGATGACAAAAAGAAGCAGATGGTCACATATGACAAAGATCTCCTGATGGCTTTTGTGTACTTTGACCAAAGCCACTGTGGCTACTTAATGGAGAAAGATCTGGAGGAAATTATGTACACATTGGGTTTGCATCTCTCGAGAGCTCAGGTATTATAGATTTAAAGAAATTGTTTTAAAGCATTACTTTTTACATCGCTTTATAAATTTATATTTGATAACTAATAGAATAGATGTCATTGTTTGTATTACCTATATACAGTGGTGTGAAAAAGTGTTGGCCCCCTTCCTGATTTCTTATTGTTTTGCATGTTTGTTACACTTTAATGTTTCAGATAATCAAACACATTTAAATATTAGTCAAAGATAACACAAGTAAACACATCATGCAGTTTTTAAATGAAGGTTTTTATTATTAAGGGAAAACAAAATCCAAAACTACATGGCCCTGTGTGAAAGTGTTAGCCACACCCAGGCCTGATTACTGCCACACCTGTTCGCAATCAAGAACTCACTTAAATAGGACCTGCCTGACAAAGTGAAGTAGACCAAAAGATCCTTAAAAGACATCATGCCGAGATCCAAAGAAATTCAAAAACAAATGAGAAAGAGAGTAATTGAGATCGATCAGTCTGGAAAAGGTTATAAAGCCATTTCTAAAGCTTTGGGACTGCCGCGAACCACAGTGAGAGCCGTTATCTACAAATGGCGAAAACATGGAACAGTGGAGAACCTTCCCAGGAGTGGCCGGCCGACCAAAATTACCCCAAGAGCGCAGCGACAACTCATCCAGGAGGTCACAAAAGACCCTACAACAACATCCAAAGAACTGCAGGCCTCACTTGCCTCAGTTAAGGTGAGTGTTCATGACTCCACCATAAGAAAGAGACTGGGCAAAAATGGTTTGCATGGCAGAGTTCCAAGACGAAAACCGCTGCTGAGCAAAAAGAACATAAAGGCTCGTCTCAGTTTTGCCAGAAAACATCTTGATGATCCCCAAGACTTTTGGGATAAATACTCTGTGGACTGACGAAACAAAAATTGAACTTTTTGGAAGGTTTGTGTCCCATTACGTCTGGCGTAAAAGTAACACCGCATTTCAGAAAAAGACCATCATACCAACAGTAAAATATGGTGGTGGTAGTGTGATGGTCTGGGGCTGTGATAACTGGAACCATGAATTCTGCTGTCTACCAAAAAATCCTGAAGGAGAATGTCCGGCCATCTGTTTGTGACCTCAAGCTGACGCGAACTTGGGTTCTGCAGCAGGACAATGATCCAAAACACACCAGCACGTCCACCTCTGAATGGCTGAAGAAAAACAAAATGAAGTCTTTGGAGTGGCCTAGTCAAAGTCCTGACCTCAATCCGATTGAGATGCTGTGGCATGACCTTAAAAGGTGGTTCATGCTCGAAACCCTCCAATGTGGCTGAATTACAACAATTCTGCAAAGATGAGTGGGCCAAAATTCCTCCACAGCGCTGTAACAGACTCATTGCAAGTTATCGAAAACAGTTGTTGCTGCTAAGGGTGGCCCAACCAGTTATTAGGCTTAGGGGGCAAACACTTTTTCACACAGGGCCATGTAGTTTTGGATTTTGTTTTCCCTTAATAATAAAAACCTTCATTTAAAAACTGCATGATGTGTTTACTTGTGTTATCTTTGACTAATATTTAAATGTGTTTGATTATCTGAAACATTAAAGTGTGACAAACATGCAAAAAAATAAGAAATCAGGAAGGGGGCCAACACTTTTTCACACCACTGTATAAGGAGTGTTTGATTATGTGGTAGTTCTAACAAGCTGAGAATTTTTTTGTAGGTAAAGAAACTGTTGAGCAAACCGTTAGTGAAAGAGTGCTGTTACTACAGAAAGCTAACGGACCGAGCCAGAGATGAACCCAGCCCAGTCATGACTGCTGACTCTCAACTTGGAAACTCCTTGGGTAAGTAGCAATACAACTTGGACAGTAAAACAGCATTACTGAAATATTATCCATTTAAAAGTTATCGTTGGTGATTAACAGTGTTTTGCTGATTATGGCTTGCAGGTAATAGACCTCTGCTGCCCAGTCAAAAGACAAAACGTGAGACAGAGGACAGTGACTCAGGCAGCCTTATCGTTTATAATGGAGCTATGGTAGATGTGGGCAGCATGCTACAGAAACTGGACAAGAGTGAGAAAGGCAGAGAAGAGATTGAACAGAAACTCATCCTGCAGGACACTAAAATGGGTAAAGTACACAGTCTCTGTGACGTTAGAATATCACGAGAAAGGGGTGTTGAAATGTATGTTACAATTCATTCGCATTAGGTCAAGGTTAAATGTTTGAATTAGTTTTCATTAATGGCTTCCTTCCTGTTTGAAGTATACTGTTAATGTATTTGTGGCCTACAAGTTAGACTAGACTTGTTGGTGGCAGATGCATCCCCACTGATTCTGTTGGCAGCAACTTGTTTACAAATATAGGGCATAATAATGTATTTAGTAGTATTATATAAATATGAGAAACATTTAAGGTGGTTCAGTTTATGATCATGTATTCATGTGTTTATGCCAAAGCTTTGAAAGGATTTTTTCCCCCACCCTTTTTACGCATGGGGAGCATTGTAGCTTGTTTAAGCTTAATTTCTTTGACTAGCATTATTGGTTAATATTATACAAGTTTAATTGCATTTTTATTGGTATGGTCAGTTCCCTGCTGTTTTGTTATTGTTGTTGGTTGCCCTTTGCCAAATGACTAAGGTTTATTTTATTTAAATAATCTAATATAAATATAGTTGTATAGTATAATTATTATAGTAATTGGCCTTGCATTCATTCATTCAATCTTTTACTTACTTGCACTATAGGGCCAAAAGTATGTGTACCATCACAGCCATATGTGCTTGTTGAATTTCCCATTCCAAAACCATTGGCAAAACCTTGGGTCCACTCTTTGTTGCTGTTACAGCCTCTACTTTTATAGAAAATCTTATGTATGTGGGGATTTGCTCATTCAGCTCATGTCTGTTGAGGCGTGCCTGTATTCCAGTTTATACCAACGTTTTTTTCCAGCGGATTTGAATTGTATGCTTATAAATTTATGGCCAGTGTGTAGAAGGCCCACATACGATGATTAGGTGTCCACAAAGTGAAGCCCATATCGTGTACTTAATTTCTGTATTAATTACATTTTATCAGCCAAAACCAAAATAAATGTTGCTGTGTGTAGCTGTCATGTTAAGTATTGTCTTTGAAGCAGTGCTTTGTATTGCAGAGGAAGACGCCAAACACATATCAGAAATGGAGTCAACTAACCGCAGTCTGATGAGAGAACTGGAGCAGGTGAAATCCAGCCTGAGAGAGACAGAAAAGAACCTCAGAGCATGTGAACAGCAGAAGAGCAGCTACCGGGAGCAGCTTCGGAGAACTCTGCTAAGCCTCAGCACAGTAATGAAGGACTTGCAGAGCATCGTACCTAATGTATGTACAAACTGAAACTCGGGCTCATAATTGTGATTTGTTTTTGGGTTTTTTTAAAATGTCCTCTGTGATTTTCAGTGTATATAAATGTTTTATCTGTCTAACATAGGATGAACATCCTGAAGATGGTGACCAGAAAACTCGGACTAATGGCTCAGATGATTGAACTACCTTTGTGTGTGTGTCTGTGACCTGTTAACATGTTTAAACCTGTAAATACGTACTAAGCTCAATTAATTGCAAGTTGTTGGGTTTTTTGTACAAATTTTAAAGACAGAGGAGGTCATGCTAATTTAGTTTTCTCCTCATCAGTTTTTTTTTTCTGACTTAATACATAATTTATGTTTAATTTCATTCAGTAAAAGGCTTAAGTTCATTTGTGATATTTAATTCTTGTTCTAATATGAGTGTCATTGATTTTCAGAATTCTAGTAAAACTTTTTTCCCCAGTTGCCAGTAATCTTCTGTCCATGTTCAATCAATATGCTTGGAGGTATGACTGATTTATCTAAATTGAATTAGCAATAATGATGATATTTATGTGTACAAAGTATGTAGAACAGGAGACAAGGGTTAATTCCCATTAGAACCTGGGTAGGGTTGTGTATTGGATGCCGAGCCAGGCTCAGGGTAGTTATGTTTTTGTTTTACTGATGCCACAGATCACTTCTTTTGTGTAATATCTTTGCCAACACGTTGCTAATTTGCTGCTATCTTGTATGTTGGTACGATCTATGCTGATGCATGCATACTTGCTTAATCCTGACACTTCAGAGTCTTCTGTGATCTTTTGGTATTCTACGAAGATGACTCTGCGTGCATGGGTTTTTTTGGGGGGTCATTTAAAAGCTTAATTTTGGCACAAAAGCTCAGCTGTGTTTTTGATATAGTGGTTATCGTACAATGCTCTGCATAGTCTAGTACTCTGCAGAATATTCCAGAATTGTAGTTTGTGTGAATGTGAAAAATGTTTTCCCATATTATTTTTTTCTTTTCAGTCATCTTCTGTTGAAAACGGGTGGGTCATAGGGAATGGAAAAGAGCCAAACTTGGTAACAATGAGCCCAAAGCAACCAAGTGCATATTATTTTTCTAATTCAGATGTACTATTATGGTTGTTCTGTGTACAAATAAAATGGTTCATTTTAACATTTAATTTTGAATTTTTGTTTTTTAGTCCTTGTTAATGCTGGCTAAATGATTAGACGTTTCAGAAACTGCCAGCCATGTCCTCTAGATGGCAATATGTGGCAAAGTAAGAGCTCCTGAATATGAAGTCAGTTAGTAGAAAAAAAAAAAAAGCTAGTGTCTCTTGCTGCACAGTGGTTTGCTGTTTATTTCCAGGAACACCATAACACCATAATATGTGGGTGTCATTTGGGTCATATTAAAAAATTCTCCAACACATGCTAGATACATTTTTCTAAGCATGGGTTTGATTGTCGGCAGATAAATTGGGGCATTCATTATTCGGACATGTAGATAATCCAGAAACCTGGGGTGTATGCTAATTCCTAACATCAGTTCCGAAAGCTTCATTGTTCAGTCTAAATAAGGATTCTGTATTGACATTCATGAGAGTCTTTTGTTAACTACACTCCCCCAAGACTACAATGTGTGTCAGACAGAGGAAGCTGGAGGAAGCTTTTTTTTCTGACTGCTTACTTGTGGAACATTCCAGAGCCTAGAACTAATTTCAAGGGAACAAAGGAGAAGAATTAGCAACATTTTCACTAGTTTGTGTGCATGTTTATTCTTGTGTACACTACTATGGTGAATGTTTCCCTTTTCTTATCCAGAAAGTGTCCTCTACGGTATTGCTGCCATATTAACGACTCTAACGTGTCAATATTCTGTATTTTCTTCCTTCAGCACATTGGAACAACACAATACTCCCTGTGCATGGATATTATGTTGGTCTAGATCACTGCAGGAAACAGATGCAGTCCATGACCTGTTGCATTTAGTTGAGATAGTCCCACTGAAAATCACTCAACCAGTTCCTGCTGTTATGAAATGCTGAACATATCTGACCAGGTATCACATGTGCTGTAGCTCATTTTCCACAGAGACTGTCCTTCACTCTGCAAAATCTACAGAACTAATATGAAACTAGAGAACTGCATTAGCTGACTTGATGTCAAACACCTCCGGTTTCCTCCCACAGTCCAAAGACATGCTTCTAGGCTGATTGGAGCCTCTAAATAGTGTGTGATTGCGTGATTGAATGTGTTTGTGTGTGCCCTGCGATGGGTTGGCACTCCGTCCAGGGTGTATCCTGCCTTGATGCCCGATGACGCCTGAGATAGGCACAGGCTCCCCGTGACCCGATAAAAGATCGGATAAACTGTACAGACAATGGAATGTCAAACACATTTTTGTTCTGGAAATCATTATGGGATATCCGTACTGCTCCAGTGATCTAGGCCACATTATTACACTGCAGTACATATGGAGCAGAGGAAGGTGGAGTGTTGTGAAATCAGAGCGTGTGCAGGTAAGCACACACTCTCTCTGAGACAGAGGGCTTTTGTGCCTCCACCTTCTCTCAATCTCTCAGGACTGGATAACAGTTGCACATTAAAGAGCCACTGCACAATTGACTCATTTAACACAGGCTTGGTGCTTTATCCCCTCCTTTCTTTTTCTGACTAGGGAGCTTGGGTGTCTGTTGTGCTAGCTTTAGGGGGAAAAGGCTTAGATTGCTATGCCTCCTTGATAGTACAGACGATTCGTTGAACAGGGAAGCTTAGCAGATTTACAATGTCGCTTTCTAAAAGTTTGTAACTATTATCACTAACTTGCCAAACATAATTACACGTTATTCAAAGGTTATATAATTCACCATGCCCTTACTTATCAACTGTGTTTTCCTAAGTAAATTTTGTGGTGTTGCCTGTAAGCACTGCTTTAAGCGACTACTTCGAATTTTTGCATTTCTTTTGTGTCTTTGAAGCTATTGTGTGATTTCAGCTGTAGAAGTAAACATGACTCTTTTGTCTACAACTCGACCCATTAACCATTGATCTGTTTCAGACCTACGTCTGCATCGGACACCTTTCCTTCCACCCCCTTTTGTTCACAAATTGCCTTGCTTTTCTAACTCGGGCACCTCACCATATTCTGAAATAATAACCCCAGGGTTAGGGTGCAACAAAACTGTGCAGTCATCCCCAAAAACACTTAAATGGCCTGTCTTTATGGCTTTTCTTTACATATTGAGCTAATTCATGTGTTTATAGTATGGACAGCATTACATTTAGCAGAAAAACTAAGATGTAAACATTTTGAATCAGGAATATTAGTGAAAATAAAGAAATTTAAGTGAAACTTAAGAAATCTAAAGAACAGAATGTGCACATACACTGAGCAACATTTTCCAGTGGATTCCACTACCTTTGTTGGCTCTGGCTCTATTGCAAAATATGAAATAAACTAAACTGGGAGTGTGGGCTATTGCATTTTCCTTTTTAAGCGTCTGATTGTAGTTACTTACCTTCTGTGAATCTAATTACTGCCATTTTGCACAGAGCAAATATTAAAATTTGGCATCCATAATACTGCATTTTATTATTATGGTTCCCAAATAAATTTTTATAAAATATTTTTGTGCTACATACAAGATGGATAATGACTGCCATGTTTATAAACTATAGAAACAGCAGCAGGCCAGGCCAGCATGCAGTAATAGTTTGTTTAGCTAGCTGGTTAAATTCCAACTCTTCATTAATAGTCTTACCTAAGATAAGACAGGAATTTTCACTGTCTATGATATGTACTGTCATATTTTAGATTTTATATACATTATTATCAAATATCATAGATCTAAAAAAGGGAAAGGGGAAATGCACAGTCTGAATGGGAATGATGTCTGTGAAAACCACTAACTTATGTAATGTTTGTTACTTTTAGGTCACTGATACATGACAGGAGCCATTGATTGGTGTCTTTACATTTCTTATCGCTAGCTCAGGCCCCTGTGGTGTCTGAGGGTTCCTTATGTACTGCTCTGCTACTGCTCAGCAGCCCCAGGACCGATGAAAGTAGTGTGGTTGTTGAGGAAATTATCCTGTTTCCTGGCTCCGAGGCCAGGGAATACAGGGTTACAGTGTGAGAAACCTGTGCATTTGTTTTTGCTTGCCCCCTGGGCATCTTGCACTGCGAGCACCACGCCTCTGTGCCGTCTTACAAGATTTTCCCTGCAAGCTTTTCATAATCAACCGTGTTGCCTGCTGGCCTGGAACCAACCGGACCTGCAATTGGCCACGAAAGAAAGATTGAGCTATTGCATGGAAAGCTTGTTAAACCAGTGTTATGTGACTTCAGCTTATTCTTGGTAAGCTAGTGACATTAGGGGGAAGACTAACTATCACTTGTATGTTCAATAAAGCTTTCAGTAAGGCATTGCAAAACAGGAGGAATAAAAATCCCTCATTCGGAAGCATGACGTATTGAATCGAATGACTAACAATGAGAACAAATGCAGGCTATACAGTATCTGAGAATTGTTAGCTGTTGTCCTGTTTAACTTGAGTAAAAGAGGTCATCTTACTTACTTTAATCTACTGGAGCTTTTATCCTCTCATTTATTGTAACTGAGCTTCACCATATACTGACCCGGAACACTCCAGCTGAGGCATTTCCTGCATGGTTTAAGTTACCCTGGTGCAGGGTCAATGGAATCAGCAGGAGATATTTTAAAAATGCCTGCATTTTTACTAACCACCGGATGATGTTTGATGTTGCTTTACATATAATCTACTTGCACGTTACTGTATAATAAATCCTGGTTGCAGCAGTGAGATAAAAGCTGACACACTACTTTATGCACATAGTATGAAACCCTCAAAAAAGACTGCTATGTTCAATCCTTCACACCTTCTCTCTGATCATTTGTGCTTAACATCTATTTTAAAATGTAATACCAGACTATTTGGCAGTGCTATGAAAGCAAACTTAAATTTCACAGCTGCATTTTTAAAATGATTTGCCTAGCTGTGGGTCCTGTTGTCCTCCCCTACTTCTTGTATTCATAGTGCTATTCCTGAAGTGCTATAACATGCACTTATCCTGCAGTCATATTCTTGTCTCACCTTGCTGCAAACAGCGGTATTGTCAGTGGCCTCATTGGATACTTCTCGCTCTTTTGTGTAGCTGTATGCAAAGGTACTTTACAGGCAGGGAGTCCACAGAGAGCTGAGTGAAGAAAAGCATTAACATGTTTACAACATACATATTTTTTATATTTTACTCTCCTTGGATTATCAAAAGTCAGTTTACAACATCAGTCAGTAACACTCAGAGTCAATCATGTATTGTGTGTTTCTAAAAACAGAGGTTTTTAAAAAACCATGAGTTTGTTTGAGTAACTGTGGTGATTGCAGTTCTCTCAAGTAAATGGTCAGTAAAAGTAAAATGATAATGATTTATTCCTTACATCAAATAAAATAAATGACTATATAAGTAACTATGAATGTATATAAGTAAATATGCTGACTTGATTGTCTTAATAAAATCCTTATTACTTTCTGAGACCCCTGTATATTTAAGTTTATTATTGAGTGTTCTTTTGGAAGGAGGAGACAGACCGTTAAAAATGACTTCCATTATGAACACGCTGCCACATGCCCATTTATTATTAGACCACATCAATTGGTAGCACATTGATTTTTCCCCCCTGAAGTTTACTGGCACTTGAGCCTTCTAGTGGCCCCTTACATCAGTGCACACCATAAAGATTTAACAAGGAGTGGTGAAAAGTGGCTTTGATCCAGTTTACAACCCAATGCTTACACATGCAACCATCATAAAACTGTAATGAGAGAGAATGAGAGAGAAAGAGAGAGAGGTTTCCATCAGAAAGCATTTTCATTGTCATGTGCAAATGCTAAATTCACTGATTCAGAAATCTTTCTTTTGGATTTCACTACTGAAATTGGACTACAGGGAAATGGTAGATGTGCTCATTTGAGACTGAAGCTGTACAGATAAAATCCACAGGTCCATTAACTTTGAGGTTCACACCGACTGCAGTTAAGCACAAACACTGTGGACATCAAGGCCCTGAATACAAGACGAGTGCATTGTCTGAGGTCTTTTCTGAAGTGGGTGCAGCCCATTGCACCTTTCTCCAAAAGGCTTCATTTAAAATGGGAAGATGTAATGTATACTTTATACAGAGGAACTGCAATATCCTATTCCACTAATGGGCCCACTTTCAATGGCTGACATATACAGGAGACCCTGTTTGGGTTTCATTATGCAGCTACTCCTTTGATTTCAGGGAGCTGATGTATGAGGTGTCTCATTAACCACAGCCCATAAAAGCACAAATCAAACCCTGGACTTATTTTCTGAGGTATAACTTACAAGATGGACACAATACGATACCCAAAATAAGAGTCAATTTACAGGTAGCTAGCGCTCAAAACAGAATTTTTTTGTACAATTTATTATTAGTGTCAAATGTAAAGATGCATTACTTAACATTTCCTGACCATGTCAGCATGGGTTTCCTCTGGTTTCCTAACCTTGGGATTGAACCTGGGTTCCTAAAGCTAGGAGTGCTAGCCACCGCACCACCTATAGTTAGAATGGCTACTCTAAATTGCTCCATATGCATATATAAATGCTAGTCAGTGAAGCGGCACCTAATTTAAGATGTATTCCAGTCTCACCCTCAGGGTTCCTGACAAGCTCTGGCTCCTGTTTAATCACAATATATTCCTTGATTTGAAAAATAAAACAACAACGTCATGACAGACAAGGCAAAGACAAACCATATTGCCTCAGAAACGTCCAATACAACATGCACTTTGGATTAAAATAAATTTAGAGACAAAATATCTGTATATGTGCACCTGCTGCGCTCTATCACAATAATTAATGAAGACTGACTTTGTCCAAATCCATATACTTCAAGTATCTCTACATACACTAAAGTTGCTTTCAGCTGCTCCCTGTTCAGGGTCACCACAGCAGACCAACTGGTCCACACAACAACTTGGCAAATGTTTTTATGCCGGATGCCCTTCCTGACGCAACCTTCCCATTTTTCCGGGCTTGGGATCCAGTGGCTGGGAATCAAACCTCGGCCTTTCGCATGATAGGCGAGAAACCTACCACTGAGCCACCAATGCCCCTTATGTCTACATACACTAGTTTTGGGACACCCCTCCAAATCATTGAATTCAGGTGTTGTTTTCAGGGGTTGGGCTTGGCGGATCTTTGTCTTTATGGACCTTGCTTTGTACACTGGTGCGCAGTCATGTTGGAACAGGAAGAGTTCATCCCCAAACTGTTCCCACAAAATTGGGAGCATTAAATTGTCCAAAATTTCTTGGCATGCTGAAGCATTAAGATTTCCCTTCACTGGAACTAAGGGGCCAAGCCCAACCCCTGAAACACAACACCTGAATTCACTGATTTGGAGGGGTGTCCCAAAACTTTTGGCAATATAGTGTATCTTCTCATACACCGTAGTGCAGTAGCATGGCAGATTATGTTTTGGACGCAGTCTGTGTTTTTTGATTGGTTCGTGTCTAGAAGCCAAGCTACGTGACCACGCCCCCACTACGTCAGCGGCACCCGGTTGCCTTGGGAGCGTAAACCGCCATACAGACTTGAACAGCGGCGAGGTCGCACCGTGATGTGAGACGATAGAATTGTTTAATATCTATTAGATATATATGTATTGATAATATAAAATAAAATACAGAGTGTGAATGTGACGAGTACGTCGCTTTTGTGTGGTTGGGTAGCATCGAAATCCATATGCTGAGGTGAACCAGCACACAGCAGCAATGTCTCAGCAGCCTCAGCAGCGGGTGGTTCAGCTGTCAGCGGCCGCGCTCGCGGTGGTGCTGCGGAAGGACGGCGACGACGACTGTGCGAGCGCAAGCAGCGGCTACGATGTTTTCATGGATTTTAAATCTCAAAATCTGCGCAGTTTCTGGAATAAAAGGCTCGTAAACGCAGTGTCCGAAGTTTACTTTCAGGGCTGGATGGAAAATTCTGTGCTGCTCATTCAGGGAAGCGGCAGTAATTTGGAGGTGCTGAGGGAAGCGTGGATGCGCAGAGCTCTCAGGTCGCCCAATGGATACATGATCAAAGCTGTGGGTAGGTTCTCTATAATCCTCTATGTGCATAAATCATACACCTCCATGTGCAGCCTATAGCACAGGTCATTTTTTTTTTGTTGCTGTGAATGTCTGGCGCAGAGCACAATCAAGCTAGGCTGAGAATCATAGGAAGGAAATGTGAAGGTCTGTTTACACAGAACCTTGCTAAGGTCAGAAAAGACGGTAGGTCATAAAAATGTAAAATGACCAGAATAGTCTGTTCTCAGTAGGTCAGTGAGGTAATGTCATTCTGGAGCTCAGTGGACCTTTATATGTGCTATCACAGTCAAGGTTGTAAATAAAAATCAGTAAATTTCAGGCTACTGATATATTACACAAACACTAAGGACAGAAATAAGGCATCCAGAACAAGTAATCAATCACCGAGCTGCATGTATTCATCTGACAAAGAATGATCATCTCTCTCTTAGTGGATAGTCTCTCTGCATGATCAGCACTTTGTATAAAGCTTCCCTCATCAGTTTTATCGTTCTATCGACTATTTTTCACAGAGACCAAGCAAATAACTCATTTCTAGTTTAACTTGTTACTAGAAACACACACACAGTGTGTTTATATTGGGTCTTTAAGTTGAACCCAAACTGTAGTTTGCTGAGACCAGAACATACTTGAACTGTAAGTGTGTACGTGCAGTATTACTGTATTATTTCCACATGACAGGAAATCAAATGTAAGTGGAGAGTGGCCTTTAACCCGCAAACAGCAACAACACCCTCTCCCCCTACAGACCCGGATACACACACCCCTACAGTATTGTCTAACCCTTTGAAATTCTTAAGTGTCCGGAATACAAGGATTTCTGGTCTCGGAATAATAACTTTCCATTGACAAGAGTTAGGGCTAATGTTTTTATTGGACACATGTTGAGGTGACAGGTCTGTGGTGACAGTGTGGTCGTGGCCCCACACACATGCCCACACAAAGCCGTCAGCACCGTGTGAGATCAACCATTTGCTCCTGCTGTCAGGGCAATGGAAGGTGGAGGTCAGCACCGGGAGTGTATGTGAAGGGAGAGCATAAAGCTGTGGAATTTTAGTGGCAAGACCACACAATGGGATTGTCTGCAGTGGTTGGGGACTTTGGCTCCTCTGGCGCATAAACACTTGTAACTTCAGGTCAGACAAAAAGCTGTTGCCTTGGTGTGAGCTCAGCCTGTGGCACTGAAATTTACTATCTATTCACCAGGGGTACAGTGCTCAGTTATCTTGTCTTCTTTGGCTGTCCAAGAGACCCGTTTATAAGGCCAGGTCATGGATAGTCATTCACCTTTTCTAACGGCCCGCTTCAGTTAAGTTGTCTTTATTTGTCACATATACATTACTGCACAGTGAAATTCTTTTCTCCACATATCCCATCCTTG
Source organism: Hemibagrus guttatus (assembly GCA_033459395.1). Classification (NCBI taxonomy): domain Eukaryota; kingdom Metazoa; phylum Chordata; class Actinopteri; order Siluriformes; family Bagridae; genus Hemibagrus; species Hemibagrus guttatus. Next base: position 14,040,608 of record JAUCMX010000002.1, on the reverse strand, counting down.
CACAGGGTCAGCCATGATGCAGAGTGGGTTGGGGGCCTCACTCAAGGGCCCAACAGTGGCAGCTTGACATTGCTGGGGCTTGAACCCAGATCTTCCGGTCAATGACCCAGGGCCTTAACCACTTGAGCTACCACTGCCCCAGTTGTTTTATAGCTACAAGAATTGGAGTTTGAGTCATATATTATTACCTAGGTCAGTAGTTTTGAGTGTCTTTTTACAGTCATGTTATCTTCTACAGTTTAGTTGGTTAATGCTGTTCTGTGATTATCTATCAGTGATGTGATGATGAATTACCCCTCCACCCCTCATTCCTGTCGTGATGATCAGTGTACATTAATTGTAAAGACGGATGGTTTCCTGTTGTTGTTCAACCTGGCTGGCCAAGGACGAAGAGATCCTGTTCGGTGCAGACAGTCTATTGTACATGGCACTCAGTTGATCTTTGTTATTTTGAGTTGTTTTCAAGGTCTGTAGTCCAACTCTGTTTACTTCTGTTACAGTGTCTAAAGGATGTGAAATTAGACTGAACCTTGCAATTCAGTTTGTTGTGGTTTTTGCTTTGAACAAGGTGTGATTATTAAAAGCCTGGTTTGAATGCTTCTATCTTTTTTTGAAATTCACCATAAATAATTTAGAAGTGCATTTCAAATAAAAAATACTAAAAAAAAACCCTAAATGATGCACACCTCAATGATGTGTTTCGACGTGTTTTAATACTTTTAAATGGAAAGTCTTGTCAAAGCCATCTCTGTAATCTGCGCTTATGTGGTGAAATTTGAGGCTGCACCCACAATGGTTGCCTGATCTCTCTGCATTATTGAGTGGCTCCAGACCTAGCTCACAACAGGAGGCAATCTAAGTGCTAAAACATTCACACAGAGCCATACAGAATGCAATAAAGTGCCTGGTAATCTGAGCCACCACACACTTCATTGATATATTTAAAGCTGTCATGCATGTTCTAGGTGAAATCGTTTAATTCCTCCTTTCAAGTTGTTGTGTACAACTCTGCGGCCTCCGCACTATTATTAGGAGTTTTCAGTGTTCAGTGGCGCTGTAAGCTAATCTCTGTGTGACAGTGTTTTTGGAGAACTCACCCCTGACTGGTTGTTTTGGAGTCAGATTGCTCGGCCCCAGATCCCTATGTTTTGTAAATGTCTCACATAGAACTGAGGGGTCATTCATTCTCATACGTCTCCTATATCTCAGCATATTAGCCGTGACCAGGCTCCATGCTGGTCTGATCTATCCAGAGGGAAACGTCTTGGAGAGCTTACACATTGAAAGTAACCCTCACGGTTAACCAGACACCGAAGGTCACGGCTCCCCTCCTCTCTTCATGGAACTCGTTGTGGATGTGGGCAGATAAACAGTAAATCCAGGTGTGCCCCAGGCACAGATGAGGCCCAGTTTAGCCAACATACGCCTGTAAAAGAACACAAGATTTCTTAGTCTCATTAAGGCATAGCTTGCTTTATTACCAGACTGATTAATATGAACATGCTTATGCACTAAACATACAAATAGCTTTGGTAAGACTACATGCAATTGCATACAGTGCGTTCAAAGTATCAGTGTGAAATACCTCTATAAGGCTGCAATTATATATTGAAATGAAGCAAAGATAATCCAATAAAACATTTCAGAAAAATGATCGTATGAAGCACATGCACTCTCTGGATACCTTGTGTAGGAACAGAGAGGCTGGATCTGGTTTCTAAGAAGGCTACCACTGGAATGTTTTCTTGTGGTAACCAAACACCAAACCACGGTCTACCACGAGCAGCTGTGTGTGGTGCCTTCCTGACTTCACTGTCTCTTTCCAATGAAACCTTGTACCTTTATCCATCACTGTATTTAAACAAACCTTGACAGCAAGCGGATGGATGAGTTTGAGCCATTAGATCTCATCACTGGAGTTGTCTTTATAGAAACGCTGCTTGTATCTTACCATGCCTCTTTTTAAACCTGGAATTAATCTGACATGAGACTATTTATTTCGATTGTGGGAGCTCTGTTGTTGTTTTTCGGTCTATGAATGTCTATGTGCATTATCAGCCCAGGAGTATTCATAATGTTTGTTTGTTCATTAGAGAAAATTAGAGAAGTTTGTGTGGGTTGTTATAATTTTTTTCCCTTTCAGGATGTAGCTGAGTTTGGCTCCTTTTATAAGCTCTAACATGGAACATCCAGAAACTGACCTCTGAAAGTAGACTGGACATCGTTTTCCCATTTGCGGAAGCTTCATAAGCAATCAGAGACCTGGTCTGCTAAACAAATTTCTAAAAAACTTCCCTACAGATAAGCAGAAAGACTTTTCTGTCTGCCGTTTTGTGAATCGCACCTTGCTCTCGTTTTCTTGCTGCTTTTCTTGTGGAAGGAAATTTTATCAAGTAAATTTACAGTCCAGTGAAGATTTTTACCTCCGAAAAGGGATTCTGGCTGCCCTGCCTTAGTTTCATGCTCTTGCTTGACTGAAATCAAGACATACTGTGCATTTAACTCTAAAGCTGTTCAGGATTTAGACCATGATTAAGCTGGTACATTGGTTAAGGCCTCCCAGTGTAAGGATAACAAACTTTGAATCTGATGTAGTTCAGTCCTAGTTTGAGGAAATAGCTCTCATCTGGTGTGAATTACTGTCATGGAGCTTGATTAGTGGTGTGTGAGTGCTGTAAACTTTAGGCCTCACCAGCTTCTGGAGGTGAGACCAGCCAGAAACACCTGGAATGTCTAAACATCTCAAAGAGCAAATCTTGTGAAATGGAGCTCCCACTATTTTTTCTGGACCTTCTCTGTCAAACAAGCTATAGAGAGCAGGGAACAACAGGGTGGGTGAAGATGCAGGGGAAATATTTATGTGACAAGGTATGTTGCATTTGATGGATGAAATAAATTTAAGAGAGATCAAATCAAACATTCTTTAAAAATGCTAAACCTACTGTTTGTGTAAAATATGATGACATTTGTATATCCTGATGATAAGTTATTTTCTTGGAATGTAGAGCTTTGTATTTTCTAAGCTGTATTTGCTCAGCAGTGTCCTTTAACAAACAATTGGCACAAGTTTACAAATGTCACTGACCCTCACTTTTTGTAAAATGGTGCCAGATGTTTTGTAAGGTTACTTGGGTTACTCTGGTGCCTGCAGTGAACACATGCACATTTAGTAGACTTTTATATTCACATATTTTCAACAATGTAAGAGTAACTTTACTATCATTTTGCAAGCTTTGCTATTTTGTCATGGGAAAACCATTTCCGTCTTCATTTTACAACTGAAAAAAAAAAATTATTGAGCTCATTGGGCTGATTTAAGTGTTAAATCAATAGTAGTAAAGCAATCAAAAAGCACTTAGTAAAGGGTTATTTTTAAGGTTATCTCTTTCCTTTTTTACAAAACACAAAACAGAAGTGTAGTTCTAGGGGAACATTTGTGTCAGGTATCACTATAACCGTGTAAAGCCCATTTTCCAGAGCTTCTCCTGTTAATCATTGCACATATCCACATAATGATTTCTAGCGTCTTCACTTGGTAATACTGTCTTTTTGTGAAACGAGGAACATAAAATAAAAAGGAAATCGTGAAAAGTGTGAAATAGTCAGTGCTGAAGTGTTAAGTATCACCGCAAAAAGCAAATGCTGGCTAATGGAGTGAAGAAAAGCTTGACAGTTTGGTCAATCCTGGGCTGGTGTTTTCAGTTCACTCTAGGAGTCATTCCTGCATACTGGTTTTAGACAGTTACTCTTATGATACATAATTAGTAACACATGGATGAAAGTGGCTCAGCAGCGAGGCCTCACATCTCCAGACACCAGGGTTCCATCCAAAGCTCCAGTTTGTGTCTGCAGAATTTCACATCTTCACACTGAAATTTCTTCCAGCAAATCTGGATTCTACTTCTTAGTTAAAAGTTTGCGTATCAAACCCCTAAAGCGTTCTTTGACTTCTTTGACAGTAAAGGGGTTTTCTTTTCAATTAGGGTAACAAGTACAGCTACTGTAGTAATGAAGTACCTTTAACTCTTTACTGAAATATAGCATGATTCAGGACTTTTACTGCTGCATTACAAAACATGCATCTTGTAGCAAAATGGAAAGCCATTAGTGTCTTAACTCACTAAAAGTAATAGAATAAAAGATCACTGTAAAAGGATTGAGACAGCTCATTACTGTGACTCAAGTGATTAATGCTGATGTTTCTAAACAGCACACCAGATGCTGAGAGCTTTGATTTTTAGGTTACTATGTCAAATATACATATACAGTGGGGCAAAAAAGTATTTAGTCAGCCACCAATTGTGCAAGTTCTCCCACTTAAAAAGATGAGAGAGGCCTGTAATTTTCATCATAGGTACACTTCAACTATGAGAGAAAGAATGAGAAAAAAAAAATCCAGAAAATCACATTCATTGATTTTTAAAGAATTTATTTGCAAGTTATGGTGGAAAATAAGTATTTGGTCAATAACGAAAGTTCATCTCAATACTTTGTTATATACCCTTTGTTGGCAATGACAGAGGTCAAACGTTTTCTGTAAGTCGCCACAAGGTTTTTACACACTGTTGCTGGTAGTTTGGCCCATTCCTCCATGCAGATCTCCTCTAGAGCAGTGATGTTTTGGGGCTGTCGCTGGGCAACACGGATTTTCAACTCCCTCCAAAGATTTTCTATGGGGTTGAGATCTGGAGACTGGCTAGGCCACTCCAGGACCTTGAAATGCTTCTTACGAAGCCACTCCTTCGTTGCCCGGGCGGTGTGTTTGGGATCATTGTCATGCTGAAAGACCCAGCCACGTTTCATCTTCAATGCCCTTGCTGATGGAAGGAGGTTTTTACTCAAAATCTCACGATACATGGCCCCATTCATTCTTTCCTTTACACGGATCAGTCGTCCTGGTCCCTTTGCAGAGAAACAGCCCCAAAGCATGATGTTTCCACCCCCATGCTTCACAGTAGGTATGGTGTTCTTTGGATGCAACTCAGCATTCTTTCTCCTCCAAACACGACAAGTTGAGTTTTTACCAAAAAGTTCTATTTTGGTTTCATCTGACCATATGACATTCTCCCAATCCTCTTCTGGATCATCCAAATGCTCTCTAGCAAACTTCAGACGGGCCCGGACATGTACTGGTCTTAAGCAGGGGGACACGTCTGGCACTGCAGGATTTGAGTCCCTGGCGGCGTAGTGTGTTACTGATGGTAGCCTTTGTTACTTTGGTCCCAGCTCTCTGCAGGTCATTCACTAGGTCCCCCCGTGTGGTTCTGGGATTTTTGCTCACCGTTCTTGTGATCATTTTGACCCCACGGGGTGAGATCTTGTGTGGAGCCCCAGATCGAGGGAGATTATCAGTGGTCTTGTATGTCTTCCATTTTCTAATAATTGCTCCCACAGTTGATTTCTTCACACCAAGCTGCTTACCTATTGCAGATTCAGTCTTCCCAGCCTGGTGCAGGTCTACAATTTTGTTTCTGGTGTCCTTTGACAGCTCTTTGGTCTTGGCCATAGTGGAGTTTGGAGTCTGACTGTTTGAGGTTGTGGACAGGTGTCTTTTATACTGATAACGAGGTTCAAACAGGTGCCATTAATACAGGTAACAAGTGGAGGACAGAGGAGCCTCTTAAAGAAGAAGTTACAGGTCTGTGAGAGCCAGAAATCTTGCTTTTTTGTAGATGACCAAATACTTATTTTCCACCATAATTTGCAAATAAATTCTTTAAAAATCAGACAATGTGATTTTCTGGATTTTTTTTTTCTTATTCTGTCTCTCATAGTTGAAGTGTACCTATGATGAAAATTACAGGCCTCTCTCATCTTTTTAAGTGGGAGAACTTGCACAATTGGTGGCTGACTAAATACTTTTTTGCCCCACTGTATATTGGGAGCAAAACCGCACCGGAATTCGGGTAAAGGCTGGTGGCTTTCAACATCAATCCTTTCTTCAAGTAAATCAACTAATCACAGAGCTGATGAGACAGGATTTATTGCCTCCATTCTTCATGCATGGCGTGCACGATCAGACTCGTCCCTCTCAGTTAGACAGTGAAGCTGTACTGAGACCAGGTGGAATTGCACAACTCATGGCAGCTGTGCTGATTGTGGCGGCATTGAGTGGGTACAATGCAGACAGAGCTGAGAAGAGACAGAGATCCAAAAATTAATGCCATGTTAAAGTTAAAACAGCACATAGGGAACTGTTTTGCAAAAGGGATTATACTGCAGAACCAAGTGATAAAGGACTTCCCTGGATTATGAGTTCAGATAATAGTCATATGTAGGGGCGAGAGATATGAGAAAAATATCATCTCACAATTCTCTTAAGAAATTTCTGCAACACACGATATGGATCACAATAGAAATGTTTGCTCACAAACCTTAATTAGCAAAGCAATACAGTAATTATTTAAAACAAATGTTTTCAAAAAGTAATTTATTATTCTATATATTATATATTATATTATAAGTATACGATAGCTCGATAGACAGATACTTTATTGATCCCATGAGGGAAATTCTTGTAAGTTCTTGTGTGTGTGTGTGTGTGTATGTATGTGTATATGTGTATATGTGTATATATATATATATATATATTTATATATATATATATATATATATATATATTATATATATATATATATATATATATATATAAATAGCTTACTTTATATAAATTAAGTAAGTTATTTAAAATTTTTGTTTATGTATTTTTAGATAATATGCATTTAATTTTATAAATGAAAAAATTATAATTTTGTTTAATTGACAAAAATTTATACAAACCTGCTTTTTATAATTAAAAATAGATTATTTTATTGAAATATATAAACAGTGACAAGGAGAAAAATCTGTACAATTTTTAAAAAACATTTTAAACTTTTAAAAAGTACAAAAGTCAACCATCAAATCAGCTGCTTTAAGTCAGGTTTTAATTAGATTTATTTAACAAAAAGTAAAAAGAAATATTAGAATCAGTATTATATCATCATATCACTCTGCCCTGATTCCATGGTCAAGACAAAGCTCATAAAAACTGACTTCTCCACCATATTTGGACTACGCCGGAATCTGATTGGACTAGATGTTTGACAGATGTACAGCGGCTTTATGATCAATAAGTAGACACAGTAGTACTCGATTTCTGTATTTGGATGAATAAAAGCATTTGTTCTAAATCTATACTAGTCTAGAAATAGCTAAATAGGCTGAGCTTCATATAGACTGCTTGCACAGGATAGCTTTTATCCACAACCTTCCTCCTCCCAGAGGAAAAATCACGTTCGAAGAAATGCCTCTGCATTTGCTTTTGCTAAATACTTTTGGACTGAGCAGAGTGGACTGAAGGGAATCTTGTTAGTGGTTGTGATGAGGAATGAGCCTCACCACATTAAAATAGGATCTTTATTAGTTCTAGGGGTGTCTCCCCCCTCCCTCCCTCTCTCTCCCCCCCTCCCTCCCTCTCTCTCCCCCCTCCCTCCCTCCCTCCCTCCCTCCCTCCCTCCCTCCCTCTCCCTCCCTCTCCCTCTCTCCCTCTCCCTCCCCCCTCCCTCCCTCCCTCCCTCCCTCTCTTTCTCTCCCTCCCTCCCTCCCTCTCTCTCTCTCCCTCCCTCTCTCTCTCTCTCTCTCTCTCTCTCACACACACACACACACACACACACACACACACACACACACACATATATATAATATATGTGTATGTGTGTGTGTGTGTGTGTGTGTGTGTGTGTGTGTATACAAACCCGATTCCAAAAAAGTTGGGACACTGTACAAATTGTGAATAAAAAAGGAATGCAATAATTTACAAATCTTATAAACTTATATTTTATTCACAATAGAATATAGATAACATATCAAATGTTGAAAGTGAGACATTTTGAAATGTCATGCCAAATATTTTGGATTTCATGAGAGCTACACATTCCAAAAAAGTTGGGACAGGTAGCAATAAGAGGCCGGAAAAGTTAAATGTACTTATAAGGAACAGCTGGAGGACCAATTTGCAACTTATTAGGTCAATTGGCAACATGATTGGATATAAAAAGAGCCTCTCAGAGTGGCAGTGTCTCTCAGAAGTCAAGATGGGCAGAGGATCACCAATTCCCCCAATGCTGTGGTGAAAAATAGTGGAGCAATATCAGAAAGGAGTTTCTCAGAGAAAAATTGCAAAGAGTTTGAAGTTATCATCATCTCCAGTGCATAATATCATCCAAAGATTCAGAGAATCTGGAACAATCTCTGTGCGTAAGGGTCAAGGCCGGAAAACCATACTGGATGCCTGTGATCTTCGGGCCCTTAGACGGCACTGCATCACATACAGGAATGCTACTGTAATGGAAATCACAACATGGGCTCAGGAATACTTCCAGAAAACATTGTCGGTGAACACAATCCACCGTGCCATTCGCCGTTGCCGGCTAAAACTCTATAGGTCGAAAAAGAAGCCATATCTAAACATGATCCAGAAGCGCAGGCGTTTTCTCTGGGCCAAGGCTCATTTAAAATGGACTGTGGCAAAGTGGAAAACTGTTCTGTGGTCAGACGAATCAAAATTTGAAGTTCTTTTTGGAAAACTGGGACGCCGTGTCATCCGGACTAAAGAGGACAAGGACAACCCAAGTTGTTATCAGCGCTCAGTTCAGAAGCCTGCATCTCTGATGGTATGGGGTTGCATGAGTGCGTGTGGCATGGGCAGCTTACACATCTGGAAAGGCAGCATCAATGCTGAAAGGTATATCCAAGTTCTAGAACAACATATGCTCCCATCCAGACGTCGTCTCTTTCAGGGAAGACCTTGCATTTTCCAACATGACAATGCCAGACCACATACTGCATCAATTACAACATCATGGCTGCGTAGAAGAAGGGTCCGGGTACTGAAATGGCCAGCCTGCAGTCCAGATCTTTCACCCATAGAAAACATTTGGCGCATCATAAAGAGGAAGATGCGACAAAGAAGACCTAAGACAGTTGAGCAACTAGAAGCCTGTATTAGACAAGAATGGGACAACATTCCTATTCCTAAACTTGAGCAACTTGTCTCCTCAGTCCCCAGACGTTTGCAGACTGTTATAAAAAGAAGAGGGGATGCCACACAATGGTAAACATGGCCTTGTCCCAACTTTTTTGAGATGTGTTGATGTCATGAAATTTAAAATCAACTTATTTTTCCCTTAAAATGATCCATTTTCTCAGCTTAAACATTTGATATGTCATCTATGTTGTATTCTGAATAAAATATTGAAATTTGAAACTTCCACATCATTGCATTCTGTTTTTATTCACAATTTGTACAGTGCCCCAACTTTTTTGGAATCGGGTTTGTATGTATATATATATATATATATATGAATGTGTGTGTGTGTGTATGTGTTACCACTTCTAATTACTGCTGTGGTTTGCTCGTACGAAAACTGTAGACTGAAACCACACAGATGACTAAATTTACTCTAGTTGGGATGCATCCTGTCTGAAATTATTTTTCCAGCCCAGATCATATAACCACAACTTAAACAAATATAATATAACTATTTTTATGTAGGGAATAAAACCGTCAAAAACAAACCAGATTTCTTCTTAAAAAGTGCAAAAGTCTACATTGCTTTAGTACTACAAGCATCAGCAGTTTGTGTGACTGTTAGCAAGCTGTGCATAATGAGTTACAGTACACAAAGATCATCAAATTGTTCGTAATATCAGTGATCTAGTGTGATTTGATAATTGAGTGCAGGGGTATTTAGGTAGTCAGTTGCGGGCTACAACCTGACAAGAAGCTGCTGGTTTGTAAAGTCGTGTGATTAGAGTTAAGCTAATGATTGTTTCAAACTGCAAATGAACATGTAAATTTGTCATGCTTGACATTTGGCATCTGCTTTCACTTAGTTCAAATGGAGAAAAATGGTGCTAAAACAAAACATGCTTTCATCCAGTGTGTATAAACACCACATCGAAAAACATCCAGGCTATTATCTTTGTTAGATAGCATTCAGAGTTTGTGGTCCAAAGCAGAAGAAATTCCACCTTAAATGGAAGTCACTGCTTACATTTCCTTTAGTTTTCGGCCACTCTGTTTGTGCTTTTGTGCCATGCTGTGTAGTTACCATGGTACTTGGCAGACTATTCATGGTAAATGAGACAAAGGTCTTAATGTCTTCAGGCAGCCTCAAGTTACGACGAACACACACATTTTCCCCCTGAGAGAGAGTGGAAGTTACATTTACCACCATCGGTGGTCACCTAAATTCATTAATTCATTCATGGTTTTCTACCTGTTTCTGAAACTAAAGCACAGCTAAAACATGTACATGGATTTCTAGTACAGTTTCAAGGTGCTGTAAGGATATATTGTCTAAAAGCATTGACCCAAGGCTTGTGTTGTTTTTAGTGAGATCTATGTAGTTTGATGTGTTTAGTGTAAAATAAAGAACTATTTATTTCTATGTAATATTCATATACAGAGAAATGTTCTCTTGTTCAATAAAATATTTGATTTAATTCATACAGGAATTAGTGAGAAATTGTGTGTCAATGTTTCCATATTCCAAAAAGAAATTGGGTGAAGAGATTAAAAACAGCAAAACAAGCAGGATCTGGACCTCAGTGTCCTCATAGCTAGGCATGACCCTGCTTCTGCAAGTGAAATAAGACACAGCTTTATAAGAGGAGTGTGGATTTTTTCCCCCTGGTTCCTTTTTCAGTGGCCCCAGATTGAAGGATCAAATGTGCTGGAGGGAAAGATGGAGAATATAATATATTTTCAGAAAGCATTTATCCTGTTCACAATCAAGGTGGATCTGATGGAATCCTGGGCTTGAGGTTGGAATATACCCCGGGTAGGACACTGATCCTTCATAGGGCACTGAGCACACACACATTCACACCTCAGGGAAATTGATCTCAGCCAATCCACCTAGTGATTTGCATGCAACTAAATTATGTTCAGAAAGCAGCTCAAGTTCAGGATCAAACCTGGACCCTGGAGCTTCCAGGAGCCGACTTTCCCTACTAAAACCCTGTGGTGCTCAGAAAAAGAATATAGAAAAAGAAAAGAGGAATGAGTCTAGTGTTATCTCTAAACACTCAAGATAAGGAGACTTATTATATTAGCTTCAATCTGTTGAATACATTGACTAACAGAGGAAGTCAACACTTCAGTCAGGATGGCAGATATTTACTTTGGATCAGGGATCAAGATAAAAATCGAATAGAAAAGCATAGGTGTGCAGTGTTTCTGTGTGTGTGAAGACTTGCATTGCGTAAGTGAGAAATGCCTCTCACAATGTAGTAGTGAACTTACTAATAGTACTAACAGTAATAATCATGAGTAAAGGCAAAATGTGTACCCTCAAGCCACTGCAATGTGTGCAGTGTGCAATGTTTGCAATTGTTTGTAGAGGAATAAACAATATATTTTTTGGCTGATTCTTTGGGTTTCTCCACTGATGTAATTGACCAAAAGCATGGACATTTTCTCGTTAAATAATATATAGGAGTTTTGGTGCTGAGTGGTCACTATTTAATATCATCCAACCAAAGTAAGAATGAATTTACTAAAAGTAATTATATATGTAATGTGCGTATGCTTTCAGCCTTCACACAGAAGAAAAGGCTGTAACCCTGTAATCTCCTGCTTATTGTGGTGAATTAATTATCAGGTCACTTCTAATAAAAATGTAGAGATACATAGTTGTACATTGACATTCTTCAATGCATTTTAAAACACATTTTTATGTGATGAAAGATCATCACATAAAAAGATTATGATTATGATTCACTATATTCTTCCTGAGAAATAACAAATGTTTTCTTTTTTAAATAGCTTTGATTTAATATGTGAGTAATTTTCTAAAGGATATTTTCTCTGCCTACTCAAAGAAGTAAAAGTTCCAGAAATTCTTTCTGTTTCATAAAAATGTCACCGCTTCATATATTGAAATATTTTCCCTATAATTAAGCTGAATGCCTAAAAAAGTTCCAACTCTTTTATGTCCTAGCTTGGAGCATTAAGGATAATAGTCTTATGTGGTTTTAGGTCTTTAGTGTCATGTCTGAAAACAAGGTGTATGTAACTTTTTAATGTATCTGTTTTGGCTAGCTTTGAAGACTGCTCTCAGTCTGCTTTTCTCATTTTTAATGCAAATATGTTTGTGTAATTAGTATGCAAAATGGAAATTAATAGAAATTCCTTATGTGTTTTCCTCAGGTGATTTATCTCCAGTACAAATGTCACCTATCTGTCAGTCGCAGTTTATTCCACTGTCCGAGGTACTGTGCTCTGTCATATCCGACATGAATGTTGCTCATGTCACGGTCAACCAGGAAGCACTAATTAATCACATGATGAAGGCCCATCCAGGTACCATGTTATAACATATTCATAACCAATTTCAATATTAATCAGTATTTCTGAAAAACTTCAACCTAGTCAGATCTTTAACATTGCAATGTTTAGTAAAAATTTCTTTATGATGCTTTTTAATTTTAAGGAATGGCCATTCCCACTCAAGAGATCCTCTATAATGCTCTGGGAGCTCTCATTAAAGAGAGAAAAATCTACCACACTGGAGAGGGATACTTCATTGTTACACCTCAAACATACTTCATCACCAACAACATGGTGAAGGAGAAGAACTGGTGGACAAGTGATCATGATCATATCTCTCCTCCTCCCATCACGTACCTGATGAGCAATGAGAGCTGCATGGATGCTTCTACTGAAGTACCCATTATGGCTCACTGCAAGTCCTGTAGTTGCTTTACACCTCAACAAACTGCTCCTCCTTCTGTCCAGGAGCAGTCTATCAACTTAAGTGAATGCACTGGGAAAAGCCTTAAGTGGCCCAGAGAACATAAGCCAACGGTCCAACACCAGTCCACATCTACGGCAGCAGACTACCAGGCGAGCGAAATCAGCAAGTCTACAGCCACTAGCCTTAAGGACAAGGAAAAACCAGGACGTAAATTCGGCCTCAACTTGTTTCGGCGTAACACGGGAAAGAAGGAGAACAAGCTAAAGAAAGAATATGCCACCTTCTCTGGACAGTTCCCACCTGAGGAATGGCCAGTTAGGGATGAGGATGATCTTAATAACCTTCCCAGAGATTTGGAGCATGCTATCATTAAACGGATCAACCCTGAGCTAACTGTGGATAACCTCGTCCGCCATACAGTCCTAATGAAAAAACTGGAAGAGAAGGCAGAGAGAGTGACCAAGGCCCTAACTACTGACAAAGGCATGTCCACAGAGATCCTGCTCCCTAAGCAAAGGCACCATTCAACCAAAGCTAGTGGCAGAAGATTAGCCTCTAAAGCCAGTCGAAGCAAAAGAAGAGGTCCCTCTGTAAAAGAGAAACAGAGGACAAAGAGTAAGGATGTTCCATGTGATGAGGATTTACAGGGAGATGATCTCATCCCATCTTGCCTCAGGCCTGAATTAATCCAAGAGCAGCCTGCTCATCACGAGGACTGTGCAGGTTTAGATGCAAAATTTGTCTATAAGAAACGCATAGAGGATCCGTTTCAGTCGATGCCAGGAAGTCACACGGCTGTCAATCATAAGGAACAAAGGAGGAGAGAAGCCAAGACATCTAGTCGACGAGAGCGAGCAGGCCACAGATCAAAGTCCTGGGATCCGCACTGTGTGAAAGGCATCAGTGAAGAGATGCAACAAACCTGCATGCTGTTGGACAGGTCATGTGAACAGCTTCATGAAAGAGGGCTGAATTTGGATTCTACCATGGATGCTAAAACAATCCAAGAACTTCCTGGAGACTACAGCTCTTTCTACCCTGAGAACAGCACACTGAGGATAGAAGACAAAGTCAAACAGAAAGACAGAGATTTCAGCAATGGGAGAGTGAAGCCGACAAAACAGATTTTACAAGAGAGAGATTTAAAAGCTATTTCTGATCAAAAGCTTGGTACGGACCTTGCTTCACTTTCATACCAAACAACAGAGCTACCCATGTCATGGCCCAAACCTTCAGTTCGGTGTAGATTGTCTCTACATCTAGTCAACGGTAAAGATGAATCTGACCACTGTCCTGACCTCCTCTCCTCACATCAGCAAACTGGCAGCATGACAAGCAGCCAACACCTGGCCAATAGTGAGAGGGTACACAGAAACGCAAGCCATGCAGACAGTGAAGTACACACTGATACGGAGCAGCACATTTACCAGAACATTGAAGATGATGACGATAGGTGTAGCTCCCTCTACTTGAATGAGGGGCATGTCAATGAGTTAGTTCACCCTGGCACCTCTCGCTGCCGTGAACCAGTCTGTTTCGATGGGAACTGGGACAGCTCTTTCATAGAAGAAAACATATTAACTCTTCGTCAAGACACCAAACGAGTCCCACAGAGACAGCATGAATACAGGTGGCCTGAAACTGAGCACAAGCCTGGTTTGTCCCACCTACCAGCAGATTGCGTTCCTCGGGGAAAGCCGCAACACGTGGATGAGAATCTGAATAAACCCAGCCCAGGACACTCTGAGCCAACTGACACTCTGGACGTCAGTATCTTTGATTACAGTCAAACGAGTGAGAGAGGGTCAGACACTGAAACAGTACTGAAGTCTGCAGACGATGACGAAGACCAAGCCAGCCAATGGATTTGTCACTCACAGGACTACAACCAGAATCAATCGGTGAATGCTGATAACCTTCAACCTGCAAGTCTGAGTCACTGCGAACGTACCGGCGCCTGTCCGAGTGAAACAACAGAGAATCAGAGCAACACAGCAGACAGTGGGATTGACTCTCCAAGGTTAGTCACTTCTATTGGTCTGGAATCTGAAATCTAATTAAAATAACTGATAATTATTTGAAGACGTTGTATTGATGTGTATGTTGGCTCAGTTTTTAACTTTGTGAAGGTGGATAGAAACTGAATATAGGCTTTGATTAGCTGCACTGAAAACTGTTATGATATTCATTTCATTACAGGGGCAATTTAGCATTGTTTTTGTTTATTCGCAGGACACGCATGAGTCTAACCTCATCCAACTCTGTGATACTGAAAGGGCTGAAACGACGTACTTTCCTACAGAACCTTGAAAAGCTCCACTCCAAAACCAACGGCATTCATCCTCAAAGTTCCCTGCTTCAGCTCACTCCTGTCATGAATGTCTGAACAGCAGGGTATAGATTCACACACTGTGCTCTGAGCTCGCTCACTCGCCTCTATATAATTGTGCGTATTTATAGCTATTACATGTAAATATTTTTTGTTGATACAATATTGAGCAGCGCATGTGGTATTCTGGGGTAATTGGACTATTGAGCTAGGCTTTTTGTAGATTTTCTTTTTTATTAGCTATTTTTAGTATTGAGCTACTCTGTTTATAGCGAGGGTGGCATTAGTTAAATTAATCCTTTACACTTCAAATTCCAAACATGAATACCTTGCAAATTGTGACAAAAATAAAATGTTTAGTGAGTAATGTCTGGGCTTCAGTCTTTTATCTAGCCAGGAAAGGAGCCGGAAAACTTTAGATAAACATTAAACAGAGCACTACGGTACCCTGATTACTGATTACAGAGCAGACAGAGATCTGCAGATATCTAATCTACAACATAAGTTGTTTTTAAGGCTTTTAAAAACAGATACTGTCTACGAAGTGTAACATCATGCTGTGTGAACGGGTTTTGTGAAGATTATTTATCCATATCGGGATTAAATCTGCATAGTTAGCATTTTCAGGAGGAAGACTATTGGTGGAAACAATCTGTATTGAAATGTGTGGCTGTGGAGACACTGACACTGAAATTGCCATTAATATGAAGAGACCCTAAAGCAGTGTCTTGCAAATGAACACATGGAAGGAAACAGTAATCCATGCTGGAATGGTTCGTAGATTGCACTGCTTAGCGAGGATATGAGCATTACAGTTGCTTTTTTTTTGCAGCAACTTTATTGTCTAATTAACAGGCACGCTTACATTGCCTGCAGTAACTGACAAAACATGCGGAAGCTCGTGGCTGCCTGTATTAAATTTCATGGGGGTAGGTAGTCGGAAAACAGAAAACTTCATTCTTGTTTTGTTCTTATGCCTGTTCTTTTCTTTTATTCTTGTAAAACCAAAAAAACTTGTTTTGTACGACTGGTTGCAAGCTACAATGAAGGCATAGTCTCACTACAGAGAGTAGCAGCATGGGACCACCAGGGACGGATGACATTACAACAAAACCTCAAACAAAATTAAATCAAGAAGCTTTCACACAATATACGTTAATACACTATAATCTACTATCTAGTGGATTTATAAAGTAACCCCATAATAGGCAGTCATTCAGCAAAGTCTAGTAGCTTGTTTTGAGTGGTTTTAGACTGATCTTTCTTCAGCTGTGTTTGAGCACTAATATCATTAACCAAGGTTGCTAGGATACTGTACAATTTCCAGCCCAGCTACCTCTCAGAAACCACAAAAAAGACCTGAAACTAGGAATTCACAAAAATTTAGGAGACATTTATCTTCTTTTCTCATCCTTTGCTTGAGAAACAAAGTTATTGTGATGCACACACTTTATCCACTCCATAATCAATAACAGTCTGTGCTTCTTTTCAGTCTGTGCAGATGGATGTGAGGCAAGAGTACACCTGAGATGAGATGGATGCCAGTCCAGATGATTGACTAGATCATAGACAGACAGACAGACAGACAGACAGACAGACAGACAGACAGACAGACAGACAGACAGACAGATAGATAGATAGATAGATAGATAGATAGATAGATAGATAGATAGATAGATAGATAGAACCATTCAATTTCACTGTACGGTTTTGAAGCCTTTTTTGAGTTAGAAGTCATACCCTTGCAAAAAAAAAATTGGAGCCAGAGTTTGCACATTACATACAGCTGGCAAGTGGCAAGTACAGTGTTATTAATTATTATGTAAAATGCTAAACTGTAGTCATATATTTTGCACATATTTTGATTTTCTTTTGTCAGGAAAAGATTTTAGAGCTTCATGACTAACTGAGCTACCTCATAGCTAATGTAAAGTAGTAAGTGAAAATATACTGGTATGTAACAGTCACCAGTTGCACTCAACGCATATTTTGAGGAATAAACGCTGCTCTTCATGATTTCCATCTAACTCTGACACCTGATGTAACTTCTGCTTGTGGAGTACCTTTACAAAACTTTTGAGTATTTGCTAAGGTCATACAGTCAACTGATATGAAATTTAGCTAGTGTTAGCTGCCCTGGTTATGCAGTCATTTTCTTCACTGATGCCGGTTTGCTAGTTAGAATCTCAGAAGAGTGAGCTAGCCAATCCAAATGAGCAACATACTAGAAGAATTGCAAAGAACTTCCTGCTGAGGGTCTGTCAGAGGAGTTTACTGCAAAACAAGTCATGGCTTTGCTACAGAACTGTCAAGAGCCTCAGGTCTGAAGAAAGTGCATGCAAGCTCTGGTTCATGAGGCTTAAGTGTAATCTAAAAATTTGAAAAATATTAGGATATATATAAGGGTGAACTGAACTTGTAAAAACGACACAACACTTCCTATATAGTAAATTATGGCGCTATAGCATAAAATGGACTATTTACTCCTGTCTCATTGACGAACAGGGGAATAGGCGGGGTTATATACTGTACTGCTGCTCGCCACTAGAGGGCATCAGAGACATGTTGGCCTTTACTTTTGGTTTCCTGTAAGGACTGCCACCTAACCTCACTGGGGTAGATGTGGCACAACCGTCGGAAAAGCGCCCCACGGTGGCTGAAGACTGTCCAACATTCCTAATAAACAAATTTAGAGCTTCTTAAAATCACCTCGCATCAACAAAACTGCCACAATCAATAACCTAATATTTTGGCTAAAATTATCACGGTTTAAATACATTACAGAAAACTTAAGCCCTTTTAAAGAGTTTGTAGATGTTTGTTACGTGACGCTATAAGTACACTGTTGCTTTCGGCTGCTCCCTGTTCGGGGTCGCCACAGCGGACCAATTGGTCCACACCATCAACTTGGCAAATGTTTTACGCCGGATGCCCTTCCTGATGCAACCCTCCCATTTTTCCAGGCTTGGGACCGGCACTGCATCCAGTGGCTGGGAATCGAACCCGGGCCTTCCGCATGATAGGCGAGAAACCTACCACTGAGCCACCAATGCCTCTTGACACTATAAGTACACTATATTGTCAAACGTTTTGGGACACCCCACCAAATCATTGAATTCAAGGTTTGGGCTTGGCCCCTTAGTTCCAGTGAAATGAACTCTTAATGCTTCATAGAAGAGACTGCGAGTCATTCCAAAACTGGGACGTCTGCCTTTACAGGCACATGAATGTAATATGGAGTTGAAATTTTTGACCATTCCTCTAGAAGCACGTTTGTGAGGTCAGGCACTGATGTTGGACGAGAAGGTCTGGCTCGCAGTCTCCGCTCTAATTCATCCCAAAAGTGTCCTATCGGGTTGAGGTCAGGACTCTGGGCAGGCCAGTCAAGTTCCTCAAACACCAAACTCGCTCATCCATGTCTTTATGCACTGATGTGCAGTCATGTTGGAACAGGAAGGGGTCATCCCCAAACTCTTCCCACAAAGCTGGGAGCATTAAATTGGCCACAATGTCTTGGTATGCTGAAGCATTAAGAGTTCCTTTCACTGGAATTAAGGGGCCAAGCCCAACCCCTGAATTCAATGATTTGGAAGGGTGTCCCAAAACTATGGCAATATCGTGATAATATATGATATCTGAAACAACATCAGATATCAGGTAATTTGACCTTTTTTCCTCAGTAGAGATGTTTTGTTCACACGCTTGTGCATTGAGGAGTTGAGAGTGCGCGCCGGGCCGCTGGGTGGCAGCAGTGCGCAGGTTGATCACAGCGCGTCTTTTTGCTCATGCGCTTAAACGCACTTGGCGCCAGAAAGTGTGAGGTGCCAGCGCTCCTGCGGACAGTGTGCGCGAGAGTTTCGGAGTCGAGCTGTGTGGACGCGAACAAGCCGAGATCTTTAGGCCGCCGATCAACCTGAAGCCTGCAAACACACAGCACTCCTTCCGCTGTCTTTTACAGCGATCAGAGGACAAACAGGTTGGAAAGTCTGTAAACCGAGATTTTATTTTTTAATTATTTTTTTTATGCATAGAATGTTTTGCGTTCCCAAATTAATCTTGGCTTTCAGATTAAACTTTAGAAGTGAGCCTAGCCAGCTAAGCGGCTAACTAGCGTGCTATAATGACAAGTTATTAGTCTTTAGTCGTAATCCGGTTTAACGTGATTTAAATAGTATTTTAATACACGCCGTATTATTCTGGTAATTTAGCAGATTTTAGGAAATGGTTATTGAAATGGTCGCAGCTGTGAACGTCATGAAGTTTAATGGCGGTAGCTGGTAGTGCGCTGGATGTAGCGCTGTGGTTAGGGCTTTAGCAGCATGGTAGGCCATGTTGTCTCATCGAGCTAAGAATGTGTAACAATTTTCATCGTTAGCTAGCATTATCCTCACTGCTCACTGCTGGCTCGAGCAGAGTTAGCCAGATTTAGAACTGCTAAAACATGCCTTATACAAACACATTAAATCATTAAACTCTTCTTTTTGACCACAAAGGATATGCGCTGCTGGTTATGTAAGATGGGGGACGCCTTTCCCGGGCTTTTTGCTAGATTGTTCGGCAATGATTTAAGGCATTTTAATAGAAATGCGTTTTAAGCATTCGGGATATTCGGTTTAGCTGATTGTAAACGGTTTGTTGATGTTTATTTAACGTCGTATTTAACCGCAGTATGTTTCAACAAATGCTTTTTCATGGCGGTAGCTGCGCTCGAGTTGCGTAGCTACTTTGCTGTGTGAGGGCGGAAGCTAGCGGCGGCCATTTTAGAGCTAGTTAGCTGTGTTCCAGTCTGAGCTGCACAAGATGCCCACCGCGAAAGGCGTCGTAATTCTATGAAGAGGCTGAGTCACAATAATAGTGCACGGCCACTCCGAGACTTAAGCAGGGCACCGACAAACAAGATTAAGTAACGGCTCTAAATTTAAACTGTCTGGTCAAGATATGAAATCTACATGATGTACTAGCCAAATTGCTAGTTAGCCGCGCTAGTTAGCAGATATTGCGTGCTTCAGGAAGCTAACTAGCCAAGCTATTTAGCCAGCTAACTTAGCCAACAATGGGATTGCCCATGTTTTTATCCTCTGTAGAGTTAAATGCTGGTTTTGTGTTATTGATTATAAAGAGCGTTTATTACCAGAAGTATTGCATCTTCTGCTTTTAAGGACAGTTAGGCGCATTTATGGGCTTGAAAAAAATAATGTAAAACTTTGATTTAACAGGTATACCCAAGTTAGCTCAAAAATAAATATCGGCTAACACTAGCCATGCAGATATTTGCTAACTAGCTTAATGGCAATAGCCAGGTAGCCTTGTTTGTTTATGGTGTACTCAAGTGTCTTCTCTAAATTTCTTTCTTTTAATTGTTCTCATTTGGTAAGGTATCTGTTGCCTTGTCTTTGACAGTCATGTTTAGTGTAAAATGTGGTGTTTGTTCTTCACCAGCACCTCAGCTTCCAGTATTAGGCTGGTGGTCAGAAGAGGTGCAGTAATTTTGTTTTTTTACAGGTTCAACCAGAAAGTTCAAGTTAAGAGTTTTTTTTTTTACCAGGACTACTCAGGATTAACATTAATTATTAACTTATATTTTTGTTTTCATGTTCTTTATGTGTAGCAAGCATTTGTAAGTTTGTGTTTTGTGTTCCCAACAGGCTAGATCCTCCTGGCTCGTGCTGACCGAAAAGGTCCAGAGTATTTTTGATTCTGAGAAAGCGGTGCTCCTAGAGCAGCGCTAAGTTTCACTTGAACGGGAAGACGGAAGTCGTCAGGCTGGAGTGTGTCCTGATGGCTGAGTCAGAGACTGAGTGTGACACACCAGGCCTTGATACGCTGGGGTCTGAGTGTGTCATAACTCACACGCAAGTCGGTGACTTGCACTATGCAGCGGAGACTGAGATTATGACCCAGGAGGATAAGAGGCTTGACCTGGAAGCCATTCATGGCGATCTTGGGGCTGTGGCTTGTGTTGACGCCGTAACGGAGACAGACCACGACTACACAAAGTCTGAGGTACATCATGACCCACAGTACTTTGGAGGTGCAGACATGAAAGGCAACGAGGCTCTGCTCGGTGAGGTGCTGCTGAAGGCAGAGATGGGTGGAGCCGGTGCAGAGCATGTAGTGAAGGATGAGTCAGATCATGGTGGAGAGCTGACAGTGGAGTCGGAGAATGGTGTCATCATTCATGAAGCCCAGGGTCTTCAGTGCAACGAGTGCGGGGAGATATTCGGCAGCATGACGGATCTACATCAACACTTCGAAATGCATAAAGCGACTCATCCCTACATTTGTATCCAGTGCGGTGAGAGCTTTGCTGTGGAAGCTAGTCTGAGAGGGCACATGAAAATACACATGAAGGAGAAGGGCTATGCCACCACTGGTGTGGAGATGGTTGGTAAAGGTGTCATTGATGCATTCAACCTTAAACCACATCAGATGATGCACTCCCCTGAAAAGCCGCACAGATGCTCTGAATGCGGGAAGAGCTTCGCTGCAGCCATCACACTCAGGGAGCATATGAAAATGCATTCTGATGACAAACCCTACAAATGTACTCAGTGCAGGAAGAGCTTTGTCCGCAGGCGCCACCTAAAGAAACATCAGGAGCTGCATGCTCGTGAGAAGCCATTTACATGCCCTCAGTGTGGAAAGGGCTTTGCTACTGCTTCTAATTTGAAACAGCATCAGAAGACCCATGCTGGCGACAAACCACATCGATGCTCCCAGTGTGGCAAGTGTTTTGCAGCAGCAGCCACTTTGAGAGAACACCAGCGAATCCACTCTGGTGAGAAGCCCTACAAGTGTAACCAGTGCAGGAAGAGCTTCGTAAGAAAGCGCCACTTGAAGAAGCACCAGCTGGTGCACCAGGGTGGCAAGCCCTACCGATGCTCTCAGTGCGACAAAGGTTTTAATCACTCCTCATCCCTGTCACGACACCACAAAGTCCACCTGGAGGCCAAAATGTACGCCCAGCCTGATAAGGAGTTCCCCTTTGACACTCCTATGAAGAGGGGAATGCACACAGGCGAAAAGCCATACAGCTGCAACCACTGTGAGAAGAGCTTCAATCATTCTTCATCGCTGTCCAGACACCAGAGAACTCATTCGGATGGGAAATCCTACACTTGTGCCCACTGTGGCAAGAGGTTTAATCATTCCTCTTCTCTTGCAAGACACCAACGTGTTCACTTGGATGAGAAGACCTCTTATAGTGCTATTCCCACAGGAAAAGGATTCCCTCCTACTACCATCCTGAAACAGAGGATTCTGCAGAGTGAGAAACCATACAGGTGTTCTCAGTGTGGAAAAGGTTTCAATCACTCCTCCTCCCTCTCAAGGCACCACAGAATTCACATTGATCAGTAATCTCACCGTTAAGGTGGCTGTGGTATTTTACACTTTGTCCCAGGTTTGTTTCAGGCCAGCCTCAAATTATTTTTGTCTATAGAGAACTAGGATAAAACGAAAATCTGTGGTTTATTTTGGTTCTATAGACAGATAAAATAATCTTCTGGTTAAGTCACTTAACTTTACACAATAAGGGCGATGAATTTCAATAACAGATTGATATTGAGCTGCTCCTGTGCAATGTGCAGATAGAGCTTGCTGCCTTTAATTTGACTTCTGTATGTTTGTAGCAATTTCATGCTTAATGACCAGGCTAGTTATGCTCTCACTCAGACCCTTGGAAAGAAATTAGGATGGACAACATCAGAGCCTGTTTTGAGCTTTAGACACGTTTGTTGACCAAGTACAATTTTCGGGAGACTGGAAAGGTCTGCCACCCACCCCCAAACAAAATCTGTGCATCTTTACCAGTCGTCTTATTCATGGCCTGTTCAGATATTATCATTTGTAAATACGTGTTGATTTTTATATACATATGTATAGGTGCGTGTGCAGTTCTTTTTCACATTACACAGAATTTTGTATGACCCAGTCTGTCTTAGCCATCTTTATTTTGAAAATAGGATGGCACTTGAAAGATTCACTGGCCCCAGGCAAGCTGTTAGCAAAGGTGCACGTCCACATAAAATTAGTTTCAAAGTTACTTTAACTTAAGTCACCATTGCTTTCAGCAGCAATTAAAATCGGCTGTGCGGGGGTCAAAGTAACTGAACAGGAGAGTTCAACTGTAGCATACTTTCAGTGACAAGCTTGTGGTCAGACAGCTTCATTCTAAAATGAGCTGCGAGAGACCCGAGCTTCTTAAGACTGGCAAATTCAGTCGTTCCTTTTGAATTGTCTACTTACTGACTGACTTCAGAATGCCTAGATTGACATTATAAATCACTGTATACTTACAATTCAATGTAATTTGATCTAAATGTTCCCTCTGAAGCATTGCTTAACTAGTTCCCTTTGGTACTATACAACTTGTTACTAATGGCTAAATTGCATATTTGCGTTCAAACCTAATGTCATTGCTGTAGAACTAGTTCAGACATTCATATATATATAATCTGTAATTAACTTATATTCTGGATACATGCAGCAAATTATCAAAATTTAGTATAATAGATTGTGTGTAATTATCAGTACAATAAAGATAGCTTGCTCTTGGTTCTTTCTTTCAAAATTCCACGAAGATACACTTTCTACTTAAAGTACTGTGTATGGGGGAAGATCTTTTACATACTGATGTGTATTTTTTTAAAATATGGTTTGGGTAATCTGAAAGGGAAAAGAGGAATACTGTTTTTATGGGGATGAACATTATATTGAACATTTTTTTTTTCCTTTCTGAACAATTGTGCTTCAACTCATAGCATAGGCTTTTTCATTGTTAGATAGGTGCCTTATTGCATGCTGTGTAGAAATGTATGTTGAGCTGTAATAGAAGAAAAAAAGGTTTGGCTCTTCTCCCTATGTTTGCATACTAACCAACATATTTTACTTTTGACCTTAGGTAAATTCTGTTTCCTTTTCTGTATATGAATATATGTTTATGCTGTTACTGCTGTCTTTTAATTTTCCTGTCCATCAGCTGGTCTCATTGTAGAAAAACTAAAGGTTAAAAAAGAAAAAAGAGAAGTTACAAAGCCTTTGATCCATATTTTTATTGCCCTCATAAGTGGTCAGATCTTGTTCCATGTCTTTTACCCCATCTTTGAGTGGCACACATGGATAAATAAAGGTTATTGACTACCTGTTTTGTTTTTCGTTTGTTTTTTTTGTTTTGTTTTTTAAAGGAGTGAAGTGGTCTCTCGTTTGGCATGTTTGTTACTTGAAACATTTCTAGTGAAGGTGGTACTTTCTGTAATTGGAGTCGCATTTTATTTTTATGCAAAGAGGGGTTTGTTTTAAAGGAACGGTTTTTTCATTCACATTTCTAAATAGGGATGAGTTAAACACTGCTGTGATGACATTTTATGTAATAATGGACTAATCCTGCAACTGAACCTACTTTCCATGTCTGTACATTACAGTTCACTTAGACGATGACACCTAGACGATGTAATATTTTTGACTTTAGTGCTGTATAAAATCGTGGCTATCATCTATTTGTGCTCTGAAACCACCTTTAGGTGATGCTGTCATGTTGCATTTTATGAAGAGGGTAAAATCCATCAGCAGTGGCTATTAATGCATATAAGACACTAAGATTTATTCCACTCTGGCACAGGTCCCATGCACTTTTTGCAAATGCTAGGCACAGAAATAAAAGCTCATTATGTAGTTAATGTAAGTGTATGTAGTTCATTTTGATTGGCCTTCTGTGCTGTGCTTTTCTTTTGGCTATTAAACCATGTCAAGGCTTGCTGTGTCATTTGGGAACATTCCCTCTGCAAGTTTATGTACCTGTGTTTTGGGTTCTGAGCTCTTTAGTCTGGTGAGCACAATTGTATGCTTTGTGGCTTTTAAAAACCTCTGGTATTATCTAATCTGTGAATGTTGATCTCCAGCCTGTCAACATTAGTGTTTGTATGCTTGCTAAAACGCAATCCACTGGATCATGCTGTATGGCGTTATGTCTTTAATTTTCTCTCCTCTATAAATGGCTTTTAAATGCAAGTCTTATATTCAGTTTGGAAGATAATATGCAATCTGACCTTTCCTCTATCTGTAGAGGAAGCTGCACCATTAAAGTTTCGGACACTGCTCTAGACAGTAATAAGACAAATGAGCTGAGGGCTTATATATCACTCATTCATATGAACACTCTCTATTAGTAACTATCTGTTATTTTGAGTTCTCTAACTAAACACATTCAGCTGAGCGAATACAAGCTGCACAGTGTGTATAAATCAACTGGTTCACCTAGCGTTCAGTAAACTCCAGTCTTCTATCCCTTTTCCCTGTATAAGATTTCTGCTTGCTCTTGTGTAAAGCCTTTCTTTCTTAAGGATAATTTTCCCAGCAATTAAAGTAAAAAAAAAAAGAAGTAATTCACAGAACAGCATGATGTTTAGCCAACTCAGTCTGCTGAAGAATTGAGTTGGTTATATCTGTGTACATATATAATTTACTGACAAGCTAGCTTGCTACATGTATAACCACACTGCAGTATACTTGATGGTTCATTCAAAATTTTTCTTCACTTCAGAACATCAGTAGGTGCATGATTAAGATAAGTTAAACTGCCTCTAGGTGTAAATTGCGTGTGTAGAAAAATGTATAGGTGTAATGCAAGGTGCTGATCCAGTATTCCTATTTCCACCTCAGTCTGTGTTCCCAGGATATGCAGGATAAAGGTATTACTTTTGTAACTGAAGGGTGTTGAGTGAAATTTGTAGTTATGTACAACTAAAAATGCAAAATTACTTGTGACATGAATTTGGGTTTGCAGTACAGCAGTGAAAGAGTTAAGGCTATACTTAAATGAAGGTTTGATCGTTTGCTTTGTATGCTTATACTGTTAACGGCATCAGCGAGAAAGGCTGTTTGATGAAAATACAAAAAAGACAAGACTGTTCAAATTGAGTGTCAAACTAATTAGATACCCTGAAGAAATCAATAAATGGTTAATTAATGGGCATATAAGAGATAAATAGGGGGAGTTATAATTGTTTGGGTTTTTTTTGCTTACAAGTTAACACTGTAGCACACTAACATTCATGTGTTTGATCCCACCAAATAAAAGTAGGTATAAAGATAAAATAAAATAATTGAACATAAAGTTAAATTGTGTTGGGATTATTTAGCATGGAGGGAATAAATATTTACACAGCCACCTCTAGTTCCACAGATGACAAACTCTCCATAAATAGAGCCAAGCTGAACATTCATTTCTATTTTCCGTTGGTTTTTCTTAAACCTAGACATATTTAAAAGAGAATGCTTATTTATATTGAATAAAGAGGTCTTTCCTCACTTGAATATTTGTGGTTAAATGTTCAGGAACAATTGTAACTTTTCACCTGATGCAGTGTTGAGTATAGATGAGATGTGCAGATCTGTATGTACATATTGATGTATGGTTTAAGTGGAGTTGTGAGACCTCAGGCTGAGATTGAATGTAATTGAGGGCACAATCCAAAGAACCAGTCATAATAATGCCTGTTTTTTTAATAAGGGATCAAAACCCAGGAGAAGATAGCAACCAAACCACCCCAGTATACTCGCCAAGTAGATTGCGAGCCATCTCAGGAGCTGATTTATTCAACAGATCAATTGATTGGATTTACTTAAAATGTACGTTGTGCAACCTCGGGGCTAGATCTAGACAGTTTGTAATCTGGTCTGTCAAATGATCTTAGCATATGTGCACTATATTAACATTATCTAATGGATGTAATCAGCCTACTGCACAAACACCCACATATTCTGCCACACTTTCATTAAAATGAATGATTTGCAAGCGGTTGTATTTTAGTCTGTGTGTCTGCAGGAGTTCCTGAAATCCGCTATACAAGAATATTGACAAAGGCTGTTCTAGCAAGAAGAAGAAAGGCTTCTGGAGAAACACCTCAAACTGTATACTTCTACTTCTATATACATACACAAGAGAATTAGCTAAAAAAAAAAAATACATCAAGTTGCTGTATCAGCGTACAGACAAATGTGAAATATAATGGAAACGAGCTGTTTCAAAGCAGAAATGCACCATAACACTGAATATACTAATGAATATACTGAATCCATTTTAATGAATGATTTGGGGAAAGAGCTAGTCTCTGTTAGTCCACTAGGAGGCAAAATTAGAGCAATAAATTTAATTTCATTAGCAGGCTAAAACTTTGACCTTGTAACCTCATCCACTTCCAAAAGAACTAATTTAGGGTTTTATGGCGTGAATATTTATTCACACACTATATATATTGTGGAATGTGGTTGTGTACATCTACTCATTCAACCACAAGAGCATTAATATGGTACAACACTGATTTTGATAGTCATCAAACTGTCAGATACAGTATCAAACTGCAAAGCTCATTTAAAATATCACATTGGTTTGGACACAGTATTGTTTTTTTTGTTTTTTAAAAATAAGTAGTAATTTTTTAGAATGTAGTGAAAGTTCTGAATACAACCTTTATTTCAAGTAAACTAGACACAATGTACTGCCAAGGCCAGCGTTTGTATATGGCATACCCTTAATGATTAAGTGAAGGAAGTAAGAGTTGCTATATATGGTTTGTTATATAATTCAGTCAAAATCTACATGGGTAGAGCTCAGGTTACTGTCTGAGTGGAGTTTTACATGCTCTCCACAGATCTGTGTGGGTTTCCTCTGGGTTCTCTGCTTTCTCGTTTTCCCACGGTACAAATACACAAATACAGGGAAGGTGCTTGATTGGTACGAGTGACTTTTTGAATGATTCCCTGGCATTACACTTGGGTAATTCCAGTACCCTGATCAGCAAAAAAAAAAAAAAAGGAATGAAATCAGAATGAATGCGTTTTAAAATTATTGCCAAAGATGTAACGTCACAAGTGATGTTCCTTGTTTGTGACTGGACTAGTTCCCTATTTTGCACATAGTTCAAGTTCTGCACAGATGGAGTTTCACATTTAGCTTGATGTCATTGTTGGATATTGACCATCCTTTCATAATACTATGACTGTCTTTTGTATAGCTGAAGGAATACTCCCCCTCATGGTCTTCATCCTCATACAAAATGGAAATGCAGAGGAGTGCACTAAGGTATGTTATAAATTAATAAATGTAAGAGTTTGATCATTAGTATAAGGTATCAAGTTAGTCTTACATATCATTTTAACTTCAACAGGATGTATACGATCGACACTATTCGTGTGAAGGAAGGAATCTCACCTATATACCCACCAGTATTCCTTCCTCTGTAGAGAAACTGGACTTCAGTTTTAACTTGTTGCCTTCTTTACAAAAGCATCTGTTTCCTCCACTGTATGATTTGCAGGTCCTAGACCTCACAAGGTAAAGAGTTCTGTCCATTTTAATGATTATTGATAAGCACTAATGTCTCCTCTTGCTTAAAAAAATTAAAATAATCAATATTTCTGCCCTTTTAGATGCCAAATCCAGTTCATTGCTGATGATGCTTTCCACAACGTGAAGAATGTGACTACTCTGATTCTTACTGGAAATCCCATTTCATATACAGCACCTGACGGCTTGAACTCATTACACAAATTAAAGAGATTGGTTCTCGCGGACACTGGGCTGCTCTCCTTAAATGTCCAGTTCAACAATCTCACCAAGCTTCAGGAACTAAATGTTGGAACTAACATGATTCAAACAATTGCTCTTCCACAATTCATGATGAACTTTAAAGACTTCTGCAAACTGGACCTGCATGCAAATAAGATATCCAGCTTAAAAGTAGATCACACCGCTGTACTGCGAGAGATGAAGGGAAATATCACTCTAATACTCTCCAGCAACCCAATATTACATATTGAACTAGGAGCATTTAAGGACATTTACCTGAAAGAGCTTAACATACAGAGTACGTTTGTTTCATTTGAAACAATGAGGGATGGCCTAAAAGCTCTCAGTGGTCTTCATGTTGGAAAACTTCTTATAGGAAGTTACATAGAAGACAAGTCAACAATAATATTTGATGCTGATTACCTTGATGGACTTTATTTGATCGATTTTAGAGAAATATATTTTCTTCAAAAAGAATTTTCAAATTCTGAAATTAATGTGTTGCGTTGCATGGTCAATGCAACGAAAATCATTCTGAAACAAGCCAATATTGGATCCATGCATGTCTCATTCCATCAGCTCGAAGAACTTTATATATATCGCAGTCGAATGCCCATCATACTGGACCTTTCACATCTACACACGTTAGAAAAACTAGTCTTGAGTGACAGTAAACCAGTATATCTTCATGGTATGAATGACATGCCCAAACTCCAGCATTTGGATCTAAGTGTAAACCAATTGAATTTGTTTGACTGTTGTTCAAAGTTTTTCACAGGAATGCCAAACATTCACACACTTAACCTGAGCCTTAATTCGATAATATATCTGAGCAATAATCCATTCGCTGGACTTGACTCCATTGAGATTTTGGATATGCATTTGACAACATTAAGGTCATTAAATGCACAATTTAAATTTTTTAAAAGTCTCAAGCGTTTACGATATCTGGATATATCTAACACAGACAGTACATTTCTGCGTACCATGACCTTTAGATATCTAAGTAGCTTAAAAGTACTGAAGATGGCAGGGAACCATTTCCAAGGAGATGCACTAAGTTATATATTTAAAAATGTCACATCTTTAGAGGTTCTTCACTTGTCAAATTGTGGTATTCAGAACATAGACCGCAGAGCTTTTGAAAGTCTTTCAAAACTACGGCATTTGTTTCTTAGTCAAAACAAGTTGATGATTTTGGATTTTGCAACCCATACATATCTAAAAAGCTTAACATTATTAGATGTAGGCCTGAATAGCATTTTTAGCATCCCGCTTCATACTCTGCAAAACCTACCAACAAATCTCTCAAACCTTGACCTGTCCTTTAATCCAATTGAATGTTCCTGCTCACAGATGGACTTTATTAAATGGCTTGTGAACCATCAGCAACTACTTCAGCAATCAGCTAACATTTCATGTAAAATATTGTCACAAGACTCAAATCTTAGAGTTATTGACTTTGACATTGAAGGCTGTGTACACATCAGAAGACTGACAATTGCGTTATGCATATTTGCTGTCATTTTTCTTGTTTTTGTATCACTTTTGGCCTACAAATTTCAGTTTTATCTGCGCTATGGCTATATCCTGCTAAGAGGTTATAGGGCCTCCAGACAGCAGGAATGGTCTTATGATGCCTTTGTTATCTACTCCAGCAAAGATGAAGCATGGGTAATGGATGAACTGGTGGAAAATCTGGAAAATGGGAATCCACCCATTCATCTTTGTCTTCATGTGCGGGACTTTGAAGCTGGCAAGGCCATTACCTCCAACATTATAGATGAAGGCATCATGGGTAGTCGTAAAACTATCGTGGTTGTATCTAAACACTTCATGGAGAGCTCCTGGTGTCGTTTTGAATTTGAGGTTGCGCAATCCTGGCTAGTGATGGAACGCAACGCTAACATCATCATCATCATTTTAGAAGAAGTGGAGGAGGAGAAGTCAAAGAAGGTGTTTGGACTTCATAAGCATCTGAAAAACAACACGTATCTAAAGTGGAGTGAAAACCCAATAAATAACATGACATTCTGGATTCGTCTTCGGAAAGCTGTGATCACAAGAAACTGAGTTGTTCCCCAAACTGTGTTAGTACATTTGTGCCACTTTCTTCTGAAATAGAATAAAAGTTTCCAAAGTAAAGAGCTTCTTTCTATTTAAGCAGAGACAAAGAATTTTTATTTAATCCTCTATTAGAATAAATCGGTAAAATCAGACTTTTCCACTTTTGTGTGTAGAATAACTTTTTAGAATAGAAGATCCATTTGTGTCCATTTATGTACATTAATTAAAGTAAAGTTTGTCATTTAAGTGCAAATGCTTACTTCTGTGGAGTTGTCCGCATATGAAAAACATAACATAATTTTTTTTGTAGTGCGCTTAAGCTGATTTGTGATGGACACGTTATTGTGTTTAATTGTTTTTTGAGATTTTATATCATTATAAGACCAATCTGAGTTGGCGGCTCAAAGTAAAACAGATACAAATCCACACAAACAAAAGAACATGCACAAGTCAGCCACTAATATAAACCGATCAGCCATAACATTATGAGCAGTGAGAGGTGCAGTGAATAACACTGATTATCTTCTCATCATGGCACCTGTTAGTGGGTGGGATATATTAGGCAGCAAGTGAACATTTTGTCCTCAAAGTTGATGTGTTAGAAGCAGGAAAAATGGGCAAGTGTAAGGATTTTAGTTTGACAAGGGCCAAATTGTGATGGCTAGATGACTGGATCAGAGCATCTCTAAAACTGCAGTTCTTGTGGGGTGTTCCTGGTCTGCAGTGGTCAGTATCTATCAAAAGTGGTCCAAGGAAGGAACCGTGGTGAACCGGCGACAGGGTCATGAGCGGCCAAGTCTCATTGATGCACGTGGGGCGTGAAGACTGGCCCGTGTGATCCGATCCAACAGATGAGCTAGTGTTGTTCAAACTGCTGGTTCTGATAGAAAGGTGTCAGAATACACAGTGCATCACAGTTTGTTGCGTATGGGGCTGCATAGCCGCAGACCAGTCAGGGTGCCCATGCTGACCCCTGTGTACCACCAAAAGGCCTGGTCTGATGAATCACGTTTTCTTTCACAGCACATGGGTGGCCAGGTGTGTGTGCGTCGCTTACCTGGAGAACACATCGCACCAGGATGCACTATGGGAAGAAGGCAAGCCAGTGGGGGCAGTGTCATGCTTTGGGCAATGCTCTGCTGGGAAACCTTGGGTCCTGCCATCCATGTGGATGTTACTTTGACACGTACCACCTACCTAAGCATTGCTGCAGACCATGTAAACCATTTCATGGAAACGGTATTCCCTGATGGCTGTGGCATCTTTCAGCAGGATAATGTGCTGTACCACAAAGCAAAAATGGTTCAGGAATGGTTTGATGAGCACAACAATGAGTTTGAGGTGTTGACTTGGCCTCCAAATTCCCCAGATCTCAATCCAATCGAGCATCTGTGGGATGTGCTGAACAAACAAGTCCGATCCATGGAGGGCCCACCTCGCAACTTCCAGGACTTAAAGGATTCCTTTATGGATCATGCCTTGACGGATTAGGGCTGTTTTGGCAGCAAGAGGGGGACCAACACAATATTAGGCAGGTGGTCATAATGTTATGGCTGATCGGTGTATATTGGAAAAAGTCCATTGTGATAAACAGGAACCAAAGCACATTTCTATGAAATACTAAATAAAGTATGTGATCTGGTGGACTGAGTATATTTCTAGAATATACTCAATCCACCATATCACATACACTGTTTATTATTTATTTAGGCAGAGCAGAACCGAAGAACTGGTATGATGTGTACAGTGTGTGCACCTGGTAATTACGTAGAAAAGATGAGGGAATTTCTCAAGTACTTTTTAGCCAACACCATGTGATTACAGATCCCCTTTTTGGTAGACGTTACTCAAACCGATTGTCAAATAAGTCTTGTCGTGTACGATGTGAACTTCCTTAACTGAGATCCACACTCAGTTTGATGTCACGGAAAGATTTCGCTCATACTTTTCTAATAATTATGGCTGCTTTTTATGTAAATGGGGGATTACTCCGCGTCATATTTTTCATTCTCATCCAAAATGGAAATGGAGAGGAGTGCACTAAGGTATGTTATCAAATTATTACTGTAAGATTTTGGTCATTTTAATGAGTGCTGTATTTAGTCATTTGTCTATTACTGTTAAAGTGCACATTTATTGAATATGTATAAATTACTTAAAGAGTGTGTCTTACCAAACTCATATCATTTTTGCACACAGATTAGACACAATACACACTACTCCTGTTTGGGAAGGAATCTCACCTATATACCCACCAGTATTCCTTCCTCTGTAGAGAAGCTGGACTTCAGTTTTAACTTGTTGCCTTCTTTACAAAAGCATCTGTTTCCTCCACTGTATGATTTGCAGGTCCTAGACCTCACAAGGTAAAGAGTTCTGTCCATTTTAATGATTATTGATAAGCACTAATGTCTCCTCTTGCTTAAAAAAATTAAAATAATCAATATTTCTGCCCTTTTAGATGCCAAATCCAGTTCATTGCTGATGATGCTTTCCACAACATGAAGAATGTGACTACTCTGATTCTTACTGGAAATCCCATTTCATATACAGCACCTGACGGCTTGAACTCATTACACAAATTAAAGAGATTGGTTCTCGTGGACACTGGGCTGCTCTCTTTAAATGTCCAGTTCAACAATCTCACCAAGCTTCAGGAACTAAATGTTGGAACTAACATGATTCAAACAATTGCTCTTCCACAATTCATGATGAACTTTAAAGACTTCTGCAAACTGGACCTGCATGCAAATAAGATATCCAGCTTAAAAGTAGATCACACCGCTGTACTGCGAGAGATGAAGGGAAATATCACTCTAATACTCTCCAGCAACCCAATATTACATATTGAACTAGGAGCATTTAAGGACATTTACCTGAAAGAGCTTAACATTCTAGCTGCTTTTGTTTCATTTGAAGCAATGAGGGATGGCCTAAAAGCTCTCAGTGGTCTTCATGTTGGAAAACTTCTTATTGGAAGTTACAGATCAGTCCAAAAGATAAAGATATCAGATGCTGATTATCTTGCTGGTCTGTGCAGGATTCATTTCACAGAAATATATTATCGCCAAAAAGAACTGTCACCTTCTAACGGCCGTGTGGTTCACTGTATGGTCAATGCAACGAAAATCACTCTGAAAAGCGGATATATGACAGACATGGAATATGTCCCATTTCATCAACTTAAAGAACTATACATAGGTCACCAATATTTGTCGGCAATACCAAATGTTTCACATGTACATTCATTAGAAAAATTGGTAGTGGTTGATAACCAAGCAGCGGCATTTCGTGGTCTGTGTGACCTGCCCAAGCTCCAGTATGTGGACCTAAGTAGAAACCAAATGGTAATACGAGAGTGTTGTTCCGAGTATTTCAGAAAAACGCCAAATGTTCGCCACATCAATCTAAGTCTTAACGCAAATATATGGTTCAGTGCAAAACCATTTTATGATCTTGAATTGATCGAGGAATTAGATTTCCATCACACAAATCTAGACATTATTGGGCAAATTGGAATCTTACAAAGCTTGAAGTATCTAAAATATTTAGATCTTTCATACACTAGAACTACTTTTAGTAGCTACTTATCTTTCGTTGGACTTAAGAGTCTTAAAATACTGAAAATAGCAGGCAATACTGTCCAAAGAAATGTACTGCCTGATTTATTCGAAAATCTTACAGCTTTGGAGGTTCTTGATATGTCACACTGTGGCATTGATCAAATATCCAGTGAAGCTTTCAGAAACCTCCAGATGCTTAGCCAGTTACTTCTTAGTCAAAACAAATTAATGGTCTTGGATTTTTTGACACAGCCAAATCTACAAAGTCTAACACGGCTTGCTGCGGACCAAAATAGTATTTCTGTAATCAGCCTTAATACGCTCCAAAATATCCCAGCGAACCTCTCTGTTTTTGACATATCTTCTAATCCATTCAGTTGCTTCTGCACCCAAACAGATTTTATTTTGTGGATAATAAAACATAAAAAAATATTTCCTCAGCCTGATAATATTTTATGTAAAACGCAATCATCTGATTCAAAAATGAGAGTTATTGACTTTGACATTGAAGGCTGTGTACACATCAGAAGACTGACAATTGCGTTATGCATATTTGCTGTCATTTTTCTTGTTTTTGTATCACTTTTGGCCTACAAATTTCAGTTTTATCTGCACTATGGCTATATCCTGCTAAGAGGTTATAGGGCCTCCAGACAGCAGGAATGGTCTTATGATGCCTTTGTTATCTACTCCAGCAAAGATGAAGCATGGGTAATGGATGAACTGGTGGAAAATCTGGAAAATGGGAATCCACCCATTCATCTTTGTCTTCATGTGCGGGACTTTGAAGCTGGCAAGGCCATTACCTCCAACATTATAGATGAAGGCATCATGGGTAGTCGTAAAATTATCGTGGTTGTATCTAAACACTTCATGGAGAGCTCCTGGTGTCGTTTTGAATTTGAGGTTGCGCAATCCTGGCTAGTGATGGAACGCAACGCTAACATCATCATCATCATTTTAGAAGAAGTGGAGGAGGAGAAGTCAAAGAAGGTGTTTGGGCTTCATAAGCATCTGAAAAACAACACGTATCTAAAGTGGAGTGAAAACCCAATAAATAACATGACATTCTGGATTCGTCTTCGGAAAGCTGTGATCACAAGAAACTGATTGGCTTTTTTTTTTTTTGTTGTTGTTTGATTTAATGTATTCACGACTTTGTTTATTTTTATGGCTTTTTTCACACAGGCTGTTTTTGTGAAACTGACTCTGTCTGTTTCTGAACATTACTCAGTCATTGTAAACAGTGTAGGAAGATATTTCCGCTGTACTAATACATTTTCAAACCGAAAAAAATCCCTTTAGTTTTTCCTGACCTCTTGTACAACCTAAAGTATAATATTTAAAATAAACAAATCTACATCTTTAACTTCCCTTCCATAACAACAAAATACATTTGGAATGTGTTTAAAAATGAATATATGGAAATTTTCAGTTATCATGTTCCTTTTCCAAACGTTTTGTTTGTGTCAGAGTCATGTTTCATCATGACACACCCTCTGGGTTTGAACTCCAACAAGGCATACTGGTTTACGCTAGACATACTTCATTGTTTGTATTCTCCCTTGTAAAACCTGTCACACAACAGTTTCACTGAAACTACACCACACTCGCTGATCTAGCCTGTGCATTTCTACGGAGGAATTAAAATGTCTCGACGTAGCAGTGTGGGAGACCAGAGCCGTTACAACTCTCTCGGAAAGTCCCAGAGATCTGAGTCCTATGAAAAATACAGCAACCCCAGACCCAGCAGCCGGAACAGCCAGCGCAATGTACTCTGCGATTTCTGCCTGGTGAAAAAGATGAGAGCTGTGAAGTCTTGTCTAACATGCCTGACCTCATTGTGCGAGACTCATCTTCAGGCTCACTATGAATACCCAGCACTGATGAAGCACAAATTGGTGCCAGCAACAGGGCAGCTGAAAGAAAAGATCTGTGCCGAACATGACAAACTACTGGAGGTCTTCTGTCGCTCTGATCAGATGTGTGTCTGTGTTCTGTGTATCATGGATGAACACAAAAAACATGACATTGTCTCTGCTGCAGCTGAGAGGACAGAGAAACAGGTGAGTATTTCTTTTATAATACTCTAATAAAACATTCAATATTATGTTTATTAAGATGTTGAAAATGTAGCCCGAGATCTAGTGTTTTAATATGTTAATTAAAAATATATTGTAATAGCTTTGCTTTAGCTATTTCAACCAAATCATTGCTAAGAGACATGTAATCCTCATATGATGATGTACAGTAAACAAGCCCTATTTTACTCCTGCAGAAACAGCTTAGTGCTAAACTGATGAGCTCTCAGCAAAAGATTGATGAGAGAGTGAAGAAGTGGCAAGATTTGATGCAAGCTACAGAGTCTCTAAAGGTGGGGATTTAATAGAAACCAATGGAATGTACTCTACCCTGTTTTTCTTAGCTAACCTTCATTACCCCAACTAAACTCTCGTTTCCACTCAACAGCACTCATCTCAGAGTGTGTTGGAGGAGAATGAGAGAATATTCACCGAGTTGATGCAAGCTCTGGAGAGGAGGTACAATGATGTGAAGGAAATGATCAGGGCCCAAGAATCAGCCCTGATGACTCAGGCTGAGAGACACCTGAGCCGAATGGAGGAAGAAATCACGTTACTGAAGATGAAGCACAATGACCTGGAGAGGCTTTCTCACTCTGAAGATCACATTCATTTCTTACAGGTATGGGCTCTTAAGAATCAATATTCATAAAATATGGTTGCAGATGGAGATTTCTGTGAGATTTGCACGAGATGTAATTACGTTACTGTGAAATCAACTCTCTCCATTTTGGCCACAGAGCTGGCAGTCTCTTTCTGGACCCTCAGGATACGAGGACTTGTCAAAAGTGTCACTGGCCCACATTCACTCTTTTGATAAAGTTAAGAAAGTCATCTCTGAGCTTAAGGTGCAAGTAGAAGATGTAAGCAAGGTAGAACTGAACAAGATCTCATGTGCAGGTTGGTGAAATACAACACAGTTAATGTAAATTACTCCTTTTCAGTGATTTAAGATGGCTGATTTATGGAATAAAATTGTGACTTTGCACTTTCTTTACAGCAAGAGAAGTCCAAATTCTACAGATTCTGGAACCAAAAACGAGAGATGAATTTTTACAGTGTAAGAGTTTTGTTTTTTTTATTCACTCCAGTCAAAACGTTCTAGAGCACAGCCACAGTTTTAAGGAAATGAAAATGAACCAGAAGCCAGTTGTTTGGTTAAACACAGCTTGGGTGATTTTACATTGAATTATTCAGGGATAATGCATACCTGGATAAAATTTAAATCAAGCCACATAAGTATTTTTAATGTAACTAAAAGTCAATAGCATGAAACAGGAGTCTCAAAGTGAGGAGAGAGTCTTTGGAACAAAAACTGAAGAAAAATTAGAAACATTTATGTTAGAAAGCATTTTATTGTCACAGAAACAAACTGAAATTCTTTACATAACTAGTTTGTTAGGAAGCTGTGGTCAGAGCACATGGTCAGCCCCTGGAGCAGCTGATTGTTATGGTGCATGCTCAACACTATTAACTTGGGAGCACTGGGATTCACACTGATGGCCTTTGAACTGGTATCCCTAACACCTTTACCACTTAACAACCGATGTCTAAGATTTAGTTTTGACACAAATTAAAAGTCTTGGCAATGTTACAGCCATGCAAAATTACTGCAAACCCAATAAGGTCAAGGACTAATGTGATTCACGAGTAAAACGTCACATTTTTTAGTTATTAGCGCCCCCTAATGCCCTATAGTATGCTTGGCCAAAATGAAATAATATTCTTCAATGTCGTGCTTGCCTGGTAAGTAAATCACACATGATAAAGGTTGCAAGTTTTTTGCAGAGCAGACTTTCAGACAGAAGATGCTATTCAACAAAATTCCACACACTGCACATAAAATGTGTCTCATGCTGTTGTGCAATGTGACAAAACAATGGCTGAATGGATCAGATTTATTCACAGCATACAGCAACAGGTCTTGGCAAATTAAACTGTTAACCTAATTATATACCCAAACAATTCATGTTGTAGGCAATCATTTTGAGAGATAGAGCTAAATTGTATGTGGACATATATACTCTATATAGCCATGTAAGCATTTATGGTCAATACTAGTTTTGACCCATCACTTATTGTCCTGTTTCATGTGCAGATTACTGTCAGCTTTCCCTGAATCCTATAACAGCTCATCCAAACCTTCACCTGTCCAAGGGAAACACAGTGGTGCAGATGAAAAGTGAACTCAAATCATACCCTGAGCATCCAGAGAGGTTTGACTTTTGGCAGCAGGTGATGTGCAGAGAGGCTATGACTGGCGGCCGTTACTACTGGGAGATTGAATGGAGTGGTACAGAAGTGGACATAGCTGTAACCAGCAAGGAAATAAGCAGGAAAGGCAATGACAATGTTTGCAGCTTTGGCTGGAATGACACGTCATGGAGTCTGTACTGTTCTGAGTCTAAGTACACCTTCACGCACCAGAGCAAGCGTATCTCCTTACCATTGCACAATTCTTCAAGAATAGGAGTGTATTTAGACCACAAGGCTGCAACATTGGCATTTTATAGTGTCTCTGACACAATGACTCTCCTCCATAAAGTAAATACTTCTTTCACTCAGCCTCTCTATGCAGGGTTTGGAGTCTGGGGCTATGGAAGTACTATAAAGATACTGTAATATATATATATATATATATATATATATATATATATATATATATATATATATATATATACATGGGAATACTTTATAAAAGTCTTTGAGTTCTTCAATATATGGCCTTCTCATTTGAACGACATGTCCATTTTAATTATATATTCTCTAACAGGTTTCACTACTCCATTAAGGCTAAAGGGCTGGCATGAAAGAGAAAGGAAAAACCACTAATAAACTGATGGGGAAAAATGTTTAAAAAAAATAAATTGATGAGAAAAAATGAGGAAAACCACTAGATGGTGGTATTTGATCTCTCTCTCTTGCTGATTTTAAAAGCCAAATTAAGATCAAATAAATTAATGTATTTCCATTTTGTTATTTGATTCACTGCATACTTCTGGACTTTTTCTGTGAATCCTTTGCTACTTAACCTAACTGGTAGGTATTTATATCCACTGTTTAGCAAATTGTCTGGTATATTTTCTCCCTGCTTTAGTTATCATATCCACATGATTGAGAAACTGAAGTATAAATCTAATAAATGACATGCTCTTGTCAATTATTCACAGGTTTAGTTTGATGTATTTATTTACCT
The DNA here is from genome assembly GCA_033459395.1 of Hemibagrus guttatus. NCBI lineage: Eukaryota > Metazoa > Chordata > Actinopteri > Siluriformes > Bagridae > Hemibagrus > Hemibagrus guttatus. Next base: position 14,001,062 of record JAUCMX010000002.1, on the reverse strand, counting down.
TCTTTACAAATCCAACATCAGTGCTTATAAGCCCACCCTGGCAATCCAGCAGAGCTCCTTCTGCAGTTTTTATTACAGTTGTCAGAGAAGGTCATTTTCAATTTGACCTAAATGCATAAATGTGCATGCATTAGAGCAACATGAGAACGTTTTTAAATAAATGTACTAAAGTTAAAGTAACCTCAAACTTCAAAATTTCTTGAAAAAAAGTCTGTACAGTGTAAAGTATAAATATATGAATAGGTTTTAAGCTAACAGTTTAAATAGTACATACACCATCCAGGCATAACATTATGACCACCTGCCTAATATTGTGTTGGTCCCCCTTTTGCTGCCAAAACAGCCCTGACCCGTCATACACTATGTATTCTGACACCTTTCTATCAGAACCAGCATTAACTTCTTCAGCAATTTGAGCAACCGTAGCTCGTCTGTTGGATCGGATCACACGGGCCAGCCTTCACACCTCATGTGCATCAGTGACCCTTGGCCGGCCATGACCCTGTCGCCGGGTCACCACTGTTCCTTCCTTGGACCACTTTTGATAGATACTGACCACTGCAGACCGGGAACACCCCGCAAGAGCTGCAGTTTTGGAGATGCTGTAACAGGTGCCATGATGAGGAGATAATCAGTGTTATTCACTTCATCTCTCAGTGCAGGTAGGGCTCAACCTGTGCAGAGCACATGCCCTTTTTTTGGAGGTGTTTTTTTTATTTGGAGGGGGCGGGCTTTTTCAGTTTCATCACATGCCCCTCAAAAGGTCTGTGCAGGCCCTGCTCATAATGTTATGGCTGATCAGTTTATACATTTATTATTTTCTACAAGTGGGTATATGACCACGTATTTGAAGCAACAGTTAAAAACGCCTAAAAATGCAGACTATTAACCTTGAATTACAGCACTAAATAACCTTAATCATCAGACTTATTTACATTTAGTCACTCTGGATCATGAGATTATATAATAACTATAAGTACAATAGACATCTGCGAAGTGATTCCGCTAGATCATATACAAATCTTGCCAAATACGTATAATTAAACATATAATAACAGTATGTCAAAATTTTATTTTCTTCTGAAACCTAATAAAACACGACCAGTGTGCCGAGTATTGATTTAGTAACTCGACATTCCGTGGGCTGAAAACAAAAGTCAGTGAATTGGATCTTAGACTTCAGACAGTATATTTGGTGTGGCACAGAAGACACACAAGCTGTGCTAATAAGCGGGTGTGAAAGCCCAGTGAAACACGCACTGACCACGCTCAGCCCAAGGTCACGTGATACAGTGTCCTCTCTGTGATGACACAACGTGCTTTTCACGTTTTTCTCGCGTGGCACAGGAAGAATATTGTTATTAGCTCTGCCATTTGTAGGCTCTCAACACATACAAATGAAATAAAATTGATGTTCTCCCCATGACCTAAAGGACAGACAGGTTTTCTGGTCCGTTTGAAAACGATAGTGATTAGAAAAAGATAAAAGGCGAAGAAGAGTAAGTGTAAGGTGTAGTAAAGAGAGCTGCACTGAGGTGTACGTACGCTAACGTTAGCACAGGGGGAGGAGCTGAGCAGCACGGAGCAGAGCAGCGCCACACAGCTGCTGCCTGGACCCGAGCTTCAGCTCAGAGAAGCTCACACACTCACACACTACAAGACGAGTGTGTACATGCGGAAAAACGGTTTACACATCCGCAGAATACCTGACTGTTCCACTATAACCTATGGTCCTATGTACTGTAAGATTTAGGAGTGAAAAGGTGGAAGAGAAAGGCTGTTGTACCTCACCGAGAGGGACAAGGTAAGATAATGAACACACACACACTCCGCTTGTTTGGCTACTGTATGTCGGTTAGCTATTTTTATTGTTTATTTTTTTGCTCTGTGGAAAGTATTTCGAGAAGTTGGCTTCTCTGAGCCGTGTCATGTATTTAAGGTTCGCTAATTAATCGTTTTCTCCTGCTTTACAGGTTATGGTGTCGGTGATGAGCACAGCCATGAAGTGAAACGTGAATGTGGATGAGGCGGAGGTGTGAGGCTGGACACTCAGGCAGAGGACATGATGGTAATGTCAGGGTGGATGATCCTGCCTATCAGCCTGCCCGTCCTCACCATCACAGGCATCTGGGTTGTGTAAGTGCCTCTGTGACTCGAAGACACACACGTAACCCTATTCACATATTAGCACTTGATATTGATTTTGTCTGTTAGGTTTAGTGAGTACAGTATAAATTCTAACGTGCATGCTTGCTTGTGGTCCATCTCTAAACCAGAACTTGAGTTCTATACAATTTAACAGCTTTACAGACATCTTGACACCTTTCTGAATATGTATTTGACTAAATTCAGTGTATGGTTCCTGCTTTAAAACTGCTGTAACTCCAAGAAGCCATTGTGGTTAGTTTACAACGTAGAAACGAGTTGTCAGGAAATGGCTTGTCAGGAAAATGGTCCATATTATGTAATTTTAAGATTGTGTATGTGTGTAGATGACCTCTGGTTGAAAGCATGTTGAAGTGATCATCATCACTGAGGTCTATCTTAGACTAGTTTCCTTTTATCTATCAGTGTGTGTTGAGATGTCCTGACCCAGGAACTCTTATAAATAATTTTTTGGATGATGAGTTGTATCTAGCCCAGGGATTATTGATCGACAATTCAAATGTGAGATATTATGTTGTTAGAAACCCTGCGCCCTGACCCTAACCCTCCCAGGATGGGATATGCGAAGAAAGAATTTCACTGTGCCGTAATATATATGTGAGAAAATAAAGACTACTGAACTTAACTTGGAGATATTATTTCTCGAGATTGTTGATGTGGATGTAATACTATAACTGTAGCTAACCTAGTTGGTCAGATCCGTCATTGTGGAAATCAACCCTGACACAGTCGTAGACTTGCAGATATTTATATATAAAGCTCCCTTATGAGACACAGTCTCTGAGAAATTAGGAGATACATGCACTGTGAGGAAGACGAGGCCATAGCAGTAATAAAGTTGAGTGTGGAAAGTTGACAGGGCAGAGAGTCGGAATGTTATGAGTTAGAGTTTCTCATTGCTTGCAGTGCAGATCTAGAAGGTAAACTCTACAATCAGTTTTTTCTTTTCTCAGATAGTATACAATTATCTCACCACTGGAATTCTCCCTAGTTACACACAGTGGATTTATAGTGGCTAAATGCTCTCAGGAGTCCCCTGTCTCCTACATGGAGCAGGGCAGGAATAGTTACATAAAGAAAGGGAGAAGAAATACAACGTAGGGGTGGAGCCCTTGCCCACACTTTCCAGAATACGTCTGCCACTTCTCTTTGGCTCATTGGTCAGATAAACTCAAGCAGAGCTTTCCACGTCTCCAGTAGTAAGAGATGGTTCCCAATAAAAGTGGTTTAACTTGTGCTGTGCCCAAAATAGATGATTTCATGACTGCTTTTGACTGGCGGAAAGACAAATGAAATTATGGCCCTACAGAGGGATTTACAGAGGGAAAACGTCAGTCCTTCAAATATAGCTACAAGGTTCTGTTTTTTAGAATCTTCAGTGCTCACTCACCAGTTAGTCCACCAAATGGTTTGTTTGTTACGTTGCGTAATTTAGACCTAGCTCTGTATTGTTTAGGCCTTTCTGTTTAGACTAATATTTTTGTTTGAGTTTCTTTGGGTTTAGATTTGAATCTTTGACGTGCAGTGTCTCAAAACCGCAGACCTTTGGGCTGGCCATCAGAAGGAGGGGAGACACATGACCTTATCAAGTTTTCATTGTTTGTTCTTGTGATGGAGGATCTAATTAGGCATGTTTAATACTTTGCAGAATCGTCAATTCATAAACATTAAACATGCATGTAAGATGAATATGTAAATTGACTAAAATAGTATTTTTTATGCTCACGCCATCTTCAAAGTAACAATTCAAGACATGGTTTCTGTACATGTTTTGCTATTCCAGTATGTAAGTGGAAATGGGATCTTGAAAAAGCCAAACTTTGCCACCTGTTTTCAATGCCACAGAGCCTGTGGTAAATGGATGACCAGTGATGTTGGTGTCAGTGGTGACCTGGTAACGGTTTGTGTGATTATTCACAACAGTGGTCGAGGCAGATGGGAGTTTGTTTATTTACCACGTGCCGTTTTGCTCAGGGTTTAAGGCAATGGGGTCTAAAAGTGAATAACACTGTGTGTACATACATACATACATACATACATACACAAACACAGATGCATTGAGAGTTGAAAACAACCCTAACTGGCACTTAGCCTGTTTCTGACCCTGCAGTCTGTCAGATGCGGTTGTACTGGACAAATGTAAATTAAACGAGATGTGCACTGACAACTTGGTGATGAGAGAGTACACTTGCATGTCCTCGATGTTGTTTCCTTGCGAGTCTTATAAAAGTGAAAATGTAGACGTTCAGGAGCCAAGCACTGACTGCCATCTGATGCCCTTTTGTTCACTTGCATCACTAGAGGGTCATTATGGACTGGACTTTCTTTGACCTTGCTGCATCAGCAAGAGAGAAGATTTAAATATTACCACAGTGCTGGTGAAAGGTAAAATCAGTTGAAATCCTGGAAATGACTTATTATTTTTCCAAAAAAAAAAAAAAAAAAATGCAAACAGGTTACCAAAACTTGCTTTAATAATGCTTTAATAATTAAGTATCATTTCTGTTAATTGTCTTTCATATGTCATTTTATGTGTTCTTTTCTTCCTCTTCCTCAAAATGTAATTTTCAAGTTTTAAGTGTCGTTTTGAGACGAATGTTTCACTTTCGATTTTACACGCTGCTGTTGGACAACAGCACTACTAACACTGCTGATTCATGAATTTTCTTTTTTATCAGGTATGCCATGGCCCTGTATAACCAGCATGTTTGTCCTGTAGGTAACTGGTAAGAGTCTGACTTTATGATTCTTTACACGACTGTACACTGCACAATTGTTTGTTGTCTAACTGCAGTGAAACATCTGCTCCATTTATTACAGAAGATCTTTTATACGGTTCAGTTAACTTTTAATTTACTCTAGTTGTGTGTTAGGATGCTAGCTCAAATATTGGTTACTGGGACTTCACCTAACCATGATAACCAATTAGTGTTCGGCGGATTAATGCTTAGCTTCATTTAAAGTGTCCAATTGCAATAGAGTAATATTTGCACAAGATGCAGCTTTCATATATTCTGAATTTCACTGCATTTTACTATAAATAGGCAAATGCACAGGGAAAGACTGGCCCTTGAATGTGATTTGTCACAGCTGTAAATTTGGACTGTAATTTGAACTGTAAATGTTTGGATTGTTTTGCTGACATGGCTATAAAAATGCAGCTCTGTACTGTAACAAACAAATGGTCTTCTCTGATAAAAAAAATTGCTTGCCCCATCAAGTATAAGTTTGTGCTGTGCAAGGAATGGATTTCATTTCACAACGATATTTATTATTAATTGCTTAACGCAGTAAGGTTGGAACATTTTAGTGAAATGAAGGAAAGGGCTTAAAATAAGTGCATGGAATATAGCCCATATTTTATTTCGCACTGACAAATTAAACATGACAAATAAAACAGCAACATTGATCATTTATAATATCATTTGTTATTTACTTATCATTTAATTAGATAAGAAATTAATAATTATATACACCAGCCAGGCATAACATTATGACCACCTGCCTAATATTATGTTGGTTCCCCTTTTGCTGCCAAAACAGCCCTGACCCGTCATGCACTGTGTATTCTGACACCTTTCTATCAGAACCAGCATTAACTTCTTCAGCAGTTTGAACAACAGTAGCTTGTCTGTTGGATCGGACCACACGGGCCAGCCTTCACTCCCCATGTGCATCAGTGACCCTGTCGCCGGTTCACCACTGTTCCTTCCTTTGACCACTTTTGATGAATACTGACCACTGCAGACCGGGAACACCTCACAAGAGCTGCAGTTTTGGAGATGCTCTGATCCAGTGGTCTAGCCATCACAATTTGTCCTTTGTCAAACTCGCTCAAATCCTTACACTTGTCCATTTTTCCTGCTTCTAACACATCAACTTTGAGGACAAAATGTTAACTTGCTGCCTAATATATCCCACCCACTAACAGGTGCCATGATGAGAAGATAATCAGTCTTATTCACTTCACCTCTCACTGCTCATAATGTTATGGCTGATCGGTGTATAAATAAATAAATAGTGGTTAATTCCCTTATATGGTTATTTGGTTTGTTTTGCTGACTTGGCTATAAAAAGCCTGTATAAAAATAGTGTAACAAACAAATGGTCTCGTCTGATTTATAAAATGGTTGATCTGGCTAGTATAGGTTTGTGCTGTGTAAGGACTGGATCTCTGAAGAGCTCAGTAATGTCTCGTGTAATAGTTTAATCAGCACTGTGTACACTTCTTTGATTTTGTATTTGTCTGTGCATGTGTTTCAGGTTATATAATCAGTCATGTGAGGAAGATTTGCCCATGCAGACCGGACCAACGCTATGCTGTACTCTGGACAATGTGCCACTCATCAGGTCTGTCTGACAAAGCCTCAGTATTGTTAAAGGGTTTCTTCTTCTTTACTGAAAGGGGCATTATATAAATGTGTGCCATTATACAACCTGCAACTGGAACTTGCTGTGACTGATTTTTAAAAGACATTCTACTGTTGTTTTTTATGTAATTTAACATAATTATCTTACTCTGTTATTTTACCTTACTCTATAACTGAGAATCCCCTTCTCAGAAGGTAACCAATTAAAGTAGAGCTTTGTAAGAGCCTCATGTATTTGCCTGACCATATTATGGTCAGCTGATTATTCAAAGGACAGTCCCGTTTTTTTAAATGGAAAGCATTTGCGTGTTATTCTCTGGTCCAGTATGCTGAGGGTGTGACAGATTCCCAAATCACAGGGTTGTTTTTAAGAGAACAGAATAAAAATGGCTGCATATCTTACAGTCCTTCTACACAAAGTCAACATTTCTGTTTTTTATGATCTTTCTCTTCCCCTTTTTTCCTGAGGTGTCTTTTGTTTCACTTCCTGTTTGTTCTCTATCAGAGATAGAAAGTGTCTAGATGTTAAGGAATGGGACAGTGAGCTTGAGAGCGAGAGTGAACAGAAAGACAGGAATATTCTAGCTCACTTCTTTAGGGTGATGTTTTCTGGCACCGTGGTGTCACAGCGTGGAGTCTAAGCAATGTTTTCTGTTGAGATTGTGGATACTTGCTTCTGCAAATGCCTCTGGGCCTGTTTACCAAAGGTTGTCAAAACAAATTCCACTGTATAATAATATTTATTTTTAATCGCTTGACAAATGAAATGAGGGGAAGGGCTTAAAATAAATGTATGGTTTTTATAGCGTACTTTTATTTTTTTCATATCCTGTTTCTCCTATATGTAAAGATGGATATAGATACAAATGCTTAAAAAAATCAACTGTTATTTGAAATAAATATATAACAGGATATACAAGACATTTTAAACAAAATCCCTTAATCAGCTGTGCAAGCAAAGTACTTTTGAGACGTAAGAGTTAAAACCTTTACCGAACCTGGACAGTTAAAGACAGGGGTAAAAAATAGTATCCTGGTTTTTCAAGTGTTCAGTTTCAGTACATTAGAAACTCTTGCATGAGTGCACTGTTGCCACATGATTGACTGGATAATTACACAAACCAGCAGGTGTGCATTTGTTCCTAATAAATTGGCTCAATGAAACGGCACAGAGTGCTGTTTAAAGTGATTTATGTGGTCAGTGAGCGTATATCGTAGCACGAGCGCTCTTTATTCTATGTGTGGCAGTATAGACGCATTAATATTTCAATGCATTTCTATCCAATTTTAAGTAATTAAAGTTCCAAGTCAGGAATTTGATAACCCTTGCCAGGCGAAAGTATTCCAATGTGTGTTTCAGATCCTGCTGGTACAAGGGTTGGGTGTGTGTGGAAGAGATTGTGTGTGTGTTTATACTAGATTCCCAGCATCCCCTCTTCCTGGCACTGAAATGTAGTGAAGTGGGTAAAGGGTCAGTCTCAGTGAGACACACACATGAACAGTGGAGTCTGCAGAAGACGTTTACGAAGCCCATATCATGTGTATTTAAAGAATATCCATTCCTTGACCAATAGATGAAAAAGTAAGTGATGTGAGGTTGGATGTTAGGAGGATCATGTATTGTTAGAAGGAGAACACTGACAGGTACAACAGAATTCTTTCAAATTTCTTGAAAATGTGTGGCGGTGTTACGGTGTACATACAACATGTATTTTTTGGACATTTAGTGTGAGGTTATTTATATCTATATAGACCTGCCATTTGGAAGCAGTTTTATCAGTTAAATTTATTTTGCTTTCATTTTATTTCAATTAAACCTGCTATTATTCTTGCTTGCATCCTTTTTTTAGTGCTGTCTATTTGTCTTGGTGTGTGTGAGCTGATAGTTGGATGACTTCTGTGTCCTTTGTACTCTTCTTCCTACTGCTGTGTATGCACTTCTCCCATGATTCCAGTTAGAGCCAGGTTTTGCGTATATGTATAAGTGTGTTTGTGTGTGTGTGTGGTGGTGGGGGATGGGGTTGTGTAGATTTTCAGCCCTTAAACTTTGTGTCCTGGAGTATTTTTAGATGTTTGTTCAGAGCTAAAAAAAGCTTTATTTCAGGGACAGATCTGGGACTAGTTCTGGGATTTGAGTGCCTCAATGCTTAACCCTGGCGCTGCTGTGTGTTTATTTGCAGTAAGTGTGGCACGCTACCTCCAGAGAGCTGCTTCTTCAGCCTTATCTGCAGCACGGGATCCTTCATGGGTAAGCATGCGTTTATTATTAGCAGGACATCATTTGTAGGTCATTTGAAGGTGCTGTGTCTCAGTTGAACCCTGTCACAAACAGTTAGGGTTTCATTCAATTTAGTAGTTAAAAATGATAACAGATTATGTGCAAAAAGTAGAATTGTATTTTAGCAATAAATGGGGCACCTTGTATTTTATATTTAGGACCTTTTTGGATACTATAAATGAAGGTTGCATGTGGCAGGTTTAGTCTTTATTTAAAATAATGTTATAACCTCAAAAGAGCTATATGAAGTGCTTTTGAATAGCCAGTATACACAAGACTCTGCATCCAGGTTAGCACATGCCTCCTGTATATACAATAAGGGGAAATATTTCTGACTTTGTTATTTAATATCGTACTCCCAGTGCATTATTTATCACTTGTGGAAAATTTGTACTGTTCAAGTCTTTTGAGTTGATTAGGGAAAATGATTTCATATGATATAGCAACCAGGAAAATTTGGAAAAACAAATAGAAATGTTTTAAAGGGGAAAAAGTAATTAAAAATTTGTAATAACCATGTTTGCACAAGTGTGCACACCCCTTAACTGATACTTTAGTTACTTAAAGCAGCTTTTGCTTGTAATGCAGCACTCAGTCTCTTGGAGTAAAAGCCCATGAACTTGCCTCGTCTTGATTTTATTCCGCACTTCCTAAAAAAATGCTCCAGATGTGTCAACTTGCCAGAGGATCTTCTCTGCACAGACCACTTCAAGTCATTCCACAAGTTTTCTGTAGAGTTTAGATCTGGGCTCTGATTAGGCCATGCCAAAACATTGATCTTCTTTTTTTGAAGCCATTTCTTTGTTGACTTGGATTTGGGCTTTGTGTTGTTGTTATACTGGAATGTAAAAGTCTTTCTTTAGCTGTCTAAGAGAGGCCTACAGGTTTTGTGCCAGAATACATTGGTATTTAGGAGCTGTCTATGAATGTTTTTTTAGGATCTATGGATGTGTTATTTTTTTGAGAAAAGTCTTCTGTCTAGACATCATACCCCATAAGCCCAGACATCTGAAGAATTACAATAGATTGTTGTCACATGCAGGGAGTGATCAGTACTTGCCAGATATTCCTGCTTTTCCTTTACTGTTGCTATTGGTCTTTTGGCAGCCTCCCTGATGAGTTTTCTTCTTGTCCTTTCTTCAATTTCGGGAGAACGTACTGTTCTTGGTCATGTCACTGTGGTGCTCCATTTTCTCCAAATGTTGATGAAGGCCTTCACAGTGTTCTTTGATCTAATGTTTTGGCAATTTTTTTGTACTGAATGATACCATTTCGACAATGAGATCCCATACGTTTTTTGAGCCCTTTGTGGACCATAGCTTTAATAGCTGGAAAGAAAATTCAAAAGGAAAATCCTACAGAAACAGCTGACCTTTATTTGATGCAGGTGTTTGAATGTTATTGTCATTTATTGTGATTGCCGATTATAAAAGGTAGTGTGCATTTGTGCAACCAGGTTATTATAAGTTTTTCTTTTTTTTCACATTTTATCATGATAGCCTATTGATAGCCTCCTGGTGGTCCAGCGGCAGCATTCTATGCTCTCACTGTTGCAGCCTGGGTTCGATACCCAAGCAGGGAGCTAACCCAGCCACTGAAGAGTTAACTCTCAGTGCCGGTCTCAAGTCCAGATAAAATTGCAGGGTTGCGTCAGGAAGGGCATCCACCGTAAAACCTGTGTCAAATCAAAGTATGCGGACCAAATGATCCACTGTGGCAACCCATAACAGAAAGCAGCCGAAAGAACAACAACAACATTTCAATCAGTTTTTCAGTTAAATTGTTTGGTTTCAATATTACATTAAAAAATCAAGTTCTAGATATAAAAACTGCAAAAGATTCTTGTTCAATTTGCATCTGAGATCATAATAAAAGACAAAAGATTTCACTTCATAAGCAGCAATCATGGTGAAGGAGAAGAAGCTTTCAAAAATTTTTAGGGACAAGCTTCTTAAACTACTGTCAAATGAATAAAAAAAGGCCAATTGTCAGTACAGTGGTTCAATAATATGCAGGTAGGAAGGTCATTGATCCACAGACAGATGCGCTATGTATGATTTACACAACATGTTCATCAGACTAATGATAAGGAAGGTTAGAAAGAAGAAAGCAGTCACTTGGAAAGAGTTGCAGGATGATCTGAAAGCAGTAACAGCAGTTACACAGAGAACAATAAGCACAGTCATCTCTGATCCTGAACCCCATGCAGAATACCTCACGCGACGAAACAAGAATAGAGCTCAGTAATTAGGCAGCAAATCAGCTTGTCATATTTGGCAAAGTACGGTTGCATGTTTGACCTCAAGAATGCTATATCCACAGGGAACAGTGGGTACGATATGTGTGTAAATTATAAGGGGATGTATGTTCATTAGTTAACAGAAACATGTCTAAATACTTATTTCCCCTCACTCAAAATGTGCCCTTTACTCAAGCGAAGCATTATAAAGGGCTGATAAAGATCCACATCTAAGCATTCTGGTTTATATTTATAAATTACATGTGAAATTGATAAATAAGGAAGTGGTTAATGACATTAGCGTATGTGCCAGGTGTTCTATGTCAGTATGCAGTGTTGATGAATAAGGTTATAATGTGAGTCATGCTGTTCACACTGTTGTGATAAAAATGAACAGGATCATATTTGAGTCAGATATTCCTGATCTTCATGTAACTTTTTAGTCCCTGGAATAAAAACGTCAGCCTCGTTCTGTCATAATGTGACTACATTTGACTGCACAGTGCACATTTGAGAACATGGTTTAGGTTCAGTATTGCATGGAAAGTGGTATTTGACATATTCAGAGTCTGTGGCAGCTAGGTGTGTATTTTGCTGTTGATCTAAGAGGTCTTTTGTGTTCGGTTTTTGGTGTAATATGACCTTTGACCTACACAGTTTAGCCCGATGGTAATGTGTCTGCTAAGACATGAAGGCTTGTGTTGTTATGTCCAGTTAGTCAAGTTGTGGCTTAGTAAGAACTTTTCACTGCAGGAGGACATGAATATTCTATTTCTGCATTTTATCACAAGCCCACAGCATTTCAACTGTCCATCGATTTTTCATTGGATCAGTATTATAAAAATCACCAAGCCATTTCTGTATCCATGGTGGTCTGCTGGTACATCCATTTTTTTTTTTTTTTAAATACATGCAGAGACAAGTGGTAGGTTTGTTGTAGTCTTTCCTATTTTTTTTTTAATAACAGCTGATGTGAATCCTGGAAGTGTTATGTCCTGAATAAAATTGTAGCCTCCCACTAAAGTATTTGTCTTGGCTATATGCAAATAAACTGTTCCTTTTTCCAGTTAGAACAAATAAGTTCTATTACATCATAGATTTCTTGTATCCCATACCAATGACAGTAAAATGCAGGGTCGTTGATATGGTAATCTTGAAAAAAAATATAGGCTTGTCTGTTCATGTTTTGGTAAATCCCTTGGCACAGTTGGTTATGCTGTGTGTGTGTGTAGGGAAGCATGTTTCAGGCTGATATCAGTAGGCTGCCAGTCCAGACGTCAAATGGTTATTGGTGCTTAAGATCTTATTCAGGAAGCATCTGGCTTTTTGGTTTCTGAAGAGCATTTTGTAATGCCCACTCATCACCCATCCTGCCTCTCTCCACTAAAGGTCAACCTTAACAAGTTTATATTCAAGTTTATATGCTTACATGATGTAGAAAAGACATTGTGAATGGTTTTGTAGGTATGTTGAGACAGTACACACTATCAGGATTAATATTGTCACTGCTTGTCTAGATATCTAGTAGGACCTACTTAGAGGAGCTGCTTGTGTTCGCTTCATTGCAGGTTACATAATAATCACTGTTTTTCACACTGTGGTGGAGCTCTCACTGTAATGAGTGGAGCGCAGAAAGAAACATCCATCAACATTAGAACACAATAACAAAGCACTGCAGGAGCTGACCTAGGCCTCTGGAGACACCCAGGCAACCTATCATCATGCTATAAAACACTGCTTCTTTCCCTTATTCTGCATGATTGCTGGCTGTAGATGTAGAGAGAGGTGGAAGCCTGTTCAATCTGTAACACAATAAAGTGTGCAATATTTGAAGGTAGCTGAACACTTTCTGAAAGTACTGTAGACTATGTGAATTAAACAAGAACGTTTTTCTGGTATTCCATTCATTTTACATTTTCCACTGTTAAAGATCTACCGCCTGCTGCCTGCAAGTTACAGCCATGTAATGACACCACCCACAAATGTGTCTTATCAACTTTAACAGGCTAGTTAATAGGCCAAGTGGGTGGCTACCACAGCTTTATTAAAACTCGTGTTGTGGTTTGTCAAATGTGTAGTAAACCCTGCTCAATCAGTTAGATGGCATCAGTTGTGATGTTAAAAAGATGTAAAGAAATCCTGCCAGCAGAAGGATGCATTATGGCACACGTGCCCCGATCTTTACAGTTAAATTCGTAATCAAATTGGTAAATAAACAAGTGATGTGCTTGTTACTGCAAATGAAAAGTAGATCAGAATTTATAATATAAGATGTAATTTTGCCTTATTATTAAACAAAGGAATGTATTACTTAAAAACTTTTATTATAATCAGTATAATAACTGTTATTACACAATAGAGCATACACTAATAGTTTCTTATTCTGGTTCTATTTCCTACAGAAACATCATAGAGAATGTGTTAAGTAAGTTTAGAAAAAAAGAAAGTAAGAAATTGTAGAATTCATTTACCGCCCTTCGAGGTCAAAACGAAATGAATGTGCTAAATTGTTTTAATATAATGTTTCGTGTCAACATTGTCTTGTGAAGCCTGTACTGGAAAATGTCTTGGATTGTGGCTTTAGTGTATCGTCTCCTGTCTAGTCAACACCTTTACTCCCAGTTATTTCATAGCTATCCATGTAGAGGAAAAGCGTCTCTGTTTGTTTTCTAGCAACCTATTGTATGATTAGTTAGGGGTGATAGTGATTAAAATAGCATTGGCAGATACAAAAGTGCAGGCTGGGGAAGAAGAGGTGGCTAGTGAATAAACCTGGTGGCCTTTTCCTCTCTGACTGTCACATTCACTGGCTCTGGCTCTGACCCAACCTCTCAGTCATTTGGGAGGAAACCATGAGAAAGCAAGACTGCTACATTTGTTTAGAGTCAAACGCAGGGTTATTTGTCTCTGAGGTGTGGTTTTAGCTACACAGGAAAATGATGCTCAACAGCAGCATGTGTCACAGAGAACCCCACCCCCACCCCCCTCAACGTCCGGCTTTCTCAGGATAAGAATTCAGCTTTAGGAAATGTGCACACACCCTTGCCTCTTCAAAGTATTGACCTTTAATGATTTGTGGTGCACTGGTTGCCCTCAATTTGGTTAGATCGGCACACATGTTTTGCTATACGATCCTTTCATTGGTATTTTTAGCTCGCTGTGAATTGTGAAGTGTGCTACATTTACACTTTGTTTCCTGTTACTGTACTCACTACAGTATCTTCTTTCTTTGGATAGAGCCACAGCTTAGCATATTTCTAGATCTGTCGATAACAATGCTCTTGAGATTTCACTCTAACCAACATTCTAAGCTAATGGTGTAAACAAGTACTTTTTTCAGCTACAGCTGGGCTTTGTTAAAAAGAATAAAGGCTAATTTCCTTTGCCCGGACATGCTGTTTCTTTTTCCATGCTTGTAATGTGCCTAACTTAAATTGTTTAGGTCCTGACAGAAAAGTGTGGTGCCCACACACATTCTCAGAATTTGTTTTTATGGTACTTCTCCCATGGAGTACCATTTATGAGACATCTGCATGCAAGGTTCTATATCTGTGATATTATAAATATCAAATATAAATTTTATATCAAATATAAATTTTGGATCTTTTTTCTTTGGACTATGAAATTAATGAGGCTGTTACTGGCTTTAAGACATGAGGGGCAGTTTTGTCCCCATGGTTTTCCCTAGTTGACCAGCTCCTGTTACTTCTCTTTAATGCAACAGAATACAGCAGAACAGACCAGAGCTACCAGGCCCATATAAGAGCTCTAAGCACATAACAATCGACCTTATTACCCCTGCCATAGGCCTCTTTTCCCTTCTCGCCACCTCATACACTCGGTCTTCCAGGAAAAAATGAATAGTTTCTGGGGAAACAGGAGACACAGGTTTTTGTCCTGCAGAATCTGGCACAGGCCACTGAGACCAAACAGAAATCTATATAGACATTGCAGAGAGCATGTACCCAACGGACATTTAGGATTTAAATGCCGTTAGGATGTGATAACCTATATTGTGTATAATAATCATTAAAACAGTATCTAGTAATATAATATAAGAGAGTAGCAGCTATCAGTATCTCTAATTTGTTTTATCTGCGATATTTTTTTCTCTTTCAGTGATGGTGATAGTTTTGCTGCATTATGCTCATGTGATTGAAAAGCGGCAGAACTGTGTATTAAACACGGCAAGCCTCTCCACTGGCTGGATCTGCTCTGCAGGACTCATCATGGTGGGCAACTTCCAGGTGAGAGCGTTTCATGTATACTAAGTACATTCTTTATTCTTCTACAGTGCAGGAGATTTATAAAAAAAAAAATTGTTTCTTTTGCGGTGACTTTTGTGAAATATCATAGTAGGACTGTAGTCTGCAAATGAACCATGTACAAACACTGGATGCAGTTATGTAATGTTTAAAAACCCAAGTTAAAAATGCAACTTGTGAGATTCTGACATACTTTTGTATTATGTTGACTATATTAATGTCACAGCATTGTCTCCAGTTTGAGGACAAAGCACAGGCTGCCTTATCCTAGTTTGAATAGGAAAAGGATTCTGTGTGCAGTCATCCAGACGTCAGGTGACCAGGTGTAACCTATATCTGTGCATTTGCAATAATGAAGGGCACTCTCATGCTCACCATCAGCGATATGAGCCGTAGACACTACCTTCTTTCTACCAGTCTTTGCAATCACAATTATGCATTCATGCACCTAGTTACACAGCTGTACACTGCTGATCTGTCTATGATTAGGATGTATCGCAGCTCTGTTCTAAATCATAGATCTGTTAACGTTTTTATAAAATCTGTATGTCTGTGAAGTTGTACTGTACCTCAGTAATTTGCCCTCAAAGTAATGAAAAGTATATAATCAGATTTAGTTTTAACTTCTATATACTGTGGAAGACAAAAACACCAACATTGTAAGGAATATTTATGGACCTGAATGCACATATTTATTATTAGATCTTGCCTAAATTGGTCTTCAGTTGGGTGCTAAATTGTATGTGTTGTGCATATGCCTTTCACAACAAAGCATTTATTGCATTCCATGCTGTTAATTTGTCGCTAGAATTTTGATTATACTGCAGGTTATGCTGTAGTTGGTGTTTTTTAAAACCTTAATCCATGTGCCTCTGTTGAACTTTGAGCACCTGCCCATCTAAAGGTCTCTGAATGACCCCATTGTGAGCTGTACATATTGTGCTGAGTATGGCCAGATGTTTGTGTCTCTGGAGGAAAAATGCATCTAATAGCTTTAAATGGATGCAAATATGCTGTTTAATGTGTTACTTTAATCCAATACTGAGGAATTAGCTCTGTGTTGCTATGTTTTGGTTTGTGTGTACACACGCATGTGTGTGCAAGAAAGTGTTTGGTGCTTAATATTAAGTTGACCTTCTTATCCTATACCCCTGTAGCTATTGTTCTCTTGCTCAGCTGAGATGGAGCTCTACTTTTTTCTTCCCTTTTTTTTCTCCCAGGTTGTTGCATCAAAGCTGTAGTTCACAGATTTGTTAGAGGCTCTGCAAACCTCTTTGGTCCACACAGAATCACTAAACAAAGAGCACTGTTTTACTCTGTGGAATTGACATCTTTTACCATTATTTATGAATCAGTGTTGACTCTTTAGGCACTGAGTTTTAGGCAGCTGTAATGTTTGGACACTTGGCTGAATGCCCAGTGTGCAAGCAATGCAGGGAGGTCGGCCAATAGGGCACCAGACAGACATTTTTATGGGTCAGTTGCCATAGAGACAGAGGGGGAGAGCAAGTTCTCCTCGTAGTATCGCCGTCCACCTCTTAACTATACAAATTCATCAACTGGATGTCTGAGAGAGTGTACTGATTGAAAGTCTGGGTGTGTATCTGTTTTTGTAGGAGGACGCTGGCACATACAGTCAGTCTTTCATTTACCTTGCCATGTTTTTGATATTATCCGAGTGCTAATTTGGTCTTATTTAAATGTTTGGAGATTCAGCAGTTGCTCTACTTGAAGTGTTTTAAAGGTTGTGTGTCATTTAGGGAATGATCACTGCAGTCTCGTGACTCAGGGACATTAAAATCCCTTATTTGCATTGATGTCTCTATGTGTGGAAACCAGCACTGTGTGCCAAGCACAAGAGTCCAATGTTTGGTTGGAATACATGAAGTCTGCAAACCATTAAGTCTGAATGTGTGTGTGTTTGTGTGGGAACGCTTCCACACAGAGCCTTTTAGGAGCAGTATGTGTACACAACCAGTTTCCTCATTCTCATCTGTTCACATGGCTACTACCTGCCATATAGTGCTCCAGTGCAAGGTCTATTAACACAAACTGAAATTTGAGTAGAGATTCCTGCTGCCAAATAAGATCCCACCCTCATGCCCCTTTATAGAGGGGAAGCTGAATCCATTGAAGCCTTTGGCTCTCAAGGTTTTTGACAAAACATTGAGTTTTAAAATCTTGTCGGGATTCAATTTAAAGGATTAATATATTGTGTCCTAATAACTCAGTGAATATGCTTACTTTGATAACTTTGTCTACTGCGATAACAAACGAACAAACAGTAAAAGGATGTGATCTCTTTTTAGTATCCATTGTTATGAAACAGGAGTATTTGCTGTGTGCTTGAATGACTCATAGATGCTGTGTTTTTGTTGAGTTTGTAATGAGAAACAGCAAACAGGCAGGCGAGCCAGAGCGGGAAAATGAATTCTGGACACCACATCTGCACTTCATCAGCCAGCCAGCCTGCCTGAACTTCGAGAACATTCCACTGAGATGCTCGCCATGCAGGATGTCAGTGTAGCCAGCTCGCTAGCTTCAAGCCACCAAACACGTGCGATACACATTATTTCTTAGGGAGGGTTACATAATGAATCTTTTATGGCTGCATTTTTGCTGTGAACGAAAGTTTTATAAATAGAAATATCTCAGTCATCCCTGAACAAGGAACTGGGAAGAGAAGGACTGTGTAGGTACAGGTGTGCAAGGCATGAGGAGCTTCAGACTCTAACAAACCTGCCTGTGCATGTTAGGACGGCATCGCCACGTTGCACATTCTCTCCTTTAATTAGTGACATTTATAGCTTTTCAAAACATACTGCAGATTTTTTCCTTCCTTTTCCTTTGAATTCCTAACAAAGAAAGGAATATATATATATATATATATATATATATATATAATATATATATATATATATATATATAATATATTAATATATAGATATCAATGTATATATACCTTCATGACAGGATTTCTATACCTTTTATGACAGGATTTCAGACGTTAAAGCATCCACCTTAAATAAATCCGGTAAATTAGTCCAACTTGTTCTACAGCATGGCATTTCAGTCAGTCATGAATGGGATTGTCTATTGTTTTTTTTAGCAATGTACCACATAATAGCCTCCTTCCTACAGTTGGGCATTAAGACAGTTATCTCATGACTCACTGTTTTTCATGTTAAAAATTAAACTCCTGATAAACTGGTAGCCAGTGAGATCAGCCAGAGCATCAATTCTGATCAGTACAACCTTTGTGGGAGGAACTTGTGCAAGATTTGGTCTTGTCATGTCTTTTACATTGGGGATGGGATCCACCGAACACAGACACACTTGAAGCTCTTTCAAAACTCCTTGATGTCTCAAGGAGTTTTGAAAATAAACTGTAGGAGTAGTTCCTGTCTAGTGAGCCACGTTATGTGGCAGAGAGATTAGTAGAATCGGAGAGTTTTGCTGCTCTCTGCTGGTGAGGCTAACAAGCACTCAGACCAAGAACTAATCTAAGCAGAGATTGCTAACTTAATTTAGATGAATTTCTATTTCTAAAGGCATCATCTTCACATGCTGGTTATGTCCACACTCAAAAAGAGTTTACAGTAACAACAGATGTTCTATAGGGGCACTTTTATTGTCAGCATCACGCAAACTTGCTTGAAATATACTGACTGAGTTTGTTTTCCTCAGGCCTTAGAGCTTTGAAAATAACTGCCAGAGAGGTCCAAGCGCAGTGTAATTATCTCTTGCACAACAGGGTGCTTTTAACATACTTTTAGGGGAAACTGACTGCCGCAATCCGGGAACTGTTTGTGAAGTTTAGTTCAAACAGCTGGTTCAGACTTCTGCCTCACATTAACCTGAACACGTAGAGGAAGTGTTCAACACGTCACTTTGTTGTCATGACACACATGCACACTTCAGTGGAAAATACTAACTAAATGACTATCTTTCCTCCTGTGTGTGTGTGTGTGTGTGTGTGTGTGTGTGTGTGTGGGTGAGTGGGGGTGGTCCTATTATGACAAAGTCCTGCACAGCACTGTCAGACAGGAGCATCACTTCAAATACGTCAAAGTTATCTCCATTTCCTTGTAGTGAGAGAGTAGTGAGCATCCCCACATTTTAGATTAAGCATTTTAATACAGTTTACTTCTATTTTCTCTAAATTGTTCATTTGTTTATTTGTCTTCAGTAATTGCTTTATCCTGGTAAAGTAACGTTTTGGGTTTGTAGGGGCTTTGACATCATGGATGTAGCTGTAATGTATCTCTCAAAATGTCTCTCATAAAGAAGCAGGATAAAGTTGTTTGATCAGTACTGCTAAACACAGACATGATTTATAATGCACATGCATTCAGCGTATGGATGTACCTGATGCTGCTTTCCAGTGCTGTTGGAATTATTGTAGATATGAGTTTCCCACTAGGAAGTTGCACATGAATGAGGCCTCAAGCCATAATTACGACTGAGTAACTCGGAGACTATTTCGATGCCCGAGTTTCTAAAATTGAATGAGTTCTAAACTCGGCAGAGGAGAGATCAGTTTCTGTACTGACTGACAGGTCTAGTCCATTTTTCTAAATGCAGTGTTTTTGTTAGTGTTTACCATTTTGGTCATATTCATTTTTGCATATCAGCAACCATTCTATGTATGCTGTACATTTTAAAACTGTGAAAACAGCTTGTATTTCACCAAAAATGTAATAACACCAGCAAACTAGCAAACTGAATAATGTGTGTTATGGTGTGAAAAAGTAAATAAGTGACTTCTGTCCAAAAAAAAAAAAAGCATGTGAACATGAAATGCTCGTAATTTCCATGTGGGAAGTAGGATCATTCCGAAAGCACATCAGGGAAGTACAATACTCTAGATACTGTATTGGGTACCTGATTTGTGCCAGGTTTTTAGAACAAAAGTTAGTTTTAGAACAAAATAACAGGGCAGAATGAGAAATGTGCTACAAGGCTGTCAAAGTACTCTGATGCTTTTCTGGAGAATGTCATGTTTCTTCAGTTGTGTATTTATGCACAGATCAGAAGAGTAACAGTGCTTATATGAATGCATCTGTTTTTGTCTGTGCTGCAATTTGATCATGAACTGCATCATTTTTTGGATCTTTAGTTTCAAACTAATATTCTAAAATGTATTCTTTTCTGTGTTCCAGGTAGATAATGCAAAGGTGTTGCACTACGTCGGGGCCGGCGTGGCCTTTCCCACTAGCGTACTGTTTGTGAGTGTGCAGTCTGCACTCACTTATAAACTGGCCAAGACTCAGGGTGAGTACAATATGGGCCATCTGCGTCTCATCATGACCCTGCTGGCCTTCATAGCCCTGGTGCTCAGTATCCTTTTCAGTGATAGAAATGTCTTTATGATTATATGACTAATGTAATACACTATTGCCAAAGGTTTGTGGACATCTGACCATCACACTCGTGTCTGTTTGACATCTAATTATTGATGACATCTTTAACAGCCTCCATTCTTCTGGGAAGAACATACATTTAATTTCACATCACAATGGGGGGAAGTCTGATCTCTGTGACTTTAACAGTGGCATGGTTGATGGTACCAGAGCAGGGCTGGTTTTAGTATTTCAGAAACTGCTGATCTCCTGGGATTTTCACATTCAACCGTCTCTAGAGATTACACAGAATGGTGCGTAAAACAAAAAAAAACATTATGTGAGCGACAGTTCTGTGGGTGGAAACACCTTGCTGATAAGAGAGGTCAGAGGAAACTGGCCAGATTGGTTTGAGCTTACAGGAAGGAAATAATAAGTTAAATAATCACTCTTTACAACTGCGGTGAGCGGAAAAGCATCTCAACATGCACAAACCTTGATCTTCAAGATGGATGGGCTACAACAGCAGAGGAGCCTCCACTCCAAGAACAAACATCTGAGGCTACAGCAAGCATTGAAACTGGACAGTTGATGACTGGAAGAAGACCAGGTGATTTTTTTTTAACCTCCCTACCTTTCTAACTGTCCTTGGATTCCTGTTCTTGGCTGACAGAAGTGGAGCTCAAACTAATCTGGCCATTTTCCCATGACCTGTCTAATCAAGAATGTGTTTCCAGCCGCAGAACTATCACTCATTCAATGTCTTTTGACTTTCACACTACTCTGTGTAAACTCTAGAGACTGATGTGTGTGAAAATTCCAAGAGATTAGAACTTTCTGAAATACTCCTGGTACCAACATACATGCCATAACCAGACTCACAGAGATCACAATTGTTCTTCATTCTAATGTTTGACGTGATCGTTAACAGAAGTTTTTGCACTGCTGCTACATGATTGATTAGGTAACTGCAAAAATGAACAGGTGTATAAGTGTTCCCAGTAACTATAGGTAAATAGATTAAAATAATGACACATTATTTAAGGTGTGTGGGATTGCTTGTCGCTGTGAGAATTCCTTAACTCGGTTGTTCCCAAGGTGGAGTTTTTTTCGTCCAGGAGAGTTTTGTCCTGCAGCATGCCTCAGCCATCTTCGAGTGGGTCTTCTGTGTCATCATCATGCTGTTTTATGGCACGTTTGCCTTTGAGTTTGCCAGTATCTCCAGCAACACCATGATGGTCTTGGCCAGAGGAGGAGCTTTAGGTAGCAAAAGCCAAGATCACAAAATGGAGTCCCTCAGCGGGACTAGTCAGCACCAGCCGGAGAACATGTCCATGCTCTAACCTCATAGAGGGAGAGTTGGCACAGGCCTGCCCATGCTACTCTCTCTCTTTCCCTGTTTCTTATACACATACCTGTACAGTGGGGTGCAGAGGAGAACACTAGTTCAGGAGAGGACATCAGGCCTACTTCTATTCTTAATCTGAGCTAATTTTTGCCAAAGGACCTTGCACATAATTTTGCACATTCTAGAGACCAAATAATTGTCCATCTTCAGTGTCACTCTCGTTATAGCCCATCAACATGAGGCTGTAATGCTTAAAGAAGCAGTGTTATATGGACTGGTGTGGTATGTGTTGTTGGCTTTGTGAATGTTGATGGCATCGGGATTAAAAGGATACAGTCTGTTAAAATGTAATGACAAGACCTGCACACTTGGCTGGGCACTGAGTCCATTCTGTGCCAATTCCAGTTGTTTCATGCCAAAACCAGAAATGATTAACAAAAGTTTATTTTTGCATTTTATATTCAACAACATTGCCTATGTTTATGGCTTTTAGTTATGTTTGATATTCTCACACAGAGGTGCTTTCTGCTCATTGCATATTCTGTTCAGGGCGACTATCGTTACCATTGTGCCTTATAAAACGGGGCCAAGCAAAGCTGTCTAATGGACACCATTAATAATCTCTAATTCTGTTTTGGTGATTATACTGTCAGGACACAGTCATGTTTCAAAACTGTACTTTATGTTCTATCAATGTTGTCAAAAGAAATGGCAATAAGGCCAGCAAAAATGACACTTCACACTAATACAGAGCATTCCTAGATTTGCTGTATATTTGACTTGTTGGTTTGTAAATTTGATTATATTCTTGCTCATCTCTGTGCCTGAGGCCAGTATATTGAATATATATGTGATGTGTGATTGGTGTTTGATTTCATTGAAGGTCTGCTTACATTTCCTGTCAGTTCCAGTTAAAGAGGAACAGTACAGATCTCACTAACCTGATACACCAGTTCTCATATGCTTCTTCAGTTCAGCCATATTTTTCTTTGATTTCCACACCTTGTATTTTTTGATTGTGGTTTCAGTTGTCAGGTTAATCTGACTTAATCTTGTGGCTAGGATCATAAATACACACAGGTGTCACAAAAATGTGATCTGTTTTGACAGTATGTCTTGCAGCAGGACTGCAGGTCTGTTACACAAAAAGCCATTTTTCTGCTAGATGTACTCTATTACTCTCTTACTCTTTATGTTGGATGCTGATTTAAGGGCCCTGAAACAGAAATCCTATACCGTGTCTCTACATTCGTAGATTATGTATAATTTGCAACATATGTCTTTAACAACATAAGGCAAGTCTAAAGCTGTTGTGTTTTAGCTTCTAGTCAAATCCTCAGGAAAATCTGTTACACCAGCTTGGAGTCATTGCTGTTAATAAAGTAGATTTTATCAAGTATTAACTGATGAGTGAACGTTTTACAGGACAACTGGTATACGCTTGAAGTACGTATTACACCTAGTTTGCAAAAATATTTACTTTCAGACAATTTCACGGTCTGTTTTGTTTCATGTAACTGTTTCCCTGTTCATGGCATTAAATGTGCAGAACCTCTGAAGACATTTTTGAGGACATGGCTGTCTCGTTTAACTTGATCCAGTTTCTGACCCATTGCTTCAACCCAGTCACGGAACTTTTTAGCTGAGCAAAGAGTGACAATACATTCAAACTCCACTAACACAGACAACAAGTACAAATATACAACCTCAGTGCATATGTGTGATACACATTGCAGAAAACATATTGGTGATAACTGATATGCTGGCTATTAAAGGGCACCGTCCTGTGCCTTAAACCAAAGACTGAAAGTTTATATATATATATATATATATATATATATATATATGATAGATATGATTTATTGTATTGTATATTTGCCTTAAGCTGAGCAAAAATAAAGCGAGCCGCTGACCAGGGCTTCTGTTTTGAATTTGATGACTGGCTTTGATGTATTATCTGTCTTAAAGTGAGATTTTTATTTATTTATTTATTTATTTTTTAATTTAAAACCAGAATATATCAGACGTTTTAGAATTTAGGGGAAAAAAATTTATGAAAGAAATTCAAGTTTCTGCATTAGGTCAAGGTTACTATTTACATTTAAACCCCTTTGCACAAAAGCTCTGATTATTTGATCTTTATCACTTGCATGGAAGCAGGTGTTCGGACGTCACACCGATGGATTTGATCGATCATGGATGCTCCAACTCAAGTGAGTGCACACAATCAGTAAAGCGAAGGAAGGACATACTAATACGAGAAAATCATGTAAATATTTCATGTAAAGATTCTAATATAAGTCTGTAATTTTAATTAATTAGAAAAGTAGATATAATAAAGATAGAAATCATTCTTAATGAACTAGAAAAGAATGCAAAATAGATGCTCTGACTTTTGGACTCTAGTGTATATTTGGGGCATTAGTGCCTAGATTTAAGCATTAGCAAATTGTCAGAGACGTTTTTGTATGGTCTAGCCATGAAGCAATAACGTGCATAATAGAGGTTCTGATTAAATAGCTGTTTCAGTTTATTAATAGTAATTATTCACAATTATTTACACAGAAAAAATCACATATGACAAAGACAGGTCACATTTAAACTGAACTTGTCTGATAAAAACAGCAGGACAAAATACCATACTGCAATTACATTTATATTGCAACTGCATTATAGTAAAAACACCCAGAATAGCTTAAAAAAAAGTATATTTGCCCCCTTTGTTGTGACCTGCATTATAGTGAGCAATATTATTTGATTGGTCATCTGTGTATTGCAGCACCCAGTAATGCATAAGACAATAATGATTCTGAGACAATAAACTCTGCAGTTTTCACTGAAAAGCAGCAGGACCTTTTTGTGGTGACGATAATGACTAATGACAAGACAAGTCCACTTCAGCTAAAATAACCGAGCTAATTTGTGTGTTTGAGACCGGTTTCGAGGAACATGTCATATTCACAAGGATTCTAAAAAGTAACCTTGACCGTACGTCTAATCAAGCATTCAGTGGAAGCTGCTGCGGTACTTAAGACTTAATAGACAATAAGTGAATAAGTGACTGCACTTACAGCTGATGTATTGCACACAATTATGCTAAGCTGGCACTGCAATTATTCCCTGAGCAGCACAAATTTCCAAGTGGTGAGTTTGTTTCAAAGGCAGCTATTGTTATGGAATTTATTGCCAGTGGTCTTTACAACGGTGCTAAGTTTGCATGACAAAATAACAGGGTTTAGCAAAAATGCTGCATTGTGTACATATATGGAAAATCCACAAAATACACTATAGGTCAAATAAAGTTGACACCTGACCATCACGCCAGTATATGTTCCTTCCCCTAAAGTGCTGGCCAAAAAGTATGTGTATGTGATATCGCTGTATGCTGTAGCATTACAATTTCCATTCATCTATTAAGGGTCCCCAAACCTAATCCAGCATGTGCACTAAGTGAATCCATGAAGAATCAATAGTGTCCCAGGTTGCAATGGAACAACTCAAGTGGCCTGCTCAGAGCCCTGACCTCTATTGTGATGATACCCCACTGATACCCCACTATACCCCACTGACCACTATTGTGATGATTTGGAACGCTGACTGTGCCCTAGGCCTCCTTACCTGACATCAGTGCCTGACCTCACTAATGCTCTTGTGGCTGAATGGGCAAATTCCCACAACCACACTCCAAAATCTAGTGCAGAGGTCTTTGGTCTTACCCACAAAGGGGTGGTATGGGTGTAGGCTTTCATTTTAACCAATTAGGAGCCAGATTACATTTCTGGCATTTGGCACCTTGACTTACAATTTATCTCATTTTATACAACTGAGTAATTAAGGGTTAAAAGCCTTGCTCAGGGGTCTAGCAGTGGCAGCTTGGTGGGTCTGAGTTTCAAACTTACAACCTTCTGATCAGTAGCCCAACACCTTCACCACTAAGCTACCACATGTTTAATCAGTTTAACTTGGTCTTCAGTCAACTGTGTTCAAGCGTGCTTTCCATACAGCTGGTGTAAAATCCTGCAGCCACACCTGCCTTTTGCTGATAAGATTGAAGACCCTTGATCTAGTGGAAAGCTTTCCCAGAAATGTGGATATTATTACAACAGCAAAAGGGAGACTAAATCTGGAATAGGATGGGATTTGGGTGTGATACTTAGGTGTTCAAATAATTTTAGTCATATAGTCTATTTTGCATTGACGACTCCTTCTAAAACAAAAGACTCCTACAGTACAGCAGAAAATTTCATTCACTTTTTCAGATGAATATAATAGCATTCAGATGGTGAGATGAGTAAAGACAGAGAGAGGGACGGGAGAGGGCAGGATTGCTCACAGTTATTCTGTTAGAGGTCTTTATGGTTATCTCATGGATGCATATCTTGAGCCTTGCTCAGCTTAAAATACAAGGGTCTTGGGAACCTCCCAAGGAAATTCAGGCCGGCCAAAGTGACCATAGCAGGCAGTCTTCTGGTAAATGGGCTTTTTCAGCTTCAGGTCTCTGTCAACAGAAAAAATGTATTAATGCTTATAGACTAACATGCTTGAAAGAGACTCCAGAATGTCGTCTTTTGAGTGTATGGGTTCACAGACAGCGACCCCTAGCTAGCATTGCTCTAACTGCTAGAAGAGAGAGTAATGACATCCTTCTGACACAAATAACAGGGTCAAATATGCCCTCGCTTGGAATCCAGGTCATGGATGACTGGGATTCAAACTCTAAGCGAAAGGGTGACTCTTCACTACATACTGATGTTTAGTTTTTTAAACCATAAATGAATTATAGCCTCTTATGTTGTTTATCTTTTATGACAAACTGTGGAAAGAAAAAACTTCATTTGATCAAATGTAAAAATTTGTTCTGTAAAGGAAAAAAAGTTTTATCTTATTATATAATACATTGTATTATCTATTAGTGAAGTTATATTACTTTAAAATTGTATAATAGGAATATAAATATGTCAGTGTTGAGTGTTGATTTCTCCAGATTTTTTCTATATTTGTATTATTATGGGATGCTATGTGAATGTAGCATGTTTTCGAGTGTCTTATAAATCGTGCTGTAAACTGTTACTCTTTCATTTGTCCTTTCTGCTACTTAGGTTTAACATGCATATTTCGGCCAAAAAGCACCATATAGAAGACAACAGCTTACCTAACAATAAGGCCAGGCCGAAGGTCAAAGTTTTTGTTGACAATATGAAGCAGTTCTTTCTCTGTTTTCTCAGATGAACCATAGGTAAAGAGTGAGACAGACAGTGGTTGGGTCACTCCAATAGCATAAGACACCTGGACAAAAAGAACAATCATTGTTTTATAGCTGGCTTAGTATTTATTTTCATCCTTTTGTGTACTCTGCCCTCTAACATTGATGTGTGAAGTATTTGTGTTTCAGGGAGAACCTCTGCACAGATAATGTGTTACCTCACCTGTACCAGAACTCTATTGCAAAGTTTAGCTTTGACCAGAGACTTGGCCACCCAGCGGGCAGCATAAGCTGCAGATCGGTCCACCTTAGTGTAGTCCTTTCCAGAGAAGGCTCCACCACCATGGGCACCCCATCCACCATACGTATCCACAATGATCTTCCTCCCAGTGAGTCCAGCATCTCCCTGAGATTCAACCAAATTGCCCTTAATGCATTAAATCCAGTGTGAATGTAAGCATGAAAAAAAATCCAAGAACTCACCTGAGGTCCTCCAATGACAAAGCGGCCACTGGGCTGTAGATGGTATATGGTCTTGTCATCAAGATACTTTGCAGGCACTACAGCCTTGATGACCTTCTCCTTCAAAATCCTCTTCTGCTCCTCCAGTGAGATATAATCATCATGCTGGACTGAAATGACCACAGTGTGCACGCGCAAGGGAATCATGGCTCCGTTCTCCTGCTTGTAATGTACAGTCACCTGCAAGTATGGAGAAGCATATTTTAAGAATAGTAACTCATAAAGAGAGTTCTCCCAGTGTATTATAGATTATTGCAAAATATTCTTAAAGTTCTTCAACCTAAAATGGCTGTAAGCAATATATATCCTTGCACGGCTGTGCTCTAAGTAAGAATCTACAGGGGCAGTAAAATAGCCACTTGGAGGGAATGCACTTTAAGGCTAAACAATGTGAGCAGAAAGGTTTTATCTTGCATAGAGGACTCTGGCTTGGGTTGCTGGTTATCTCTTAAGCAGGGGTATATGTGTACAGGTTTTCATTCCAGTCAGGCAGTAGACACACCTGATTCCACCTGTTTAATCAGTTGAGCTTGGCTTTCAGTAGACTCAGGTGTGGCTTCTACTTGTTTGGTATGAAATCCTACAAGTTTGTACACCCCTGTTCTAAAGGCAACACCAAAAATGTTGAATAGTAAACCTAATAAACAGCAAAATCCCATCAACACTGAGGCAAATGGTCCTTGAATGCTCTTCTTCTCAGGGTCATTTTCATCATAGTTATGACTACAGCAGCTAATAGGATGTCATCCACATAGTCACAATTGCAGAAAAATCTACCATAAGGCTTGATTCAAACCTGTGTTTTGGAGTCAGGGCGGAGCCAAGGAATAGTGCCATCACGACGCAGCTCAGCCATCTTGGCATTAAGTTTGTGGGCAAGGACAATGGTTAGAGGCATGCACTCCTCTGTCTCATCGGTGGCATAACCAAACATCAAACCCTGCCGAAGCAGAATTTATAGGATGATCATCCAATGTAGTTATAATCACTTCATTAATTCACACTGTTATTCTCTTTCTTGTTTTTACCTGGTCACCAGCTCCGATGTCGTCTTCGTGCCGATCGATGTGTACACCCTGTGCAATATCAGGAGACTGCTGCTCAATAGCCACCAGTACATTGCAGGTCTTATAGTCAAAACCTAAGATCAGATAGAAATGGTACTCATAAAAAATTAAAATACACTTTTACAAATGACTGAAACTCCACTTGTCTGGTAAATCTTACCTTTATCAGAGTCATCGTAGCCTATGTGTTTGATGGTGTCCCTCACAACTTTCTGGTAGTCCACACTGGCATTAGATGTGATCTCACCACATAGGAGCACCATACCAGTCTTACAGACGGTCTCTAATATGTAAGATAAACAACATAATCAAAATATATCATGATGAACAACATAGAAAAAAAATCCCCAAATCTGAATGAAGATCAGTTTGAATTAGAGAGATCATTAGTAACTATTGCTAGAGCTGAAAGAGAGAGTAGTAATGTGTATAAGGTAGATGAGAGTTTATTGATGATATACTTACCACAGGCTACTTTGGCGTCAGGGTCCTGCTTCAAATGTGCATCAAGGACAGCATCGCTGATCTGGTCACAAATCTTGTCTGCAGAAAGCAGGAACACAATAAATAAAACCTATTTTTAAACACAGTTAAATTGCAGTCAGGATTTTATTCCTAAATATGTATCACTTTGAATCAGTAAAACATCAAATTGAATTTAACAAAGGAACTAAAGGGCAGGTATATGTAGGAAAAAAGTAGTTTTCATGCTTGCAGCTATTATTAAGACCCTGTAATCAGACAATAAGTGAAATTTAATTGAACAAACTACTACTGAAAGTATTTTTAATTTATTATAAAACAGAGAAGGATGAAATTCCCCTTTTATGTGTCCTAATTCTGTATTTTATATGCCCTTATTGTAAGCAGTTAAAGATTTCCTGGGTTTTTCCACACTAATACAGTGTAGAATGCTAAGAGCTGGAGAATGCATTCATGCTTTTACTGCTTTCAGCTGCACTTCATCCCATTCTGCACTGTGGCAACAGCTTATGTGTATTACATCAGAAACAACGAGGGCAAACAGCCTCTGAAGCTTCCTGAGGCCTGAACATCAATACAAACCAATGGAGTCATGACTATGTGGTGTGTTTAAATTTGAACCAGAAAGATTATGCATACGTTCTGCTCCCCCCCCCCACATCAATAGCCCACGTCATGCTTTACTGATTGAGTTTCAAAGGTTGTCTAAGAGACCCAGGAGCTTCATAAGAGATTTGCATCTTTTATACCTTTGACTTGGCATTTGACATTAGTAAGAGCAATGGCTTTTAATCAGTTTGGACACACGTTTAAGTGTGCTGGTTTTGCGATATGAGCCAAGAATAGTACTGATAATAAATTGTAGGTCTGGCTATTTCCCACACAAAACTGCAGAAATGTGTTTTCTTAGTAAAAAATTAACATTGTCAGTGCCAAGGTCATTTCTTAGAAGCATGTTATCAAATCCTCAGATACCTGATGTACATGCTTATTCTTATTCTTATTGATTCTATTTTTTCTATGCAGACTTTCTACTTCACATTTCTAATGAATTTTATAAATTTGAAGATTCTGTTTATTGTGGGTAAAAAGTCAAATATTTTAGTAGTTTAGTACTACAGGAAGATACTCCTCTCAGAGAACAATAAAAGCGCTGGCTGCTAAAAGTGGGGTGTTTGTAAGGAATGGCGTAGTACTCACTGAATGAAATACCAAGTCATGATCAAGTGAGCAGACTTTTGACACTAACCCACGTGCTCAATCCTTTCCCACAAATTTTATTTTAAGCACAGTGTCATACATGGTCAGTGTTAGAAGTTACAAGTGTACATTACAGTACCATATACAATCTAAACTGGTATTTTGTTTGCATTTTCTTCTGTCATGTGAGGAAGATTGGCCAACACTGCCCAATCCTCTCAATGAGCACTTGCTGAAGCATGTATCATGCTGTGTCAGCAAGTAGCTGTTGGAGTGTTTGCACGTGTTGGGCTACACAGCTTAGTGTGAAATCACAGAATTTATGGCTGGATATTACAGAACGGTGTAGAAAAAAAACAGTATCACTGCACAAGTAGATAAGGAATAAAGAGTACAGATGTTTTGTGAAATTAAAGCCTCACCTGGATGCCCTTCTCCCACTGACTCTGACGTGAACATGAAAGAACCATCATCTGTGAAGTCATTCCTTGTATCCATGTTTGTAGTTTAACTCTGAAAACTTTAAAAATGAGCAAGAAAGCAATATCTAAAAGAGTATTTTAAAGTTTTTTTCCCCAAGTGCAGCTGAAATGTATATTTTATATCCTTCAGTTTTTAGGATCTCAGATCCTACAGTCAGATCACTAAATATCAACAGGTCTCTAAGCAAGCATGCTCCTATTTATGGCCAGGAGAACACACACACACACACACACACACACACACACACACACACACACATATGCCTTATGTGAATCAGTGAGGTTGAATGTTCCAGGGGGAGTTGTTGGAGGGAGGGGATTCGGAGTTTAATGGCATGCTGTTAACCCTTTGTTGTCTAGAATGTAAAAAGAAGAGTAGATGGATATTGGTATATGGTTGGACTCCTAACCCTATGATCACATTCCTATGAGTATCTCAAAATAGCACTCTATTGCTCCAACGTGTTATAAAAGGAGTTGTTTAGAATGAAAAATATATTATTATTATTATTATTATTATCATTATTATTATTATTATTATTATTATTATTTTTATAAAGCCTTTACAAAGCAAATATTACTGCATTTTATTAAATGAGAGGTTATACAGGTTTGATGTTTGCACATACATGGTATCTAAGAACTTGCACAGTAACATTTACCTGTAATATGAGATTTTGAAACTCTTGAGAGAATGCAGGTATGACCTGTGCTCTAAACAAAAGGGTTTTTTTTTTGTTTTTTTTAAAGTAAATAAAGTATATATATATACTTTATATATATACTTTATATATATTCTATATTATCACTTCTATATATATATTTTTAAAGTTTTTAAGTTCTTTAAATAAAAGAGCAGCTCATTTGTGATTTCTAGTCATTAACTATTAACTATGTATGTGTACCTATTAACAATGCCATGCAATATTTATCATTAAAGGCCAGTTTATGCTAAAACTTACTATATAACTAGTACATCAAATTGCTGCTGTATGACCTCCATACCTGGTCAATTCTCCTGCCATTTATGTGGAATTTCATCCAGGTCACACTGTGTCCATGAGCAGATATAACCCCACCGATTTGAATCGCACACAATGAGCATATGTATAATATAAATTAGATCATCTAAGCCAAGGCTTGATTTATTTTTTTAATTATATAACCACCCATATGAGGATAATTATAACAATGCCATACTTTAAAATGAAAATGAGAATTTAGAACTTAGTTAAATACTATGACCTTCCAAGACCAGTACCATTTTACTCATAATTCCAATTTGAGGTGTGACATGCAACCTTTTAACCACCAAAGCACCACAGTTGCATCTGAAGACCATGAATATAATATATACATTTGTGGGTAAATGAGACGTAGGGGTAAATTTAACATTTATCAGGTTACAGCAGGGTTGTGCCCCGGTGTGGCTATATGTCAAATGGTGCTAAAACCTTCTAGTACACTCCTTGATCCTTTAGCAAGATTTATTTTGGTGGTGAACAACTGGCTGAAAAGTGCACAGCATGAAAATCCTGTATGCTATTGGTCAGCCTGCTATGCTAACCCATGCTGCACAAAGTGACACCGCCCTGTGGATCTGTTGCTTTGAATAAGATATCACTATTTTATTTGGCTTCAGACTATTACAGCCCATTCTGAACTTTTGGAACAGCATGGCCAATTTCTTGTTATACTGACGACAATCGGGGTTCTCTGTAAATTGGCAGACAGAATGTTTCAGTAGACTTCTGAATTCATTCTGCTGCCATCATCATGAGTTACATCATAAATAAAAATTAGTTAGTCTGTTCTAAAATCAGTCACGCAAGCCCAAGTCATGATAGTACCTCCACCAGTCTTGACGAATGAGCCCATATTTTTTGGGTCATGAGCAGATCCTTCCTTTCTCCACACTTCCATCACTTTAGTAGATGTTAATCATGCTTCCAAAATGGTTCCAAAATGCTCATCTCTGTACTTCTTTGTGAATTCCAATCTGGCCTCCTGATTCTAATTGCTGATGAGTTGTATGACCTCTATATTTCTGCTCTTTTTTGAATGGTGGATTGTGATACCTGCCATGTGGATCTCTGCCATGTGGAGGTTGGTGGTGATGTCACTGACTGTTGTTTTGGCGTTTTTTCTTCACAGCTTTCACAAGGTTTGTCTTCATCTTCTGTTGTTTTCCTTGGCTGACCTGTTCTATGTCTGGTTAATACACCAGTGGTTCCTGTCTTTTCAGGACACTCTGAATTGTTGTATTTGCTATGCCCAATGCTTGTGCAATGTCTCTGATCAATATTTTTTTTCACAGCTTCAAAATGGTTTGCTTTTCTTCTATAGACAGCTCTCGGATATTCATGTCTGGTTTATGCTTTTTTAAAACAAATGCAGTCTTCACACGTTTAGCCAAGGGCACTAACCATAAGTAGCAATTCAGACCTATTAACTGTTTAAACAATCAATCTAACACCAATACAAACCTATTAGTCACGTTCTAATATCACTTAAAATTCAACAAAAGGTGCCATGTGCTAAGCGGCTTGACACAGTTAGATGCAAATGTCAGGGAATTAAATTCTGATCTATTGTCCCATATTCAGGTTTAGATCTCAAATGCAAATGATTTCAGTTTAGAGCAAAAACAAAAAAAGAGGTCCAGTGTTTCAGCAGGAACTGTATATTCAACTTTCCTCTCTAGCCTGAGTAACATATACATTGTGGACAATAATATAGGAGCTGAACACAGGACACTAAAACAAGAAGTTACAGACTGATCATTAACTGAACTGAATCATTTTTGCCAGAGCAGACAGAATCACTCTGAGTATAGAGATAACCATATCAGTGCTATGACCTTGGCAATATTTCACTTGTTTAGGTGGCAGCATAGAGAATTAAAAGGAGTACTCTATTTTGTATGGTCCCTACATATAGGAACATATTATTTTTAGTACATAAATAATTGGCATCAAAATATTTGACTTCCTGTTGCACAAGCTCTGGTCATATTAAATAAGATTTGAACTGATTTAAACTTTAAACTATGACCTTAACTATGCGCAAGCATGATGAGGCTGGAAGATGATACAAAGTGCAACATGTCTTAGATAAGAATGGTATAAAGTCTCAGCGAACTGTGTAATATTTCTGAATATTGTTCATTGGACACAACAAATGTTTGTGGTAGATTACAAATGTTATGAGTTACACAATTTTACTAGGTCAGTACTGACCTAAAGTCACTAGTGTTCTCTGAGGTCATGGTGATGTCTGTCAGCAATCTCAGTGTACCACAAGCTTGACTAAACAGCAGGGAAAATTTAACAAATGGACAGCTGTCCCCATCATTCTAAAGTTCAAGGCTGTATTGCATCATGTGTACATGTTTACTGACTGAAAGTCTCATTCATCTTGCCCAACAGGATGGAATTCCATCTACTACTGTTTATCATAAGGTTATAAAAGTCTTCTCGGTCCCTGGAAAGGGGACTTCTAGGAGCTAGTATCATGTGTATAATGAGCTGGTATACTGTGCTTTATATCATATATAAATAGTTTTGTATGTTGCTAGACTCAGGCTGTGGCAAAACATAACAAGGTCTTGGCTTCCTTTCCCCTGTGTGCAAATGCTGCCAGTGCGCTATCCTGCCAAGTGTACAGAGGAGTGTGTTTTACCACCCAATGCCTGTTTGATATTGTTACCATAAGTAGGTGGGGTCCATATCCTTACTGCTGATAGGTTCTCAAGCCAACACCACCCTATAACAGGGCTTGGGAAGAGAAATGTTAGGAAGTACACTCATTTACTATGTAAGTATATATGCATATCTCTTTATTTATACAGCTGTATATAGAGTGTATAATGCACAAATCTGCACATGAATCCTCTGTTCCAGATTCATACACATTATTATTATAATGTTCTCATGCCAGATATGTATGTATGTATGTATGTATGTATGTATGTACCAAAAGGGCGCATTAAAAAACCACAACGAATACCTTGTGTGTCTGCGCACACTTGGCGAATAAAGCTGATTCTGATTCTGATCATTTTGGTCATTTTGATTTCTATACTGAAAATAGTCCACACTGACACATAATGTTACAACTTGTGAAACGAAATCAAGTCATTTTTGGAATTTTCCTTTTAATTGAGAAATAAACATTTAAAGTGTATTTCCGTGCTTCTGGCATCCTTATTGCATAACACTTCTTGCTGACGATCCTCATCATTATACTTACAGTACCTAGCAACTACTCAACATAAAACATGCTAACATGATAACATTTTCCACCTCCATATAACAGCAGGGGAACAGAAGTTCAAATTAGGTAAAGAATAGGAAACTGGAGGACAGTGTTAATTTCGCTAACGAAGACGATGACGAAAAATATTCGTTAACGACCATTTTTTCTGTGACTAAGACAAGATGAGACTAAGACGAAACTAATATCTGATAAAAAACTATGATGAAATTTAAGACTTTTCTTCGTTAATGAGATGAGACTGGACTAAAATGCTTTTTTAGGAGTATCGGACATTCAAAATAAATGATCTCTTTGTATCGGCTAACTGTTTAAAAATGTGCATCCATGTCACTGGACTGGATAAGGGGTGTTTGTATCTCAGACAGTTAGCGGGTAAATAACTGGTTGGTTGCCTAAATAAACTCCAACTTGCCTGGCGAGCTGCAATGGCTTCAGCACCTGAAGCTTTAGGAAGAAAACGAAGAACTGATATATGGAAGCATTTCTGTTATAATTCCTGTGAAAAAAAACCTCGTGCGCTGTAACAGAAAACGGAGAGAAGCCCTGTGGCTATAAAATAGGTGGAAAGAATACCACAAATCTTAAGAGGCATCTGAAGGCGCATCACCCTGCTTTTATGCAGTTTCTGTCACAGAAAGTCAACTATTTTGTCTTATTTAAGTACTTTTTCTTAGTGTTAGGTCAGTGTTACTGGATGTGTCCACAGGGAAATTCACTAGCAAGTTTTACGTTTTTACGTTTTAGCTTTCTGTTAACTAACGTCAGTTAGCTAGCCTTACTGCATAGTTCTTAGCCAGACTTTCATAAATGTAAAATGCGTAATTATATATTGTACAACAGTTCGGATTTTCTGCAGCATTCAGTTCTGTTTCTAATGAAATCTGTATCGTGCTGTAGCAAGATTATTTAGGCCATAGCCTATTTGTTGTACTAACTTAATAGCATGCAGATAGCAAGCTGTTTCTAAAATGACAGATGGATTTGTAAGTTGCTTAAGTTATTGGTCATTAAGGCTAGAATACACTACATAATTTTTGCCCCAATTTTTTCCCTATTTACATTCTGGAGAAGTTGACAGATTTCATAAAAAAATCGAGTACTGTATGATGGTAACAGACTATAGATTTCATCCGTCACGTGTCTCATAGGAACAAGGCACGTGTTTATGCTCTAGTTTGTTGTAATCAGATCTGCTAGTGTGTGATCCTCGGTCGTTTAACGTATGTCCTTTGTGACTATTACAAAGTTGGTAAGTGTATGATCCTGGTTATTATACAGTAAATACTGTTGGAAGACAAAGGTCCGTTAGTAATATATGTTCCGCTGCTTTTGAACATGTCTGTTTATTGCACATTTATTTGAAGTTTCAGAAAATAAATGCTGTTTTTCCATAACAGCTAAAGAAAACATTTTTGGTTTTTACTTTTTACTATAGAGCACTTTTACCTATCCTTAATGTATGATCCTACCTTATAAATTAGCAAGGGCAGCACAGCAGGCTGAGCTCCAACTAAGAAAAAGGGATATGTAGAGCTGCACAAGTATTAAGAGTGCAGTGTCAATATAGCTTGATTCAAATTTCTCATAAGCTTAATTGGTCTAAAAGAGAGAAAAATTATAATGACTATTTTTGTCTAAATATTACATAGAAAATTAACAAAATTAAAGCTGGTAACTGCAGTTTGACTAAAACTAATGACTAAAACTTGACAAAAATGCAATGACTTTTCGTTGACTAAAACTACAGGTGCATCTCAATAAATTAGAATGTCGTGGAAAAGTTCATTTATTTCAGTAATTCAACTCAAATTGTGAAACTCGTGTATTAAATAAATTCAATGCACACAGACTGAAGTAGTTTAAGTCTTTGGTTCTTTTAATTGTGATGATTTTGGCTCACATTTAACAATTCAGTTGAATTACTGAAATAAATGAACTTTTCTACGACATTCTAATTTATTGAGATGCACCTGTAGACTAAACCTATGAAATGTGACTAAGACTAATAACCATTTTCATCTGATGATAAAGACTAAGACTAAATCAAAAATGGCTGTCAAAATTAACACTGCTAGGGGAAAGTAGAAGGCTCCCTGTGATGCTTCAGTAGTCCAGTGGAATGCAGTAGCAGCTGCAGACTGGAGTGGGATGTCACTGCACCTCCTTCTCAGCACATTTCTCCTTACAGTAGTGAGCAGCAGCTACTGTTTCTACTACTCTATAAATAACAGCCATTGCCAATCATGACCCTCTTACATACTACAGTTGCAAGAAAAAGTATGTGAACCCTTTGGGATTACTTGGATTTCTGCATAAATTGGTCATAAAATGAATTCCAAAGTTGATCAAGACATTTTGCAGGAAAACTTAAGACCATCTGTCTGCCAACTGAAGCTCAACAGAGCATGGGTGATGCAGCAGGACAACGACCAAAGCATAGAAGTAAATCAACAACAGAATGGCTTCAACAGAAGAAAATACGCCTTCTGGAGTGGCCCAGTCAGAGTCCTGACCTCAACCTGATTGAGATGCTGTGGCATGACCTCAAGAGAGCGATTCACACCAGACATCCCAAGAATATTGCTGCACTGAAACAGTTTTGTAAAGAGGAATGGTCCAAAATTCCTCCTGACCATTTTACAGGTCTGATCTGCAACTACAGGAAACGTTTGGTTGAGGTTATTGCTGCCAAAGGAGGGTCAACCAGTTATTAAACCCAAAGGTTCACATACTTTTTCTTGCAACTGTATATTTCAGATTCAGAACAATCTTTTTATATAATGCATTTGACCAAGCACACGACGCAAAAGGATGTTATATATCAGTGTAGCAAAAGGTTTTGCAGATGATGGATAATCTCAATTTTTCTGTAAGGGGATATTGTATCCCTGCAAAGAGAAAGAACACCATGTCCAATGCCTCAAAGACTGTGGACTAGAATAAAGGCTCTAAAAGCAGGTGTTTGATCAATCTATAAAAAAACGAGTGGTTTTTTTTTTTTTTTTAAACAGTGAATCAAACACAAATAGTTTCTTATTTCAGTGCATACAACACATTGTAAGTATTTTAAGACAAGAGAGGATCAGGCAGAATACACTTACATTTATACATTATCAGGATACCCAAAAGATTGGAACACAGGAATTTAATATTTCTAGCTTTCTAGTAAATAGATACTCTTACAAAGTGTAATCTAATCAGTTACTTACAGTTTCAACACAGATGTAGTTTCAAAATTTTTTGTAACCTAACCTCTGTCATCTGATAGCTATAATGAGGTCAAGGAGTTCCTAGTTATTGAAAAGAGGTTAAGTTAGAGTTTAGTTTCTTTTATTTATAGGTGAATATTTCTTTATAACTTTATACACTAACTCTCCACTTTATTAGGACATCTGTCCATTAATCCAGTTATCCAATCAGCCAATCATGTGGCAGCAGCACAGTGCATAATATCATACAGGTGAAGAGCTTCAGGTTTTGTTCACATCAAACATCAGAAATGGTAGAACATGTGATCTCTGTTACTTTAACTGGGATTTTCACACACAGCACAATAGTTTTTCACACTATTTTTTATAAACTCCACTCTTCACAACCACAGTGAGCCAAAAAGCATCTCAGCATACACAAAACAATACACCTTGATGTGACTTTACAACAGCAGAAGACCACATTGGGTTCCACTCCTGTCTGCCAAGAACAAGAAAACCAAGAATCACAGAAACTGGGCAGTTGAAGATTAGGTAAAAAACAAACATATCTTTTTCCATTCTTCAACTGTCCTGTTTTGGTGAGTCTTTGGCAATAATGTATCCTTTTCTTGAATTTTACAGGCCAGTCTGTCTTTGGCAATGCAAATATCATGAGAACAAGTCTTACTCAACTTTTTTTTTTTTTGCAAAACCAATCAAACAATGTTCTTTACTGAATCCAGTGTCATACATTTTGCAAGCTACTTGCTTGTAAATCTTATTAGAGGTTTTTGTATGCAACACACCCTGGATAACTGGATTCACTGTATTCTCTGTGTTATCCCAGTCTGTTTAGAGTAAAAAGCTGCTTAAAACCAGCACACTAGTCTAATTCTACTTGTGTAGTTTAGATTTTCGTGTAGAAAGGTAAACGTACTGCATAGTTTTAACGGAGACCTTCAGTGCTGCCTTCATTCAGGGGCCTCCATTCCCCACAAATTGTGGCAAGATTAGACATCTATTCACATGTAATTCACATTACAATACAAGTCTCATAATCCTCCTTCTTGACCGGGTCATGACCATCTCACGACTACATCACTCCAATACATATACATACACACACACACACACACACACACACACACACACACACACACACACACACACATATATATATATATATATATATATATATATATATATATATGACTAGTAATAATGACCATTTTAATGAATGACAAAATAATTATTGAATTATTGAATTAACACAAAAGGTAATGGTGACAGCAGTGAATAAATATTTGAGAAGAAAAAGTGTAAACTCCAAACCGGGCCCTGGACTGACCCAGGTGAAGGCCCTAGTGTGACTGTTGGTCAAAAGAGAGCAAAAATGGTGAGGGAAAACCTATCCAACAGTACCATGGTCCCAAGCAAGCTTAAATGCCATCTCCAAGCAAAACACCCATCACTTCAAAACAAGAATGCAGACTATTTTGTACACCTGTGTAAACATACTTAAAATCTTGTGGTGGTGGTGTGCTGTGGGATTGTTTTAATCTAAAAAATGTGTCATGCTTCAAAAAAAGATTGAAAAACACTGCTGTAATCCATAAATAAGTGCGATTAGTTTGGCCTGGCGGCTGCTCTGCTCGATGTTTCTGAATTCTACTAATCCTGGTTGTACGCCTGAAAGGAGATTAGACACTACATTAGCGCCAAAGCAGAGGTGAGTGTGTTTGTCATAAACAAAGATAAACATTAAAGGTAAAGATGATAATAACGCATTTGTTTTTTAATGTTAAAAGCTCAGGCGCACGTTAAAACGTAACTGCACAACTGTTAGTGTTTTGTTTTGTATCTAGGTTTAGCACAAAAGAAACAAACATTTGAATATTATTCTTATCAAGTTGCGTCCATTTTTAACCGCGAATATTAAAATACTTTTTTTTACGTGACGCAGCTACAAAGTTGACTCATGTATTTGGGGTGAAATTAACTTTTTTTTTTTCTACCGAGCTAGGTAAAATTGGTTGATTAAAAGCTTAGCGTTAGTTAAATTATTTGTGTTTAAGATGTTGTTTTGTTTGTTGTTTGATGTATGTTGTTTTGCTTTTGAACTCGCCGCTTTAGGGCAGGTTCAGGATGTGTTTTCAGGGAGATCCGCCATTTTATCAGGGTTAATCACGCAAATATTATTTCAGCCATTATGGTGGGAAGATCTTGGCTTATACACCGTCGCAGTAGCTCTCATGACATCTGTGCTTAAAGTATTTACTACGAAAATATATCGGTACATTGTATTGTCTTTCCGTGTGGAGGCATTTAATTTTATGCTTGCGTATTACATGTAATATTATAATAATAGTATACATATAATAATATACAATAATAGACTCGCAAAATATGGCAATTTAATGCAAGTGATCTCACACAGCAGGGCATTTAATATAATCACTGTAGAGGACTTTGAAAATGCTACTAGAGTGATATCAGAATGGCTGTTTTCATATTTTGCTTGTATACATTCATATGTAAAATGTACCTAGACTTTGAATATCTTAAACCTTTTAAATAGATTAAAATAATAGCAACCCTAAGCCACACAACAAGTGAACATTTTGTGTTAGAAGTGTTAGAAGCAGGAAAAATGGGGAAGTGAGAATTTGAGTGAGTTTGACAAGGCTAGACGACTGAATCAGAGCATCTCCAAAACTGCAGCTCTTGTGGGGTGTTACCAGTCTGCAGTGGTCAGTATCTATCAAAAGTGGTCATGGGTGGCCAAGGCTCACTGATGCACATGAGGAGCGAAGGCTGGCCTGTGTCATCCGATCCAACAGACGAGCTACTGTTGCTCAAATTGCTGAAGAAGTTAATGCTGGTTCTGATAGAAAGGTGTCAGAATACATAGTGTATGACGGCTCAGGGCTGTTTTGGCAGCAAAAGGGGGACCAACACAATATTAGGCAGATGGTCATAATGTTATGTCTGATCGGTGTATATGCAACTCTCTCACTTTAACATTGTCTGCCAAATGAATAAATAAAAACTCGTCTGTTACAAATCCAAACTTATTCCGGTTTATCTACTAAATTTTATTAGATAATCTGAATGTGCCTCTCCAATACATGGTATTGGCATCTGGGCTGATTGACACAAATTTTATGTGTGAACACAAAGACATATTAGCCAGCTGACATGCTCTTACACATACATAACTGTACTAGTGCTTCAGTGCACTTTAGTCAGTCTGTGAGTCTTATTAAAGATTTTTAAAAATAAATAATTCTGTGCTTAGATTTTCCTTCTTTTTTTCCCCCCCAGAGTTTGTCACCCTGAAGTTTTTTATGTGGCAAATGGTTTGCTAATATCAGTGTGGATGCTTCCAATGACATTTACCCAAGTACAGCCTGTGCGTTTAGTTCGGTTTCTGAGAAGAAACCGTGCAAATAATGTTGTTAAGGATCAAGTCTTTGACCACACTTCCTCTGCTCTGCAGTGCTACAGCCGACTATCCTCAACCTCAGAAAAGAAACTTCAAATTTTAGTAAATAAAATTCACCCAGAATATGAGTCACTAAAATTTGTGGGATGTCAGTCTTCCTTTAAGTCACTTGCTTCTGTTAACCCCTACACCATTTGCATGTTTTCAACAAATCGCCAGCTATCAGTGAAGGACCAGAGCAGCCAATCCACCATCTGTAAACCTAAAGGTACTTCCCCAGCCTGCTCTACAGCCTTTCCTTTGCATGTGAATTATTAATGTTTAAGGTTTATATTACCAGCTGATGCAAGACTGAAAAATAAGCCTGAAGTCAGTTTGTTTATGTATAAGGTAAACATACTTATTTGTCTGGTTGAAAAGCAGGAAAGTTGGCTTTCCATGCAGGGCCATTTCAGCAGAGGCCATTTTTACAGGTTGCAAAATCACCAATTAATTGGCATCAGGCTGGTTCAGGCAGGTCCCAAGGGCAGAAGCAGTTAGGATCACTGGTATTATTGGATTAACATGTATAGCTTGACAGGTGGTGGGAATTAATCGGTATGCGCTTATAATGGATTAAGAAGATTCTCAAGACTGCCTGTGATAGCATAATTAAAAGGGATAATCAGAAGTTAACACAGATATGAAGGCAGGCTGGGAAATAAAGACTTCATTATTCAAGGTTCCAAGATAGGACCTATACATTTTGATTGCAGCAGACCATGAAAAACACCAGAAGTTCACTTGGGAATTGCAGAGCGAGATCATTTAGTGTTCTTTAGGTCAATAGAAGTATTTCATACTCAATGCAGTGTGGACAAGACAGGGGTGATGTGGTCATATCTTCTGGATTTAGTTAGGACTCTAGCTGCTGTATTCTAGACTAAGTGAAGCATTTTATGCATGTACTGGAACATCCAGACAGTAAGGCATTATAGTAGTCCAACCTACTAAAGGATAAAAAAGCTGCCTTTAGTAATATTAGCTAAACATGCTTCAAAAGAGTCTGGAGTCAATAATCATGCCAAGGTATTTTACTGCTGCACATGATGAAACAGAAAGACCATCCAGAGTTACTTTGTAATCAGAAAGTAGTACTAGTTTCATGTTCTAGTACAGATACTTCTGATTTGTCAGCATTAAGTAGACAGAGGATACTCAGTATTCAGTGTCTATTGTCCTTTAAACATTACTTATCTCTATTGAGCTGGTGTCTCTAAATTTGCAGAAACGTATAACTGGTCTTGCTCTGTCATCTCACTGCAGAACCATTGTCCACTGTGGAGGCGAACACGGCCATCGTGGACATGTGGTCAGTCACCCTTGGAGCTGTGGGTGCTGCCATTGCTGGCATAATTCTGGCTAACACAGATTTTTTCCTGACCAAGCCTGAGTTTGCCACTCTACAGTATCTGGAGAATGCTGATCTCAGAACTACTGAGGGGAGTAAGTGGGATTTTCACATTTTTATCCACACATCAACAGTAATAGTGGGAGGTATGAAGGTTGATCTGGTAGTTGCAATTCTTAAGCTACTGATTGTATCTATACTGTTATACTGGTATCTAACAAGCCACAATAATTTCATGTTTCTAAAAGGCTTAAAAGAGAGAGAATTATTTCTGTCTATATAGGTTGAGCAGGGCATTGCTCAGTATAACTCACTGGTCAGTCAGTAATGAAATCCATATAACAAACAAAATAACTGGCAATATTAGTGTTTCTATTTTCATGACAATGTCTCATGCATTGAGTTAAGTAATCACTTGTTATTCTAATGGTGAGGCAGTGTTTTAAACTAAATTTGTGATTTGCTCAGACTTACAGTTCATTTTCATTTAAGTGTTTCTGCAGATTCAGTAAGAGTGCATTAAAAAAGGACAATACCTTTTTTGTCCTGTTTGATTTGCTCAACAGGATACTAAAGAATATAAAAAATATCAGTCAATGAATTTGATCCTTGTAAAATTTAAAAGGACTGGTCATAGCTTTATTTGAGCATGGGCAGATCAGATGGAGATCCTGTTATGTCTGTTGTTTTTAAAATGCAATGAGACAGCATGATGGCCTTTTTATGTTTTTAAAAAAATGTTTTACACTATTTATTTAGATGAGAAGGTGTTTAAAGCTAGAACCCTGTGGGAGACGTCTGGAGCAGTGATCATGGCTGTACGCCGGCCTGGATGATTTTTGTGCAGAGAGGTAATCTTGACATTAGCTTGTATTGTTTATTGTAGAAGAGCATGCTCATTGCTGTATTGTTTATTATAGAAGAGCATGCTCATTGCTTATATGCCTGGTGTACTTGTCTCTTTACAGGAAGCCACTGAGCTATCCTCTCTGAAGCCCCAGCTGGACAAGCTTGGGGTACCTCTGTATGCTGTGGTCAAAGAAAACATTGGTACAGAAGTTCAGGATTTCAAACCACACTTTGCTGGAGACGTCTTCCTAGATGAGAAGGTTAGAAGAGCTGATGCTTGTTTTTGTTGTTCTACAGTGGTATTGTCAGAATGGAAATATACCCTTGCCATTAAAATTATGCAGATGCAGGTTAAGTTCTTTAGTTACTCTTCACATCAAAATTCACAATGGTGTGTGTGAGATCTCTGTGACTTTAACCATGGCATTGTGGTTGTTGGTGCTAGATGGGCTGGTGTGAGTATTTCAGAAACTGCTGATCATCTCTGATTTTCACACACAAGTCTATAGGTTTTGGTGTGAAACACATCCTGTGAGTGTCTACTGGCTGATATACTTTCTTGAGAGAGCTCAGTGGTTAATAAATAGACTGGGCTGAGCCGACTGGAAGTCTGTTGTAACTGTAGATGATAATGTTTTGTGCATGCTGAAATGCTTTTCTGATCACCATGGTTCTAATGAGTGTTTATGAATATAGTGTATATGTATCAAGTATATTTTTCTGAAATACTGTTCA
Organism: Hemibagrus guttatus; assembly: GCA_033459395.1. Lineage (NCBI taxonomy): Eukaryota > Metazoa > Chordata > Actinopteri > Siluriformes > Bagridae > Hemibagrus > Hemibagrus guttatus. The sequence continues at coordinate 13,956,209 of JAUCMX010000002.1, read as the reverse complement.
TTTTCATTGCTCAAAATTTGAAGGAACATTAGCTGTAGGTATACCACTGTTCTACTGGCTTGTTTAACAAAATAACAAGGCACTTAAATAAAAACCTTTGTGTTATGGAAAACACCGTGATGAGCATTAGAGAACAGGAACCGCTGGAGCATAAAAGATTAGTAGGATTTCTAGAGGCCCTTGCTTTGAAAGGCTTTAGCTCATATGCAGCCGCAGGACATTCATTAGTTTCTCACAGTGCTCTGGTGGGGAAGGACCCGCATGTTGCCAAGGAGGTTCTGATGAACATTTGCATTCATCCTGCCTTGTAGCTTTACAAGAGGACCGATTCCTTCTGCAGAGAACATCTCCCAAGCCAGGACACTTTCATATGTTGTGTGGACAGAAGAGAACTGATCCAAAGTTGAATTTATTGATGAGAGTAAGTTCCGAAGGGAAACATTATGTTCAGCGTTTCTGCTTACTGCAGAAAGACTGAAGCCAAGGTGTGTGAAGAAGTCACGAGGAAGTGTCATGGTTTGAGAGATGTTTTCTGATGTTTTGATCACTGTGTTTTCACTTTTGTGTGTGCAAATCCCAGGAGATCTGCAGTTTCAGTAATATTTTAACCAGCTATTCTGTTGCCAACAACTATGCTATGGTTAAAGCCACAGAGGTTTACCCTAACTCATACTTTTGATGTGAATATTCACTGAAACTGAAATGATTTTTCCACTGTGCTATCACATGATTGAGTGTATATCACAATGCATTGCTTTCACTGTCTGTAGAAATGCCTTTTATTAATACCTGTACATGAATACATTTAAACATATTCACAGCAAGTGTTCTATGGTCCTATGGTGAGGAAAATGGGTGGTCTTGGATTCATTCGTCTGGGAGTTTGGCATAACTTCATAAGGGCCTGGAGGTCAGGTTACCAAGGAAACATGAATGGAGAGGGCTTCATCCTGGGTGGTGTGTATGTCATTGGATCTGGCAAGCAGGTGACATTATTAGGACATGCATTATACAACCTGACCTGAAGGATAAAAGCATTAATACAATATTTTACTCTTTGACCTGTCTGAATCTTCTGATGTTTAATTTCCTGCTTTTCTGTCATTCATAGGGAGTTCTTCTGGAACATCGGGAGAAGGAGTTTGGAGACAAAGTTGATTATGAGACTGTTTTAGAGGCAGCTAAGAAAATAGTTCAGAAATAGATAGGTTTTTGTATGCTTGGTGATCTAGGGATTATTTTGTAGCTTATAAGCAGGTTGCTAATGCAGAACAAAACACTAATCGATCTTGATAGTACTGAAACTTTTTTTTTTTTTTTGAACAAACAGATCAAGCATTCCTACATCCAACCTCACAGCTTCATCTAATGCTGTGAATGCTCAAGAAAGCAGTTTCTGCTGAATTGACACGAGAATATCTTACAGACAAAATAAGTACAAAGTGTGTCAGTAATGGTGTTTACCATTGCATCATTTGCACCATTCAGGTACATAGTTCTTGAAATTTGCGCACTGTTGTTTTGCACTTTAGAAGTTATATTGAGCTCTTCTTCACTCAATCAGGTTCTGCTTGATGTCCGCTGTGTGACTGTGACTTGGTTTGTGTGTTTTAATGATGGCCTGACTCAAAACTCCTTACTGAACGAGCAGACTTGAAGCTTAACATACTTCCTTGTTCAACAGTTTTTCATTAGTGGACATCCAAAGATTCTGAAACAAGTGGAATGTGCTATACAATAAAAACAGTCAAGAAAAATGTGGGGTTTTTTTTCCTTTTTGAGAAGCTGGCAGATGGAACATGTTGAAAAGAATAGGTTCTTGCACATGCAGGTTGTATTTTGACTCCAATAAGAAACAATGTCTGGTTACTGCCCACTACTGACTATTAAGGAAAATATATTATTGTAGTATCTACCAGGTGTAAACTCTTTTTTTTTTGTTTTTTATTTGGGACAAACTCCCTTGGACACGCTCAAATTTTAGACAGTGGAAACCTCACATCTTAAAGGACATCTCTAAAAGACCAAACAGATGATACTGCAAACTTGTGCTATAACTTTTATTAATCAGAGTTTAGTTACACACTGATTGCTTACAGTACATTCACGAAGGAGAATTCTGAAGGCAATGTGTTCACTTCTTAACATGTGCTTAAATCTTAACATACTTGTCAATGTTGAAACAGTAACGCTGGAGTCAAGACATTTTGGGCCATTCCTAACCTAATTCTGTGAAATTTATTTAAACCAATAAGATGCTCTGAACAAAACAATAGATTAATTCAAAGATGCCAGTGCTTAGTGCATCAGCCCAGGTAGTGAGGTCAGTGCAGTAGTAGGGATGTCTTCTGCCACTAAGTGGATATTTAGAGCATGTTTTTCCTCTCAAAACATGGTTCAAGTGGAAAGACAGGAAGAAAAACACTGCAAAGTATGTTAAATTCATCCACAGAAACACTTCAAAAAACAACACAAAACATTATCACCTCACTACAATACTTTATGAACTACATGTTTGATCATATATGCTCCAAATAGAACAGGAATTCTAGAGGTTTTTCTTAATATCATAACAGGGATATAATCACATTTTTTGGTACATCAGTACAACCACAATCCAATCACACAAAAATAAATAGAATTTTATGTTGCACCCATCATGGCTTATTTCAGAACTGTATAAGCACACAGACTGATTATATCTGACATTTCTAAACAAATATACATTTACGCATATAGCAAGAATTTATATATCTGTATTGTAAAGGTACAGTGAACATAATGTTATAAAACAATCAAGGATATTTTTAAATGGTTGTGCATTAGATTAGTAAAAGAAGAGTGATGTATGGTGATATGCCGACAGTCCATGCAGCAGGACTGCCAGTAATCTAGAATTAAAACACCATGTCATGCTTCCGTGGCTGCATAAAATATAAATGTTTAACTTTAATAATTTATCTAGCTCTCAGATACATGTTTCTCTGTTATTTGGAAATTTGGCTTGGCAGAGGCTTATAGTTAAAAAAGAAACTAGTGTAGACTAAGCATTACAGACACCACAGTCTTCAGCAGTTTTGACACTACTACACCCACAAGTCACTCTAGAACCACAAAGTAACATCTGAAATTTTATATATATATATATATATATATATATATATATATATATATATAATAAAAATGCATGCACCAATCAGCTCAGACTAGTCAAAAACCACGCAAGGCTTAGATACATGCACTGACTTAGTATGACCATCAGTCAATCACCAAAATGTTTAGATCAGGCTGTGTTTATAAAGGAGTGTGTATACATCTCAACTTTCCTGTCCACCGGAGTCTGTTAGGTCAGTGCTGTGAGGGTTGTAAGGGTTAAGAGCACTTCAATTGCACACACAGGAGCATGCCAGAAGAAAATTCTAAACTGGTTACAAATAATCCCAGGACTCTCAAGTGATTCTCCTAAACCATTTCTAGTAATTGCATACTTAAACTGTGGACAAGTGTTTGGTCTGGAAAGTTAGGTATAAATATTGTAGGTCTAAACACACTAACAAATACACACACCAAGTATTTTTGCAAATAAAAATAAATAACGATAAATAGAATTTGCGTGAAAAAATAATTTGGGACTCCACACGTTAATATTAGCACATTGGGGGGTGGGGGGTGGGTCTGTAATCGTTAATTCAGCAGTAACAAAATCCTCTGACATTCTCATTGTATCATCAGCCTTAGATACAAGTCAGCTGTGATTGCATGTTATCTTGAGAGAAAGTGCAGGTTTTTACAATATGCTGTTCATTTTTAAGCAACAAACTAACAAAAAAAAAAAGAAACTGAATATTTAATTTTCAAGTTGTGTCCACTGAACTCCGTTATAGCAAAGTACACACAGCAGTTTGGACTTGAAGCAAGTGTCTCTTACAAGCCCTTGTTGAAGTAAACCACGGTAGTGTTAGGATTGCTCTGTCGTATCCTCTCCTGCAGCTCAGGCTCCAGCCCGCTCACGTTCATAGAGCTATAGACACACAAAACCATCAGTACAACAACCAGAGCCACCTACATCCTAATAGAGGGCCACCATTTTTAGAACTAAATAAGAAATGTGTTTACAGCAAGTGCTCACCTCTTTTGTGGGAACAGAGCACAGCACAATGGAGTAGCAAACACCAGACTACCAGAGTGGAAACACAAAATTAATGATCAGCTATGATACAGGAATTTTTCTGACTCTGATATAGAATTCATTATCAGTGGAACTCACCATAATCCCACAAGCCCAACCTGTACTGGGGCATTGAGCACTGGGAAGCGCTGGAGAGGGAGAGAGAGATTTCCATGTTTCATGGCTCACACAAGACAGTGTAGTTTAGTTCAAGAACCACGTTTTAAATGCCACCTAGTGGTGGAGTGAAGGAACTGCACTGTATCGTGTGCCACTGCAAATGTGACAGATTAACCTCAAGTAAACAACTCTTATCAGGTAGATCAGCACAGCAAGCCAGGGACATGTCAGGAAAACAGTAAGGACACGGTGACTTTACCTTCATGAAAGCTTTTTTCTCCAAGGCATTCATGATAACGGGGGGAATAGCTGTTAGAAGAATACAGAAAAAAGAAAAACACTTCAGAAGACTTCTGGCAGTTTTATAGTGACAAAACAAGGAATTACAAAGTGCTGATCCTGGCACACAGAAGGACGGAGGACGGGGTATCTTTCTGACTTCATTATACGATAGCAAAGAATGTGGAAAAAACAACAGCAAAAACAACTTTTTTTCAATTTCATTTTCAATTTTAAGGATAGTGGTCATAATTTTGATGATGCGTTCTTGAATGTAGACTGTAACAGCCAAGATGGCTGCCTGTCTATCTTAAAATCTTCCACTCTTTTTGGAAAATAAACAAAATCTATCATGCAACTGAATTGCAGTAAAGGACGAGATTAGCTGGAGCACAAGGCTTAGCCCAAGGGCATTTCCCACACGTTTTTATCCAGGCCTGTTCTGGGCAAAAAATCTCTGATTACACCATTAGCATGAATTTATTAAAACAGTTCCGGCTACTTACCCATGGCTGGTACTGCCATGCCGATTCGGGACACCACCACCTGTACAATGGCCTGCTGAGCAGCACTGGCAGACTCTCCCAGGCGATTCCCCTCCTCGTCAGTGACAGGAATGCCATACTTTAGTTCCCTAAACAAAGCCAATAAATGGTATTCTCTGCATGTCTTGATGCATATAAATACTGATGATTCCTAGATTAAATCATTTAAACACACCGTTGTCTCATGAAGGGAATGTTAATGCAGTTTGCTGCTGCCACCGCAGCAAAAGGAACAAACCGTCCAATAATAGCTGGCAGGTGCTGGTAACAAAAAAAACAAAAAATTCATTAACACATAAAAAGTATGAAACTTTTCATCGTAGTTTATTAAATCACAAATTAAGTTTATTACATAATGCACTAACATAATTACACAGTTATAACCAATACATTTCCCAGAAGTAAATTTTATTCTCAAGCAAGTGGGGAAGTGTAATGTACTGTACTCTAGACAAAAAAAAAAAAAGAAGAGAGCACTAGATATATGTAATGTAGAGAAATAAAATACTCACCTTGGTGAGGGACTTGAGGCCTAGAGCAGTGACTACAGCTCCAGTTGTGGCACTGACATAGGCTGCTCCAAGCTGACTGCAAAAAAGCCAAACACAATGATTAATGTTAATTTTGAAAGCAAATGATACTAAATTTAGTCATTCAAAACAATATAGGTAGTGTTCATCAATTTGCAATGTATGCTTAAGCCAAAACCAGCTTTACTTTACATTCATCACAACTATACGTAGTTCTTCTCCAAAACTGTTGCCACAAAGGAAGTATAAGTGCACAGTTGTCTATACAAACATCTTTGTATGCAAAAACATTTTCACTTCACTAGAACTAAGAGGCCCAAACCTGTTCCAACATGACAATGTTCCTGTGCACAAAGTGAGCTCCATACAGTCTTCGAGTGACCTGCACTGCGCCATGACCTCAAACCCATCTTTGGGTTGAACTGGAATGGCATCTGTGCACCAGAACTCCTCACTTAACATCAGTGCCTGACCTCATTAATGCTCTTGGGGCTGAATGAACACGGATTTCCACAGCCACACTCCAAAATCTAGCGGAAAGCCTTCCTGGATGAGTGGAGGTTGTCATTGTAGCAAAAGGGGAACTAATTCTGTGTTAATGCCATGGTTGTGTAACAGGCACATAAGTTTGTGGGCACAAACATCTGGACATATAGTATACGTGATTAGCTGATGTGTTGACCATCATGTGAATTTATGCTTTCCATAATTGATTAAAGGTGCTAAACAGTACAGGATGGACTGGAGTGATTTTGTACACATCTGTGGGCAGGAGTGCTATTTTTTTTTTTTTTTTTTTTACATTTTTTAACCACAGGTTGCATGATGAAGTCACTTGCTATAAAAGAGAGCAACGTGTCCTTACTTTACAGTGATTGGTGCATCTCCACTACGATTAGTGTAGTTGACGATGGCATTGAAGGACTGGTTGACCCACTGCCAGAACACAACTGCTGGAGTCGTCCTAAATAAGAAGAAAAAATGAACATGAATCATTTTAAAGTTTAAAAAAAAGAAAAGATGCAATAAATATACATGTGCAATATGTGGCATTCAGCAGCACCCTGTAGATTTGTCATTATATCAAAAGAACCTTCACTGAATCAGGGGGAAAAATAATCCACAGTCAAAGGTTTGATTTGGCATTTGTTTTTGGAAAAATATGCCCTCTCAAATACGTGATAGGCCACAGCAGTCACACACTAGCACCCATTCCTCACTCCTCCCTAGCTTGAGAAGTCAGAGAGACGCAACCCTTTCAGTTTATTTTCACAAGCTAATGTTAGCCAACTAGCTCACTACTATTGGCCTTGGAAGTGAATACAGCACACTGTATGAAAGTATACTCACACTGGGACAATTCATGAGAGGTCAGATCCCCTTTACCAACCGTGTTATCTATTAAATGACTGTTATTTAGCTTGCAATAGCATTTAACTATAAATTCACTACATTCATGAAGCCTCGTTTACGAATCTTTGAGTAAAGTTGTGGGTAAATGTTTGTGTATAATCCAAACCAAACAAAAAACACAGCTGACTTTGCATTTGGAAACTCCCACAAAATTCCATAACAGGCTAAGCCCACATAGCTGAAATGACTTTTTATTTTAGAAGTAGAAGTGAAAGTTATTTCGACTCAGATCTATGCCAACATTATTAAACAGCAAAGCAACCCAATGAAAAGCCCAGAATCTGGAGCTTGATGACAAAAGAGGTGAATTTGATTTAAATTAAGTGAATTGATGAAAAAATGGTTTGAAAACAGAGACAAATATATTTATCTACTGTATCGAGGTGATTGTGGACATCAAGACACATCACTTAGGAAAACCTCTTTTTCTTCAAAAGTGTCTGATGGTTAGAATGCAGGAGGTTTAAATGAGGATTATTTAAGCCAAAAGAAACATTTTTAAAGAAATGATGAAGTATGACAATATACAATCGGTAAATTATGTCATAATACACTTTTATGAAATATAGTCAGTATTATAGCATTTCAACATCTACTCACCTTCCTGCAATCAAAAGTTTCTGTAATACATTTACATTCCTGGCACGTGGCAGATGCCGTTATCCAGAGCGACTTACTTTTTATCTCATTACTGAGCAATTGAGGGTTAAAGGCCTTGCTCAAAGGCCCAGCAGTGGCAGCTTAGTGGAACTGGGAATCAAACTTACACCCTTCCTATCAGTAGTCCAACACCGTCACCATTAAGCTGTCACATCCCCAATTTTCATAATTAAATTATAGTATCACTGAATTCAGCTTTCCACATGCTGTTGTTAAATGCAACACCATTTTGCTGGCAGTTTGTTAGTAAGCCTATTAATTGTGACATATATTGTGTGAAAGTGTGATAGATGTTTGCCATATGACCCAGCCCTACATGAGAATTTATGAATCAAGAAATACAACTTGGCTGAACCAGAAGAGAAACTGTCAAAATTCACTGAGAATTTTTTTTCCTCATGGTGACATTTGAGGATTACAACATTTTTTTGTCTCACTTTCATTTCCTGTACTGAATTCAAACTTTTCCCTTTATTTCATTGTAGTATGAAAAAAAGGAGGTAGGTTGAAGGAATACACATGAATAATCTTTCTACTTACTACACATCAATACTACACCCTTACCTATAGAATGTGAGCATGCAGCCTGTGATGGTCATGTTCATTGGCACTTGTGCAGACATGCGACCAATCAGCAGCATCTTCTCACCCGTATCAGGATGGAAGGCAGAGTCATAGATGTATTTGGCCCTCCATAGTTGATCCTCTGTCAGGCCTGGTTTCACAATTCCCTTTCTGTGAAGGAGGACACAGCGGTCAGTTATTTTAACACCTCAACAGTTACAAGTGGCACCAACTGCTTCATACAGTGTGGCTGTCCTTGTAACTTTCAGCACCGTGTGTTATTTTTCACAATAGAAATTATACACTTGGTAAATTAGGTGTCACTATAACACTGTTATTAATATGGTGTTTATTTTCTGCTCTGGCTAGCTGGAAGATTCATTTTGTACAACAGCGTCTCTGTTCTGGTTACAAGGATCACAAATTTAGATTAATGTGCTGGTTTTAACACATAAATTATATGGCCAAAAGTATTAAAAGTGGACACCTGACCATAACATCCATATGTGGTTCCTCCACAAACTGCTGCCACAAAGTTAGAAGCACACAGTAATACAGAACATCTTTCCATGCTTTAGTATTACAATTTCCCTTCAGTGAAACAACATTAAATGTAATAACATATGGATAAAACTACTGTGTTTTACCCACTATGTCTTTATTAGTGGTTAGCAAATATCTGTGGAATAAGAGGAAACATCTTCATGTCATTCAGAGTGCACTTTGAGTTAACATCGTGCTGACCTGTAATCCTCAATAACGACTCGTGCGTCCTCCAGAACCGCACCTGAGAGCAGCACATTTCTTGGGTCGGTCACCATGAAGAAATGCTGAGCTCTGCCCATAAATGTACTCTGGTCCCATCGTGGCTCCTTGATGTTGATGTTCAGCGGCAAATCCCCGGACATTTTTCTTACTTACTTTCTGTTCAAGAAGAACACAAACATTTTTTAAATATTATCATTACTCAGACAGGCCAAGTGACAGACATACAAAAGAAAGACTGAGGAAGCCTTAGTCTGAAAGATTACAAAATATCCTGCACTACAGGTTTTCTACCTCTCATGGTTTCATGTTATGCATTGCTCTCCATGTTCCCTATAGATAACCAGTTATTTGATAATAAATAGTGAAATTTGTAAAACTAGCATGTTTGTAGCTTCAAATTTACTAAAAAACCTGGCAAAACATGTACCTATTATTTTCCATGCTGATGGATGCACCCTGAGTTTAAGAGGTGAAAAACGCTTCATATTGTCTTTTAAATATAAAGTTTCTTCAATCATCATCATCATCATCATCATCATCATCATCATCATCCAACCTGTGCAGTTTTTAAACCTCGCCAATATTAGACTTCTCAGTATTAGCGAGATAACTAAAGCTAAGCTAGCGCAAAATATCTTGGTTAACTCATATGCATGTTTATATTTAACTGCAGATATCAAATGAATAAATAAAGGTTTCATAGCTGGTGGTGAAACTACTAAATGGTTTCACTTTCAGAGTTAGCCAGTTAAGGTAGATGAGGATAACTAAGGACTTGCTAGCAAATAACCCGGCAAATTAACCTAGCTAGCCAACACAACTAGCAAGCTATGCTAGATGCTATTAAAGTCACTTTCAGACACACTCATCGTTTCGGTTAACTGAAATACTTGTTTGTCTAATCGTCTAAAGCCAGAAGCATACCTTTGTGAAAATGTGAACAGAAGCCGCACCCCGAGATACCTGCAGATTGAGTGACCTCTCAACCGCCGCTTCGGCACAGTGTGATGTCTGCGGTGTTGAAGCGCTCGCGCGCATGTGTGTGCGTGTCAAGGCGGTGTTGCGGAAGAGCGCGCTGATTGGCTGAGCGCATGGGGCGGGGTTTTCTGTAACACCGGTTCATTAAAGCTTCAGCTATTTGCAGTGTTTGTAGTGGATCAGCCAAGCGGCGCGTTCAGCTATGCTTCAGAAGCCTGGGTGACCTTGTGCTCATTAAATTAGCACCACGGAAGAAGGTTTTTTTAAATATTGAATTTATGTTTTCCCAAAGCTGCACATACCCCACACATAGCTGTAAAATAACAATGCCGTAGCAATCGAATTACAACATTTAAAACTACTGTATATTCACACTGTATAGTCGTTTTGAGCATTCATCAGCATTGATCATTTCCTAAGCATAAACTTGGGCTGGAATTTTGTGGCAATAACAACAATTAATAGAAACAAGACCGTTCTGATAATCCTAACGAATAAGAATTACTACTGCTGAAGGTCATACATACTGGGGTGGCAATATCTGCGTTTTTATGCTTGCATTGACGCGGTAAGGCCAATAGGTGGCAGTGTAACACCGCAGGAAAAGACCTCTCCCCCACAGCAGTGTTCATTCGGGACAGGCCGACATTCTTATAGATAAACTTTAGTATAACGGAAAAATCTGTCAGGTGTGCACATCCATATACTGTACACAATATGTATCAAGGTATACTTAAATTGCCTAAACATTATGTATTGTGTAATGCTCTAATACCATGAGAAACGATTGTCATTCTCTAGATCAAATGAGTTTTCAATGGCGACTTTAAGCCGGTTCCGGTAATCCAATCAGCCTGGCTGAGAGGCGGGCTGCATCGCCACTAACCTCTCTCCGCCTCAGGTGAGCTCATTCAGTGCAGCATGGAGACAGGTAACACTGACTGCGCACATTTGCTTGTGTTTTTATATAGTTTATATATTTATATTGGTTCTTTTTTAGATGACCGGTGACATTTACATATAGAATAGTTGTAAATATAAAAGTCATATCCATATAACCATGTGCTTCTTCCATCTCCGGCTTCATTGGTGTGTCTGTGTGAAATCTTGTTTTGACTGACGTTGGGATCCAAACTGTGTCGAATTATAACTTTAGTTGTTTTCTTTTGATTGCAGAAACTGCACTTGATCCTCTTTTGAACTAAGCTAAACATCAAACACAATTTCAGCCAGGCCAGTTCAACGCCACACGGCAAAGCTAAGCGTTGCAACTGTGTTTAAGCACGTTTTTGTTCCAGTGGAAGTGTCCTAATTGCATTGTTTTTAAAATGGCGTCAGATAGTTTACTGCTTTTCGGCCACTTGTTGTGCGAGCGCTGTCCGCGGTGCTGGATACAAACACCTCGCAGGATGGATGCTGCTTAGTCTGTTCAGAGCTCTTCACATTACTGTACAACTTAACTGTTTGGCCATTAAAGGAAATATTGCAACAAGTCCCAGTTCTGAGAAGTTATGCCTTTGTTTAAGAAGCATCTTACTTAAAGTGGGGAGAGTGTAGGCAGTGTAACCATTCCCTTTCTGGAGTGTATTACCTACTCATATCACCTTACGTCCCTTGGGAAATCATCAGCATTGCAAGCTGCTCCTCGTAGATCACCATCCTTCGTCATCTTTGTTTATGGGTCGGTGAAGGTCAGGAAGAAGTGGATAAGAGACTATTGTCATGCATATGAATTATGAAGGGTTACTCCAGCCATTGTTCAGCCAGTGGAAGCTCTTACTCTGGACAAAAAGACCAGGTGGAGCGCTTACAGAGAGCATCCTAACAGCTTCAAAACATCTATTCAAGGACATATGTTTTTTTACATTTTTTTTACTGCTTTACCCCTTGGACATATGCAGGAACCGTGCAGAAGAACACTCTTGGCAAACAGTGCAGGACCCATTACGGTCTTGTTCTCTTATGCCATTGCAACAGAGTTTCCCTTAGCACAGTCCATCTTGTGGAGTCTCCTTCCTGTGCCTGGCACTAATATACCAGTCCTCCAGTCGTCCTTCCTTCCCTTGATGAACCCCAATCCCTGAATGAGGGTTCAAGGAGGGGTTCCGATCTCACCATGGCTTATGCATCTGCTGACTCCCGCAGAGAGATGACGAACGGGACCCATCCTAACACCCATCCAGCAGGCCCGGGAACCTCCACTTTGCCACGATACTTGCACAAGAAGCAGCAGCGGCAGAAAGGAATGAGATCTTCCTCTCCTATGGGGAGAGTCATCCTCATCAATGCACCTGTGGATGGTGAGCTACATGTTTAGGCAACAGGTTTAATGTTCAGTTGAATTAAAAAACTCCTTCTATGAGATAAGAACATTTATGTGCACATTTATAACATTTAAGTTATATTTACATATGAGTTTTTATATGTTGTGTGTGGTGCTGTCTGGTTGCAGGTGGGGATGATAGTGAAGACATCCACACAATAACAGTGGACAAGAGTGAAGATGGTAGGCTGGGCTTCAGCGTGCGTGGTGGTTCAGAGCATGGCCTTGGCATCTTTGTGAGCAAAGTGGAGGACAATAGCTCTGCAGGTAATTATACATACATTCAATTAGAAACTATTACTCTAAACAATGCTTGCTCATGTCATGCTATTCAACATCATTACAATGCCTGTGCTATATATTGCTGCACTGGCCTTTGATCTCTTATTTACACATGTTAAAAGTGATTTTCTCCTAAAACTTTATATAAACTTTACAATATACTGATTCTATTTAAGTGATCTCGTACCTGAAATATTTTGTATGTGCACCACAGAATTTGCAGGGTTATTTGTTGGCGACAAACTGGTAGAGGTGAATGGTATCAGCCTGGAAAGTATTACCATGAGCAGTGCTGTGAAGGTTTTAACAGGGAGCAATCGCTTGCGTATGGTAGTTAGGCGTGTAGGAAAGGTGCCTGGAATCCGCTACTCCAAAGAGAAGACAACATGGTAAGAGAAGAATTTTCATCTTACATTCAAATATACAATAAAAAGGACAATTTTGCCACAGTTATGGTCAAATTATGGTCATTATGTAAGATGTATTAATTCAGGGTTTCATGTATTATTACAAATCAAGTTGCTTTAGGTCATTTTCTGTTTAAAAAGAAATGTTTATTTTAATATTTTGCTATAACCAGACATAATACAGCTCATAATTGTTTCCAGATATTTCACAATTCAAGGCCTTTTAAAAAACTTCTTGGTGATATCAAAAAATGCTGATGGCCAGTCTCAACATTTGGCTTGCTTGATTTTGGCCAAGCATATACTGTAATGCTAATACAATGAGTACAGTCTGTGTCAGTAAGCATGTGTCTCAGTAGATCCATATAAAAAGAATAATTGCAGTCTGTCGGGAGATTCCTGTAGATTCTGACTTAATAAAACTAAGGCAACAAAATTAATCACATAAAACAGGAGAATGAAAGCTGTTCTGGCTTTGTCACCATCCTCTGTGGTTTATGCCCAGCAGTGTGGAAACCCACTGACTCCTGGCCTTTGCTCATTATCTTTCCTTCCAGCTACTCTTTCACCATACAATGGGTACAGGCTGTGCTGTTATTTCATTAAGTAGTGTTATCATTGTACTAGCACATGTCCATGTTTATGGTTGAATGGTTCTGTACATGGGGGGCATGGTGGCTTGGTGGTTAGCACGTTAGCGTGTTTGACTCACACCTCCAGGGTTGGGGTTTCGATTCCCGCCTCCGCTATGTATGTGTGGAGTCTGCATCTTCTCCTTGTGCCTCGGGGGTATCCTCCAGGTACTCTGGTTTCCTCCCCCTGTCCAAAGACTTGCATTGTCCATAGCATGTGTGTGTGATTGGGCCCTGCGATAGACTGGCATTCTCTCCAGGGTGTACCCTGCCCTGTGTCTCCTGGGATAGGCTCCAGGTTCCCTGTGACCCAGTAGTAGGATAAGCAGGTATAGAAAATGTGTTCTGTACATGTTATTAAGTATCTTTATAATTTTTATATGCTGATGTGAGATTGTGTGCAGGCCTATGCGGCTAAAAACAGAGTTTTGTTGTGTTGTGCAAATGCATGTAATTATGTTCATAGATTTGTGTTTTGTAAATATGTAATTGTGTGTAGGGTGGATCTCATTCACCGGAGGATGGTGGTGGAAGAGAGTGGTCGCACCCCCTCTGAGGTCAGCTCAGATGGAGCTTTGCGCCGGATTGTACACCTCTACACTACCTCAGATGATTACTGCCTGGGCTTTAATATCCGTGGTGGCAAAGAGTTTGGCCTGGGCATCTATGTCTCAAAGTATGGACAAAGAAGGAGCTGCATCTCTGTGGTTTATATTTAATTGGATGTTATGAATTTCTTGCTTTGAAGTCCTTGTTTCAGGCTGCAATGTCTTAGTTGTTAACTTGCTTGTTTTGTTAATGAGGCTGGACCCTGGTGGCTTGGCAGAGCAACATGGTATTAAAATGGGAGACCAGATTCTGGCAGCAAATGGAGTGAGTTTTGAAGATATTACACACAGCAATGCAGTGGAAGTCCTGAAGAGCCACACCCATGTCATGCTCACTATTAAGGTAAGAGCTCTCTTTGGGTTGAGGTATATTAATTGGCAGAATTATAAATTGATTCAGCATTGTCACCATGAGCCTACACTGGTTTTGTCTGGATTTAACTGAATGAAGGACATGAGCGATACATTGTGTTTTATGAATATTTTACACCCACTGGATACTGACATTATTTATGGAATGCTTCAAAGAATATTGTGTTTAAAATCACTTCTCTGTTGGAAACTCTCTCATGCATTCTAACAGATAACAGAGACAGATTACTAATGATAAAAAGGCTAAATGATTAATAGGGAGTAGTCAGAGCTCTACATGTTTGTCCTGAATTGCAGCTACGTGTCTACATACCTTCTCATCAACATGCTGAACAACACAATTTTTGTGTCTTGGAACATTAACCCTTACTTAAATATAAGTATTTTGAACATAGATTTTCAAAATTGTAAAATTATTGGCACCTTTACTAATAATGATTTGTGAACCCTGCCCTGGAAAGAATAGCACAGAGTCACTTCCTGTAATGACTAAAGACACTTATAGAGGAGTCTTAATTCACTCCTACATGTAGGACAAATCTCATGTTTCAGGCCACACGTTTTTTTTCAGACAGGTGAAACTTTGTTATGCTTTTTTGCATTTTACTTTGCATCTGCGCAGTACTAAATATAGTTGAAATAAAATGCAATCCTTTAGCCATATTCTCCTCATGTCCATATGTCTTTCCTTAAGGTTCTTTGGTTTCCTCCCACCTTCCAAATACATCCTGCTTGGTGAATTATACATGCTAAAACTGCTCCTATGCACATGTGCTTATGAATGTTGATATCATCTCATGTGTCACATTTCCAGGATAGGTTCCTGACCACAGTTACTGAAGAGGAATGAAGCAGTTCTACACTATAATTCTGTCATTCTAAACAGTTTTACTTGTACTTGCTTGAGTGGAAAATGTGAATTATTACATGCGATTATTAATTTGCCAAAAATTCTGAGAGCATTGCTTGTATGCCTGTGGGTAATTTCTACTGGCATAGACTCATAGCTAAGGATTTCATGTTGACACACATAAACTTTTGTAGTATGAGTTAAACACAGTTTCTTATTGAGTCCATCAATGAGACTGAATAGTAAAGGAGACAGATGGCATTTAGTCGTCACATTTCTGCTTGCTCACTTTACTCAAGAGAGTCTCAGGTTCCACCTGTGAAAAAGTGCCAGGGTATGTGCATTATTCACCAGGCCACAGGGATCAGATTATAATCAGCAGAAAATGTCTTTTTTATGGCCTTTCCTTAACCTAGCTCAATTTGTGGCAGGTTGATAAATCAAGCTGACAGTGTATGCATGCTAAGTTTGCTATTCCTGGCTATTGCTTCTGTTGATGCAAGCACATTCCTGGTGACACTTTCTTAATCCAAGCAGCTGGTCAGTGAAAAAGCAGCACCCTGCCCAGAAAAAAGGCCATAAAGCTTATAAAATCAACTGCTGTTACTGATGGAAGAGTTAACCTAATTTCCTTCAAGCAACCCGAATATCACTGTTTAGTATTACTAGTATAACCTTAGTATCACCAATTATCAGGTAAACTTTATATTCAAAAGATTTGCTAAAATCTTCAGTTAGGCTGAGTAAAATTACTTTATTTTAAGTTAAGGTTAAGGTTAAATTACACTACAGGTTAATTCATGGGCATCTTCTATGTTGAAGTTTAATACCAACCTGGAAAGTTCTTTCCAAAACTTTAAAAGTCTTTAAATTTCTTCTGGCATTGGGATTGTCTATTTGCAGAGAATGCAGCTTGGACTATTTTTATTTCATCCTGCCAGATGTCACGCTCAGTATCTCATAGCAGGATAAGTGCTTGTCTTTGTTGATCTTTGACCATACGGGTAATTTCTTTCGTGCTTACCATGCTTCTTTTTGCCCTAGTAAACATGACCCTCACATTGCCTCCACATGGGCAAGAGGAGATGAGGGGAGGAGGGAACCCTAAGCTGTAAGGCTCCACAACTAGCAAAACAATATTAACACATTCAGCGTTGGTGAAGACATGTAGCTCCATGTAGATCTTTCCAAGCAAATGCAAAGCACACTGTGAGAGCTCTTCCGTTGTTTTTTTCTTTTTCTTCATGGGAAGTGTGTGGTGAGGGCTGCTGTCTAGGCTTATGACAGAGTCATGGCCCTGTGATAGGTAGAGTATTAGAGAGAAAGACTGTAAGACTGTGAAGTGACTGTAATCAGTCATAGTGTCATTATAGTAGACATTTGCGACAATTGCGACTGTTGTTAAAAGTGCTATACAGATAGAGTTAAATTAAATTGAATAATAGTGTGATCAGGTAGAAATCCATGAACAATTCAGTGTGATTTGATATTCAATCAATGGCTGGGAACTATTTTGGAAACTGGGCTTTACTATTGGTAAATCACTCATTCTTCAACATCTTAAACCACTAAATCTTTATGATTTGTGTTTCTAATATCATCCTGTTTATGCTCTTTGTTTACTTTTAAAGGAGGCTGGGAGGTACCCTGCATATAAGGAGATGGTAGCAGAGTACAGCTGGCTCAATAAATGTATGTAAACTCTTTTGCATACACTACTTACGTATACATACAAATACTTTATATACAAACATCTGTTAATAAATGATAGCAGTCCAAACTGAGATTAAAAGAGTACTCATTGCTCCTCTGGTCTTTCTTAGAATTTATAGTTTCTATTTATTACACATGAATTAGTATAGGATTAGTCTAAGTTTAGCTCATTAAGTACGTGCTTAAATTTTATACCTAGGGCAGGGGTAAAATTTGTTATACAATCGTTTATTTAAATAATATTTGAAAAAAAAGGCATTATTTATAACAGTTGAATATTCGGCATGTTGTTTTTCAATAACTATGCAGAGATATCATTGAGTTATAAAATGCCAGCACTTTATTTTCATTTATTTTTTTCACTGACAATGTGACTCTGACAATATCTGCAGCATTTATTTCATTTTCATTTGTGTTGACATGAAATAAACAGCGAATGTAGCCTATAAAGATAAGTAATCGCTGATAAAAAGTCAGGTCAATTATAAGGTTCTGAAAAATACATTTGAATACATTTTTGAAAATATGGACTCATCCCTACTTAGGGGATGGACATTGTGGTGATTGTTATAAATTCAGAACTTGAATAAGTTTGTCTCTCTTTATTTCAGTGGCTAATGGGCGCCACCCAGCATCCTCCCAGGGTTCAGACTCCTATTCATCCACCTCCTCTCTGTCCTCTGGGACACCAGTCAGCTCCCTCAGCGGCCTCTCTCAGGTCATGTTCCCCCCTCTGTTTGGATCAGAGATGGTGGATGTGTGCATCTCTACTGAGGATGGCTCATCACGCAGGCCCAGCTCTGATCGCACTGAGACAGCCATCCAGACCGACCCCCTGGATTCTGACACATCACCTCAACCCACCAGGGTCATCTCCATGGACACCAGCCGGATGGTTGGTGAGACCGTTCTTTTGAAGGACACAGTGATCAGGAGTGGCAGTTTTGATAAGAGTCGTGAAGCACAAAAAAGGACATTTTCTGCAGGAGACAAGGAACTTCTGGACTCTCCAAAAACTGCAGTGCTAATGGCTCTCAGCAAACCTCGCAAACCCATACGCCGATCCCAGAGTCATATCACTGTCTCAGGTACACAAAGACCTGTGTGCTGAGTACCTTCTTGTTTTTGCCTGAGCACTGTAGCTATCTACACGTTCACATGATGTATATCATGTAGCTGTTGAGGGTCTGTACAGTATAATCACCTATACTGTCAGAGGCAGCTTGCCTATAAGGGTAGGTGGGGTATAGACCAGTCATATATCAGCTATGTAAGAAGTTTAAAGTTCCCTACTTTTTTTTAACCCAGTGAATTAGAATGACCTCTTTCTTGAGTGAGCAATGATTTAAAAAATTTTGTTATGTGGTAGACATAAGCCAGTGACAGCTAGGGGTTAAAGCCTTCTACATTGTGTGTGTGTTTGTGTGTGTGTCTGTGTGTGTGTGTGTGTGTGTGTGTGTGTGTGTGTGTCTTACATTTGTAACATGACAGGTTGTGCTTCCACTCAGAATCTTTCATTTGCACTATATTCAGGTTTCCTGCAGGGTCTAAAAACCATTTATAATAATTGACATTTTGACATTATGAACTTGAATGCAACTGTGGGAGTAAAATATAATCACAAATACGCGGTATACCTTCCAGTTTTGACTGAATGAAAGACAGAATGATTAAGACCAGAATTTTTTTGATATTTTATTTTATTACTCTAGAGCCTGATGAATTTATGGAAATTTTTACCTCACACAATTCAGCTGCAACTCAACTGTAACCGATTATCTATATTGTTCTCCAGAGAGCAAAAAGACCTTAAAGAACATTCCAAGAAAATAATTTTTTAGTATAAGATTATTTAAATAATGCACTATTCTCATTTTACAAACCCTCTTGTGCATATGCTAATATTGTTTATGCAAATTAGAGTTTGCTTTACATAATGCCATGGGCAGATCTCTGTGAAAGATTAGTGTTGAGGTTTGAGAATTATATTATTGTGAGAGGTAAAATTGTCATTATAGACTAAACAATGTTCATATCAGTGTGGCGTTTGAGAGCCGGAGGCGGAAGCGTTAGGTTCCATATGCAGATTTATTATAATCGTAAGGCAAAGGCAGGGTCAAAAGCAGGCAGGGTTAAAACTAGAAAGCAAGCAGACAGGACAGACAAAACCAGAGGGGTAATCCAACAATCAGAAAACGAGTAATCAATCAGAGGTCAAAACACGTAATATCCAAACAAGAGAGAAATCAGATGCACGGCTTGGTAAAGCCAGCTAGGAACAATACTTCACGTAGAAACTAGTGTGCGCTCTGCCTATATGCCTGGGCTGCAACCCGGAAGTGGGCTCAAAACTCGGGAGAGGGCTCCCTCTGGTATTCTGGACTGAGCTGTTACAATCAGCTCATTCGATTTGCTTAGACTTGCCATAGCTTCATGCTGCTTTTTATCAGTACCTTTTAACATGCTGCCCTATAATAGCCCATTTAAAAAAATGTGTGATATTTTTAATACTTTAGCTCTTTAGGAATTACATTCTAAAACTTGTTGACTGTGCCAACAGAAAATAACAAGCCATGATGTAAACTGAGGCATTTTTTGTTTTTGTTTGTGTTTCTGTTTGTGTATGTATGTGAATGTGTTTTGATATTGAACAGAGGACAAGCAGAAGAAGAAAAAACAGCAGCAGGCAGTGAAGACTGAGGCCTCTGGAAGCACCCTGCAGCGCTCCAAAACGTTTGTCAGTCTGCTGTTTAAAAGTGGTCGAAAGAGAGACAGGTCTGCCTCTAGAGACAGGAAGGAAACGGGGACAGGGGAGCGGCATCGAGCACGTTCCAAATCACCAGCAGGTAACAGTTCTTCTAGAAAGATCTAACGTACAGTATACGTACACAGATGCAGCAAGAATAGGAATTACTCATATCATCCACACAGAAACACACACACACACACACACATTTGCACTTGAAAGGCCAGTAGGCAGCATAATGAAAGCATAAGCTTAGAGAGAGACCTGCATTGCTGTTAATTATGCAGTAATTCCCATGGAGTGGCCTTTAGTCTAGCTACTGTAGCTCAGCATAACTAATGATGATACATGTATGCCCTCATTATCATGACCAGACAAAATGCAGCAGAAGCAGCCAATAACATTGCT
This sequence comes from Hemibagrus guttatus, assembly GCA_033459395.1. Taxonomy (NCBI): domain Eukaryota; kingdom Metazoa; phylum Chordata; class Actinopteri; order Siluriformes; family Bagridae; genus Hemibagrus; species Hemibagrus guttatus. Next base: position 13,935,843 of record JAUCMX010000002.1, on the reverse strand, counting down.
TAGCTTCTTAAGGCTTGTGTTAGTTTTGTACAGCAAATTCAGAAGTTTGGATGTATGAGCAGAATAAGGGATAAAGAGGTATATGTGAATAGTTTATTTAGGCAGCATTTGATGGCTATGAGTTGATGTGAAGATTTTTAGCTTGGTATCAGTATTTGAGTATTAATTCCTCAAACTTACAGGACAGATCCCACGGTCCAGACATACTGTACATTCTAAAGTCTCCTACCTACAAACCTTTCTTACTGGTGTCATAGAACTGTATGCTTTAAAATGAATAACTGAAGAATAAACTGGAAGATTGATATAGCGTTAGTATTACCTTATTGTATTAGTGTTACTTTGGCTTCTTTATCGACTATGTCAACTACAATGAGCATCTAATTATACAATAATTTATGTATAATATCCAGCTCAAAGATTACAAAATGTAACTAAGATGCTCATGTTAATTTGATTTAAATGTTAATTTAAACCCTCTCAGTCAATTCTCATTAGTGCTATCAAAAACACTGTGAATTTTCATTGCTGCTCTGCTGTGTTTAACATAAAGGTAAAGAGCGCAGCCGGTCCATCATTAATCTCCTGAGTTCTCCACGGGAGACGCGTGCTGGCGTGTGGGAGCCTGAAGCCATGCCCAGTCCTGAGACCATGGCCATGGTGGAGAGCATGGCGTGCAAACTGCTGAGTGAGGATGAGGTGGCTGCAGTAATGAGACACTGCACTAGGGTGAGCATGAGATTATGTATTCATGCTTCTAGTATGTCTGCTAAACAATAAGTGTAAGAGTGTGGGATGCACATGGTACAAAGGTTTTATGACTCGTTCACTCTGTATTAGAGATTGATGTGTCTGCTTCCTGGACTTACAGAAAGACAGACTGGCTATGATTAGGACAGAATGTTTTGATGATGTATAGCATAAACACCACACATGCCATACCATGAAGAGATCAGCATTTTCAGACCTATACAACTCTCTCGTCCAGCACTTTAACACTTCAAACTCATCTTAAACATGAACATTTAGAACATATCAAACACAGACATCTCGAGGTCTCTAAGAGCAGGAGAGCATGTGTAATGTAGTACTTAGATGTCTCTAATCACCTGCGTTATACTGCTGAGTTAAATAGGCCTTGTTTTACTCTGTGTACTGTAGTTTTTGGCAGAAAGAGTGGTGGAAGACATGGTACGCCCCCTGCTGGCTATCCTTGACAGACCTGAAAAGTTGCTGCTGCTGAGGGAGATCAGGTCAGGACGGAACAATACCAATTGTATATTGCTTACCAATATTGCTTATCAGTTTTAGCAATTTTAGTCTACTGCCTGATTTTAGTCAATTTTAGTCTACCTCCAATTTCTGAGACACAGCATATGAAACTTTGATATTATCAAGCTGACATGGCATTTTTAAAGCACAGTGAGTTTATTCATATTCTAAAATTTCATATATCTAGAATGATCATCCCCCCAACAGACTTGGGTCGGTTTGACAGCATGGTAATGCCGTTTGAACTGGAGGCCTATGACATTTTAAAGAGCCGCTCTGGTAAGACAGTAGAATACTTAACATTCACAAAATGACATTTGGTCTAAAATAGTGTGCCATTTAAATTTACCATGTAAAGTAAATTACAGCCTTAAACATATAAATTATGTGTGTGTTTAAAACATATGTGTTTTATGTCATCAGTGCGCTCTCCCGTCCTGCGCTCTCCTCGGCATAATGGAACTCCACGCCGCCATCTAATAACACCAATCCCAGGTAATGCTTTCTGGATGCTATCGGGAGCTCTTTATCCCTGACTATAAAAGCTAAGAACATGTCCTTAAATTAATCTCTCCACACACACACACACACACACACACACACACACACACACACACACACACACACACTTATCTAAAACCTCTTATGCCCCTTACCCAGGCAATATGAGGTCTGTGGGCACAATGTTGTTGTATAAATATGCTATTCATAAGAAACATTCAAAGGATGTTTATCTGGAGTCACACATCTCTGACTGTGTAAATGGACAGTTAGACTCAGCTATCTTATGTGCTGCTCCTGACCCCTGGTTTGCTGAGCTGAGCAAGGTAAGGACCTGCTGACATTGTGAATGGCGGCGGTCAGTCAATGCCTGTGCTCCAGTCCTCTGAATCTTGAATGGGAATCAGTTGTGAAATACAAGTAAGGCGCCTTGCATTGTTTAACCTTTTGAAGACTGCCCACTCAAGTCTGGAGCTTATTGCTGGTCTTTTAAACCCATTGTATATAGCCACAGTAGAGTAATTCAAACTCTAGCAGTGGTCCATGAACTCTGAGGGTCAGTGTGCATATCTGTGTGTTCATTACACGTCAGTCTCTGTACATGAATGCTATTAATCTCATTTTGCAATATACAGAATTAGAGACAGAGCAATAAAATCAGATGCTGATAAGGCCTTTGGATGATATCCATGTTTGTATTTATCATAATGTCTCATACATAAGCATGAATGAAAGGTAGCATGGTGTGTGGGTGTATGTTAACATCTAGACACTTCATGTGTATTGTATCTAGATTATCTTAAATTAACTGCATAAAATTCTAGGTTAATATCTCTCAGGTTGGCCTGAGAACAGAAATCTGGTTGCTCATATCACTGGCTAATTAACCTTCTGTATTGATCCTTTATCTCTAGTAAAAAGAGGATGCTGCATCAAAAACAATACTTTTGAATGTTTTATTCTCCTCAGGTCTCCAACATCAGCACTCATGGAGCATGTGGTTGTGACATAATGATTTGGGAAGAGTTTTGGATGCTGAATATGTACTGTATAACACATATATTGTGTCTGAGATCTATCAAAGTGATTTGACTGAAGTGCTTCTTGGAGACTTGGATGCATTTCGTCCTGCATTTGTATTATCGGGTGGCTGCTGAGACTCATCCCTTTTCAGGATTTTGGATTTTGAATGTGCTCCTGTGTGTCCTTGTGTGCGCTAGTATATTTGAAATCATTCCAGTTAATTAAGTCCTGATGTCTGGTTCTACATTTCTTGCCTCAGACTACAGGGGAGGCTTCCAGCTGCAGGCTGTGCAGGATTTGGAGCGAGTTCGACAGCTGATGCAGGAACTGGAGCGACTCAGGCTGACCGGCCTCCCAACTGGCAAGCTCCCTGCTCCCCGTGCCTTCACACCTCTGTTGGACATACCTGTGGACAACTACATTTCTGGCTCCATTCGGCAGCGCTCCTTAAGCCCACCTCGCCCTAAACAGCTGCTTGACGAGTTCCCTCACAGCACAGAGAGACATGGACGTTCCCCTAAACGACAAGAACGTGATTTGCCCCAAATAGTAAGCCATGGTAATAGCACTCCAGATCGTGGAAGATCACCATACAGGAACGGCCACGACAAAGCTACAAGGGCCAGATCTGGCAATGGAAGAGAGGTTAAGTACACAGTAATGAGTGCACACAGGAGGAGCAGAACACCACTAACACAGGTGTTTGGGCCAGACATGCCACGCAATCCTATGGAAAGAGAGCAGGCAAATGGACATGCTGGTTCCTCAGAGAACATCCAAAACAGCCTGCCAGGGCAGGAGTATGAGCTGACCACCGTCTTCATCTCTAAATGCAAACAGTCTCTGGGTGAGTGTGCACAGGCAGTTTGAGTCGTCTGCTCTTCATGTTTTAGTGAATTTCAACAATCTTCGGAGAATTAAAACCAGAACACACTAAACACTGGATGGAAATATATTATCAGAAAGAAGCTAATTGATATGTGGAAGACAGCTTATTACTCCACAACAAGCCAAATTAATTAAATATGGTCAAGAAAAAAGTATGTGCACCACTTTACCTGTAGAGGTCAGTGATTAGCCTTGTGAATTCAATGACAAAGCAATTCCAAGAGCAAGAAAATGATGTCATTAAAAATAGCTGTTCAGATGTTAACAGTTATTTAATATTGCCACTACCTGACATTTTCTGTCAGAAAAGCGTCAGTGAGAGCCAATGGGCAGATTAATTATGATATAATTCTTTAGTGAAAAATCTGCTGTCCTAATACAGAAAGGCAGGCTGGAACACAAACACGGTGCAGTGCTCAACACTGACAGCAGCAGGCAGATCTTTGTTGCTCAGCCATGCTGTTGTGGAGTGAAAAATGTACGGATAGATAAGTATAGATAAATATTCCAAATCTTAATTACAAGTGGAAGTATCCAGCCAAAAATGTACTCAAGTAAAATGAAAAACTACTCAAGTATTAAAAAGTCAAAAATGCATTAATATCACAATGCAGATGACAATTTTACACCATTGCATGTAGAGTTCTTTTTCTATGTTGGAATTTCATTGAAAAAAATAATAATAATCAGTGCATGTTTATAGTCAACGTATAGTCACTGGATGGATGAGAGAAGAAGAGATTTTTACTTTTAACTGAAAATGCAGTTAAGATGAATACAAGAAAATATTTTAGTAACACACAAGCAATGTATAAATACCCTAAATACAGTAACAGAATTACTCAAATATTATGCAGAATTACTCAAATATTTTCCTTCCATGATCACAGTGTTATTTACTTAATAAATGGAAATTAAGGAAGCAAATAGTTTTAAATACAGAGATGATTGATCTACACAGGAAGCTCCGAACAACAGTAATTTAGCAGTAACAGTAAATGTAATTCAGTTTAAAGATTAAGTTGTATATCATATAGTGATTTCTCGCATCTGACAGGTATAAGTATCTCAGGGGGCATTGAGTCCAAGGTTCAGCCAGTGGTGAAGATTGAGAAGATATTCCCAGGAGGAGCAGCGTCCACCAGTGACGTGTTGAAGGTACAGTGCCCACTTGATTTACTGCACGCTTCTCAGTTACTTATGAAGCGTATAGCAGATACGACATGAACCACAGGCACTAATGACACTATTACACTGTGTCACATTACACTATATGGTGCCTACTTCATGACTGTATCAGTTTCCATGCTTTCCCAAGACTTTCACTACAACCAGTGGAAAAAAACCTATTCATATTATTTAGAAATTAATATGTAGTAGCTGTTCCATATGATTGATTGAATTAAGTTAAGTGATTTTTTAGAATAAATTAAGTTAAATTGAATTAAAATAAATTGTAGTCTGTTGTGCTTGAGAGTGTCACCGACTAAGATATGAACTGAACACAGATGTAGATAGATAGATAGATAGATAGATAGATAGATAGATAGATAGATAGATAGATAGATAGATTAACTAGTAAGCTCATGTACATGCTCTGTTGACTATACCTGATTTTGTCTTATTGCCATGGGAACATTTAATACTAAAAAGACAGTTCAGGTAATGGGTCTTTTAGGCAGTCAAAAATACTGTACGACGCATTTATGTTTAATAAAAAAAAAAAAAAAGGATTCGAATAAGAACATTGACCCATGCACAAATCTAATAGTGTAAAGGTGATTAGAATATCCTGCATAGAGGAGTTAACCTTAGAGATTACAGGAAGTGTTGTTATTCTGTCCAGGGCAATGTCCCAGGATGTCTGACTAAAATTTTTTACAAATTATTTTTTGCTTAGATTCATAAAATGTGCCAATAAATCTGGAGTGCCCAGTGTGATATCTAGGCTTACATTAACCAGACTAATAAAAGTAGTAACTTCTGACAGGTCCTCTAGCATGAAAGCTATCTCTATAAGCACATACTTGACCATCTCTCTTACACACTTGAATAGCACTGTGCAAGTCTTTCCTGATCTGTCAGTAGCTTTATAAGTATATAAGAAGAACTGCTTTAAATAATATATTTCTGGAAATTCATTTCATGACAGACATATAATGATACAAAACTCCTCTCCACCGGTCTCTCTAGCCTGAAGTAGCTATGTGTCGGCATACAGAATGAGCTGAACATTACGAAGGTCAGGGTTTAGGGTCACTAGAGGTTACGGGAAGATACCTGTCACTGGAAACTCCATCACAGCAACCTTCAATGCTAGGTCAAACCTTTGGAAATCCCTAGTGTGTGTGTGTATATGTGTGTGCTTGGGGGGCCTCTGCCTTGATGGCAGCCTATCAGGTGTCGGCACTTCCTCGCTCTGCTGTGAGCGGCTCATGTTGCTCATGTTCACTCTAGAGAGCCAGTGTCACATTTTGAGTCCTTCAATTCCCAAAAATTCCTTTTACCTCATCCATATGATAAGGCCTAGAGGAAGGGATTAAAATAATCTGTCTGTGAGTGTGTGTTTTAACACATCACAATGGCCACCATATCACTTATTTTCACACCTGGAAGCCAGTATAGACCTCCAGAGCTGCTATCGTGTGTGCACTCTGCAATTCTTCTCCTCTTTCAGTGCAGAGGAAGTGCAGGTTATGGCTTGGTAATGTTAACACACATCCTGAACCTTTCGTTCAGCAGATAACTATGTTATCAATGCAGCAAGCACTCAGGCCACACTCAGCTGGCCTCTGCCACACCTTTAGGGTGTACAAGCCAAACCTTATCACATCAGTTAAGAATGCAGACGTCTGAGAGAGACCTTCTGTGAACACTGAAGCCATGTCCACACGAATAAGGATAGATTTAAAAGCAACTGCAATTGCATATATGACCACTGAAAAACATCAATTTTTATTGATAATAATATACTATTATTTGTAGTATTTGTAATATTTGACTGTGTAAACTGGATAAACAGTGCAAACTAAATGTGTGTGTTTTTAAATGGACCCAGAATAAGATATTTCTAGAAGCTGTTGATCTGTAACAGAGGTGCATTCTTTCACTTAGCTCTCTCTGAAGCTTTTTTTCTATTCCTTTTTTTCCCTCTTACAAGAATTCATTAATTAATGGGCTCTGAAAAGTTCAGAAAACAGCCCTGGGTGATGTTACTATTTAGAGAAACTATTTAGTTACAGTGTGTGCTTTGGGAAGCAGCATGAAATCATCACTGAATGTAATATTGCTATTTTTGAACCCTTAGGAAAACGTTCAGAAAAACACACATTACGAAATGTTCTTCCACAAGCAGATTGCAGTAACAACTTTCTACCATAGAGGGCTTTGGAACATGGAAATATGACGATTATAATCACAGTACAGATCTTTATTTCGTTCATGCTCTCCAACAAATCTCACACACATTGTAAGCAGGACTGGGTATATCCTGTGTCAGCTGAATCCTTCTGCTTCTGTAATGCTTAGCAGTTTTTCCAGGGTTAGCGATGCAGCATATGGTTCTTATGTAAAACTATAAATAAATAGTGGCCTACAGTTCAGTAAATAGAATTGAGGGATGAACAAATGTGTAGCTCGTAATTGGCTGTGAAGAGGGTAAACCAGATCATGTTGTATTTATTTGAATGGATAGTTTGCTGAATGGATCTAAATGAAATATTATAGAGGCAAAGACAGAGATGCCATGTAGGTTTTCAAGAGTATAGAGAAAAAGTTGCAGTAATACAAGTAAAGGAAATAAACGTAATCTAATTAAATTGTTTGAAAGATGATTCATTGGTTTAAGGTCAAGAAACATTTTGTTGTTCATGTTTTCATTGCTACGGTCTGTGGATGTAAAGGTTAAGGGAAAACATGTCTGATCACAGACAAAGGGTGCAGAGACACTTCCAAGCAGATGTATCCTGGAATCTGGCAATGACAGAGGAAGAGGGCTTTTAGAGGTCTTGGTTTTGTTGTGTATGTCGTTGGTTGTGTGTGTGAGTGTGTGAGCGAGTGAGTGAGTGAGTGAGTGAGAGAGAGATGTTAATTACTGCACTTTATTTTTCCAGCAGGAAGCACCTCTAAATGATCCTCTTGTATGCATACATCTGCTTGTGGCCTTGAGTTCAGGGTGATCCATCTCTCTACAGTACTGGTGTGAAGCAGCATGTCCTGTGGGAGATTTATAGCTCTGCATGATGTACAGGATCAGTAGGGCAAGTACAGACAGATTAGGTAGCGTCATAGCGTCATAGATAGCGAGACGGATCAGATTGGCTCATAGTTTCATGAATGCATGTCATGGGGCATTGAGATCAGATCATGGAGAACAAATATTAGAAGATGAATCAGCGTGGTTTATGGGTTAAAAATGCGTGGAACAAGACAGACCTCTTTTATGTATTGTATATAAAGGTGATTTTGTCAAAGATTCTGTCTGCAGTCTTAGAAAACTCCTTGTGAGTTTCTGTTATGCTGCTCAACACACAGCTTGCCACGTGTGTGTTTTTGTCTTCTTTTGGTTACTGTGGATGCAGGTAAACACACAGAACAGACAGCAGTGATTCACCAGGTTGGTTGAGCTCAGCTGACAGACACTGAAGGAAGAGAACAAGGGAAATTACTAAGGGTTTGTCTTTCCTGTCATTCCCCCTGCATCCAATTTCATTCATGTGAAACTGTCACTTTGCTGACAGAAATATGCAGGGATTAACGCGCACTCATGCTAGGAGATAATAACAGCGATGGAACAAGTGAGTGAGTAAATGCTTGAAACGTACCTTTTTTCTCTTCTAGGCCGGATTTGAGCTTGTGTCAATTGATGGAGAATCACTCCAGGGAGTCACACACCAGCATGCAGTGGATGCCATAAGGAAGGCTTTCAGCAACAAGGCCAAAGAACCCATGGAGTTTGTTGTCAAAATCCCAAAGAATCTAAAAGACTAAAGCAAAGTGTGCTCTACTGTGGTATAGTACAGACACAGATTTACACCCAGAGCTCAGTTCATACTGTACAGGCTCTGAACAGAAAACCTGCAAGAACACATCCTATGATAACAAGAGAAGCTCCATGGAAAAGCAAAGCTGCCATTGTGCAATGCGAATCAGTTGGCTGAACTAATATGCCCAAAGGGTGATGTATGAAAGAGGGCTTTCACAGGGAGTTACTGTGGATTTATAATCATTGGGCTTTTAAACCAAAGTGATTATATCTGGAGAGTCACTGAAGATTCAGTGACATAGCATTATTATCAATGCTTAAACATGTTTATTTAATATATCTATTACATATCTTTTCCATTCCTCAGCAGTGAAGAATTTGTGTGTAAATGTAGTCATTCTACTAGTACAAGAAGCATGTTGGCACAGATCATCCACTACAACATCCTCTGAAAACAGGGAGTACAAAGTTCTGCAGCAGAGATAACACAAGATTATGATGAGATGAGATTTATACTGAATTTAATTCACTATTTTAATTTAGTTCTATCAGTCTTAATCTTTTTCGGTCCTTTGAGGCAGTGCTTAGAAGACATAGTGACGACTACACACTCATGCACAGACCTTCCTGCATTAGTCTCCTGAAAACACTAAGGCTATTCTGAATAAGATTACATTACATCTTTGCAGAGCTCCTTACACGAGTCGATTACTAGCACACTAGAGCATCTGAATTGCTCAATGAATGTTATTAGGTTATGCTGTCTTTCAAGGAGGGCAGATCTGTTAGCAAATGATTTTATTACAAAAGTATATATGTGTTATACCATACTAAAAAAAAATAAAAGTCACTTGTCATAAAGTTTGTTCAGCAGCATAACGTACAGATATTTTTCAAATTGCTTCTAACAGTAATAGAAAGCAACAAGAACAGCAGCAAGAAACACTCTGACTTGTAAGTGACTTATTTTTAATCAAAAACATTGTATTGCTTTTTACAGGAAATGTACAGCATGATAATATACAAGTGACTACAAACATAAAATGACAAAAAAAAAAAAAACCACACACACACACACAAAAACATACATGAATAAAAGGCAGAATAAAAACAAACACTATGTTACTTTGCTTTGGTCTATTCCCAGTGGCTATACCTTTGACAGAGATATTATACATAAAAATTAGAATACACTACTAGGACTATTTACACGTGTGTCAGTCATGGGTATGAAATATTCATTGGAAGAACGAAAAACAATGGGAATAAAGGAAGACTGCTGACTATATACACAAACCATGTAACAGACATAAGAAAGCAAACAGTCTGATCCGGAAAAGTATGCTATGTTATTGATTAAAGGGTAAGTATCACTCCTCATGTCATGGCTGTGTTGCTCTGCTGTATCAGATCTCTGAAGCAGTAGGAGTCGGCGGATGCAGAGCTAGATTTATATGTTGACTAACACATGAATTTAGTAAATGAAAGGTTTTATGGAAATGATTTGAGCAGAAGCAAAAATGCCCAGAGCTTTTGATTAATACTGCTATTTGGCTTCAAACTGTTTGGAACAGAGATAATATAAATGTTATAACTGTGATGAATGTGAAGCTACTTTGCTACAGTGGACTGATGGAGAATCAGTTGCAGTGACAGTAGGAATCAGCTTAGAAGAATAATTTGCCTAATAATACATACAAGGCTGGGAATTGGAATGAATCATTGTTCTCTGAGGATTTGAAGAATGCTAAATTAGTGGTGATTGTGTCTGGTGGTGCCTAGCACTTGGTAATGATTCTTAAAACAATGTTTCCTCATGTCCTAACATCCAAAGTTGTAACAGAGTGGAATTTCCTAACAGTCACGGAAATCTACATAGCAACACTGCAGAAATTATAAGTAGTCACTCTTAAAGTGTCTTACAATATGCGCATGGCAAATGACTCCACTGCATTACTTCTTAAAGTTTATGAGATAGAAAACTGTTGAACTGTTACCACAAAATAGGCTAAGTCACTATATATGCATATAAAAATATATAAAATATATTCCACTGCTACATATTTTAAAGAGTTTGTTCAGTAATAAGAAAAAAATAGTGTATACTGTATATATATTGTATGTCCCCTCAGATCTGATTATTTTCTTTATTAGGATTTCAGAAGCTGTAGGCAAATCTAAACTAAGATCTATGAATCTGTTGTCCTGTCTCTAATGCTAATCAGAGCGATGGCTCCACCCACTGTGGGTGAAGTGACTGCTGACTAGTGCATACGTAAGCTGTGTGATCTTCAGACAGCTTGACAACAGAATAGTACTGTAACATGCACACATGCCATTCACACTGTTGTGTGTATCACAATATTGTGCATTGTGCAATCTATGACGGAAGATGAAAAAAAAAAACGATATCAAATTCCATAATAAAAAAATAGTACTTCTAGATGAAGTGATTAGTATTGAGATGCTGAGCACCCAGTAAGCTCTGAGGACAGATAGGACAGATGTTATTCTTTGTCTTTGTGTTGCACCCTGACATGACAACAGCCACTACACAAAAGATGTTTTTTGTGTGTGTCTTACTTACTGGTAAGAATGACTAAGACTGAATGCACAAAAAGCAGATAGAGTGCCCTGACAACGCACTCCAACTCTAGATCTTGACCGTGCTGGATTCGAGTTACATTAATATTAATGCTGATAGCAAGAAGTGGAGGAGAGTCCATTAGTGCAGGTGCTCTTTTCCCATTAGTGCCGTTACTGTGTTTAAACACAGCACATGATCTCAGTCCTTTACATAACAGGAGCTGAATATTCAGATAGCAAAGCAGACACTCTTTTCACACAAACCCTCTTTTCTCCATTTAAATGTGTTCCCCAGATTCACACATCTCTGTAGAAAAGTCAAGGCAATTGCAACTGTCACACAATAGGATGTTCAGGAACTACTACAGTCCAGGCTGCATATCCACCCTGGTTTGGTTCTGAGGAGGTGCTCTAGTGATCAGTGCACTATAAAGGACACAGTGGAAGTCAGGCAGTGTTTCAGAACAATTTGAATTCTCTGTCTGGGGTTGGGGGGCAGGGCATCATTTCCTTGAAAAAACACAGTGAACTTGAGGACACAGTGGATGACATTGGGCATTTAAATTGTTCGGCAATTGAGAACAATCTGAATGTGCATTAGATCTCAGTGGCTGCGATTTCCTCAAATCGGATGTCATGGCGCATGTCAAACTCCTCCATGTCCCTGTTCTCTAGCTCTAGACTCAGCTCCCTCATGACACGCTCCAGCTCCCGGTTGCGGCGGTACATCTGGATGTAATTCTGTTGTAGCTGCTTCTGGTAGCGGATCACCTTGTCTTTCTCCTCCTGCCAGACACGGCGCTCCTCATCGAAGGCTTCCAGCTGCTCCTGTCCATGCCTCCTCTCCAACACCAGCTCAGTGCGCAGTTGCTCTACTTGCAAGTGCAGGCTATGCAGAGCATCTGTACTCTGCTGCTGCACCCTTTCCAGCTCCTCTACCTCCCGGAAAGCAGGGCTGTGGACTTGATTCAGACCACCACCAACGCGGCTCTGAGGCAGAGGCAGGCTCATGCACTGGCCCTTACTGCTGGGCAATGACAACATGTCTCTGAGTCGGGCTGACTCCATTTCAAGTCGGCCCAGTTTCTCACGTAGTAGCTCAGCCTCGCTCTTGCGGCGCTGCAGCTCGTTCTCACATACTTCCAGTTCGAGTGTGCGAGTTCGTGCTGCTGCCTGGGCATCGTGTGAGCGCGCCTGGCTGGCCTGCAGCTCAGAGCGAGCCTCTCGCAGCTGGGCCTTCAGGGCCACAATCTCGGCTGCCTTCTGTCCCAGGTCAGCCTGCATGTCCTTCAGCTGCTGCTTCAAGAGGGAGATCTCACCAGACTTTTGACACACCTGCAGTACAAAAACATTGTGGAAAATGTTTGAGTGACACTGCCGGGCAGTAATGAAGATACTTTATACTTGAATGCATACTTGATCAGGCTCCTGATAAGCTGCATCCCCTGTAATAATAGAAACTATCTGATCTGCAGATGCTCTACCATGTGTAATATAACTATATCTGGGCAAAAACAATGATGTGTTGTAATATTATAGTAATTGTTGGCAAGCAGCTGTGGTGTAAGAGGAATAAAACAATTCAGGGCATGCTGTTGCTGAAAATAATTAACTTTGGGATGTTAACATCCGTTTCACAACTATTATATTTTATTCCTTACATAAGGAATAAGGATGCATAAGGACGATAGCTTTTGCATATCTTCTCTGGTAAGGTTCATTCTATTTTAAATTGGCACCAGATTTTAAGGGTCAAACTGAACATAACATATGCCCTAGAACATGATCCTAGAGTCCATGGGTGGTTTTTAAGCAGTGTCTATTCTTACCTCCCACTTGGTCTCCTCCAGACGTGGTCCTAGCTGGTTCTGCTCTCTTTCAATGGAGGCACATCTCTTCTCCAGTGTCTCTCGCTCCTGCAGCAGCTGTGAGAAATCCTCTTGCAGCTTCTTCTTCTCCTGCTGGAGCTGAAAAACCTGCAGCTGTAGCACCTGTTGGGCCCGTTGAGCTTTCTGTTGCACCTGCTTCATTTTGGTTGCACAGCTCTGCCTGAGCTCCTCCATCTCCTGCTCACATCGCTTTTGCTTCTCCTCATACACCTAAAGATCAGGTTAAAAAAATATTCAGACAGCATTTCAATTATACTCCAGAGTATAAGAGAGATTTATCTGTCAACTATTGAATGATAAATATGGCAAGACTGTGTTCTTATGTTCTCTCTATTTGTCTGTGTGAGGATATTTAAAATGTTGATCACATACCTGGCAAATGGCTGCCTCATTCTCATCCAGGTTATCTCGAAGCTGCTGTAGCTCCAAGTCTCTCTCTCTCAGCTTTTCCTCCAGCTCACGAATAATGCTCTCATACCCCTCTGGGGGAGCAGGGGAACGTCCACATGATCCACTATCTGAGAGTGGCTGGCCTGTGCTCTTGCTTGATGAGGAACGGCCACTGTCCGAGTTAGTGTGGCCGTGTCCACCTGTGGGCCGTGTGGACTCTGTGCTTGTGGACAGTCCCTCGCTCTGCACCAGGCTGCAGGCTGTACTGCTGTATGTAGGCAGGCTGGAGAGTGAATTGCGACCAGAGTCCGACATACTGCAAGTCTGACTGTTGCGAGCGTTGCGACCACCAGTGTACGAATTGCGTTTCTCTGTGCACAGCATCCCTGCTCCTCCTGGAAGTAAAAGGTTGAGGCTTCCATGACTCTCAGACAGACTGGCTCCTGGCCGTGGGGAAAGGTACTGAACTGAGTTGCGGTTCTTGGGTACTACAGGCTTGAAGGCAGTTGGTCGGATTACGACTTTCTCCATATTCTGTAATCAAAAATAGTCAACAAAATATGAGAGCATGTCTAAAAATGCTGGACCACTTTTCATGAACACACAGGGCAAGCATAAAGCAATGTCCTCCTAGATAAGACTGACGCCTTGACAGCCATTATGGCACCACTCTCAGGCAGTTATTTTCTGCCCTGCAAAACCTGGCTCCTGTGTACTTGAGTGGAGAGACCCAGAAATGTACCAGACATGCACCAACAAGGTGATTTCAAAGGCAGATTTCAAATGACTGTTAAAATCTGACAGAAATGTAAAAATATGTTGTCTTAACTACATTTTTTCATTTTGCTCCATGTACTCTTTCTCCATAACTAACAGAGAAAAAGTGACCTACATCTGCAGATGCATCAAAGACTGATAGGCTAGGCATTTTCTGCTACTGTCTTTACCAACCAACCTGTCTTTAGAGGAGGTAAGGGAGCCACCCTTCTACAGCTAACTTGGTGAATCTTACACACTGCTCCATTCATATTTTAAGCAGTGTACTGTCTCTGCTCAAACCATCTCTGTGTAAAGCTAGCATATCATATCAAATCAGAGCATCGCCAACCACGTGCCCACATGGAGTTATCACATCTACGCTGTAAAAAAAACAAAAACTACCTCCTAGGTGAATACACAGAACAGAGGTGGACAAATCACTCTACACTATAAAAAAAATGAACCTGGACGCATAATCTGCTTATCACAGGCTGCCTGGGCTACTTTTTTATTCCTTTATCACAAGGATAAAACTAAAACCCTATTTGGACACAATTCAATTTGTGGAGCTGTAATTCCATCTTTTGCAGGTGCTGTGACTTTCTGTCTGGATCAGCCATATTCATGTTTTTCTTCTTCTTCCCCTGAACAACTCTGATCATTTTAGTCTTTTTCAATGAATATCCATTTCCACAAGGAATCATTTTTAAAGGAGGTTTTATGATTCATCACTAGACATCATATATATTCATATGATTCTGCAATCAAGAAACTGCAATCAAGTGTTGTAGTAAATGTAGTTCAATATTATTTTGAATGCTGTGGCAATGTATAGGATGTACAGATAATAAAATTTATTAAAATTGATATTTTATATTGATATTTCAATATTTTAAACAGTAATGAGCATGTGGTATGCACAGCCTTCGCTGTGTAGGATATCTTTCTGTGACAGTGTTTTTGAAATGTTGTGATAAAGATCCAATCTAAAGACCAATCTAGAAAAATGTAATAATATTTTATGAGAACATGACACCATTTTTGGCCCTATGAACTAGCTTTTTCACCAAACACTGTTTAATTACACCCACAGATAGCAGATAATGAATTATATGTAGACAGAATTTAAGGTTACCCACATTGCCTGGACACCTAGATTTTTCTCGAACATTATTGAGCGCCAGTGAGAATAATTTGGTTGAGTGAACGAGTAAATGGAACACAGTGAACAAACGGCTAATAATGTATTGGCATTATTGTCACAGCAGGTAGCAGATGTCTGTCAATATAAATTAGCCTCCAATTCCGTAGATCGATAATGCCTGCAAAAGCATAATTAAATAAAATCTAATTTTTGAGGTGATATGGATGTCCTTTTCAGAAGAACAGACCTGTTGCAATGTATTAATTCTAATAAATTAATAAACAAATAACTCTAACTCACTTTCTCCAGCTTGCCTGAAACAGGGATGAGTTTTGGTGGAGGGCCTCCAATGTTGCTGTTGTTCACAGATCCTCGATTGTCCTTTATTTCTTCTGTGTCACTGCATGGGCTGCCCACTTTGACATGGTTATCATTCCAGTCACCCACCACTTCATCACTCATGTATCCATAGTTGCCACTGCCGGCAGTCGTGAGGGTAGTGGGTTTGTTCTTGACAGGCAGAGGTGGCTGGTTGTCAAGGAGCTCCTCCTGAGAGCTGGCCCTTCTCAGTGTGCCCTCCTGTTGCCGGAAACAGCTGGTTGCAGGCAGGGGCTTGCGGAGCCTGGCACTGAAGTCACTGACAGCGCGACAGTGGCGTTCCTGGTAAGTGCGTCCAGAGATAAGACTGCTGACCGAGCCCATGCTGCCTGTGGGTGGGGAGTGCGATACAGGCTGGCACTGCTGAATATCGACACTGGTCTGTGGGTGATCAGAGGGCACGGGCAGTACCTGAACCAAAGCCATGGCGACCGTGCGCCCAATGCACACACTCTGCAGAGGCAGAAAGTGAGAAATTATTATTTTTTTAAAACAGCACAGAAACATTTCATTTTCCATTTTTAGAACATTTAGACCTGAGTGCTTTCAAAGTAAAACAGAAGCCTGAAGCATTCTTTTCAGCGTTCAGCATTGTCCAGACAACACGACAGATCAGCTAAATAAAATGATGAAAAAGCAGAATGAACTGAACCCTTTGACACTGGCTGTAAATTGGGACAGATATTTGTCTGTAAAACAGTAGTACTGGTTATGTCGAAAGCTCTTATATTTACCATGCAGCTGTGTGCTCTAAGCTGCGCTGTCATGTCCGACCCCTGAAATAATTTCTAACACAATGCCCCCAAAAAGGGGTTTTTGAGGTGAACAGGCAATCTGATCTGGAACAGATCCTTTATATTACCATTGACCTAACAGATCTGTTCTAACTGTACTATGATATGCAGTCATCTGTTTTATATGTTGCTTTCGGCTGCTCCCTGTTCGGGATCGCCACAGCGTACCAACTGGTCCGCACAACAACTTGGCACAGGTTTTACGCCGGATGCCCTTCCTGCCACAACCCTCCCATTTTTCCGGGCTTGGGACCGGCACCGCAACCAGTGGCTGGGGTTGAGGCATTGGCTGGGAATCGAACCCGGGCCTTTCGCATGATAGGCGAGAAACCTACCACTGAGCCACCAATATATGTTATAAATGTAATGTATATAATAAATGTAATGACAAAGGAAGAACTTTACACAAACAGCTGGAACAAGCCTGAGAACCATGTGTCTCTCTGACTTTAGTTCTAAATACTAACATATGAAGAAATCTCTGAACATAAAATCAGTGCTTAATCACTGAGAGACAAAAAAGAAACCAATTTCTGGTGACAGAAGGTGAATCAACATGTAAAGTTTCCCTTTAGGCAAATGAGAAGCAAAGCAATTTAGTTACCAATAGGAGTGAGGGACTGTGGTGTGTTTTTTCCCTTTAAGAAACAATAAAAGAGGTCAGAGAGGTGCTTCACTAATGCTAATATCACATCCATGGATAACTCTTTCCTAAAGCTTGATTCCTTCTCACCCCCACATCCCTGCCTCTGCAGAATAAATTTATACCAACTATAAACACCTAACATAATTTAAGCTAGATGAGTTTGAAGGTGGATTTTAGTTAAAAGCAGTTAGCCAAAAAGCTCACAACCTTAAATCATGTGCATCACCCACTGACCCACTGCTCGAAGTTCCCAGGCTGCATTATCATGGATCACTGCATCATTATCAATGGTTCTTAAACTCATCTACCATTCAACCTTCTAAACCCACACACCAAACACACCCTCAGGGTTTTAATTCCCCCACTAGCATCTATGCATCTCCAGGCCCATGCCCCCTGACCTCACACATGAATCCGCATCTAAATCCTGTTCTCTGACTACTACACAAAGTTATATTTCTCCATTTTATACAAGTGTCAAGCAACATGTTTAGCAAAAATGCACAAATTTTAAATATCTTTGTACACTTCCAAGTAAAAAGTTTTTAAGTATCTTAATTTTTATTTCATTTTATATGCCCTATTATTATAAGGTCGATGTCAGAAACAGGTGATTTGCAAAATGTGTGTTACTTTATTGTTTGATGGAAAATCTAATTGGCAAAGATACCAGCTAATAAAGCAACATTTGTGACACTGATGTAAACTGGAAGTGACAATAACTTGTTCAAATAATTTGTTTGGAGTGTAATACCTGAGCCAATAAAGCAGATCATCAAACATTTTATTATAGTCCAACCTATTAAGTCTATTTCCATTCCCCTTGTCCATTTTTATTTGCTGCTAATAACCACAAAACAATGCAGTACATTGATGTCATGATACCAACATTTTTCACTTTGATGCAAATTAGTGGAGTAGCATGATGGTGGAGTAGCATGATTCCTGAAATCCAGACAATATATTGGCCAAAAATAAATGAATAACAAAAACACCCCGCCACAGATAAACACCCAAAATTCAGACTGTTGGTGTGAAATTATGAGTTCCTCACCGCTATGAATGCAAAGCTCTTTATAGGTTAAATAGAACAAAGCAGTAATTTAATCATTAAAATATGGTTTTGCTTAATATGCACTGAAATCTGAAATCATGCCTCCTGTATCTCGGAAGCAAATTCAAGTTATCCTAAAAACATGCAGTTATAATTCCATAGTGTATGACCAAAAACAGTACTGTTATGCAGATAAAAATTGGGTACAAAATTGCAGTACAACAAATTTAGATGTTTGTCTAGCATTTAGATGTTCAGGGATATAATCACACAATATGCAGTGTGGGGCAATTTTTCTAATTTGTGATTATAGTATTTTACACATTTAATATCTGCTTTGAACATTAATGTTATCACACTGCTTTAACCCTTTTTACCAGAACATTGGTGTTCCATTCTGTCGGCAGACTTCAAACATATTTTATTAGGTGGCACGGTGGCTTAGTGGTTAGCACGGTCGCCTCACACCTCCTTGGTTCGCGTCTCGCTCCCGCTCACTGTGTGTGTGGAGTTTGCATGTTCTCCCCGTGCTTGGTGGGGTTTCCTCCCACAGTCCAAAGACATGCTTCTAGGCTCATTGGAGTCTCTAAATTGCCCGTTGTGTGTGCCCTGCGATGGGTTGGCACTCTGTCCAGGGTGTATCCTGTCTGATGATAGATCGGATAAGCGGTACAGACAATGGATGGAGACATATTTTATTGCTGTTTGATATAAAATTAGTCAGGACACATTTGGCTTTCAGTGTGAGAGTTTTCTTGCAGTCTGTCTGCAGATAACCTTACGCAGAATTTTAGTAGTTGAAGATAATGGCTTCATGTTTTATGAACAAGCACTTTACGCATCTCAGGGAGTAGAAATGGGTTTGTTATCAGCATTTACTTATACTTAAGATTTTACTTTTTACCTTTTCTGTGAATCTATTGCCCCTAGTAGGTCAAAATAGAAATGCTGCTTATATAAAACCATAAACTCTTTAAGCCCTGAGTGTCTACTTTCATATGAGTATGACATAAGCAAAGAAATTCAATGCTAAACCTGGGTACCCCAAAACAGGTGGAAATTCCATTTTTTGGCCTATGGTCAAAAAGTTAAACTAAGACCACATTAATGCTCACTTTTCCCACATTCGCTAAGAAGCAAATCAGAGGAACAGCAGTTAACACTGACAGCAGTTGCAAATGGCTTTTGTTTTGTCTGTTTACTGCCTGTAGTCCAACATGGTGAGAAGAAAAATCCCCAAGTCTCCCTCTTTAACCTTGTCTTTTCCTGCATGACAAGTGAAATTTGTCAACATGCAAAAGCATGATCAATTTTTTTTGCCTATAAGCAGAATACAGTGACAGATCAGTGTTTATAGAATTGAATTGTTTACCATGTTGCAATGATGAAAATGTACACAACACTTTCAATACCATGTGCAACCCTACTGCAGTATTACTGCAGTCCTCTATTCCAGTGCATTCTCCGCCTTAGCATTCTTGCTCCCTTATCCACTCTTGCCACCCCCTACCCAAACAGTCTCATTGAGCCTAGAATAATAAGATTAGTGGATCCACAAGGACTGACTCCTCTCACTGCTTTTTCCTGACTTGACCTCAGACTCCTGCTTCTGTTAGTGATACTCTCATCAAAACACTTTGCTCAATCACCCTGCTGGATCCTCCTTAACATGAAACCAGCCCAATCAAATTAGAGACCCATTTCCACCAGCCCTGGAACCAATAGCTCTGCTATTCCTGAAACAGCGCATTTTATACAAAAGACTATGAGTAAAACTTTTCAGTAGGACACAACAAATTGGTTGTACAGTTTCTAACCAAAAACCAAAGCCACCCACAACCTGGTTAAACACTTGTGTGTCTTCATATAACAGCACCCATAATGGTAGACAGCATTCTTTAAATGTTGTGGGATGGTGACATCATTTTCCAAATTACACTAGTAATAACAGTAACAATAATCCTTGTTCAGTATTATTGGTACCATGGCAATAAAAGGTGACCAAGGCCCCAATGGGTATTTAGTGATACGTGTTCGTGTAAATGTGTACGTGTAAAATGTGGAATCTTTTAATCTTTTTCTGTTTGCACTAGGTTGCATACTATGCACTTTCTGTGGCTAGGTTAACTTTTTAATTCTTAGCTCTGTGTTGTTTCATGTAGCTCTGTGTTTTTATGTAGCACCATGGTCCTGGAGGAATGTTGTTTCATTTCGCTATGTACTGCATCAGCTATATATGGTCAAAATGACAATAAAAGCTTCTTGACTTGACTTGACTTGGTGAAGAGTGGTCTAAATTTTATTAGGCATTGCAGTATTTGCAGGATTTTTGCAATCCCAATGGAATTCTTGCTTTGCCAAACAAAACAGGTCAATTAAAGTCATCCAGTGTGCACTTTTATATCTGGTGTTACAACAGTAAGGTTGCTGAGAGAAGCCATTGCAGGTGTTTCTAATCAAATCCATAGCACCAGCCAGAGCTGTCTACAGAAATCTTGTTATGATAAGTCTTAATAGCTGCAGCGCTGCCGGAAAGGATTAGCTCTGAGGCGTGAATCTCCCAGGAACCATTCAGCTTCGTCGTGGAAGTTGGGGGAGAATGTGTGGAAATGCCAAGGCTGAGCATGGAGTCCAGATCTTAGTGTTAAAATCCCCACAGCCTTAATCCCATTTGGACACAGACACGTCTGCTGAGCCAGGTTGTTTGATGTGTATTCAGATCTTGATCAAAGCTTCTTCCCATGGAAACGTTGGCCATGACAATGTACTGTCCCATACCACTGTTTGCTCTCTAAATATGAGGCTTGGGCCCTTGTTTCTTCAGAGTGGTGCATGAAGACTCATTTACATCTAACAGTTTCCCAAATAACAATGATGAATGCACATCCCTGAAGCTACAACACTGAGTATTATGTCAGTATCTCAGGCATACTATCACAAATAAATGGTGCTTGACTTGATTTTCAGTGTTAACATCACAAAAAACACATAGTCGTGGAAATGCTAGAAATACTACCTACTTTTACTTATATGTTAGCACTCTGTATGCTTCCTATATACAAGTATTAATTATTCATTAAACTGAGATCAATAACTTAAAAGGTGAGCTGTAAGTGTGTGAGTGTTTTGCAGCACTGTGAGGATACTTTGACCCCTTGACCTCCATCTATCATACCAGTTTTAATTTACTGTTCCTCAGGGTCTAACTCTGAGTGTGCTTATCATTGCCTGTCTATAGACAATTTGTTTCATGTTTCTGTTAAATGAAATCTCTCACACCTGGCTCCCTATTTCCTGCTAGCCATGTCCTTCTTCTGACTTTCCCACTTCCTATTCTTGTACCATGCTGTTTTTAGACTATTTGATTCCTCACCATAAACATACACACTCTCTTTCCTGCTTTCTACAGTATCCTTTGGCTCTACTTTATTCTCTGAATTTTTGCCTCTTACACTCCCCATTGCAGTAACAAGCAGGTGTTTGGTGTAAATCAATGACAGGAAGGGATATGAATCTGTGATTACAGACCCATGCACACCTCTACATTATACCAATCCCTCTAGAGAGCTCTTACTGGACATCCAGCACTGTGCATCGCTGCTGTGACTTCCTGCCAGCTGCTCCCCTATTGTCTCCCTACATCAGATAGCTGCACTATCTAGGGACAGTCTTGGAATGATACACCAACAATCTTTGTTTTAAACACACAAAGACCAACACACAGACAAACAAAACTACACTAAATTTCTTTGCATGCTGTCTCATGTCTAAGAGAAAACATTGCTAGTGATCTCTACAAGAGGTTACATAAAACACAGGCCAGTTACCATGTTTGTCCATATAAACTGTATGGCCAAAAGTATGTGAACACCTCACTGAACATCCTATTCCAGATGTAGCCTCATTTTGCTGTAATATCTTGCTGTTATAACCTCCACTTCTCTGGGAAGGCTTTCCATTAGATTTTGAAGCATGGATCTTGGGATTTGTCAATTCAACCACAAGAACGTTAGTGAGGTCTGCCAGTGATGTCAGGAGAGGAAGACTAGGGCACAGTCTGCCATCCAGTTTATCCCAAAGGTGTTCAGAAATGAGTCCTTTAGTAGCTCAATAACTACAAGTAGATAATGTCCACTTACCCTCTCATTCTGAATCTACAACAGATAACCTTGTGCAGCATTGTAACATTCTTTCCACTCACAGTGCCATACAATAACTTTGAGAGGCCTCTCTGATAGCATTAAAATCTCACCATTTCTCCACTGTGGGCCAGAGGATCCATTAAGACACACTGCACAGTGTGTCTGAATCTAAGAGAGAGGTCAGGAGGCATACTGTGCTCAGATCACACTCTGCTGCTGTTACCATGACACACAACATCGTGGAGCATAAGCTACAAACAAAATGTAGAACAGCGCTTTTGGACTGCCAGAGAGTTTTGGACTGACTTAAGCTGTTTAGTTTCGGCTAGAGTTCATAGAGCCAGTCAGACTCAATTACTAATCAGTTTCACCCATTCCCAGTGTTCTGCAGCCCACAACTATGGTCTGTATGCTTTATGCACACTAATACAGACCTTGAATGTCAGTTTTCTAAACAGATGAAATCCCCATGTAGAACAAACTGTGACAGCCTAACACCAAACATCACACACGTTATAGCTTCTGGGTGGCCTAACAGGAATTAAAAAGCTTTTATTTTACAAATGAAAAAGTCAGTAAGTCATTTCATACATTTCAAAACTCACAGAAAGTAAATATTATTTTAGTGGCAGATGTGTAGAGATTGCACCTTTACTTGTGATGATCAGATGTGAATAACAACATAAAAAGCATAGCAATATCCCAAACTGCACTACTGAATTCAGCCAATATGAAACCTGCAGCTAGCTGAACGAAACAGAGAGAGACACAAAAGGTTTCCCTTTAGCAAAAGTGCTTCCTGAGCAGCTGTAACTTGGATCACAAAACTCAAGGAGCATAATCAAATGTTCAGTACAATAAAATAGCATTTGCCTGTACTAAATCAACTCTTAAAGATTGAATACACATAATCTACAGTGTATATGTGTGTCTATATGGTCCAATGTTCCTATTATAAACCAAACAAAAACCAAAAATGTTGGAATAGAGGTCACATCCTGGACTTTTATAATAAATCGAAGCTAAAGGGGAAGCTCATGAGTCACAAATTCTTTCAGTGTCTGTTCTCCTACAAAGCTAACAAAAACACATTCAAACCCTTCAAAGTCTACTGACTCTAATTTGCATCCATGGAACAAAAAAAAAAGACAAGGGGAACATTTAAAGCTGAACAATATAAAGCTCCCACCTTTTCTAGATCCCTCTACTAACCCTGCACAGTTTCCACTGCTCTCTTTGTTATTCCGGTGTCTCAGTGAGGAGGCACTGGATTAAATTAAAAACATTGTCTGTAGAACAAGGGTAATTGGTTGACTGTTTTTTATCATTGCCACCCTGTTGCTTTTGCAAGCTTTTGGCTTGTGGCTGTTTGGGGATGTTGCCATGGCATTTGAGGCCTACATGTGTGTACCCTGGGGGTGAAAGCTACACCAGAAGAAAAAGGTGGGGTTCAGCAACAAAAACAGTGGGAGTAACAAAAACCAAGTCAGTGAGAGCATGCAAGAGATAAACACAGATGGAGAGAGACAGAGAAAGAGACACAGAGAGTGGACACTATGACCCTTTGACCTCGTTCCGTTCTACCATTTCCTCATTCATTTACTAATTCACCATCAAACTCCCTACAGTCTGTTTATAATTTATTTTTCCTCTCTTTTTGCAATTTTCTAAATCATCCCCATCTCATTTCTTTTGTTTGCTCTGTTCTTAAGCCCTTACTTGAACCTTCTTTCACACCTGGCTGCCTTCCTGCTAGCCATGTGCTACTGTCTCTCTCATTTCCCACTCTTATATTGTAGTGTTTTTAGAGTCTGAGGGGTGCTACAACTGAGACCTACAGCATCTCATGGTTGGTGGGATGAACAAAAGGGTGTGTGAATAAACCAAGAAGCAGGGAAGTGGTGGGGTAAAGCAGGCTTTTTTTTAGCATCTCAAAGCTTATGAGCCTGTGCAAAGCATACAAGCACTCTAAAGATGCCAAACAATTCTCTCACAGAGACGCGGTTTCTACACTCCATGCCGTATTCCAGCCTCCATAGGCCTCCCAAGAGCTGCAGAGATGCAGTGAGTGACACCGCCTACAGAATACCAGGAAGGCACTACCTGTCAATCAGTATCATGGATGGAGCTTTTTCTGCTGTTGGTAAAGTACAATCTGTCCCCAGACTGGTTACAAAAGTACAACTGTCCCTGTCCGGGCTTGTGTCAGGGAGACGTCCATGATCTGTTGTAAACTGATCACTCTGAATGCACTGAGAAGATCTGCTGTCAACAGTGTGTGATTATGAAGGTCTATGTTCTTTAACAACAAGGAGTAAAGAAATCATGACTAGAAGTGTGTGAAAGTGTGTTATTAAATACCACATATAACCTTACAAAACCAAACACTACACAACCTTTTACAAAGGATATTCAATGTGTGTTTGACACGTGGAATTTTGATTATATTTGATAATATTAAAAATCATGTTTTCATCTGGTTCACTATTACTCGATGTGCATTTTGGCAGTATGTGCAGGATTCAGAAAGGTTTTCATCTGATGCTCTGTTAGAGCCATTGGATGCACTGGCTGAACTTTGTCTCTTCAGCTACTCCTGAGTACCGCAGCATGAATTTCCAACCGCTAATGATTATTTATCCCAGGCCAGCGGTCAGACAGGCAGACACTGGGAATAAGAACAGCTAGGAGAGGAGCTGTGGTCGCGCCACACTAATGTCCTTCCCCATGCTCGCTGTTGAGTGGTCATTCTGTTAAAATGCCATTGATGGGAGGGTAATGAGGCAACGGAATGCTCTCTTTCAACACCGGGCATTCAAAATGGTCTGGATGGGTCAGTACACCACATTTAGTACCATATTAGATATCAGCTGCAGTCACCAAGAGTGAAAACAAAAAAACAGACCCAAATCTGACCATTATTACTACTAGAGAGGCATAATAGTGCTGTTCATCCATTTTGCCTCTAAAACAGGTGTGGGCAGTGCTGAGCATGAGCAAGGTTAATATGTGAGGGGGATTAATATCTATTGCACATAACTGGGCCCCATGAAATCACTCATGATCTTCATCAAACCACAATACATCAACAGAGTGCAGTCAAAAGCAATTTTAAGTTTATTACTATATCACCTTTCATTACTGTAATTTATTTTTATTATACAAACAATGTCAAACAATAAGCATGATCTACATTAATGTTATAACCCAGACTGGTGTACTACACATAAACAGAAGCCATAAAACAGTAGAACAGAGATGAAGAGCCAGCGGCAAATAAGTTCCAGTGCAACCTGAATCAAAAAGTATGCTGGCATAAATATATAATTTTAAAAGTGTTTATACAGTGAAGAATGCAGAAACCACAAACAAGAGAAAAAAAGCACTCTAGGTTTGGCGTTTGAAAATATGCAAATAAGCCACAGTGAGAACAGCCAAAAGGGACTGTGGACTGTGTCACTTCAGATTCCAGGCGAGCTCAGACGGAGAGAAAAAGTATGGCATGGAAAGTTCTGATTCAGCGCAGTCAGCTGAGTCCAAGACAGAGCTAATGAGCTCTCCTTCCTCACACACACATCTATATAAATAGCTGGCATCTCCATAACAGGAGAGGAGAGGTTACATTAGAGAAGAGAAGAGAAGAGAAGAGAAGAGAAGAGAAGAGAAGAGAAGAGAAGAGAAGAGAAGAGATGAGATGAGATGGGAGGAGAAGAGAAGAGAAGAGAAGAGATGAGATGAGAAGAGAAGAGATGAGATGAGAAGGGAGGAGAAGAGAAGAGAAGTGATGAGATGAGATGAGAAGGGAGGAGAAGAGAAGAGAAGAGATGAGATGAGATGAGATGAGATGAGTCAATGTTTTCACTATCATGAAAGTTTCAAGGGCCATTTTGAACTGTGTTCAAATCAATGACCATCACATTTCCTTAAAAAGTCAACAGTAAAGTAAGTGTATAAGGGATCGATTCGAAGGCCTCTCACATACGCGAGTGATTTAGCACATCTATTATTTTCCAGCAGAGTGACGCAAGCACCTTCTCTTGGTGATCTCATCTGCTCAAAGCAATGTTTGCAGACTCCTGACTTGTCACAGTCTGTGCTATTTTAGGCTCAATCTGCACACAGGTCTTCCACTAAGCTGAGTCAGACCACAAACTCCAGCTCTTAAATATCAATAAAATCAGGAGGCACACAATGGGGAAACTTAATGGCAGGAGATCAGAAAAAAGAGATATGACTAGAATAAATGCCTTACAATAGATTATGGACACTTTGCTTTTTGTGTTACTCTTGTGAAAAATACTTTTTTAGGCTTTAATTGTATATATATATATATATATATATATATATATATATATATATATATAGTGTCAAACTGCCCCATTTTTGCCAGCTGTTCAGAGGATTATGTTGTCCTAGCACTTTTCACTGAGTAACCTATACAGCAGTAAAATACTATCTCTAACCTCGGCTCTTTCCGAGTTTCTTTAGTTCAGCTTTATACAGCATGAGTAGGTCCATTACTGAAGATTGCTCCACTGAGAGGCTAAGCTCATAACAGCAGCCTTCTAACATCGAAAAACCTTCAAACACAAACACAGGACAGTCGCAGACAGCAAACACACACACACCAGCATCCTACAATGCCAATACACATTCGCAGCTAGCACAACACTTTCTGTAACTTTGATGTACCTTTGTTTTTAGCGTAACACACACCAGCCAATAAACACATGCCTCTCATCAACAGAGAACACAGTGCTGCTAATATTCTCTTTTTCTTCATTGTCTTGTAGATGCCCCACCTATCAACCTCTCTGTGTGCACAAAGTTAATCATTCATCTGGATCACTTCAAAGCACTTAGAGCTTTGTGTCTAAAAAATCAGTGTGAGTGATTTGAGAGTGAGTGTGAGTGATTTGTGTGAGTATGTATCTGTAGGTTTGATAGTTATAATCTCGTACATACCCATAGTGTTCTTCATGGTAACTTCCTCCTGTCTCAGCTTTCTGTCCTGGAGCCAAACTAAGAAGACAAACCTAACTGCTCATTCTGCTCTTCAGCTTCACTCCCTCTCTTTCTCTTCGTCTCGCACACTCACATGCTCACGCTCTCTCACATACTCTTGCGCACACACATACACACACGCTCTCTTCCTGCTCCTCCTCCTTCACTCCTTCTCTTCTAGTCAAACTTTCCTCTCTTTGCCCACTGCAAAGCCCTTTCCTCTCCTGCACTCTTGCTCTGCTGTCCTAGCACCTCCCCCTCTCCCTGCCCCCTACCGCTCTCACTTTGTGTGCTCGCTCCCCTCCCTCTCTCACATACACATATAATCCCATCTCATGCTGGGGCTCAGTCTCTGCCCATAGTGCGTGCTCTCTCTCTCTCTCTCTCTCTCTCTCTCTCTCTCTCTCTCTCCTCTCTCTCTCTCTCTCCAGTTTTCAATTTCTTTGTCTCTGCATCCTACTCTTTTTTTAGAAGCAGAGGGATACTCAGGATAAATCCACTTCCTGTTTCAAATCTGACACTCAGCAGTGATGTAACTAAATGATGTTGACTGATGATGATTTTTTCTCTTTCACTCCCTCATAAACTCCCTTCTAAGTAATTTCCCACATACTCCCTAAGAACCCATGTCATGCTGAAACATACAGACCACATTATCAAACTCAGCAGACGAGTGAAAGACATATATAATGTGAAAGACAGCATATTCACTGTATTGCACTGTTAATGTATACATGAAATAAATCACACATGATCTAAAAGTAGAAATGTGATTTGGTCTCGGAAATTAAAGTTGCATCCACAAATGCGGCGCACGTTTTCTCTGAACTCGGTCCAACCTAAGCAGCTCACAGGCCATGACTTTTTGTCTTAAGAAGTCTGTAAGGAGGGAAGAGTACATTCATGTGCAAGTTTGCTTTTCAAAGGGCCCCAGTCTCCCTGTGTTCTGGCTGTTACCACTCCTCTCCCTCAATTACCGCCTATCACCGACCTGAACAAAAGCAAAGGAAACGCAGCATGCTAACCTGAGCAGAGAGCAATAAAGCCAGGGGATTCTGTAGGGGCATTAAAGAGGACAGAAACTTCAGAAAAGCAGAGAACTGAATAGATCAACATATGAGTGATTAATGGACATCTGTGTCCTCCAGGGAAGTTATCATATAAACATGAACTACCCATAAACACACCAGGAGGCTTAACCTGATATTTCAAAGTGCTTTATGAAAACACACACATACATACAGTACATACATACATACATGCATACATATATATACATTATCTAATAAATTCTAAGGGAGTAACCAACAAGCAGGATTGTCTTTTTGAGCACATAAGTATATTTTAGTGTAGGGCTTTTATAGAAAGTAAAAGACTAAAGTCCCTGTCTGCACAGGAAACCTATTTAATCACACTCTTGCCTACTTCTGAAGAAATTCTGTCCAATCCTGCCTGCTCTCTGAGTTATTCTTGCATATACCCATGCATGGCATTTTCTAATTAACTTAGTTGGCTCTGATTTCTAAAGTACTATACAAACCATTTTATAATTTAAACTAAAAGACTCTGATCAGGACAAAGAATTTACTGAAGATCAATGAATGAATGAATGCCATAAATGGTCACTCGAGCAATCCACCATGTCTACAGCCAGAATGTGGCCTTTCTTTGTCCTGCAGGCTTCACACCTGACCACATGGCTAAAAGTAAAAAAAAAAAAAACATCCTCTAACATGAATACACTTCGTGGCCAAAAGTATGTGGACACCTGACCTTCAGACCCAAATGTTAGCCTTCCCCAAACTGTTGCCACAAAGTTGGAAATACGTAACCATCAAGAATGTCTTTGTATGCATTAAGATTTCCCTTTGGTGAAACTAAAAAGCGCAGGCAGCTGCTTGAATGTGTCACATGTCTGCGGCTCAGCTGTTAGTGTATATGTGAGTGTGTGTGTTATTGCACACTAATATACATATGCATGTGTCACTAAACATCAGTAAGCATACATGTACAGCCTGGGCATCAAATCACATATCATTGAACTGATAGGCAGGTGAATGTATTTTTCAAAATTATTCATACAGGCTCAGGGAAACATGGCTTTGATGTGTCTCCAACAACATTCAAGACAACTATATGTCATGACCAAATATATATAGGAGGAAGGCTTATAGGAGACTGTTTCTTAGCTTTCTGTTCCTCTGAATGGAGCTGCTTCAGAAAAGCTAATGAAGTGGCTGGTGGAACAAGAAACCAAGCCGTGCTCTAATCCAACATACAACCAGTCATCTGATCAAGCACACAGACTCACACAGTGGCTCAAAGTGAAACACTCAGTCTTCTACAAAACACTTAACCCCTCTTCTACTGGGGGTTGGGGGTATGCAGGAACGATAGGGACAAAGAGCTAAACAGAGTGGTAGAGAGTGAAAGGGGTTCTGCAGTACTAATGAGGTCCACATCACACTGTGCATGTTCTTCTTTTCATGATTTTTACTTGCTCTGCAAACTTTCTCACTAAAGATACTTATAGATTCAACTGATGCCAGAACTGGATGTGGATCAAACAACACTGGGGGTATTAAATGTGCACACTGTTTAAATCATAGACAATGTTCCAGTTTAGGGGCCAAAGCTAGGGTCATTACACAAGGGGAAATTAGGCAAAGTGATTGAAAAAGGGAAATACATTCGAAAAAGCATAAACACTGTCAATCTGCCCAGGTGTGTGGTTTGATCCAAATATGTAGTGTGGAACCAAGCCTGCGCTAACAAAATCTCTATTACAAGTCTGTTCTTTTTTCGGAGTAACATAAATACACAAACATGTACTCACCATATGGCATTACATATTTAAAGATACAGAATACACACATACTGCACACATTGAAGTATGATGGCATGCAGATGTGTATATTAGGTGTATATAGGTGTCACAACTGAAAAACAAGTCTTTGGCAGCCTGTCACAGAAAAGCAACGTCACAACAACAGAGGGAGAGAGAGAGAGAGAGAGAGAGAGAGAGAGAGAGAGAGAGCAAAACATCTCCCTCTTACAGAATCACCCCATATAGACATAAAGTTCACTTTAATTTAAAAAAAAAAAAAAAAACAGCACTAAAGAAGAGAGCTGACAGAGAAAACCTTACTGAGCCTTTTGCCTTGCAGTGTTTTAAGGAGCTTCCATTCTTGGCAGCCCTGCGGGAATGGAGAGAGGATTGTGTGAGAGGAGCCTTCAGAAAGACGTCCTGAGGCTTGTACAGTTAATGTACATACCACAGACCAATGGAGACAATCTTGCTTCAGCATACAGGAAATGAAAAAAAAAAAAAATCTGCATTTGTATGAACTTGTAGTATGAACTTGCTGCTTTGTAAAATGACAAATACCTATTACACACATAGATTTTCTATGAATTGTGAAAAATTGTAGGGTGAAAAAAGCTACATTATATAATAAGACAGCAAATCTGTGATCTTAGGAACAAACATAAATATTTTAAAAATAAAAATACAAAAAAAAATCTAAAACATAAAAATTCAAATGCACTTAATATGAACTTCCTTCCTCTTATTACACACAAACAACTCTAATCTCATCAAACCACAAAGGTGGTCTAAAATAAATGCCTTGCATGACAGGCTGACGGGAAAGAACATAGAGGTAGCAGGGAGAACAGTATAGGATAGGCAGCCGTTCACTACAATGGAAGGAAACAGGTTGCAAATCACTCAAGGACACAATATCGGCATCAGCTTTCTGCTTATATGGGATACATCAATGAGGTAACACGTGGCACCTATTAAAAAGCACACACACAAACTCACATCTGTTCTCTCAGTAAATCTTGAGAAAGTTGCTAGCGAGCAGTATTTCAGAGCTGGCTTTCTCTACCCCACTGCCCATTCAGATTCCATTAACTCCCAGCATGCAATTTGCTTTTGTTCCTCTGACATTTCTCTCACTCTGTGTGCCAGGCCTGCCAGTAACTAACAGCATGTAAGCATCGGGATCAGCATTCACATATGCAGATACAGATGCATACAAACACCATAGCAAATTCACAGTTACATTGCACATAGACACACATTTGTCCAAAATAATTCAGTCTGGAAGACAGTTGTCCTCATACTGCTTTCATCTCAGAGGCAAAATAGCAGAATATACTTAATCAAGAATGTTGTATGTGTTGATCATAATATAATACTAAGTAACTGTTTTTCAAGCACAAGCCTCACAGTGGAGAGGAGAGAGAGTCTGCTGAAGGAAAGAAACAGTTGTTTGGATGGACACTAACGGACAGAGCAGCTGCCAAGCGGACCACACACACTCACTCCCACTCCTGGGGAGCTTCTGTCAGTCATGTGCAGTTAGGGGGTGCACACAGGCACTGGGCAAAGCCTCAAGGGCCAGACGTGGACAAAGATAAAGCAGAACCCCAAGGATTACTCTGGCAATAGAATTTCTGCAAATGGTGTTTACTGATGACAGGCTTTCGTACAAAATATCTGAGCATGTTATGTTTATGAGTGCTTTACCGGAGGCGGCAACGTAGAAACTCAACATTTACTTTGAAACATCCAGAGTGAAAAGCTTCTGTGTGAAGACTAAAGAATGTCTGGTTCTTTTGTGAGTATTTGGATATGACATACCCCACACAATCTAACTACAGTGTCTCTGTCCTGCCCCATCCCCTGTCAGTAACAAAAATGTTCCTCCAATCACTGCCCTCTGACCTTTAGCCCCTCCTACATGCCCGGAAGCCTGCCCAAAATCCATTCGAGCTGTCACACACTGGTCCGGCCATCCATCACCATCCTGACCCCAGAGGAATATATACTTCAAAGAGCTAGGACCTTTACTTAAATTTTTATGACAGTTCTGATTTGACCTGTGAGGCCAACACACACTCACAGCATAAGTCACTGTCCAGAGTGGGCTGCTTATAGTCTGTGTGCAGCAAACATACTGTTTATGTCTGCACTTTACCACCATGCTAGTGGATCACATGTTTGCTTTTACCTGCTCATAAGCAGGTTTTCTCTCGATTTCAACTCCTTTCTGAAGTACACTCAATGTTTCCACTGTGTAGAACAGTTTAGAGTCAGTGTGGAAACCCATTTGATACAGTTTTGATTCATAAGAATTTATTTGGTAAATAGTATCCAATATATAAAGTGTGACAGTGTATATATGATATGCAATGTTCATTTGAAAGTTATAATACAGGAACCTATTGTTAAATGCAGTGCAATAGAATGTAATATAAACATTTCTAATAATTTAGAATATACATATGGTATAGAATGTTTATAATAAACTGTATGGCCAACCAAACATTTATGGACACTTGACCATTACAGCCATATGCAGGCACAAAGCCCTGACCTCAACCCCACTGAACACATTTGGGATGAACTGGAATGCTGACTATGTGCCAGGCCTTCTTGCCCGATATCAGTGCCTGGCCTTACTAATGCTCTTGTGGTTGAATGGGCAACAGCTACACTTCAGAATCTTGTGGAAAGCCTTTTCAGATGAGTGGAAGTTATTACTACAGCAATTGGCGGTGCCATGGGGTTAAATCTGGAATTAGATGTTCAACAAGCACATGGTTAAGACTGATCATGTGTCTACATACTTTTGGCCATAGAGTGAGTTTGCAAGGCTTCTAGTTATTGCGAATTTGCAGTCCCTGCCCCTGCTTAGGCTTTTATGATGAGAATGAATAATATAATGGTAAGGCTTGTAATTTAATCAAGCATAGTTGCAATAAGCAAAGGAAGAAGGAGACAGGAGGATTAAAGAAGTAGTTTGGCATAAACTTTGCACTTAGACCAAATGTAGTCAATCAGCCTAGACAGGTCTAATGTTTAGACTTAAACTAGCGATATATTAAACTAATGTAGCCAATAGGTTTGGTATCTCTCATTTAAAATCTGTTTATAAAGTATTAATATATGTATATCTTAAACTGCACCCAGTTTGTACATAATAAAATCCCACAAATTTGCTGATGTTTATGACACCGTAGGAGTGACTGAAATCTATAAAATCAACAGAGCTTCACTGTGTAGCTAAAGGTTGCAGGTGGATGGAATTGTACCTGTTATCTGGAAGTTAAGTGGCTGACAATAAAAATAGTACTCTTTCTCTCTTGTTTCACATTTTGTGATTTTTTTTAAATATAAAAATGCAACTATATAGTTTAACAATGTAAATTAAAACATAGTATATTAAATTAAGCCACAGGTCTTTACAAAATAATTTTTTATAAGATAGATTTTAGCTTCTTATTAGCTGTATTAGTTATATCAGGTACCAAACACCTACAATTGTGCTACAAATGGTGTCAATTTGATTTTCATCACCGAATAATTTCCCTAAGTGTTACCTCGTTGCACTTCAGCTCTTTTAGGCTGAGGAGACTTAGAGCAGGAGGACAGTTTACACATCCCCGGAATACCACCACAGATTTAGCCTTTTCTTCACACACACCTGCAGGGATACACACACACACACACACACACTGGATGTTAGTTGCAATACTACAGACAAACACTGCAGCTGTAGCATGGAGGACAGAACAAACAGACACAGACCTTCCCATAAACACACCCGTGCACACGCTCACAGCAAAGCTTTGTGTATTCTCAATGAGTGGTATCAAATATCAAGGGCCTAGGACAGTAGAAATCAAAGCCCCAGAGACACTCCCATTCTTTTTCCTCTTGTCCTGCTGTTTTTTACGTGCATGAAAGTTATAGCTAATACACCTGCCTCTGAGTGTTAACCACACAGCAGTGAGATGTAAAGGCTGTAATTAGGTTATAGAGAGAACATGATGAGGTCATGGCTGTGGGGAGGCTGCATGTGTGAATCAGTTTCAGCATTTCCCAGAGGACACAGAGCAGGAGTGGGATCAGAGGCAGAAATGGAGGGAGGCAGAGAGGGAGAGAGAAGTTCATTGGCGAATGAAGGTTTTGCCCCAAATAAGCTGCTATGACTTTAAGCTCCTCAGCACATCTGTTCTTCAGTCAGCGCAGCAACAGCAAAGGAACACACTGCCACCAAGTGGACACTTTTACTCCTCCTGTGTCTCATTCTCACATACTTGCTTATACACACACACACACACACACACACAAAACTCCATCAGTGTCACTCTGAAACCTGAAACAGCCTCTAATATGCACAGATAAGCACTTCAGCCAGCCACAAGGGCTGACAGCTATGCTTTTATCAGCGAGAGTGTTGTGCATAGCACATGAGGCAAGAGCTTCTCTGTAACTTGGTTGCATACTCATCCAAAAACAAGCAAAACCCAATAGGGACACTGACTAGCTCTGCATTATGTGTTTGATCTATTTTTTATCCAATGAGGAAGACATGTGGTTTGTGCTTATGAGACAAGTGTGACCACCTCACTGGTTACTGTGACTGGTTATATCAGAACTGTCTGGTCAGTGAGGACTGGCGCAATAATGCAACCAACTAATGCAAGGATTGAATCAGGAACACTCTTGCTCTCTCTCTCTCATATATATATATATATATATATATATATATATATATATATATATATATATATATATATATATATATATATATATATATATACATACACACACACACACACACACATACACTGCCCGTCCAAAAAAAAAAAAAATCACGTGCTAATACTTCGTTGGACCGCATGCATTCTTATCGTTTGGATAAGCTTCTGCAATGTCGCAACATTTATTCCCATCCAGAGTTGCATTAATTTTTCACCAAGATCTAGTATTGATGATGGGAGAGTCGGACTGATGCGCAAAGTCTTCTCCAGCACATCCCAAAGATTCTCAATTGAGTTAAGGTCTGGACTCTGTGGTGGCCAGTCCATGTGTGAAAATGATGTCTCATGCTCCCTGAACCACTCTTTCACAATTTGAGCCCGATGAATCCCTGGCATTGTCATCTTGGAATATTCCCGTGCCATCAGGGAAGAAAAAATCCATTGATGGAATAACCTGGACATTCAGTATATTCAGGTAGTCAGCTGACCTCATTCTTTGGGCACATAACTTTACTGAACCTAGACCTGACCAACTGCAGCAATCCCAGAACATAGCACCGCCCCCACAGGCTTGTACGGTAGGCACTAGGCATGATGGGTGCATCACTTCATCCACCTCTCTTCTTACACTGATGCACCCATCACTCTGGAACAGCATAAATCTGGACTCATCAGACCACATGACCTTCTTCCACTGCTCCAGAGTCCAATCTTTATGCTCCCTAGCAAATTGAAGCCTTTTTTCTGATTAGGCTCACTGATAAGTGGTTTTCTTAAGGCTACACAGCTGTTTAGTCCCAATCCCCGGAGTTCCCTTTGCATTGTGCTTGTGGAAATGCTGTTAATTTCACTATTGAACATAGCTGTGAGTTCTACTGTTTTTTTTAAGATTTGATTTCACCAAAAGTTTAAAGTGATCTCCGATCACAATCATTCAAGATTTTTTTCTGACCGCATTTCTTCCTCAAAGATGATGGTTCCCCACTATCCTTCCAGTTTTTAATAATATGTTAGACAGTTCTTAACCCCATTTTAGTAGTTTCAGCAATCTCCTTAGATGTTTTCTTTGCTTGATGCATAGCAATAATTTGACTCTTCTGAAACAGATTAACATCTTTTCCACGACCACAGGATGTGTCTTCCGACATGGTTGTTTAAGAAATGAACTACACTTTGCATCAGTTAGGGTTAAATAACTTGTTGCCAGCTGAAACAATCATCCATGCAGTAATTATCCAATGGGAGGCTCTTACTGTCACGTACCGGTGGTACCAGGCGAGACAGAGCAGACGCATACGCAGGGAGAGACATCAAACAGGGGTTTATTCAAAATAGGAACACTCATACACAGGAAGACAGGGGAAGAAAACTGAACACAGAACAAAGACTCACAATAACGATGAGGACTAGCAAAAACCACGAGCACAGAAACCACTATAAATAAGAGGGGTAATCAGTACATGAGGGACAGGTGAACAGAGGCGGGAACAGGATCAGGCGGGGCTAAATGTCATAACAAACACACATGGCATAGATAAACAAATCCCTGCTAGAAGCCCCCTAGTGGCCCAACAGGGAACTTTGCCAACCATGACACTTACCTATTTGCTTAGTTAAATCCAGGTGGTGAATTTTTTTTGGACAGGCAGTATATATATATATATATATATATATATATATATATATATATATATATATATATATATATATATATATATATATATATATATATATATATTGTGATTGCACAAGAGGGATGAACATGGTGCACTGTTCACATTTTCTAAGGAAGATGATACTGAATCACAACAGAACAGATCTGGCAAAATAAGTTGAAATGAGGTTAGCTATGTTGTAAATTACTCTACAAATACATTCCCTACACAATACGCCCTTAGAAACAGCTCCATTTCACTAACTTGAGAAACTGTGCCCCTAACCAACAGGCAGAAACAATGTAGCTTGATGGATTAAAATTATACAGTTGTAGGCCAAGTTAAAATGAGAAAATAAATAAATTAAGAATTCAGTTAAAAGAGATATTTATTTATTTGTTTGTTTGTTTGTTTATTTATATATTTAACAAGCAAATAAACAGACAGACAGAAACAAGGTACTTATTATTGAAATGCAGTTAAGCAAATATCTCTGCTGCTTTTTGTGATTCTACTTTGTACTTTAATTTGCTTCACCTTTACTTCATCTCTACTTCTCAGTAGTAGAATGAAAGCTCCTGCTTGATCCCCACCAGTTCACGAGTTCAGATAAAGACTCTAATGTGTTTTGTGCTTCTCCCCAAAGTGCTTTCCAGATCTTCTGAAGGCATTGTGGGTTTGTCCCCTGTTCCTTAATGTGCACTATAGAAGGTCAGCACTTTAGGGCGGTGAAGATGAGCATAGGAATGTCTGTTATCCTACCTGTGATAACAATATCATACTTGTGTTCAAGCTGTCTGACCGCAGACTGAGCACCCACACACACACACCTGCACTGATGTACATGTAGATGCCTCAGTTCTTATCTCACCCTTGAAATACAGACACTGAATAGAATAGAGAAACACACAGAGTCAAACAAATACACCACAGGAATTGTGCTTGTTAATAGAATTAAAAAAAACACACATAGATCCCACTGCTCAACAGAGCGGCAGCTCTGCCTCAGCACAAACATACTGTTGAATAGTCAATTATGGTGTCATTGCATGCAAACTGATAAAATACTGCCCATTGATTCTGATTTGACCTCACTGGATTACTGCAGACCTAATCAATTGGAACAAACCTCAGGTGTTGACCTCTTTAATGATTTAGTACATTTATATGATTCAGCTTTGATTTCTGGTTGTTTAAGAACATGCTGAAATGCCCATGGTAGATACAGTGGGAACAGCTACAATCTAGACAGATTTTTTTTACCAGGTCATTTTTTGCCTGCATTATGTATCACTAATACACAAACCTAATTATTGCTAAATCGTTAAACTTTTTTTATGGAGACTGAGGGTTAAATGCATCTGGCCTACCATGCTGACAGACTGCCTGTTGGGGGATAATTGTAAGGATCAGACTTTAAGGATTCTACAGAAGCAGCAAAAGAAAGAGGAGAAGAATGAACTCCCTGACCCCTCATTAACCCCCTCCCCATTTACTATTCCACCCCTTTTACCTCCCCCAGTCTGGACAGCTTCTGTTCAAGGCAGCAGGACAATAGGTCACTAGATACTAAATACAGGACAACAGATACTTAATTACTAGCACCATATTTCCTTTTCACTCGTGATTAAACTCTCGATTAAGTCAGTCCCTGAACTCATCAGTGGATCCACATTTATATACCTTTAACATCTGCCTCTCATTATAGTATCACTGTGATTACAGAATAAGACAAACATCTAAACAATAATCGCTCTATATATGACTACTCAGAGAATTATGGGGGCATAAATGGGGCTCAGTTAATAAAGATGTGAAGATCATTTCCAGCTATAGCCATGACTTTATACTGGCCCTTTACACTACAGGAACCATTTTCTAACATGGCCCATTATATTGAACGTGTGTGACGGGGAAAGTGTAACACAATTTAACTGCATGATTGCAGATCTGTGCTCATTTCAGACCTAGCATAGAGAACCAGATTACCTGATTATTTACACAACCTAGATTGTGACCTTCATTGTGGCTTTAGTATTTTGAATCCTTGAGGATCAGCTACTAGTGATCACCTCTGTTCACCTTCCAAGCTCTAATGCCCATCCTCTTTTTCTGTCTCTCCACAGTATAATCTGCCAAACTCATCTCATTTTGTTCCTTTACATAAGCCCATTCCGCTGTAATCTGAGCCCAGTCCATCATTATTTCCAAAGTTTTCCACAATGCATGCCCAAATTCCAGCTATAACTTTGGTTTTAATGCTTCGAATATAGATTTGTGAATTTAGGAAATAATGTGAGTTCAGTCAATTCCCAGTGCTATTGCTGCTGCCCAAGTGTATTCAAAGATTCTTTTAAATCTTTTATGAATTGCAAGGTGTACAGAATAAGTGAAAGAACAAAATGAGCATGTTGGTACTTATTTCTAATACCATTTATAAGATAAAGCAATCATAAGTATTATTTAAATTAAAAAATCATAAATATCTATATTTAACTTGCACAAGTATGCCTAAACAATAGATTTTCCCCTCTGCATGGGCCAGTGCCTCTGGTTCTTCGATAAGCTTCTGGTGTTTTGAAATGCAGATGCTTAGACATAATCCATACATAACTTATGCTTACATAACCCAAAACACCAACTGGAACCGTTTCATGGCCTGCTCACACTTGGAGTTATTTATAGATTTGCCAGAGCTAATGATGCCAAAGATATCATTCCTCTTAATGTCATCTACAACCTCAGTGTCCTTTAGCTGTGATTAGCTTAAATTCTCTGACTCCATTTATTATTAAAAAAATAACAAAAAAATAAGACAAAATAAGGTTTACATTAGAAAGAACAAAGCTTTGTCTTACTGTCCCAGTTTCTTCTGTCTTTGTTATTCATGCCATCATACATAATATATGAGGTGCTACTTTATTTTCCGACTTGTGTTCATTTTGTTGAGGGAGAGAGAGAGAGACAGAGCACTGGAGCCAGGAGAGTAAATGAACATGACACTGTCTGTGAGTAAAGAGCCGGCTGTAAGAGACTTTAGGACAGCAAATTTCCCCTTGGGGATTAATAAAGCACTCTCTACTCTACTCTATTCACTGAATAACACACATCTCACCAACTTAAAGCTAATGTAACTGTACACAATTTGTTTTTGAGACACCAAACAGTACTAAGAGACCGTTCTTTACCTGGGTCTAGACTGCATTTCTGTTTCATTCCACTAGAGAGAAGACCAAAAAGGATTTGTGACCTGCCACTCTTTTTCTGCTTTCACATACATTTTTACAAAATGAGTTTTGTTCCAGTACATCATGACAATGCGACATTTTGAAACCACCATTACTAAACCCTAATATTATATCTCAGATTCGATGTGTAATAATGTGAGTTCACTTATGAAATTTACATTAACACGCTAATAACCTCTTAACTGCATTATGTGTAATGTTGTCTTTGGAGAGTCTGATTGGTAATGTACAG
Organism: Hemibagrus guttatus; assembly: GCA_033459395.1. Taxonomy (NCBI): domain Eukaryota; kingdom Metazoa; phylum Chordata; class Actinopteri; order Siluriformes; family Bagridae; genus Hemibagrus; species Hemibagrus guttatus. Next base: position 13,895,694 of record JAUCMX010000002.1, on the reverse strand, counting down.
GAGGTGCCAACTCTGCATGGTGTCTGCCAGTGAAAGAAGGAAAAAGGATGCAGGGTCAAGGAGGCTGGTCAGTTTCTCTCTGCAGGGCCCCTGGGCTTTCAACACACATCCCTTGTTTTAGTTAGTGTGTGAGAGCGAGAGCAGGAGTATGGAGAAAACTGCTTTGTTATGCACTCCCTAAGACGTTCGGCTCATTTTTCCCGACAGTGCCTGCTCGGTGGGTTGAGACACTCTGTCTGTTTGTGAAAACTGTCTGAATACAAGAGGCTCAAAGAGAGCAGCTGTTGATGGCGTCCCTGCCTGCCAGACAGCTCTGAGATCATTCTTTGTGTCTTTCTCAAACTCCATTTAAACCCTTCCCCATCAAACTTGGAGACATTTTGCTACCAATTTGTAAGCAGACAGAATCGAGCTTAAATTCACAGCAATATTGTCATCACAGTCCAGCAGCGTATATACCCTAAACTTTGCCTTCACTATTTAAAAGGTACACAAAAAGAACAATTCTAAGAATAACCATCATTTAACATTATAAGCATGATTTATAGAAAATAATCATAAGAGCTTTTATACTGTGCAAAGAGAGACATAAATACAGACGTGGCAAGACAGAAAGTGTGAAAATTAAAATATACACCTGGCCTGTATAAAGCAGAAAAAAGGAGCATGACTGACAGTACAGGCAAAGTGAGTAGTGTTTGGTGTCTGTTCTCTGTCCTGTATAATGCTACACAGCCTGCCAGCACTGAACAATCAGAGCCTTGTAGAATCCCCAACTAGCACATTACACTGTCAAACTCTTCTCAACTGTCAAACAGGTAATGACTTAGCTAAGGTTTTGCTGTAGGAAAATGACCAAGACTGGCTCCAAACATGACTTATTGGCCTAGATTTATTAAACTAAATGCAGCCACACTGTCCTCTGTGCTGAGATTACTGAAGTCCATGTACTGCAGTATGAGCTTCCATAAAATCTCTCAGAATACAAAATTAGTTCAACTTTGCTTCCACTGGGCTTAGAACTAACTAGACAGTAACTTAACTGGAAATGTTAATGCCAGAAATCGAAATAACTTGATTTTGTTGGCATTTTTAAAATTAAATTGTATCTCAATTATTTCCAGCTGCGGTCAAATGTTGTCATGCCACAGTCCTCAACAGCAGCAGAAACCTTATTAATATGTCAACCTAAAATAATATGTTAAGTTAAAAAATTGGATCAATATTTTGAGATTTTCAACTTGCTGATGTATGGATATGTATATTGGAGGTTTGTAGAAGCTGAGAATGTAGGTCATAATAAATAAATGAAAGTTTACTTTCCACTGCCGATTTTCCCATCACCCATGTTTACTATCCAAAGTTTATGTTCTTTTAAGCAAGTAGTCAGTTCATCATTTTCTTTTACACAGAATAGTGGGATTGCTCTGTCGTGCCAGAAAGAGGAATGTCTCTTGGTTGATGGTTATTTATAAATTCATTCTTTATAAAACTGCTGGAATATATATCACTTTCCTATTACACTGGAAGGTCAGTCTCTGTAATACCCAACCAATGCAATCACTCTGAATAATTTACATCCATTCTGATCCAGGAAAATCTGCCTTACAGATATGGCATCCATAGCATATTGGAAGCCTTAATACATATCTAACATTTAAATAAACAAGGGGGAAATATTTACATAGTCACAGAACACACAACATTCATTCAACAACACACATTCACCTGCCTGAAAACCAAGTTCTAATGCTACACACATACAACATTTGGACCACGCTGATTTATGAGAATGATCAAGAGTGCCTTTGCTGTCCTATACTGCTTTGTATTGAGCACTCATTAACTTAAAACTTTGGTATTAGTATCAACACAGGATAGTCCTAAATAATTACAGAATATCTATAGTGTATGTTGATTATTAAATACATCTGATATGGAGAGTTTTTACATACCTGTCTAAGAGAAGTTCAGTAATTCTTTAAAAGCTTCATTCCAGAAATAAATTCACCAGTAATAAATTATTCCAGCATGGAAAAGCATTGCCAATGGCAACTTGAATTCTGTCGTAAAGGTTTTATTTAAATACAACGTGTTTTTGCTCAAAGGAAAATTACCTGCCTGCACAGAGAACCTACAAATTCTCATATTTTTTTTCTGTCCAAAGGCGGAGATGGGCCAACATGAAGCATCCAAACATCCAACACTCCATATATATAACACATAAAAGTTTTCCAAACAGGTTTTCTCAGCCACATAATAAAATTTTGCAGAGGACATGTCCTTCACAAAACTTTTTGTACAATTAAGAAATAAAAAAATGGAAAATTGTGCATTTTATATATATATATATATATATAATCACTGTACAATAACTGTGTTAAAAATAAGGCAGTCTGAACAGCCCCTGAAATTGTTCCAGGAGAAATTGTTTAGAAGTGGAAAAAAAGTCAGATGTAAATGTGATTAAAAAGGAGACTCTGTTGGAACACCTGCCACCTAAACTCTCATAATTTTTTTTGGCAGTGTTACCATTAGCTAGAATTTGACTTGTTGCCAAACATTTATGTTAGTTACTGGAGTCAATGCTAGTGGAGTCAACTGGAGTCAATGCTAGTCTTGCCTGGCATTAGGAAACATATGGTTTTTTTTCTTTCAAATTAGAGTTCATGCCTTCTAATATGCTTGAGCCAGGACATCAGTGCCTGACCTCACAAATGTGCTTCTAGTGCAATGGTCAAAAACCCCCATAAACACACTCCTAAACCTTATGGAAAGCTTTTCCAGAAGATTTTGAGCTGTTATAGCTGCAAAGGGTGGGCCAACTCTATATTAAATTCATGTGCATGTAAAGGCAGACGTCCCAGTTTTGGCCTGGCTCGCAGTCTCCACTTTAATTCATCCCAAAGATCTTCTATCAGGTTGAGGTCAGGACTCCACACCAGGTTCCTCCACACCAAACTCGCTCATCCATGTCTTTATGGACCTTGCTTGGTGCACTGTGTGCAGTCATGTTGGAACAGGAAGGGGACATCTCCAAACTGTTCCCACAAAATTGGGAGCATGAAATTGTCCAAAATGTCTTGGTATGTTGAAGCATTAAGAGTTCCTTTCACTGGAACTAAGCTCTAAGCCCAACCCCTAAATTCAATGATTTGGAGGGGTGTCCGAAAACATAGCATGCAATTGAGGATTAAGGGCCTTGCTCAGGGGCCCAGCACTGGCAGTTTTGGTGGATCCAGGATTCAAACTCACAACCTTCCGATCAGTAGGCCAACACCTAAACCACTAATCTACCACAACCCCACTCAACCAAAGTGTGCCAAAAATAATACTGAAGTATAGTAATGAAGTTGTTTTTGGCACTTGCATAAGCAAGACAGAGACAGAGCGAGATAGAGGGTCATGAACATTACTAATATCTATACTAATCTGAGACAGACTCAGGTTCACAGCATAGGGTAAGTTTATCTCGAAGGACTGCTACAGAGAAATGAATTGTAGATCGAAGAAGAATATTAGATGGATTTGCTGAACAATTGTCAGCAAACACACTGTTTGTGTGTGTGTGTGTGTGTGTGTGTGTGTGTGTGTGTGTGTGTGTGTGCACGTGTGCGCGTACATCCTCTAATGTACATATAGAGAGCTGATGGAGTCTGACAAGGACACTGATGGGGACAGGCCAATCTAACAGCATACCTCACTGCCTCTACCTTCATTTCTCCATCCTTCTCCATGTGTTCTCATTTATCAAAGCACCAAAAGCGTCAATTAATTAATAAACAAAAAAATGCAAATCATTCTATAAACATTAGCCAAAAAGATTCATAGTCAGAGTCACTGCAATCCAGATTGCTGTGAATAAGCAGGGCACTGAGGAATGCTCTGTAACTGATCATCAGAACAGGACATGTCTCTATGGCAGACCAGGTCAATGTTATCTGCATCCATTCTTATCAATTAGAAGCCATCACAGTATCCAGTTAAAGTCTAACATCCTATATAGCTAGAGGTCAATGTTCAGCCAAACAGGCTTCATTTCTCTTTAATGAAATGAGGTTTCTGTGGTCCAAAAGTTTGATTTTGATAACAAGCATGAAAAGAATTGTAATGCATCATTCTTTCTAAATTCTTTTTTTTTTTTAATGTATGATTCCCAATCCAAAGAAAACACTCATTTAACCACATCCCCGCTCTTTCGTGTAGCCGTATTTTGTGGTGTGGTGTGTGTGGTGTGCATGCTTCAGCCGACGAACTTGAATAGTTAATACTGAGATTCCAAATTACTGGACTGGATTATTTGGGGTCATTTCTCTGTAAAACACTGTAGAGATGAGCCTCCATACACTCATAAAGTGGCATTTGGTCTGGCATGATTCCCAAACACATTTGTCCTGATTTGTTCTCCATTGCATGTCTGACACTGCAGTCACAATGTGATGCTCAATTAAACCCTGACCCATTTCTCTACAAATTCCCTCATGTAAAGGACATTATCATACTGTTGCTCATTTAGGTACTGTGATTAACAGACTCATTACAAGAGAAAGCAAAATTATGCTTTATATAAAAACCACACATGGCATCCACTTTATTAGGAACACCTGGACATTCATGCCATTATCTAATCAATCAGTCATGTTGCAGCACAATACATTCAATCATGCAGATACAGGTCAAGGGCTTCAGTTAATGTTTATGTCAAACATAATAATGAAGAAAAAGTGTGATCTCTGTGACTTTAACTGTGGTTGTTGGTACCAAAAGGGCTGGTTTGAATATTTCAGAAACTGCTCTCCTGGAGCTGATCTCCTGGGATTTTCACACACAACAGTCTCTAGAGTTTACACATAATAGTTCAAAAAACAAAAAACATCCAGTGAGTGTAGGGTCTGGAGCTTAAATCACCTGGTTGATGAGAGAGATCAGAGGAGAATGTCCAGTCTGGTTTGAGCTGACAGGAAGGATACGGTAACTCTAATAATCACTCTTTACAGCTGTGGTGAGCTGAAACGCATGTTAGAACACACAACACATCAAGCCTTTCACATGAGATGCACACTCTCCTGTCAGCCAAGAACAAAAATCTGAGGCTATCATGAGCACAGACTCACACAAATTGGACATTTTAAGACTGGAAAAAGAGTTGTTCAGTTTTTATTTTCCTGTACCCATGATAGCCTTGGCTGACAGGAGTGTGGAACCTGAGGCAGTCTTCTGCTGTTGTAGCCCACCCACTTCCAGGTCAACAACCAAGGTCAACCACAATGTTTGATATTTTGTGCATGCTGAGATGCTTTTCTGCTCACTGTGGTAGTAAAGAGTGATTATTTGAGCTACAATGTCCTGCCGGGCAGCTTAAACCAATCTGGCCATTTTCCTCTGACCTCTCTCATCAGCAAATCATTTCCACCCACAGAACTGTCCCTCACAATGACTTGTGTTTTTTGCACAATTCTATGTAAACTCTAGACAATGAAAAGCTGAGGAGATCAGCAGTTTCTGAAATAAACCAGCCCATCTGGTACCAAATCCATGCCACAGTTAAAGCAACAGAGATAACATTTTTCCCTGATCTCATGTTTAATGTGAACAGTAACTGAAGCTTTTGACCTGTATATGCATGATTTTGTGCTTTGTAGTGCTGCCACATGATTGGCTGATTGGATAATTGCATAAATATGCAGTGTAGGTGTTCCTAATAAAGTGAATTTAAGTGTAAATCACAGTCTGACTTAGGAACTTTAATTTAATCACCTTTCTGCTTATCAGTCACATACCGAAGTCTATAATTCAGACCTTCAGGCCCTCACTTTACACACATACACACAAGCTCTCATTCTTGGCATGTGGAGTAGCCCTCAGCAGAACAGCAGCATCATCCAAAACCAATCTTTCAAAGTACACAGAGGAGCCCGATTGTCAAACAGCAAGAGAGAAAAATAAACCAGAGATATGGCTCCGGAAATCTGTGTTGAGCTACTCTGTTTAGCATTACAACTACGACATGGTGATTTGAGCCTGGGAACCCTCAATTTCACAGAAACCCTATCCTGTAAATCTAATCTTCAGAAAGTGTATTGTGGACAAGATGAGGTGAATCGCCTACATGTGGATAGGCCAGGCCAGCTGTTCGGATGAAGAGAGTTACTGCAGAGCTAGTAGAAAACCTTGAAGCTGTCAAGCATAGCTGTAAAAACACTGCTAGTCAGAAAGACCATTCTTTATAGTCTCCACAGCAAAGGAGCGAGAGAGAGAGAGAGAGAGAGAAAGAGAGAGAGAGAGAGAGAGAGAGAGAGAGAGAGAGAGAGAGAGAGAGAGAGAGAGAGTGAGGGTGAGGGGAAATTGTGTGGGAGAGGGATGCAGCTGAGAGAAAAAAAAACTCTTTCACCACATTCTTCATATGGCTACAGATGTGATATATGTGATTAATCTGTACATATGGACATTTCACATTTTTATGGCTCCTTTTTCTAATAGCTAGAGATAGAGGTAAAGGTATATATATATATATATATATATATATATATATATATATATATATATATATATATATATATATATATATATATACAGAGAGAGAGAGAGAGAGAGAGAGAGATGAGGCATTAGTGGCAGAGTTATGGGAAGTGGACGTTGGACACATGCAGAGGGTACAGCACTGCAGGCCATTTGACTTTGTCTTCCATTAGCTCCATCCACAAACACAGGGCGCTCAATAAACCCCTAAACTGTGCTAAACCGATCTATTGACATTAACCACAATACATGGTCCAGGATACATTTAACCATGAAAATTACCTTATTTTCCCCCCAGGTTTTACAGTTTTACAACAGAGATTTACAAAGCATTCAATGTATCACGACTGTGTTCATTCATTCATCTTCAGTAACCAATTTATCCTGGTCAGGGTCGAAGCCTGTCCTGGGAATACTGGGAACAAGGCGGGAATACATTCTTGATGGGATGATCACGGCTTTGTAACATGTCTTCTGTTATCTCTCTTATGCTGTATATATTATGGGATTAGTCCCATGTTATTTTAATCAACACTGCAAATACATTTTATTGGGCAGAAAGCACGAAAATCATTGTATTTAACAAAAGTCACACTTGAAACAAACCCATGTGAGCATTTCTTTACTGATGCATTCTTTAGACTGGTGTAACCACTACTGGAAATGTGCCTACCAGCCTAAGCATTATGGAAAAGGTTTTGTGATCTATATGCAGACTTAGCAAGATATACAGAAACTCCTGCAGCTGTGCATATTCGAATTACACTGGCATGAACTGTCTCTGTATGAGCCACATTTGTCCAAAAAGGTAATATATATCTTCCTGTCCATACACAATGTCTCAGTGTGAGCCAGAGGAATGTTGGAAAAATGTAAGTTTCATTTTTTCATATGCATTGTCTCCCACTCCTTACATATAAACACTGCCAAGTCTGTGTTACATCAGAGCATTCCCGCCTGAAAGCAGGATAGTTACAGAGAGAGATGTTGTTCTGAGACAAAGGCATGTGCTCTGTTATTATAATGGAGTACACTAAGGGCCCTGTTCGTCCAGAAGACCACCTTGACCCTGGGAGAAATTGCCTGCCTTGACACTGTGACCTTTGTCCATGACCTAGTGAAACATCCACAGTGGCATGTGTGGTAGTGAATCTGTCTCACAAATGGGAACAGTGATAAGGTCAACAAGGTCAACATCCACAGGCAATGTGCAGGCATATGGGCGTTAGTGTGAGCACACAGTGTGTTCAGGCACATTAGGTTCACGATGCATGTTAAAGTGGTCACCCTTCACCCCAGACAGTTAAAGACCATGTTAAGAGCAATGTTGAGACAGCAAGCTCATATTACAGCACTGTTAGAGAGGAGGACATCAGTTTGACACTTTTTCCTCAATCTGTTAACCATATGCCATGCTTCTGTACCTTCACATATGACTTTTAACATTCAGGCAGTATTATTAAATTGAACTCTTAACATACACGCACAGACTTGTAACCAAAAAAACCAACAACAAAATTTGGATGGAATAGGACAGAAAGTACCAATGTATAGCATATGTTACATGTATTTTACAGGTAAAAATGCTGCTTGAAATCTACAAGTATGAATTATAGATATGTAAAGGTGCAGTATGCTCATAAAGTCCCAGATTTTGCATGTGAATAAGGACTTTGATATAAAGTCATAAGCAGAGCCCAGCAATCTAAGCTTCCTTCATGCTTACAGAGCTCCCTGTAGAGCTGTTTGGGAACTTGCCATTCCCTGTATGCATTCCTCTACTGTGCAAATGTTTATTCTCCTAATTACAAGGCAGCAGAGGTCATACGTAAGCTGAAGACAGGCAATGCTTACAATTATGAACAGGTCCAGAACTCAGGAGTGTGTTTGAACGGTGAGAGAGAAGAGACATGTTACAGTTCGCAGCAGAGAGCATAGCAGGAGAGTAAAAATTCTTGGGCATAGACTGTGAGGAGCCTGTCTCATAGCATAACTCATGGAACACATAAGGCAACAGAAGTGTCGATTGAAAGCAATCAGATGTGGAAGCAATTATGAACTGAAGATATGGGTAGATATCACACAGTGCCTGACATTTCAGCAGCTGAAAAGCACACAAATATGAGCCATAAAATCAAGTCAGGCACAAATCTGACACACTTTTTCATAATGTTTTGGTTTCAGAGCACAATGCGTATTTCTAAAGTGCCTTTTGATAGTGCAGATTCCTGTATAATGAAAAGCAGACCATGCTTAAAATGATCCCACAGTGGTCCTCTTTCTGGGCCTCACTATAAGCTGGACATTGTAGAAATTACTACTTGGGCTATGTCCATTTCATATTTCAGTGTATTATGCAATATTTGGCTAAAGACAGATGCCATTTTCATGAATATTTGAATATAAAGCAGAACACATAAGAAAAACTCTTAAAAGCCTGGAAGCTGCAATGTCAGGAAAATCCTTTAATAGTGAATTAATGTTCAATATCCAGCTCACTACATACATTTAAATACAGCTGACACTGATGATAACTTCTGGTCAAGATAACAGAGAGGGGGCATGTTAACGGCAGTTAATCACACAGCACAAATGAACTATAATCGATGTCTGACTGATTCATTTCTTTTACCAAATCTAATAAGCAGAAAAGAAAGCTTTAGTGTGATGACAGATCCAGATATCACTGTGCACTAAGTCTGAAATGCGTAGTGGAGATTTCACTTAACAAAGGCTTTATATCAGGAAACACTAATTTAATCCCCTTTTATGGTAATACTCTATACACTTTTTGGCTTCTTTTAAAATGATTTTAACTCAGGATCATTAAGTCATCAAATGAGGCTTGAAATTCCCTAATGAACAAATGGAGGTAAACAGATAAATGCAGGTTAGGATAAATAAATCAAGTGAGGGGCAAAATACATGGTCAGGAAAACCATCTGAGGTATTAGTAGACTCAGCCAAGCCATTTAGCACTATAGGGACTGGGGGGGTAGTAGTAAGTAAGAGTACAGCTCTAGTTTGTAAATTTGCAAAAAAAAAAAAAAAATTTTAGGGAATGACTTATCACAGAGAAATATATAAAAATAAAATCTTTTTTTTCTCGCACAAAGATATTAGTGGTTTAGTCCCTTCCCAAAATACAATAAAGACCAATATTGACATACCCAACTCCCCAGGAACATCTGGAAAAATTATAACAATAATTAAATGTAAAATTACAGGCAACAATGGATATGATGAGATGCATTGTTAAAAAAAAAAAAAAAAAAAAAAAAAAAAAAAAAAATATATATATATATATATATATATATATATATATATATATATATATATACTTTATCTGCAAAACAATTACCTTTAGTGAAATTCCTACAGCTTATAGTCATTCCAGTAAAAACTTCATGGGGTAAAAACTTCAGGGAACTGAAGAAATACTGGTGCTGGCGCATATTTCTGTCTTCTGTATTCGTTTCTAAATAATGAAGTTAGCATGTAGGGCTATAATGCAGTTTGTCATTTCTCAGTATGATATAACTTTTCTCCCATAAGGCCCACTTTCCAGGTTTTTAAAAACTTGCACCGCTCTCTGCTGTTGCCCAACAAAAACAAATATATCAACAGGCTACTTAAATTATTGCAGCATATACATATAAATATCAAGCCAAATCATTCCATTTGCCCTGGGATTTTATTACCTATTTTTAACTAGCTTATAAACTAAACTAAAATAGAGGTGGTGTGGTTGTGAACACAAAAACATTCTCTATAATTACCTTTACCTGCATGAGTGCATATTTCAAGTACTCAGGCTAAAACTTCACTAGTGTGAAATAGGAGAAGGCTTCCAGAGTTTACACCCAACACCTATCAGCATGCTGGCATAATCTGACGTTTGTGAAAAATACAGCTCTTTTGACGTGTCATGGAGTACATTTCAGCATGCACTGATGATATAAAGCGTGGCTTGTTTGCAAAATGCATAAAGGTTGGCAAGCCTTACACAGTGTTTTAAATGCATTTTTTTTTTTTTTTTTTTTACTATTTTCCATCTCACCCTTTTACCAGCATCCCCCTGCACGTTAGGTACACCCCAGAGTTTGAATATCTTTACACTAGTGAGACTCAAATAATATACATTATATGCAATGTGAAGTGACTGTGTATCGTAAGCAAAAGTAAGACAAGCTTTATGTCAAATTTTATTTTGGTTAGTACTACTTACTTCCAAATTAAACCACATACTTGCAATATCACATACTGGCATATTTCTGGTTCAGAAAAGGATGTTTGGCATCCATGCCCACTAATTAATCCACCTAGTAAAGTAGTAAAATCTGTAAGCCAGATTGCATCTCAGCCTGGTTGTTGATCGGAAGATCTGGGTTCGACCCCCTTCATGGCCATGCCACTGCTTGGCCCTTGAGCAAGGCCCATAACATTCTCTGCGCCAGAGGCGCTGAATGATGGCTAACCCTGTGCTCTGACCACAACCTCCAAAGCTGGGATATGTGAAGAAAAGAATTCCACTGTGCTATAATGTAATGTCTTCTTCTACTTCTAAGTGTAGTGCAGCAGGCATCAGGAATCAGAAGCTTGTTCTATAGTTAAAGCATAAAGATGTGTTGCAGCACTGTGAAGCATTTCCTGTTTAAACATAACAACTTTACATTTACATTACAAATCCGTAAGAGGTAAATTTTTTTCTTTTTCTAGTTGCTGAACCTTGTCCACTAAGCAACTATGAATAAAAAAAAAGGATAGCCCATACACAAAATCTGCTTGTCCTGAGTGCCCAGGATACTGATGTGAACACCCTGCTGGAGACAGCTGAGACAATCAAAAGGCTCGTAAACTGATGCTAGGCTCTAGAGACTCTTATTCACTTCAATGGAGAGAGAAAATAGAGGGACTGTTGAGGGACATTGTACAGGCTAGCTGTTGCAAGTGATAACGGGAACTTGCTTCATGAATATTTCACAAGACGAAACAATACATGTATTAAGGTATGATGTTCTGTATCAAAGAAAGGCTTTACAATTGCTGTCACAATTGCTGTCAACATTACATCACCCTGCCATGAATTATTTTCCTAATTGGTTACCCTAAGAAGTTTTATTTCTAATTTAATAGGGATATTAACTGGTTGTGAAGTGTAAGTTTTCCCAACAAATATTAAGCTCATATATGTCACGAAACAGGATGCATCCACAGAGCAAGATCAGACCCAAATGCAGAGATAGCAGCCAGTCGGGATAATTATCTTTATTATAAATAAATAAACACATACACAGGAAACACTGGGGATAAAACTGAGCAATAGCTACACAAAACTAAATCCCGAGACCAGAAGAGGCACACAATTACGACGAGGACTCAGAAAAACACAAATGCAAGACGACCAATATAAATAGGGAAAATGATAATGACACATTGGGAACAGGTGAGCAGAAATAGGGCGGGGCTAAGAATTTGGAAAGGCACATGTGAAAACACAAAACAAACTACATGACACAGAAAACCCACTGCCGGAAAGCCCCCTAGTGTTCTGACAGGGAAATGTCCAACCATCCTGACAATATAAGCTTGAGTCCTAAAACCTTTCAAGCATCTTCAGTGAAACAGAGCAACCCATCTGGCTAAGAAATGATCACTAAAATCCCACAAATAAGAAATGATCGACATTTACAGATAATTATTTCCTCCTGTTGACTGAGTACTATGTAATGGGTAACAATCATCTGCCATGACATGTCAAAAAAAGCTCAAAGAAGACAATACTACATAGACACAATAGTACAACTCTTTGGTTTAGCTCTGTATTTCTTCACAATAAATAATACTTTCGTCAGTGAGTAGTCGATTACTTGAATTTGCATAAAATGTTATGATTTGTATGGTTAAACCAAAATGAATATAAATAAATAAAAATTGAGCAGACCTTTCACGTCATTATCATTAACTGATTTCACATCTAACATGCTGCAATGCATAGCAACAAATAATAAAAATGTGTCACTGTTCAGTTACTTCAGATAAGCTCATGAACAGTACAATGGATTGCATAATTAACACTTTCAAGGAATAGCCAGATGAGAAGACTGAAGACAAACAGATGAGAAGACAAACAGATGAGAAGACAAACAGATGAGAAGACTGAAAAGTACACCACTATATAGAAGTTTTATAAAACTAAAATAATAACAGCAACCCAGGGACAAGCATTTAACAGAACAGTAGTTTGACAAGCTGGACCTGAAATTGACTTAATTTGAATTATACCCTATATTGCCAAAAGTTTTGGGACAACCCTCCAAATCATTGAATTCAGGTATTGTTTTTCAAGGGTTGGGTTTGGCACCTTAATTCCAGTGAAAGGAACTCTTAATGCTTCAGCATACCAAGATATTTTGTACAATTTCATGCTCCCAACTTTGTGGGAACAGTTTGGGGATGACCCCTTCCTGTTCCAACATGACTGCACACCAGTGCACAAAGCAAGCTCTATAGTTTGGTGTGGAGGAACTGCACAGAATCCTGACCTCAACCCGACAGAACACCTTTGGGATGAATTATAGCGGAGACTGCGAGCCAGACCTTCTCGTCCAGCATCAGTTACCTGACCTCACAAATGCGCTTCTAGAGTAATGGTCAAAAATTCCCATAAACACACTCCTAAACCTTGTGGAAAGCCTTCCCAGAAGAGATGAAGCTGTTATAGCTGCAAAGAGGGGACAACTCCATATTACATTCATGTGCATATGAAGGCAGACGTCCCAAAACTTTTGGCAATATAAGTGTATGTCATGAACTTACACAAATTAACTAATAATAGTGAAGTGATGGAGGGGGAGATGTCTGCAAAAATGATTTACAAACCAAAAAAATGGTCAAAGTGGAGCAAGCTGCTAGAAAAATGGCTCCAGATGTGCAGAGCTGTAGCGCAAAAGCCTTGCAGCAGTTTTAACCCAGGGGGTTAAATACTTTTACTTATTACTTGTACCTTTAAATATTAATCATATTGTGTAAATCAAATAGTAAAAGTCCATTTCAATTCCAGGTTTAACAAAAGTGGAGCTGGGGTAAACGCTACGAGCGTTGTCTCCATGAATTAACATACACGTAAATATAAGTAACAACTATAACACTTATACAAAGGGGACGGTGGAGCGAGCTCCATACACACAGCGGCTCAGGATCAGGCGACTCCGTATGGATTTAATAAAATAATTTTAGCTGTGTCAATGCCAAAATAATGTCAAAATCTGCAAACTTTATAACTTTTCAATCATCTAAGTTAGCCAGCGGTCAGATGTGTAATGCTTCACAATTCAAAGCGTCAAACCTAAAACCCTGTTGAACGTAAACAACCTTCTGTACACAAATACGGCTGCGCATACAGTTAAACACAGCTCACCAAATGAGTTGTATCTTTGCGTTGAATCCTATATCCAAACCAACAGGAAAGTTAAAAAAAAAAAAAAAAAAAAAAAATCCAACAGCTGTAAACTTACCACATGCTATGGGAACGCTTCGACAAACTTCGAGTTTCCAGCGAAGCTGTTCCAGTCAAAGCTCGCTCCTCTTCTCTCCAGTGGAGGAGAAGCAGCAGGACGGGCGCATCCTCTGTACCGCGAATACGCTCAGTGTTTATGGAAAGCCAATCGTGTCTAAGCGCCTAAAAAAATGTCTTGTCAGTACGTACTCCAAACTCCGCCCCCTTCCTCTGCTCTCATTACTTTTTTTTTTTTTTTTACTAAACAAGCTGATGATGTCGTTCTGTACGTAGGAATGCGTAACCACATAACAATACTTTTAGTTTTCAGTGCTGTAAATTATGCATATGCATGTAATTTTGAAGGAATTCTCACCAATATTCAACTCAATCCTTCATAAACTAATTTTACTGGACACTATGATTGTTCACTCTTCACCACTCCCATCTGCTTGTATTTGTGTTGATGTGTTTTGCACCTACCCTCAAGAGTATCTAGCAAATTTTTCATTCCACTTCCTAAATTTGAACATTTTAGGAATGAAAAACAGTAGTGGTCCTGACCAAGATGCATGAATGAATAGTGTATACACACCCAATACTGTAAATGACCATGGTCTTTGTCCCTTCATATGTGATCGCTAGCTCCTGCCAATATGAAAGTAAACACTCTTCAGAGACTTCTAGTTGGGTGTTGCCGGTCCCATGATATTGTCATGTTGCATGACTCAGTTTCACTCCAGCTTAATCTGCTGGACAGATGGCCTCACATTTGTCTCAAGTATATTCTGCTATAAAGTGGAGTTCATTGTTGTCACACTGGCTGCAAGTTTCTTAGGGGATCCTGTGGCTGCAAAACATGCCCAAATCACCACCCCTCCACCATCAAGCTTGACAGTTGGTATGAAGTGACAAATAATGATAACCAAACTTCTCCATCTTGGTCTCTTCCAGAAACTTTGTGGTTTGTTCAGATCGTTCAATTTTGCAAAGTAAAGTCATGCTGCTATATACTTTTGGGAGAAAAGGGGCTTTTTCCTAGCCACTCTTCCATGCCAGCCATACTTGTTCAGGCTGTTTCTGATTGTGCTGTGATAAACATTCAATACACTTACAGAGGCCTGTAGGTCACATGACGTAACTCTGGTTTGTCTTCAGATCTCTGAGCATTAAATGGTCTGACATTGGGCTGAATTTGCTGGCACACACCACTGGGAAGAATGGCAAGTGTATTGATGGCTCTTCATTTTTAAACAGTCCTTCTCACTGCAGAATGATGAATTTCAAATTGCTTGTAGATAGCCTTATAACCCTTCCTACTTCCGACTGAAGAGTAGCAACATTGCTTCTCTGAGGTCACTGCTGATGTCCTCACTTTTTGGCTTGATGTAGAAACACACCTACATGCTGTAAAATACCAGAAAAAATGTAAGTAGGAAGGGTATTCTTATTTTTCTCACCTGCTTTATGAATATTTATGATTTACATTGTTTACATATTAAAATCTGTTGTGTTTCTTTTTTCAACTGTCTGGCTGCTTGTACATATTGGCAAGCGACAAGATTTAAGAGTAATTGGAAAAATAGGGAAGGGTTAGGGTTAGTATATATTATAAAATATGGACAATGAATGCAATGGTTAATAATTCTTTGTTCCATCTTGTGAGATTAGATTTAAAAATGAAAACATAGTCATTATGTATTATCTATTTGTTAAGGCTATTCGGTCAAGAAACTGCTTTCTATACAAAAGATTCACAGCATCTTTTATTCATAAAGCTGCCCAACCTGAAAACATAATTCATGTGTTGATGGACAAACATGTGCAAGCTGAGATTGCACCATATATTTATTGAGACATTCTCTATGCTGACACCTATGACAGGCAAACTGATATCTGTAGCACAATCTTTGGCCAGTCATCTCATTAATTCAAGTTGCACAAATAAGCCGTAGTTAATGCCAGTGACATGAAGTCATATTGAAATATGACACATCTTTCATTTTGAATAGATTTATATTAGAGAGGTGCCAAGTCACCATAGAAATGCAGGCAAAGAGGCGACCATTACTGAATGTAAATGAGAAGGGTTATCTTCTGAAATATTTCCATCTTTTCTTACAATCTTTTCCTGTAATATATTTTTTTTATTTGTCTATGTATTTATGCTGATTAATTGTGTACTTTTTATCAGTTCAATATCTGTGCATTATCAGGATTTGCTTGTTTAACAGAACATACAAACAAACTCCTTTAAGCATGGACTGATGTAAAAGTAGAACTGCAGTGCTGTATTCACATATCAGCATGTGGTGATTTATCTGTGATGCTTTATTTACTTCTTTTTCATTGTCATCAGTCTTTACCCTGTACAAAATTGTTGGCAAATGACTATAACCTGATTTGATCTTTCAATCATTTTTTGTTAATAATTCATAGTCAATTCTCAGTATCACTGTAAGCCTAGAAGAATAAAGGTCAGTACAACCAATCCAAATATAAATGCAGATCAAAATGATTATATGAATTCCTTTCAAAAATGGCATATGACCCAATTTGATGCTCAGAGGAATATGGCAAGCCTTTAGGCGGGAGCTTCATTTGCATGTTTCAAAAATCATTAAAATCACTGGTGTGCCCTCAGAGCTTGTACACACTGTCGGAAATACTGTACTGTAGTATACTGTATGTCTTTAAACCAGCTTAATATGCTCTACTAGCTGTAGCTCAGTTACTTGTTAATTCTGATTACTTGTTTGGTAAATATATATACTAAAAACATAATTTCCTGTAGATAGACATAGAAATATTTCACATTTATATTTACATCTATAACTCCGTCCAGGGCGTATCCTGCCTTGATGCCCGATGATGACTGAGATAAGCACAGGCTCCCTGTGACCCGAGAATAGATTGGATAAGCGGTACAGACAATGGAATGGAATTTACATCTATATTTTATTATTATTTGAGAAGCATTAACAGCTACACATGATAGTTGGAGTAAGTTGGAGTACATAGGGGCACTATAAACAATGACATAAAATAGTCAGTTGAATTATAAGGAGACTTAATACTATGCACTAATATCAATACTGAGTTAGTATAGTTTTATGGGTCTCCTGGTGGTCCAGTGGCAGGATCCCACACATTCATTGCCACGGCCCGGGTTTGATTCCCAGGCAGGGCGCCAACCCAGCCACTTGAAGAGTTAAATCTCAGTGCCAGTCCCAAGCCCGGATAAAAGTGGGAGGGTTGCGACAGGAAGGGCATCCGGCGTAAAACCTGTGCCAAATCATGCGGATCAAATGATCTGCTACAAACAGCAGACCCTGCCATTGCGCAGGACAAACGCTATGATAAAACAAATTTAAAAAAAAAAAGAGGTGCTTTTATGATGGGAGTTTTGGGATTAATGGCTAGATGCTCTCTGAAGAGCTGAATCTTAGATAGATATGTATAGACATAGATATTTATTAAGGGTTAATTTGGAATTTGTACAGTAAATGAAGTCAGGTAGTTTGCCCCACAATCACAGGTACAGGTT
Source organism: Hemibagrus guttatus (assembly GCA_033459395.1). Lineage (NCBI taxonomy): Eukaryota > Metazoa > Chordata > Actinopteri > Siluriformes > Bagridae > Hemibagrus > Hemibagrus guttatus. Next base: position 13,878,130 of record JAUCMX010000002.1, on the reverse strand, counting down.
CATGGATTTGTATGTAGCCATACAGTGGATTGACACTAATTAGCCTTCTTTCCATTGTGAGCCAAAGTTGGTGCTTGAAGATGATTAAAGAGATCCTGTTCCCATGGGGAAGGATCTATATGAGATGGGATGGTTTCACTTTATGAATGCTTTAACCTTGAAATATTTGCATAGTGATGAACAATTTGGCAAATGTGTAAATGTCTTTTTAATGTAATGGATTTCACAATGTGGTTTCCTAAATATAACTTATTTATTTCTATGTTTTTTTATGTTTGTTTTTAATTGTTTCTATGATTGATACTGGTTTCAGAGGCACTACAGAGGAAATGCACCAGAAACTGCAGCCTGTACACAGAAAATTGTTCATAGCAAAAATGCCGCTCTCTCATTTCAGGTTTTATGTGTTAACTTCAGATTTAACATGTAAAATAAAACCCAGACTTTGGATCATACTCATAAAAGTCATTTGCAGTCATGAGACTACCTGCACAACTTGAGGATTTAATTAAAATCTGCATTTAATCTCTCCTTCTATCTCATGTCAGAGCTTCACTCAACTTTAATCACATACAAGAAATAGTAAAATCAGTTCAATGTATGAAGAAAATTAATATCAGTGATAACAGTCAAGTGTACAAAAACATTTCAACAGCAAGGATTATTAAATGTGCCTATCATCAGAGAGTGATTGATTTTTCTCATCTTGATATATTTGTAAGCACATTCAGGGGACATAACTGCTTCATTACCAGTTTGTTTATAAGTATCTGATTTTTGCCCCGAATGAAGACAGAAATAAATAAGAGAGAAGCACTGCACCATGACACTAACTTCTTAGAATGTATTAGGGACAATTTAATGTAATTGCGCTGGATAGGCAGTTTTAATGCTATATTTGCAATTGTTTATAGAAAGCTAGACTGTACTAATTACATCGATCAGGCATAACATTATGAGCAGTGACAGGTGAAGTGAATAACACTAATTATCTCCTCATCATGGCATCTGTTAGTGGGTGGGATATATTAGGCAGTGAACATTTTGTCCTCAAAGTTGATGTGTTAGAAGCAGGAAAAATGGGCAAGCGTAAGGATTAGAGTGAGTTTGACAAGGGCCAAATTGTGATGGCTAGACGACTGGATCAGAGCATCTCCAAAACTGCAGCTCTTATGGGGTGTTCCCGATCTGCTGTGGTCAGTATCTATCAAAAGTGGTCCAAGAAAGGAACAGTGGTGAACCGGCAACAGGGTCACGGGCGGCCAAGGTTCATTGATGCATGTGGGGAGTGAAGGCTGGCCCGTGTGATCCGATCCAACAGATGAGCTACTGTTGCTCAAATTGCTGAAGAAGTTAATGCTGGTTCTGATAGAAAGGTGTCAGAATACACAGTGCATGACGGGTCAGGGCTGTTTTGGCAGCAAAAGGGGGACCAACACAATATTAGGCAGGTGGTTATAATTTGATGCCTGGTCAGTGTATATTCACAGATACAACAGCCATCTTACGTGACTAATTCTTTGTAATTCATTTATTAAAGTACAAATACAGCAGGGGGCACAGTGGTTTAGTGGCTAGCATATCTGCCTTGTATCTTCAGTTTTGGGGGTTCGAATCCTGGGTCTATATACAGTATACAGATTTAGCATGTTCTCCGCATGCTTTGGGGGTTTCCTTTCTCAGTCCAAAAACATATGTTGTAGGCTGATTGTGCCCTGCCTCATGCCCCAAGTCCCCTGGGAGAGGCTCCAGGCTCCAGGCTCCCTGTGCAAGATAAGCGGTATACATGGATGGATGAATAGATAAAAACAGTATAGCAAAAAAAACTGTCTTCCCTCCTTTGAGACAGAGACAATACAATGAAACAACACAAATTCTTCTTTAATATCAATTTCACAATTTATAGCACATCCTCCAGAAAGGATCCTTTTGTATCCCATAAGAGAACCAGTTATAGCAAAACTATATTATTGCTTATTAAATATAAATTACAGCAAGTTTAATGTATGAATGCTGCCTCCTTGTGAGAAGAGGTGCATTATAACAATAAAAAAAAAAATTTTCATTTGTGTTAATGGGAATTTGGTTGCTTAAATATTCAGGCCTGTTCTAGGCAGCAATTTAATTTATATTTAATTTATAATTTAGTTACACATGAACTTTAAAAAAAAAAAAAATTCCTCCTGCATTCAGCTGCAAAATAAAATTACACACTTGCTTAAAGTGACGGTTTCTGTATGGCTGGTTTCCGTGTGGCACAGTGCCAAGTCAGTGGACCGCAAGGAGTTAGCCATAGTAGACAGCTCAAAGGCACTCACTTTAAAGTAGGGCCCTGAGGGTGCTCATTGAAGCACCCCTGAATCACAGTAGTCTGGGTGGGCCTCCAATTTACAAAAGTCTTTGTTTGTGTGTGTGTGTGTGTGTGTGTGTGTGTGTGTGTTAAGAATTGTCTGGCCTGAGTATCTTTCATGATTATCCGAATAACCCACTGTGAAAAAAAATAGGACCATTTGAGTATATTTGGAACATCTACAATTAGATTTAATCCTGTATATACTGGATAATTAAGACTGTATCTAAATTTATCTAATTCTAATCAATATTAAATGTTTTTAAAGTGTCTGAGAAAAGTTCTCATAACATCTTGTTTGTATGCATTAGTGTATACTTCCTGAAAATAGTGCAATTATGTGATTTTTAATACCCTTTTTTTGTTTGTCTGTTTTTTACTTTGTTAAACTCTTTTAAAGTTTAAATAGAATCTCTTCAAACACACAAAGAACAATGATAGACACCTCCTGTCAGACTCTTGAGAAGGACAACACACAAAGAGCTAATCTTTTACTTTATGCATATATGTGCATGTGTAAGGGCTCCCTGCAGTGTGTGTGCAGAGCAGTGTGAGACGCAGGGCCTGCTCACAGCGTAGGTGGACTGATAGCGTGTAAACACGTAAATAGAGGATCAGAGACAGTCGTAAACACAGACAAACACACACATGCAAACACAGATGGCACATAACCATCTCTCTCACAACACACCAGCAGTCAAGGCCAGGTCAGCTCAGATCTACACATATTCTACAGCAATGTCTTCAAAACCAAAGCTTGGGTTTAGGTTTAGGTTTATGTTTGGGTTTAGATGAGTTTTTGAACTATGAGCAATTCAGTGGAGGCATTTAAAAAAAAAAAATCCCAGTACAAGTGTTAGCACATCAAAAACACAGAAAACCTCCATATGAATTATAGCTACATGAAAGCAAGACTAACTCCAAAATAGTATTTCTGTGGCAAATGAGCTCTTCCCTCAAATGCTATTTAACAAAGAAAGAAATATGAAGGCCTTTGTCTTAGCAGTTTCAGTGACATCTTCTTTCTTCAAAATAAGCTGCTGATAATAGGATAATAAACTACTGAGAAAAAGGCAATAATGAAGACAAATGGAAGACAAAATAGTAATGTCATAGTATTATAGTAGTATCATAGTATCACAGTAGTAGTAGTAAACTATCGTAAACTATGTTTATGTGCACAACAGATAAGAAAAGTCTGAATAAAGATGATCCCATTATCCCATTAGTGAGCTTGGGGAATGTTGAGTACAGGGTTTGCCACCATTTTATAGCAGCAGTGCCACTATCTCAAGGGGGGCTCAGGGCACAAGGCGGGGGGCACCCTAACTGGGATGCCAACACAACACTCGGCACAAACTCACACACCCGTTCCCCCACTATAGACAATCTAGAGATGCCATTTAGATTGCTCTAAATGTCTTTAGACTTTGGGAGGAAATCAGTGTTCGTCGGCGAAACCCCCAAAGATGTAAAATCAAAGAAATACAAAACTAAACCAAATTTGAGTTTTTTCAAAAAATGAAAGGATAGACAATGCTGTCAGACATAGAGTAGTTACCTCAAATGTACAATGAAAATAACAGCAAGATAAGCATTACAACAACAGACAGAGAAGAGAGAGTTTAATTCAGGGGCATTATGGTGAGGTCTTTCATGGTGCAGTGGACCCAGCAGCATTCTGCCCACTGCACTGATGAAAGGAGACAGCGACAGAGGCTTGGGAGCATCTGTTTTTAGAAGCTGACTTTTCCTGCTCAGCTTCCATGTCCTTCCATTTCAGTGGTCCTCTCAGCAACCCTTTGACACTTCACACACCCTCAGCAGGAAGCCTGCAGCACCACCACTACCTCACACACTTAAAAAAAAAACTCTCAGAGTTGTCATGGGGTCAGCAGGGGACTGACTAATTACTACAGAAGGAGCTACATGTACAGCTGCAGTGTTATGTAACACACCTTTGCATGAAATATCACATATCAGCCTCCAGGGAAGAAGTGAAAAACATCACAAATTAGCAGGTGAAAAAGGCTATGATCAGTACGAGCAGAAATTCTCAAGAGACAGCACAAGGAGAGACTTTTATCAGGAGACTAAAAAGAAAAGAGGCATTATTAATCTCATATCAGGCATTATGCATTATGGAAAAACCCATGATCTCATAAATAAACAATAACAAGTGGTATAAATCACTGTAGGAACTGGATTTATAAGGACAATAAAACACCTAAAAATGCACAGATATCTCCAAAAATGTAGCGAGATATCAAGAAGAAATACAAAGCCTAACAGGCAACTACACAGAAAATGAAATCAGCATAAAAATAAATAAACTGAAACATTCAGTGGTTACATAAAACCGAATAAAATTATTTTGCAAACTCAGTTCTGCTTCAAATTGACAAATACGTAAGTTTAAAGAAGTCTTAAACTCCCATCCTCAAGGGCAACTACACTGAAAAACACTGCTGTGTTTTTCCTGACGATGACAATGAGCTCATGATGAATTTATGGATTAGCTAAGCTTTGTAGGTCTTTCAGGACTACGATCCCTAATTAAGAGAGAAATCTTATGTGCTCGTACTTTGGGAAACATTCAAGGACACAAGCTTTAAACAAGTTTGTGTTTGAATATTTAGTGAAACAGACTGATGACAGATTCATCTATTTTGTGAAGGACCTTCAAGGTAGTTTTCTTTGAAAGTAGTGCACGTCATGCCCATTTTCATAAACCCAAGTGACCCGAATAGTCTAACGGTCCTTCACTTTTGTTGTAGAAGCACAGTTACTTGCAAAACCTTATGTAACTTTATGTCCTTATGTTACGGACCACCATGATGGTTCCCTTCCCGTGTAGACTACATATCAAAGTAGTCATGAGGATGCTGATAGCTCTTTCAATGGGCAATGATGACCACTCTGATGATTTCTCTGATGATTGTATGATAGTCATGAAGTAAGAATGATGCTGACCCTTACTGATCCACTCAAGTACTGATTCTGATCTTATGTGAGAATATGAATCACTTGTAGATACTTTTTCTGTGGAGGATAAGAATGACTCAAGTACTGATACTGTCCTCTAGTGAGGTGAATCTCTCAATCTATACATACTGTAGTTTGCTGGGGATGAGAATGATTTGAGTACTCATATTGATATTAATTTATAGTGAGACTTATTCAAAGTTCCATTGCTGTATTTTTCAGCATTTGTAACTGTTCCTGATTGAGGGTGAGAATCAATCAATCTTAAGCACATGTGAGAACAACAATGTGAACAATGGGATGCGAGAACAACAATTAGTCTGAATTTGTTTTTTTAAGGGTAACGAGCCCCAAGGCAGAGTGCTGTAAGTAATCACATCCATATAAAGGATATTGTTTTATATAACTGTTCCATAGTTAAGAAATTAATATGACGTAAGTGATATTTTGGACACAATATTGCCAAATGTTCTGTTTATTAACTCACTTTATAGCACATGTAGATGTCAAAGATTTGTACATTCCTTACATTTCTGTTACAGGTGCTTCCTGTGAAATTGGCATCCCTTCTTCCTTTTCCATCTTCATCTCACAAGCAGTCATATTTTAGGTAAAACAAATTACATAAAATATTGTTTGCCATATCATTTATGATGTCACTAACATTACTGTTGTAATCGTTTTAAACCAGGTAGTGCAATTTTATATAGCGACCGCAGACAAAAGGAGTGATACACACACTGAAACATCCAACTGTGGTTATACTAAATTTAAGCATTCTTAGGATGTTGCTTGACCAATCAAATTAATAGACTGTAAACAACTGTTGTATGATATGCTTTTTTACAACATAAGGGAACTTTAAATGTTCTTTTAAAGAGTTTATGTTCTATGTTGTAAAATAGCAGTTCTACTGAATGCCATGGGCTTAAAGAAACCATCAAGAACACATTTGTCCTCAATACAGAGTACACAACACTCCAGGAAAAAGTGTGGAAAAAGCAGAAAACAGAGTCAGGCAGTCTCCACCCAGGCGTAGGGGAGTAGTTTTTGCCTAAAAGTGTGTAAAATGGACCTCTGCATGTGCTTAGGGTGGATTCTCTTAAGATTAATAAGGGGCCAAATACTACAGACATCATTACAATGACAACATTGCACTCCATCAAAAAGAAATACCATGACCAGCCCTGGATGGAGTTTCCACATCAGTTCCTAAGTTGTGCAACGATGCTTCATTGCTTCAGGCTAAAATATACAGAATTGAGTTGTAATTATGAATTAAATTGAACAGTTGGATTTTGTGATACATAGGATATAACTATAAGAGTGTTAAATAACTGTTTTGGTAAAATGTGCAGCGAAAACCAGTGTTTCTATTTAAGCAACATGTTAAATATATAATACATGCATGATTGTTCTCATGTTCTTCAATTTGAAGCATGCATTTTAGATTATACACACGACTGTACACGGGTGCATGAGTGCAGGGAAACCTCTTAACAGATGTGTTTTTTTAATATCTGCTTTTAAGATATTGATTGCCTGACAACGTGTATGTGTATTTTAACACTGCACATAATGATATACTTAATGGTTTGGATGTTGCTATGGTCTACAACAAGGGAAAAAAACACCAGGATCACTTCCAGTGCAGCTGTTCCTTCTTTCCCTCGATTTGCTCATGTCCAAAGATCAAACATAGTAGACTCTCATCAGGAATGAAAATAACAGTTAGCACACACTCCAAATGGCACTTTTTTCTGTGGATCCCTAAATGGGATTGAGCTCGGTTCATATGGAAAGTCTGAACTTTATCGTTCTGTCATTCCTCCTGAGACTAGTCATCACACACACACACACACACACACACACACCTCTCATAGTCCTCACATAATTTTGTGGTTTTCACATGCAACCTCTTCTAGATTCCAGCCCCACAGAGACCTATTATAAACGTAAAGACTGGAATATAAAAGAGCCCACGATGAGCACTTTTAAATGCTATTTAACATTCCAGAGCATCAAGCCAATTCTCTGTAAGACTCCTGCACAAGTACTACAGAGTCTGCAAGTTTGAATTAGACTGAATGAATAGAACGAAAATTGGGAATGGCTAGTGTTTACATAAAGCTCCATGGTCATTCACCATAACCTCTCGGCCTGTTAAACTAATCATCAGACAATGGACCAGAGCAAATGTGATATTTCTGCACAACAAGCATGCAGACAGTTAGTCCTCGAGGATGACTGTGCAAGGTTTCTGTGTCTAATAAAGGCTAACAGCAATTTTCAATTTTCTTCTGGCACACACAAATACTTGCATTATCCCAAGATTCCAGTGACTCGAGCAGTTAGATTCCTAAGAGCTGTCATTAGTGAGGCCCTGCTTCCACTTGGATTAGCACTCAAAAAAAGGGCTGTTGTGGTGGAGACAGAGATAACAACCAAGAATGAATACAACTTCATATACAGGCACACCATGTTTCAACCCTTTGTGGTTCCACAAATGACCAAAAATAACCACTTTAGTCTTTAGCAATACTCAAAGGTCACCACTGAAATAATGGTATGCTTCAACTATTTGTACTTACTGATCCATACTACAAATTTAAAGGCACTGATGCTTGTTATGAGGAGAGTATGAGAGAATATTTTTAGCAAAAATAAGCTAGTAGTGTATTTGGCAATGTGCATAGTGCCATGTGATCGATTGCTGTGCTATCTGCAGTGCATTCCAATCTTATTCCCTGAGTTTCCAGGATGAATAAATGAATGACTGAATCTGGGGAAAATACAATTATGACCCTGACAGTCCTGTGTGTGCTGCTGTGATTAGTGTTAGCCTGTAAAATCATAACTTTGTGAACATTATAGTCTCTCAATCCAGTCACTGTTTGAATGTTCAAAATGCATAAAGGTCTTATTATATTCTTTTCAGGCATTTCTATATTATTGCAGAAGGGCCTATAAAATACACCTTAGTGTTTAATAAATTGTTACAGAGTGCCTTTCTCTGCTTCCTCAACTCACTGCCATTTTACTGAGACTAACTAGCCATTAACCTTTCTAAGGAACACACCAATATTGAGGACAATGCAAAATATCCATTTGTGTGACCAGCAAGACGTTTAAGCTTACTACAGTTAGTATGCTACTGCTAATAACAAAGTTTGCTAGTTCACTTCAGTTAATGAGCTAATAATGTGCTCATATCATTTCACATCAACACATGAGACATGTTTAAAGTCAGTGATATTAAAAACTTTCCTGTTCTAGACAAGAGGAAGGATTATGCTGATTCATTATTAAATGTCCTGAGCTAAATGAACTTTTCAGTCATACTTTTCTCTCAGTTCTGTCTTCAGAGAAATTAGCTTTTGAGAGAACAGTTGGATGATGACCCAAAACAAACCTCACCCACTTGTTTTGTTCCACAACATTTGAAGTTTTGTCTTAACTGAGCAAACTTTTTTTTTTCCATTAGAATTGGTTAATGTTCCAGCCTTTTGCAGCTCATTTTATTTAGCATTCAAGTTTGCTAGCATGCTAATTAGAGGGCTCTGGTTAAATCTACCTGCTAGCATACCAAAAGATAAATCAATATAGCATGGCAACAACTGTACAGAGCAGAATAACTTTCTGTTTGTGCTTTTGTTTGTGCTAGGATCACTGTGGCAGCACTGCTATAGGTGCAGATTCCATTCTGTATGACCTTCATGCTAATTGCTAGCTTTTAATTAGTTTGGGTTAAGATAGTACAAGCTAAGGAAATCTGAGAAGTGCAGGAAATCTGGCCTCAAAATGGCCTCTGCAAAACCATTTGTGTTATTAACTGGGTTAAACCCTCTTGTTATATAGGATGTTAGGCTAAATAAAATAAAATCCCTAAAACACAGAAAACTAACAAATAAAGATAAGAGAAAACAATTTTATTAACGAATGCCCCTTGATAACAATAAATCTGTGATTTGACCTCCATGTAGGATAGTTGCCCAGGTCAGTATAAAGGTCTACAGTTTAGTGCTAGTTTTCACAAAATGTTGCCAGTAGATGGAGATATTTACTGATTAGTGGCATGACTGGACCGTGCACACAAGTTTGTACACACAAACACACACACACACACACACTATATATATATATATATATATATATATATATATATATATATATATATATATATATATATATATATATATATATATATATATATATATATACACACACACACAAAACTGTGATGAAACCTTGGGCAAGTGAAGTTTTCTAGAAGATTATTTCTAGAAAGAAAAATCATCCATTAGAGCTAGATAGTTTCAAGTTTCAGCAAAATTTATAAAATAATAATAATAATAATAATAATAATAATAATAATAATAATAATAATAATAATAATAATAATAAAATTCACCAATATTCATTCATAAATGCATTGGTGAAAATTATATTCTGATTGAAGAAAAGCAGAGCAGAGTGACAGAGCAGAGTGAAATGTCTGTGCTTAAAATTAAAATGGTCATGGACTAATAATAAGTTTCTTATACACAGTACAATGTGCTGTCTGTGTTGATCTCTCTCTCTCTCTCTCTCTCTCTCTCTCTCTCTCTCAAACAAATCTCAAACACAGAAAACACAAAATACCTTATAAAGTGCTACTGATGTAAATTAATTTTCCTGCCTTAATTTTCCTGTCCCAGATGAGAGTACGGATTATGCTGATTCTGAAATCCTGAGCAACATTAACTGATTCAGGCATACTTTGTTCTTATTTTCAACTTGAGAGAAATGTGCTTTTGGGAGAACAGTTGGATAATGACCCAAAACTAACCTCACCCATTGGTTATGTCAAGTTTTGTCTTTACTGAATACACTTTATTTTTCAACAGGAATGGTTCATGTCTTGAGGCCATTTCAGCATATTTTAGTTAGAAATTCAAGTTTGCTAGCATGCTATTTAAATCATGACATGTTTGCTAGCATGCTAGGTAAAGCATGATGCTTTCAAGCAGACCACACTGTCAATATTTGTACACAACCCACTGTATATTCTGTATCCTTGTATTTCAGCTTGACCAGCTATAACACTTTCATTCCCCCATTGTACAAGTTTAGATGCATTCACACACTCTCCTGACAAACACTGGTGTAGCATAAAACCTCAAATATTATATAACACATAAGTGCAAGAGACTCTGAGGTTGGTGTGTTAAAAAGGGAAAATGGTGGCCCTCATTTCACACCCTTAGTATAACATTTTAAAGCTAGAATTCTTGTCTAAATGCACAGAAGCTAAAATTCAAGGCTAAGCTAGAGTACTTATTGTTTTATAAGCTGTGTATTTAGTAGGTGTTCATCTTGAGTAAATCCAATTTACACATTCGTATTGTTGCCATACTGTCAAACACACATTATAGTCAATCCGGTACGACAGTGGGGTAAGAAGATAAGCTAATAGCAGAAGCATTACATTTGCTAATTGATTGTGTACACGGTTTTCCCCACTTCATTTTATTATGACCATCTGTAAAGAGCTGGCTTTTTCTTCTGTAACTGACAATTTAGGTTTTTGTACATGTATTTACAACTGAATCTCAACAGATGGCATCATCAGCACATTATTTTCACAGTATACACATGTAAATGAAGGCTCTTCAATTGTAAACAATCCTTCTCACTGTAGAATAATGACTCTAACTTTCCATACAACTTCCCCCTATACAACTCACAGGTTTGTATAAAAAAAAAAAGAAAGAAAGAAAGAAAAAAAAAGATAAGATAAATGTAAAACCAATATAAATCAAACCAAGATAAATGATGTCAGAATGGATTTTTTTTTTCTGCTGAAAAAAGGCTTTCATCCAGCCATTCTACCCCATAGCCCTGACATCAAGAATTGAAGAGAGATTGTCACATGAAGATAGTAATCAGTTCTTGTCAGAAATCTCCTTTAATGCTGCAGAAGGTCTCTTGGCAGCCTCCCTGGTAAGAATTTGTCTTGTCCTTTTATAGATTTTGGAATGACGTCCTGTTAATGGTGACGTCACTGTGGTGCTCTAGTTTCTCTATTTGTCGATGATGGTGTTTGCAGTGTTCTGTGGTACAGCTAACATTTTGAAATTCTTTTATTCTCATTTTAACTACAATTTACTACAAATTTAAAACTAATAGCCCAGGAACAAAATCTGCTTGTGCCGGATGTCTAAGTCAGTGTTTTGTCCACCCCTGCTTCCACTTCTTTTTTCAGACGTCTGAGTGAAGTTCATGTGTCACTGTTTAAAGTTATAGTGCAGTGATGAGTTCCTGCAGCAATAAGCCCTCCCACACAATGCTGCAAATGTCATCGTCACAGCTGCACCTCAGGCATCACCTTCTCATTTGTTTTTTAAGGCTCTGGCTGAGCCATGGAACAGGATTTAGGGCTGCCTTGCTGAGACAGGCAAAACACACACTCAGGAGGGAACTGCAGGGGCTCGTACTGTACAGACTAGTTGCTAAGCAACCTCGCTCTGAAAACTCCTTTAGTTTAGAAATGTTGTGGTGTACATGTCCAAATTCTGCTGGGCTCTGTATGAGTGGATGGGCTTAAAGCCAAACAGGAACAGATTTTTACCTGCACCGATCTGAAACACCCCAAAGCTGTAAATTAAATTTGGGATTATACTTTTCCTCCTGCTGCTGTACTGATGCTGTTCTGTGTACTTTCACTGTGTGTTACTATGCGCTAGAAAACAATAGTGCTATGACATTTTCCATTGCAATGAACCAAACAGTGTTTGCACGCAATCCACACTCCTGTAACTCCAGTTTGACAGTTTAAACCATTTAACCCATTTTTATAACACATCAAAACACCAGTAAACACCTACAACTTAACAAGAAAAACCAGTACACCTCCGCCTTTTCCGCCTTCGCATGACAGGACTGTGTCAAAACAACAAGGCTATTTTGTAGTAGTGGCTTTGCAATTGATGGTTAATTAATTATTCAGAATGCAAGCTAAGAAAAGCACTGAACTTTTAGAAAGGTCAGATAACATCAGAACAGATGTAGGTGTTGAAAACTTCTATCACTTTTACTTTAAGATAAATAAGATATAGATAGATAAGACCAAACAGTTTAGAATATACTCTTATATAATAAATGAATATACTATACATTTTATGTTTTGTATCTGAATTCACTCTGGATGTATCACATAGGTTCGACATTCTGGAAAAAGAAAAAGAAAAAACTGGGTGACTTTCACAAAACAAACATTTCCATATGGTATATTTAAACTTTCACGCTGATGTGAAACGTCTCAATGCTGTATCTATAGCTCATGTTACTGAATTCTACTGCATAACACACAACAACAGAAATGTGATTTATATGAGATTAATTAGCATGTGTGGAAGACAAGAACTTTTTATGATCAGGAACACACTGTTATATGACAATAATGATGAAAAATAACAAGCAAAAGTTTGCCACAAATCTGTCATTTACAGGTGCATCTCAATAAATTAGAATGCCGTGGAAAAGTTCATTTATTTCAGTAATTCAACTCAAATTGTGAAACTCGTGTATTAAATAAATTCAATGCACACAGACTGAAGTAGTTTAAGTCTTTGGTTCTTTTAATTGTGATGATTTTGGCTCACATTTAATAAAAACCCACCAATTCACTCTCTCAACAAATTAGAATATGGTGACATGCCAATCAGCTAATCAACTCAAAACCCCTGCAAAGGTTTCCTGAGCCTTCAAAATGGTCTCTCAGTTTGGTTCACTAGGCTACACCATCATGGGGAAGACTGCTGATCTGACAGTTGTCCAGAAGACAATCATTGACACCCTTCACAAGGAGGGTAAGCCACAAACATTCATTGCCAAAGAAGCTGGCTGTTCACAGAGTGCTGTATCCAAGCATGTTAACAGAAAGTTGAGTGGAAGGAAAAAGTGTGGAAGAAAAAGATGCACAACCAACCGAGAGAACCGCAGCCTTACGAGGATTGTCAAGCAAAATCGATTCAAGAATTTGAGTGAACTTCACAAGGAGTGGACTGAGGCTGGGGTCAAGGCATCAAGAGCCACCACACACAGACGTGAAAGGAATTTGGCTACAGTTGTCGTATTCCTCTTGTTAAGCCACTCCTGAACCACAGACAACGTCAGAGGCGTCTTACCTGGGCTAAGGAGAAGAAGAACTGGACTGTTGCCCAGTGGTCCAAAGTCCTCTTTTCAGATGAGAGCAAGTTTTGTATTTCATTTGGAAACCAAGGTTCTAGAGTCTGGAGGAAGAGTGGAGAAGCTCATAGCCCAAGTTGCTTGAAGTCCAGTGTTAAGTTTCCACAGTCTGTGATGATTTGGGGTGCAATGTCATCTGCTGGTGTTGGTCCATTGTGTTTTTTGAAAAACAAAGTCACTGCACCCGTTTACCAAGAAATGTTGGAGCACTTCATGCTTCCTTCTGCTGACCAGCTTTTTGAAGATGCTGATTTCATTTTCCAGCAGGATTTGGCACCTGGCACACTGCCAAAAGCACCAAAAGTTGGTTAAATGACCATGGTGTTGGTGTGCTTGACTGGTCAGCAAACTCACCAGATCTGAACCTCATAGAGTATCTATGGGGTATTTTCAAGAGGAAAATGAGAAACAAGAGACCAAAAAATGCAGATGAACTGAAGGCCACTGTCAAAGAAACCTGGGCTTCCATACCACCTCAGCAGTGCCACAAACTGATCACCTCCATGCCACACCCAATTGAGGCAGTAATTAAAGCAAAAGGTTACTACCAAGTATTGAGTACATGAACAGTAAATGAACATACTTTCCAGAAGGCCAACAATTCACTAAAATGTTTTTTTTATTGGTCTTATGAAGTATTCTAATTTGTTGAGATAGTGAATTGGTGGGTTTTTGTTAAATGTGAGCCAAAATCATCACAATTAAAAGAACCAAAGACTTAAACTACTTCAGTCTGTGTGCACTGAATTTATTTAATACACGCGTTTCACAATTTGAGTTGAATTACTGAAATAAATGAACTTTTCCACCACATTCTAATTTATTGAGATGCACCTGTAAATCTCCATCTAGCACATCATGCAGTCACTTCACAGTTACATGTCTACAGAAAATAGCTAGCCAACCTCAAATAATATATTTTATATTTAATATGAGGATGAAACACCAAATCTCATCACTGAAAAATTGGACAACTTTTTTATTAAGGGTACAAACACAATGTGCTACATTAGAAGTCTACGTTAGAAGAGGATAATAATCATATACGTCTTTATTTCCTTTACCCTGATTTAACTAGCTGGTCATTCATTATTACGTTACTTGTAACCAGTTTGGTTTCTAGGCAACAAACTCAAGAGCCTATTCAGCACTCTGGTGATTTCACTTGCCCAGAGGGCTAAATAATGAATTATGAAGTATGAGTCACAAACTAGTTTAGTTGACAACAGGTTGTACTTTGCACATTGTAAATTAGAAGATGACGACGAGAGAGAAAGACAAGCTCCACAAACAGCTCAGATTTTGCAACCTTTATTGAATCCCTGCCAGGAAAGTACAGCACACACCCTCGCTGCAAGTGATAGGCTTGACTGACAACTGTGACAGCACAAGACTGATGTTTTGACGGAAACCGCTGTGCTAAATATGAATCTGTAAAGCTGAATAATGAGTCACACTGTAGAAGCATTACAGGTGCTAATTAACCTTCCCTCTTATAATGAAGGTAACCCTGAGTGTTTATGAGCCAAGCTAATAATAAATCTTTTACACAAGCATGATCTTTGGGGTAATTACAATAAACCTCACCATGGTTTCAGTGATGCAGACCATCTGAGATGTTCATATTAGCACAGACTCTTTCCGTCTTGGCCCCAGAGAACAGTGAGAGTGTGGTGCAGTGTGATGGTGTAATATGGTGTATTACTCCTGGTCTTACATAACCCCCCTAGCTCAAGCCCAAGGAATGAGGACAGATTCAACAGCAAGGTGTGTCTTAAATCCTAACTGAATCCTAGCAAGACTGATTTTGCTACTCCAATATTTGTTTTACGTCCTACATTCTGTTAGTCGGAATGACATTTTTGAGACACAGTGTCCTTTCCAAAAGTATTGGAACAGCAATTCAATTCATTTGTTTGTGCTGTACAATAAAAACATTTGTGTTTGTGATCAAAACGTGGCTATGAAACAAGAGAATCTCCGCATTTATTTCCAGGTATTTAGATCAGGATGTCTTAGACAACCTAAAACAACTTTTTGTATCACACAAAATTTTTTTTGATGAGCAAAAGTATAGGAACAGACAAGTCTAACAACATCCCTTGCTTGCCCACTGACATCACCATCACCAAATTGTTGGATTCTTCTCTTGTGATGCTTTTCCAGGCTTGTACCACAGCATCTTTCAGGTGTTGTATGTTTTGGGGGGTCTCTCCCTTTAGTCTCATCTTCATAAGGAGAAATACTGTTCAGTTGGGATAAGGTCTGGCGATTGACTTAAATCCATTTTAAATAATTCCCCTTTTTTCCCCTGAAAGAAATTCTTTGTTCTGTTATCAGTGTGTTTTGGGTCATTGTCTTGCTACATGATGCATGACGTTCTTCCTAATAAGACTGGATGCATTTCTTTGTAAACTGCAGACTGCACATTTCTGTAGACTTCTGAATTCATTGCTGCTACCATCATGTGTTATATCACCAGTAAAGATTAGTGAAACTGGTCCAGAAGCAGGCATGCAAGCCCAAGCCATGACAATACCATCACAGCGCTTGACCAATGAGCTCATATGTAATG
Organism: Hemibagrus guttatus; assembly: GCA_033459395.1. NCBI lineage: Eukaryota > Metazoa > Chordata > Actinopteri > Siluriformes > Bagridae > Hemibagrus > Hemibagrus guttatus. The sequence goes on along the minus strand of JAUCMX010000002.1, from coordinate 13,861,991 downwards.
GGTCATGAGCAGTGCATTTTGTTCTCCACACTTTGACCTTTCCATCCCTTTATTGTAGAGGGATCTCTGTATTTCTTTATGAATTCCAATCTGGCCTCCTGAATATTACTGCTGATGAGTGTTTTGCACCTTGTGGTATGGCCTCTATATTTCTGCTTCTTCAAACGGTGGATTTTGATGGCCTGTGTTATTTTCCTTCATTGGCCTGTTTATGTCTGTTAAACGGTAAACTAGTGGTTTCTTTCTTTTCGGACTTTCCAAATTTTGCATTTGCTATTCCCAATGCTTGCACAGAGGCTTTGATGGATTTTACCCTTTTCTCACAGATTCAAAATGGTTTGCTTTTCAACCATAAACAGCTCTTTTGTCTTCCTGTGGGTTTATCCTTTTTAACAACAAATGTACACAGATGAAACTGAAAGCTAAAAGCAATAGTAGACATTGAAGTCTAATTATTGTTCAAACAAAGAAATAAACAATCTAACAGGACACCTGATTAACAAGAAACACCGGTCAGTCATAGGTTCCATTATTTTTGCTTTCTTAAAAATTGGGTGGTCTGATACAAAACATGCTGTTTTATATCATTTAACACATCAACATATAAACAGCAGGTAATAAAAGGTAGAAATTCTAAACTTTCTTTTTATATTCAGCCGATTTTGTTATATATAGACAGATTTACAGTGAATATTGGCATGCTGACAACAAACCTGTAAGACAGAGGAGTGGATGAATGTTTCTTAATGAAGAGGTATTAAAAGTGTGTCTCTCCCTGTAGCAATTTGGGAGTAAACAGATCCGATGCCTCATGACTACGAAACAATAACAGGCAGAACAAGCTGTTCCAGCTCAATTTCCTTAAACATACTAGATTGTAGCCTCATTTCAACTCTCTGTTTTCTACTGACAAAGTTATGAGCAAGACAACAAAATGTTTATTGCACAGGTAATGGATAGCAGAACTCAAAAGACGAACTTGATTTGATTTTATCTTCCACGGACAATACCTAAATATTGCTGACGCTTATCCCTAATAGAAGTTTTAGGTTTACTTCATAAGACCAAAAGTAGAGTCTTTCGGAGGTGTCAACATCGTGATTGGGATTTAATGTAAATATACACTTTCAATTAATTCACATTGCACATCCCTCAGCTCACATGTTAATTGTGTTATCAGCACTGAAACACAAAGCACCACTCGTATGTTCTCCCTGGAGTCACATTCACTTCCATATTTAGCCTGTGTAGCTGAGTGCAGGCCTGTCTGGACACACACGGCTCGGGGTGACTGAGTGTTTCCCACAGAGAGAGCACGAGAGCATGTCAGAACCATGCATGCTGACTGTAATTTTTCTCAATCTTGTCCAGACACAACTCTAAACTGTTTCTACATGCAGATCCAGAGACAGCCTACACACTCACAAGGCATACAACTGTTTTCTCATGAGAGCCTGAAATATAGGTCTTTATTACAAGCTCTGAATATATGAAGTACAGTTTGCACTTAATGGATGCCTAAATGCTACTTTCTTTATTAAACTAAAGAGAACATTTGATGCCAGGGGTATAATTTTGTTAAAAAACTAAAAAAGAAAAGAAAAAAAGGTTTAGACATGCATCATTACTTGCACAAATGTTTAAGAAAATAAATAATAACAAAATGTACAAGAATTTGATATAAACACTGACCCATATTCAACACCCACTGTAAATGGATAAAATTGGAAAGGGGCAAATTAAGATTAAAATTGATTTACTCATTGACTGCTCTTGTAAACTCAGGAAGGCATTTTCGTACAGAGCTGCAGGACTACAAACTATTGAGCCAATTATTTAAAAACACTTGTGCTTTCATTATTTCTCTTTGATAAATCCATTACTTCATGCTGAAAGTCCACTGTGTATAAAGTGCTTCAATTCTGGCTTACTGGATATTCCCTTTCTTTGAAGCAAAGCATGAGCCAGCAGCAAACTGATCTTCAAACCTGTAAAGCAGATATTTAAAAAAAAAAAACACATTTTCAAAGATGACTAATGCTCAGTATAACTTGCACATCCAGACCGATAAGATAACGTGAGTAAATGCTGTAAGAATATCAGTCAGTTCTGCTTGTTCCCTGTAATGCACCTTTACCTAATCATGAACAACCTTTGGCTAAATCTCTCTAATGACCTTTCATTAAACAGTCACTCTGTTCTTTTTCATTTTCTTTAATGTGGCTTGGATTTTAATGCCTTTGGTTTGAATTAAGACCACATTCAAGATACAGTCATGTCCTGGCATGCTAGATGCGATCTCACACATCTTTCTCACTACTAAGCTGGATCTGGGGGACATGAAACATCACATGTGGTGCCTGAACAACCAGCTTGTGAGCATACGGGCCTCAGAGGGAGCATAGTGCATGCACACATCTGTTCCCGACATCATAGCTTCGGAAGAAAATGGGAGCAATTTGTGAGATAAGTAGATGTGAGATTTGGGGGACAGAGCAAGGATGGATGAGAGGGTGATAGGAGGACAAAACAGGAGATATTTGGAAAAAGAGGAGAAACTGATGGTGAATTTAATGTACTTTAATGCCCCCATACACACACACAGAAAATGAGAAAAGGGGGAGCGAGAGGGAACGATGGATCAGCATAGCTAATCTCAGCTGTGTCCTGAACCTATGGCCTTGATATTTTCGTCTTAGCATTACTGCAATCTGTGCATTTCCACCGAAATAGCAGAGTTACTCCTCTCTCTCTCTCTCTCTTTGTGTGTGTGTGTGTGCGTGAGAGAGAGAGAGAGAGAGAGAGAGAAAAAGGGATTAGAGCTGAGGAGAGGCCAAACAGGACCTCATATCCTTTTACGCAATAAATTTAATACACTTCCTGGAGCAGATTCATTTGATTAAATGTCAAAACCAAAACATTTTCTTGTAAACACTTATTACTGTTAGAGTAATTCCTTCTCAGCAATTTGAAATAGCAGTAATTACTGTGCATAGAATTTCATTTGTCATTAATGTTTTGTACTAATTTGCTTGTCCCGGGTAAGATTAAAACGCCTGTCTGGAGGATAGGCTGTAACTGTCTGTTTTAAGAGAATACTCACAGAATGTCAGCATCAGCTTACCTCTGCTTCTCTATCGTCATGGTTAACTGGCAGGTTAGACTTTCTGAAGTTCCAGCGATGTCATATGGTAACTGCACCAACACTCAGTCATGAGCAAACCACATGAGACAGAGAATGGCACCGAAGCAGAGAAGAATTACTGTTTACTGTTTACAATTCATTTTGTCTGGGTTATGAATTGTGAAATGTCTTATTAGTGTCTTCTCTTAAAAAAAAACATGCTCATTTAGTGGTTAGTAAAGCATTTGACTCTGACCCAGCAACTGTGTTGATTTTTGAAGAACCTTCCTTTATATTACAAAACCAGGATTTCCATTCTGATCCTCACAGCACGCTCTAGCTCTTGGAGAACAAGCAACATTTACAACAAACGCCTTTTGCTCTTAAAGTGCAACCCATTAGTTAATACTATCACTCTCATGTTTTTCCTCAAAAATCAAGCTATACAAGCTGAAGTCATAATGTTAATGTCTCTCAGTGTTCACTGGTGCATTAAATGCAGTTAGTGGAGTCATCAGTGTAGTCAGTGGTGACATAAATAGCAGATTATCTCAATAGAAAATATCAACATTTAGTGCAGCTCAGCAGTATTGCTCCAAAGCAGCCACATCCACATTAAAAGTGTTGTTTTTTTTTCTGAAATTATTAGACTCCAGCCAGCAGTTTCTTTAACCAATGGATCAAATTATTCCATAATCCTGCATGTTCCTGTCCGGACCTTTTCCTCTGCATTTCATGTGAAGCGTCCGTGCTTTCACAACACATGCAGACTTCTGTACCTGCTGTTCCTCTCCACCTCCCATCTCACAATCCCAGTGGAACACAGTGCTATTATTATAGCAACAGTCTTTCGAGGTAGATTATGCATTATGTGTTTGTGTCACTACTTTTGTTCTGTTCTTGTTTTCATGTTCAGTGAATCCATTCTCTTCAAAATAAGAGACAATTTAAAAAATGTCACTAGACAGGAAAATATGAAACAGAATCTTTCATCGGTCAGCCTATTTTCCATTTTCAGTTTGAATGCAATATAGGCTATAGCTGCAACAAAATCCTTTCTGACCTTTTAGCAGGTACCATATTGTTTCTGAAGCATTATACTGAACTCTCATCAGGTTTGCTACACAGTTGTGTGTGGTTCCTCTTTTCCAAAATCTGGTTAAGCTCCTCGGTGAAAGAGTAGTACATTGGAGATGTGGTGTCTCCGTCAGTTTGTCTCAGTAACACATAACTGTTGCCGTTCATCTTGCGTAAGACACTGGGAAGTGTGGCTGAGAAGCCATTGGTGTAGTCCAACTCAGAGTTAGGTGGAGGTGGAGGAAGTGGAGGTGCAGGAGGAAGCTCTTTATTGGAGGAAACCTGGGCCTCTCCAGGAACAATCTGCAGTAGTCCATCGGGTGGTTTTGCTTTCCCATTACAGTGGCTGGAGATAGTCTTCAACTCCATGCGGTCATTCCTCTTCTTCTTTCGGTCAGCTTGGGCTGCTGCTCGGAGAGAGTACTTCCCCCGTTTGCTCTGCACACAGAAACCCACATACAGTAGCACTACAGTCAGGACCAGACACAATCCACCAAGGATGGTGATCAGAGAGATGTACATGGCCTCCATGTTCCTCACAGACTGGAACTGCGGTGGGAGGGGATAGGGCAGCTGTTGTGCTGGATTGCTGCCATTGGAGTTAGGATGGACCGTTGCATGAGGTGGCAGTGGTAGGTATTGGTGCACAGTCAAAGTATAGATCACTATGTGGATTCGCACGCCATTCTCCAGAGCGAAGCAGCTGTAGTTGTCACTCTGCTCTGGTTTTGCCTCAATCACCAGCAAGCCATCAGTGCCAATGCGATAGCCTGAATTCAGCCCAAAGCCCTTCAGCTGCTTGGTGTTCCTCGTCCACTGTGGGGTTGCGAGATTAGAGCTGAGCTCACACTGCAGAAGTACATCGTCACCTGCCATCACGGAGCGAACTCGATGTTGCACCAGGCCTGAAAATGAAACCAGGGCAGTCAACATTTCATATACAGATGTTAATAAGTGAATAACACCAATAAAATGCATTTTAAGTGCATTTTGAGAATAATCTTATGGAGGTCTGTTTATTCATTCATTCATTCATTCATTTGTTCATTCATTCATTCATTCGTTTAAGGTTGAGTTCTTCAAAATTACTTAAGGATTCTGAAAATAAACATCACAATTTGCAACTTCTTTGTACATTACTAGAATGATAACTACGCTGGCAACAGCAATACTTGATTGCCTATCTATTGACTTCATAAATATAAGAATACATATCTATTTTGAGGTTTAAGTCAATTATAAATTGCAATCCATGCCTACACAGCAAATAAAGCCTACACAGGGTGCTTGGAACATGTTAATATTATACATTTACATTTACTACATTTAGTGGATGCCTTTATCTCTCAAAAAACATCTCATGTTAATTGAACAGGTTAGAGTTTAATATCATGCCGAACACCTTTAAAGGCACTAAATATTCCACTTATATAAACAGCTTAAGCTATTTAAAATTGTGTTCTTGAAGCAATGAATGCTTCTCTTGTTACATTGCACTGAAGGGAAAATAAGTATGCATACCATCTGCTGCAGATTTTGCACAGCCTTCATTCCCATTAAGGATGTCTTGAATCAGATTGGATCTGCACATAATTTTAAAAAAAAAAAAAAAAAAAAAAAAAAGATAACAATTAGTTCTGGTTGAATCCACATAGAACTCCTAAGTAGTCTAACTACATTTCAAATCTCCATCTTGTTTTCAGTGCATGGATATGTACAGTAACTACTAATAATATAAGGCAATATATGTGTAGATTAGAATGTCAGAGCATGAAAAAACAGCGACATGTCCCATGGATTCAGGAAGGCAAATCACCCTGGAGGGCTCTGGACTTAGACAACCAAATGCTAGACACGTACCTGTCTGTGCGTGAGGTGATCTCCACACATTCAGCCCCATCCCAGGCACAGAACGGATCCCGTGCTAATACGCAATCAAAGCAGGACGTATATCTGTGACATGTGGACAAGGGCAGCTGCACAACACCAGAGGGTGAGCCTACATACACACTCATCTAGAGGTGAAATAACAACAACCAGATACAAGAAGATAAATATGGAGTGTCAGATTTAAAAACAACATATATATGATTTTGGTATGTATCATTCTGTTGTAAAGGACATTTGTCTATTTTACCAACCTGCTTCTGAGAGATGACAATACTGTTCACAGGCTGTGGCTCCTCAAAAAGCTGCAGCTCTTCAATAATGTGAAGCTGACCTTTAACTTCTACTGCTTTTTGGAGCCAACCTTCATCTGTAGCATGCAAACATCCAACATTATCAATGAAACCAAGGAACAGAATACCACAATCATATGCCATACAACAACATCACACAGACCTGAGCCACCCCACATGCTTCAGTAATGCCACGTGATGAATTGTGACGTTGAAAAGTGACAAAGAATATAAGCAACTTATAGTGCTTTCATATATGTAGAGTTTAGTCTGTTTGAATTAAAACCTGTTTCCCCCCGTGTGATTTATGCAGGCAAGTGAGAACACAGTGATGACACTCACATCAAGCCAAAACAACCAGTCTGATAGTCTAGTGGGAAAGCTATTTGATACTTAATCAGCCCAAGTATGGGAAATGAAGCAAGCATGGCATGTGTTTTGAGTTATGGATGAAATTTTTAGTAGATGCAAGCTGCTCAACTGATTCGCAAGACGCAAACGGAGCCAAAGAACACAGCTGTAGTCTTCTTGATATTTCAACCCGACAAACAAAAAGAGATAATGTGTGTGTGTTCTCTGTGCCCAAACAATTCTGTGATTTCTGCACAAACTTGGCAAAGGTTTGTTTACATTCTTCCATTGCCTTATTTCTGACCAATGAATGAAATGGATTTTATGAGCTGTTTTAATGCTTTCTGTTTGGTAAATAATGTGCCATGTGAAACCCATGCAAACCAAATCACTAACAAACTAAATTCTCTCTCATTCGGACTAGGCAAATAGACTAATAGTTGTGAAAGCCTCCGTAAAACACACCTGTCCCAATAAAGAGCATGTGATATGACTGGCCATCTAGAGCGGTCACTTTGTTCACCACTATTTTAGTGTAGTCTACGGTCCTCCGAAACAGCAGGGGGCGTTGTCCTAGAGGAAGAACCTGTCGAGACATTAGTGGATGATGGCGTACGAAATGCAGCACATCGTCTGGCAGGTCAGTGGAGAACTTGATGCCTTTTTCCCTGAGTTGATCTGTGATACACTAAGGAGCAAAAGATATGAAGGAATACTGGTAAGTCAAAAAGAAAAAAAAGTCGAAATGCAAAAACATCACACCATGCACCACCTACTGCATTTCTGCTGGCCTGCAAACAAAAAAAGCTAAAACCACTGAAGTTAAAAACTCCATCCTGTCCCATGCTGTTAGACATTGCACAATTTTTAGCCTACAGGAAAGACCAATCCATGTCAGAATGTAAGTGTTTAGGTTGTAATTAATCAAGGCTGACAGGTTTAAAGCACCAAATAAAGACAGTGAAACTGTTTTCTCACAAACTAAACAGCTATTAATTCTGAAAATGAAATGTCATATATCTGCAGAGGCACTCATTATAAATGTCTTAGCATCTTGACATGTTTTTTATTCTTGATCCTAATCTCCATGGCAATGAGCCATTATGCCATAAGAATCTCATCACTGAGGCTTTGCTTCATGCTTGCTTTGCTCTCCTCAGTCTAATTGCAACGCTCTGTCCGTGCTACATCTGTCACGTAGGAGCACAAAGCAAGCAGGTGGAGCCGGATGGATCAAGATAAGCAGGCAAGAGTAAGAGGAGACTTCAGAACTGCAGAGCTTACCGAGCCAGGTCTCGGATCAGGCACCTTCCCCGTGTACTCAGTCAATTTGGCGCCAGCGTCCTCCTGGCTTTCCATGTAGGGCCCTTCAAAGACCTGCTGGACATCTTTGACGGAGTAGCGGCAGATGGCAGAGGCTTTGACGTTTTTCCTGTAAAACAAAAACAGTGTTTAATGCAATCTTAAAGCAACAGTAATGCAAGAGCACCAAATCAACTAAAAAACTAAAACTAAAACAAATGCTCAAAAATGTGACTGAGTAAATTAATGCTCATGTTCTATCATTAATTGAACGTTTCTAGGCAACAGAGGGTAGAAGGCTAAAGAAAGTGCTTCAAATCAAAGTTTTGAATCAGTCGATGCAGGTCTGATTTTTTACAGTTTGTAGTGGGTGGGCTTGCTTCACCAGCTTGAGAGGCTCTCTTCCTCTGAGCCTTGGCTGATCTCTTTGTTTCTCAAGGTCTTGGCATGTTGGCACAGAGGCTCCAAGAGCCCACAGTGTAACCATAGCAACATGAAAATAGATTACAGATGTATAAAAAAAAAAAAGACGTCAAAGAGATATAAAGGAAGGTAGAGGGACGGGGGCGAGAGAGTGAGACAGAGACAAAACTCATCAAGAGCTGCAGCACATTCATCTGACAAGAGGGTAGAAAAGGGATGGGGACAGAGTGAGCATATATTACCAGTGACTGCAGAAGAGGGAAGAGAGAGGAACATAAGATAAGGAGTAAAAAATAGGAAGAGAAGTAGCCAAAAAACAGAAATAAGTGGTACGAGCACTCTTAAGTGCTTGCAACCCAAGTTACCAGCACTTTCCAAGTTGCACAGAAAATTAAAAAGACAACAAATGAAAATATTGTTTAGGTTTTATGATGACAACGTGTTTCTAACACTCAAATGCCTGGTAAAAGCTGAATGAATTTGCTTTCAGCTGCTCCCTGTTCGGGGTCGCCACAGCGGTCCGCACAACAACTTGGCAAATGTTTTACGCTGGATGCCCTTCCTGACGCAACCCTCCCATTTTTCCAGGCTTTGGACCAGCACTGCAGTGGCTGGGGTTGAGGCATTGGCTGGGAGTCGAACCCGGGCCTTCCACATGATAGGCGAGAAACCTACCACTGAGCCACCAATGCGCCTTCCTGGTAAAAGCTGAATGGCTGGTGTTATTAAACAGAATATTTAATCAAGTAATCAATTCATCATGAGAATATATTTATATATATATTTATTATATACACCAATAATGCTCAATCACACTTATGCTTACAGAGTTACTTGTTAATCAAACTTACTTGAACTTTGCAACTCTGACCTTCAATCTTGACCAGAAACTTGAACATGGCTTTCAATTTTCATGAGTTACAGCTATTTGAGTAAATCAAACTCTACTCTACTAGGATTGATTGCAATGTAGTGGCCATAATTTCGTATGTCATATAATTTGGATAAACAGAACAAACAGTGTTATTTGGACCAAAAAGCAACAGCTTGAGCCAATGAATCATTTTGACTGTTGAATTTATGTTAAGAGAGATACCTGTTTTTTAAGTTCAAATACAGAAGTAGTGCATGCCAGTGGCCAATTTGTGTTAAGTTCCAGAGGTTACTAGAGAGTGCTTACATGGCCAGGTTTCGTGACAATAGCTCAAAGTTGACCCTCTAAAAATGTTGCTGAATACTGATTGGCCAATGTGAACCCTGTTTTTCCTCACCAGATCCACAAGAGCACACAAACATTGCATAATCAATGAAACATGCACGCAAACACCTTATGGTCAAGTTCATAGCATGTGGCCACCAAAAACAATTCGACCTGAACTTGAAGGTCACAACAAGCAGCTCATTATTGCACAGTTCTCAAAGTAATCTATCTTCTCTTCTTTCACCTTTCTGAGTCAGCAGACACCAAGGGTTTCTCTGTCCAATCATCTGTCCTTCATTTATTCATCAGCTTGCAGTTCACATGTCAAATCTCACACCAGCCTGCCAGCTCATCAAAACTTTTCTTCACTTAGTGAACAAAAGGATTGCCTGAGCACAACAGAAAGCAATGCTTTTTCCAATTTTTAAACACAAAATTTATTTAAAACCTTAGTAGAATTATTATTTAATTTAGTACTGGTAGGTTTTTTTTGTTAAACCAAGACAGAGAGGAGCATAGCTTCAGAAATTCTCCATGGAACATCTTCAAATCTCTTCAGAGTGACAGACCTACTTATGAAAAAAAAATAACACAGACCTCAGGCAGCCAAAGACCTGTCAGCCATTCTTGGGATTATGCTGCTGGAGTGAGCTTTTGAGAGCTTGAGTACAGACACATCAAGCATGGAGTGCATGGCCAAATGGACATATGCACCCAAGAACAGACTAGCAGACTTAATACATTCACAAATGCTCACTGGAACGATCCTCAGCGGTGGCCGTCACTGCCTTCATTCAGGCCCTCATCTACCGGAGCAAACTCAGGACCAGAATCCTTCCATCTGTTTTATATAACTGTTGAAGTTAAGTGTGAGCTACACACCTCTACAGACCTATGCCTCAGTTGCCTGCTTGATTCAATCAAGAGTTGAAAAGGTTAGGTTCTTGTTTTTAATGGAAATCAATCAATCAATCAATCAATCAAGACAGCAAAGGAAATCAAACTCTACAGCCTTCTGGTGCTTACCATTCAAGGCCAAAGATGCCGTATAGCATAGTGTCCTCAGTCCTGGGGCCCTCCAACACAAACATGCTGCGTAAAACATTAAAGTGGAACTCATAGTCGGGGAGCGAGCAGACCAGCCGAGCCTTCAGGAAGGAAGTCCACTTTTTTTGCAGGGTCAGGAGACCACCTCTGTCACTCTGCAGCACAAGAAAAAAGAGAATTAGGGAAAATAATCTGATAGAATGCACTTATTATTGAAACGCTACAATTTATAAAGGCTTTTTACACCCTATTACATAATATGGGTTGTGTTTAATATTACTCTTAACACTTAGCACTATTTAATAGGCATTTACTGTTTCCTCTGTTTGGTTTCCCTAATAAATTGCATATATATTAAGCTTGATAGTGACTTCTTCAAGTTTATAATGTATACACGACACTTTCAGCAACAAATCCATCAGTGCAGACAACAATGCTATTACTATGTTATTATTATCATCATGTTCCATTTTCCATACCACTCATCCTACACAAGGTCGCAGGGAGCCTAGAGTCCATCCGAGAGGACTCTGGAGAGAAGATGGGGGACACCCTAAATGAAGTGCCAACCCATCGCAGGGCACAATCACACCACCATTCATACAATATGGAAAAATCCATACAATAACCAAACCTTCAGCCCCAGAGGTTCAAAGCAAATGTGCTAGCCAGTAAGGCACAATGCACCCTTATTATTATTATTATTATTATTATTATTATTATTATTATTATTATTATTATACAAGAAAACCCAACAGTATTATTGCTTTATATTTCTGTTATTGAAAGCTAAGACGGGCGTCATATTCACAATACACTTAGGTCAAGCATGAATCACTTATTTGCTCTTGGCATTATCACTTTATTCTGCTGCAAGTGTGATCATGGGAAATTAGAACAGGTTGGACTGGGTGAGAAAAGATATTGTACATGCTGTGGGGTGGATTTAGAAAAATTCATTTACACTCTGATCCCCCAGAGGAACACAGCCCTTATTGGACACTACACCAAATGCCTCTGCATGCAGTTTTCTCCCAGCTGGGCAACTCCCCTGAGCCAGTGTGTTTTAACAGGCCCTGCACACTAAGCTATACTGAAATACACTAGACCAAATACCCTTTATTATAAACAGGCAAAAGTTCGGAGACACTGCATCTGCAGTAATCATCAGCTGAGCCTTTCTGAATCACTGTTGAAATAACATCCTTATCTAAAAATGGCTAGTCCTCCACCTCACAAACTTTACAGTACATGTAGAAAAACTTTTTTTTTTTAATGCAGTTAAATGTTCAATGCTGGAAAAAAATTTAATCATTCTTTGAAAATACACACATTCTGAGTAGGAACTAATGAAGATTACCATGAAGAATATTAGAACATTTTTCAAAAACACATTTTTTAGATGCATGTGTAATAAGATGGTTAATAGACTAATTTTAGCTTGTGAAGAACCTTAGTTAGTCTGTGTGTGCAGCGTGTCTTGCTGCTAGCACGAAGATAATGAAGGATAATCTTCTCATTAAAGTGATCCTGCTGTGTGGACTACCAAAGAGAGATCACAAGTCTGCTCAGTCAACACAGCTCAATAGGCATGGAACACTACTGCAAAACTACAAGATTCAATACATTTCAGTTTAAAAAAAAAAGGCATACATGTGTTCATTAATTGAAATTCACAGACAAATTGTCAGCACACTGCTAACAGTGTTAAACAGGCTTATAACAATTCAAACTCAGACTGAAACAATCAGTAAAAAGTCAGCGTCAGTGTGGCCTCTCACTAAGTCTTCCACGAATGTTAGTTAAGCTTCAGGCTTATGGTATATGCAGTTCAGTGTAGACTCAGCATTGCAAATGCAGTAAATAACTAGGCAAGTGCCTCCTGTCCTTGAACACTGTGCCAAACTTCTAACGAGAACCATGGCAGAACATCCTGCCAGAGTAAATAAAGTTCTGCTTTACTAAGCTTTGCCTGAGTGAGGAACATGTACTAGCTTACATCACACTGATTGCTGAGGATTGGAGAGCAACAGTGTGATGGATGAATACATTTTTATAAAGAAAGAACTGCAAAGCTAAGAATCACTGAGTGAGAGCAATGAGCTTACAGTAATCTGAGACTGGCACTTTGAGTAGAGTGTGTGGGGGGAAAAGCAGCATGGGAGAGAGAGTCTTGGCAACTACACCAACTGCACTGATGTGAAAACTCTATTAAGGATCGCGTTAAGCTGCAAAGAAAAGGGAACTAAAGAGGTTTCAGCTTTCTGCTGTGAAAAAAATGGTTTGGTGCGCACACACACACACACATACTGACGCGCACACACAGCTTATTTTACTATCCTTATGAGGACCGTCCATTGATATGTTTAATTATTAATGCTAATTATTAATGGTAACATACTTAAATCTAACCTTAAGTGATTAACAACCCCTACCTCCAAACACACACACAAACAAACAAACCAAGTGGTACATAATAATTATTCAGTTATTCAGGTATAATTCAGTAAGTCAGATAAAACTACTAACCTGTATGATAATGTAATGTAAAATGTAATAGAAATATTATGATTATGATAAACACAGGTTATCATACATGCTCTGAACTAAATTCAGTCTTCTTGTTCTCTTTCCTATAGTCACTCTACATTCCAAATGTACCACATTTCTACACAACTGCCTCCTCTGTGGGTGTCTGAATGCTTCACACAGATCATACGTTCTTTGGTTTTACATGAAGTGCTGCCAATTCATACTAGGAAAAACATGGGGGAAATGTCTAATATGGATGAAATTAAATTATTGATAGTGCTGATACTGACAATAATCAAAAATAATTCAAAGGGAATGGAAAGGGATTTACAAGGGATGATGTAATTTTTTTAAAAGTGGGAATTGGAGGGGACTCGATCACCCTTAAATAGGGCCCTGCATTCAAGTGTGTGTGTGTGTGTGTGTGTGTGTGTGTGTGTGTGTGTGTGTGTGTGTGTGTGTGTGTGTAGGAGAGAGAGAGCACCAATTCTCTAAGCACAAAGAAAACAGAATTCTGGGCCCTCATTTATCAAACGCATATACACATACTTTAATATGTAAACCGTACATACACATTTCTAGGCACTGAATGGGATTTATCAGGTTTTGCTTATGTGTAAGGATGTGTATACACTCCTGAGCATGCATATGCAAGAATCCCTAGAGGCAGAAGTGTATGATCAGGTAAACGGACTATGTAGAGCTAGAATATCATGTACTGTCAGTGATTTCAGCACAACTGAAAGAGTAATTACTAATGTCAGTGTTCACAAGATGCAGACAGATGACACAGATGGAATGGAATGTAAAATCATATAAAAGGAGACAGACAGCACTGCGAGCAGGCTACTCTGCTTTTTAAGGTGAAGTTTACAATATATGTATATAAGAGGGGGTTCCTTTATGCAAAGAAGTCACGTCAATCCACAATGTGTGGGATTTATCAATGGCCATTGCGTACAGCTGTGCATATACACAGCATGTGAGAAACACCAATGCACACTTTGATAAATGGTGAACAAGTATTATTTAAGCAAACATGGTAACAACTGACTGTGCATTAAATGCATCAAATCCAATATATGTGTAACAAAATGAAGACGTGTTCAAAGATCAAATATTTTTTCGATCTTATTTCACACCAATGTCATGGGAGAACAGTAGGCTACAGATTATGAATGTGTGCTGAGATCAGGAGTAGCTTGTGTTGTACCTTACACACACGGGCCACACGGGCCACCCTGCTGTAGCCGGAGTACAGACTGTGCTCCAGACTCTTCTCCGTGAAGAAGAAATAAATTTTATCATCGTCTCCGATGGAACTATTCACACTCTCCTTCACCAGTGCCGACTCCACAAAATCAGCCTCTGCACAGACAGAACCAAACATTTCTATGTTAATATGATGTGTGTTCAGTGGGGAGAAAATGACCTTAATCCCCAGTGGAGAAACGTATGGAAAACATCACTAGACAAATCCATGGAAAGCTATTAAATTGGAAAGTATCAGTCTATAAATACACTGATAATAACTGAGGAGCAGATGTTTTTTCCATATGCTGTAATGCACTGACCATAAAGCCAGCGAGTGGGGGCTTCCTCTGTTCTCAGCGTGGGGTTTGGAGAGTTCCTACGAATGTCTGGAGAGCTCCAGAACTCATACTGAGAAGCCGTGTACATTTGGCCATCTGAGAAAAAGAACAGGATTGTGATTATGTGTGAAAGGTTTAGGACCATAAAAGATGCCACAGAAAAGATACTTTCACAAGACGTTATATACTTGTATGTAGTTATGAGCAAATTATTACATAGTTATATTATATTGTTTACCAATATTATGTTATTCTATAAAAATCAACCTGAAACTATTGCCCTGTGTTCACACTAGCAGTGAAATCATTGGTGTTGCATCAGGTTTCTCTCTTGTTGCTGTGAAAATGACAGCAGCCCACATGCATGTAATTTCTACATACTTCCACGGAACTTTTGTTTAACATGCATTTCAATATTGAAGTAAAAGCCATGAAAATAATCTTTAGTTTTTCAGTTCCAAATACTGTTTATTTTGAACTAATTCCAGATTAAGTATAGAGAATTAGGCAAAGACTGAACATCCAGCAACTAACAACTAATTTGCATAAAATAAAAAGAAATTATGTTCAGCTCCATCTTCAAACCTTGCACAGACAATTTGTGGTTGTGTCCTAATATTCTGAACGCAGGGTTACGGCAAGTCTTTACAGCGTAAACAACTGGTGCTGATTATTTTCTTACCAACAAGAAGGCCTGTGTACCCTTTAGCAGGGTCATAAGGGCACCTTTCTCGACCCTCCTCAAACACAGAAGACATTTTAAACTCCTTACTTTCCTGCAAAAACATAAGAGAAAACAGACAGACCATCAACAAAGCTATAAAGACAAACATTGAAAGCATCAAACAAAAATATAAAACCAATATGTGGACTCATGCTGTTTTTAATATTGTACTCACAATATATGCACACTGTGGGCTAAATGCATGAGTTCCACACGTATATAAGTGGGTGCTGTTAAATCTCTGCAGGAATCGGATGTGGTTAAAACATTCACTCTGGAAAACAGAATAAATGTGTCAGTAAATTAGAACCTGATTAAAAAAAAAGAAATGATGTAGATGTGTAAGGGTGGTTTACACAAGGGTGGTGATTAACCTTGTTATCTTTGCCTTTGTCCAGACAGAGCTGCTTCTGGTTTTCAGGTGCCTCCCAGTCAATCTGTATGAGGAAAAGATTACCATGCTAATTTAATAGGCAATGTGTATTTCATTTATTTTGAAATATCTACATTCACCATACACTTGAACAGGAACACCTGCACACCTGCTCATTCATGCAACTACCCAATCAGCCAATCACGTGGCAGCAGCACAATACATAATACTATGCAGATACAGGTCAAGGGCTTCATTTAAAGTTTATGTCAAATATCTGAATGAGGACAAATGTAATCTCTATGTCTTTGTCAATGGCATGGTTGCTTGTGCCAGATTAAGCTGGTCTGAGTATTTCAGAAACTTCTGTGTAAAGACTGTTGGGTGTAAAAATCCTATGAGATCAGACGTGTGTGAAAAACAAAAAGCATTCAGCAATAGTGGCCATTCTGTGTGTGAAAATATACCGTTGATTGCCATGCTGGTTCTAGCTAAACAGAAAGCTACAGTAACTCAACCAACCTCACAATGAAGTACCTAATAAAGTGTTCCTAATAAAGTAAATGTACATGCTTGTCCTTATAACTATAACTTTCAATTCTGACAGCAGAAAATCTACAAGGCTGCCTTTTCACCAGACAGTGGTCTCATATTTGGAAAAAAAAATCTGTGACATGCCAGTGGAGTACTCACTGTGTGACTGGAGCTGGAGATATCAGAGGCCTGCAGGGCATATAACGCTCCTCTAGCTCCCACATACAGCAAACCTGGCTCCTCCTCCAGCAGAAGCGTACTGTAGTTCACAGCAGAGCCACTGAAGCGTCTGGACTTCCACAACTCTGATACGCACACAACACAAACACACAAAGGTCATACTAAAGCCTCAAACTGGCAGAATTTCAAGTTGATGTACCAAAGACAAAATGTAGGTACCTGCAAGGAAACTGTTAAAGGAGCAAACAATCAAATCACCAGTCCAGTGGATGTAAGGTAAACATTAACTTTCCATCAATGCCCACGTATGTAAAGCAAAATTATTGATTACAAAAAAACCCCCGAGGCACGGGGAGAACATGCAAACTCCACACACACACACGGCGGAGGTGGGAATCGAACCCCCAACCCTGGAGGTGTGAGGCAAACGTGCTAACCACTAAGCCACCGTGCCCCCCCGTGTATAAGAGTTAAGCATTCTAATAGTTGATGGCATGATTACGTGGTACTGTTTTTTCATTGATCCAGTATACCACATAGAAACATAGAACAGACAAACACACTACAAATTTTGTTTCTCTTGTGTGGGTGTCTCTGGCAGGAAGGGTTTTAGCGGCAGTAACGGAAAAAGATTGTATGCTGCTTTAGGAATGCTTTAGCAATCAGCTGAAGGGACACAGATGTCAAGCAAAGCCAGAGAGTGACAGAGTGGAGTATGTCTCAGAGAGAGAGAGAGAGAGAGAGAGAATGAAAATATGACCGTGCTTTATGACTTGAAGCTGATGCTGCTCTCTATTTAACTATGAATCACTTGACAAAAACACATTAATCATGTTTCTTTCTCTCTCTCTCTCTCTCCTCTCCCCCTCTCTCTCTCTCTCTCTCTCTCTCAGTAAAGACGTCTTATTGTTGTCCCTCAAGCATGGCATATATATGTGTTAATGTGTATGTGTTTACATTACATTATACTGAGGAATGCTTAATGTTTAGAAAGCAGCTCCTCTGTACAAGCCTCGGAATCCTTTAAAACATCCAAACTTATCCACACAACGCACACACGCGCACACGCACACACGCGCACACGCGCACACGCGCACACACACACACACACACACACACACACACACACACACACACACACACACACACACACACACACACACACACACACACACAAACATACTTCACTTTGGCAAAACACCTCAGACGTCACACCTCAGTGAGTCAGCAACACAACTTCCAACCAGCCTTTAGTAATTCAAAGTTCACCACGATCATATCACAGCACAGTGTCAGAGCCTGGACACGTGATGTGTCTCCGTTTGTTCCCTCTTCACCATACAGTGCATTATTTATGATGCAAACATTCTGTAATTTTGTCAAATTTCTGTGAGCAAATACTACTCCCAGGATAGTTTAATACATCGTTAACTGTAGTGTACCATAAATCCAGGGCACAAGCAATGCTCACTACTTAGTACCACACTACATAGCAAAAAACGATGGAAAGATGTGCATACATACATATATACACAGAACTAATAAATGTTTTTGTTTAACCACCCCTAAGCTCAACAGGCACTTAGTTGTTTATTTAGTGCAAAAAATGTTAAAACTTCCCTCTTTTTGTGGTTTCAGTTCAGTAGGTAATTTGTAACCTCAACATTGTTTATGTAAGGACGGGTCATGATGGTGTGTTTAAAGTGTGCTCACTAGCAAATGCCTGGATTCACTCCCTCACTGCTGCCTTATATAGTGCTCTGTACCGAACATTCTCGGGTGTCGGACAATGATCTTTATGCATCCGGCTAGTGCTCAAAACATTTGTATCTTTAGCTGTATCAAGATTTGGGGGAAAAAAACACTATATTAATAAAAAAGTCTCTATCAGATAGTCTCAATTGGATACCTTGTAACTCTTTCAGCCATGTTTTCTTCCCTAAATAAATAAATGAATGAATGAATGATTGATTAAATAAATAAATAAACAAACAAACTCCTTTTTATAATCTGTATTTGTATCTGTTTAATCTGAATAAAGTATTCATATTTGGCTGCATTCCTAGAACAGTCTTTATAGTTAACAGTAACAGACAGAGGACTGACCGTTAAGAAAATCACTGTAAGTAGCACTTATTTCCTTATTCTCTGTGAGATAGACATTTCTTGGTAAGCCGTAATCAGGGGGAAAACATGAGTATGACTAATGTAAAAAAATGACAGACTCTGGCCTTGACAGCTTCACTAACAAGAGCACTCATTTCCTTGAGTCTTGAAGCAGAGTAATCCAACTGTAAGCTCTATCCTTGTAGGGTCCCTCCCTCTACCTCCCCCTACCTCCCTCCCTCTACCTCCCCCTACCTCCCTCCCTCTACCTCCCCCTACCTCCCTCCCTCTCCCTCCCTCTACCTCCCTCCCTCTCCCTCCCCCTACCTCCCCCCCTCCCTCCCTCTCTCCCTCTCTCCCTCTACCTCCCCCTCCCTCCCTCCCTCTACCTCCCCCTCCCTCCCTCCCTCTACCTCTCTACCTCCCCCTCCCTCCCTCCCTCTACCTCTCTACCTCCCCCTCCCTCCCTCCCTCTACCTCTCTACCTCCCCCTCCCTCCCTCCCTCTACCTCTCTACCTCCCCCTCCCTCCCTCCCTCTACCTCTCTACCTCCCCCTCCCTCCCTCCCTCTACCTCTCTACCTCCCCCTCCCTCCCTCCCTCTACCTCTCTACCTCCCCCTCCCTCCCTCCCTCTACCTCTCTACCTCCCCCTCCCTCCCTCCCTCTACCTCTCTACCTCCCCCTCCCTCCCTCCCTCTACCTCTCTACCTCCCCCTCCCTCCCTCCCTCTACCTCTCTACCTCCCCCTCCCTCCCTCCCTCTACCTCTCTACCTCTCTACCTCCCTCCCTCCCTCTACCTCTCTACCTCCCCCTCCCTCCCTCCCTCTACCTCTCTACCTCCCCCTCCCTCCCTCCCTCTACCTCCCCCTCCCTCCCTCCCTCTACCTCCCCCTACCTCCCCCTACCTCCCCCTCTCTACCTCCCCCTCCCTCCCTCCCTCCCTCCCTCTACCTCCCCCTCTCCCTCTACCTCCCCCTCCCTCCCTACCTCTACCTCCCTCTACCTCCCCCCCTCCCTCTACCTCCCCCCCTCCCTCTACCTCTACCTCCACCTCCCCCTCCTTCCCGCTCTGTCTCTCTCGCTCTCTCTCTGTCTCTCATGTTTGTGTGTAGAAGTGTACAAGTACTAAAGTTTTCAGTCATGCAGTTAATTTATAATATCCTCTAGTAATAAATCAAGCCAAGCTGGTTTGTACTATAATTTTTAAGATCCTCCAATCCACTTACTGCTGCAGGAATTATACAGGCACTGCATATACTGTACATGCTCCCATATACCTGAGATCCTTACATTCCTGCAGCCACACAACAACATGCCTACACATGTGGACATTTACAGATCCTTTATTAGTGTACTACACAGACAGGTATGTCACATACAGGCTGCCCAGATCTGGATTCAGCAAAATCGTCAAATAATCTGTGCTTAAATCTGATCCAAACCGGACTCTGATTAAAAGAGCACAATTCTACAGTATCCTCACCCTGAAGAGGGCAAGGCAAGGCAATGAGTACAAACAAGCATGGAGGAAGGTGAAAAAACATACACCCAATTCAACCAAAACAACAAAAACTACTACAACACACACACACACACACACACAGCAGATCAGGCAAGTCTATTCTCAGACCTTCTCCTGAACATCTGGCTTTCAGTCACCTTAGTGAAGAACTTATGACTCACATTCATAGCAGAGGTGTGAGAGAAAGCACAGCAAACACACAATACAATTTGATGTCTTCAGCAGCTTTGAATATAAGATACTATTTCACAACCCATTCAGGCCAAAAGTAACACAATAACCAGGGGAACTCCCTCTTTCCTTTATTCTGATGAGCAGCTTCCTCATCAGAATATGGGGTTTAATGACACCCATGCAAAAAGTCATTGTGCAAAGACATTTATTTTCCATGGCATTTGGATGACTGTGCTAAATCACAGTACATGCTTCAGCACGGAGTCAGAGGTGCATGCTGGCTCTGGCAAAATTACAAAACACAAAAAAAGGCCTGTGGAACTGAAGCTGCCACACTGTGAGTGTTGCAACAGTGTTACACAGCACAACATTTTGGTAAGATTTGAAGATTTAAGATTTGCCACCTTTCCATACACAAACTGTGATGGTCCTGCCATGATGAATTCCAATGTGTGCTCACAAGATCAGTGAGCAGACAGCTGTGTGTTAATGTGTGTACTTGTAGGATAGAAGTAAAACAAAAGCAAATGCTGGCTAATGCTATCTACCTAAATTGATCACAATATTAATCAACAACAGAGAGTCAGAGACAGAGACAGAGAGAGAGAGAGAGAGAGAGAGAGAGATAGAGAGAGAGAGAGAGAGAGAGAGATAGCAGAGAGTGTGTGTCGCCACAAAGGAATGTTTTCTGAGTAAATATCTTTGAAGGTCTTGTGAGGACCCGAGAAGAGCAGAACACAAGGCTCACTGTGACATTTTCTTTTCCATCGTACAGAAATTGATTGGAGTTTGAGGAATTACTGAGAGCTCGTCAGATTGTATACACGCTGTGCTAAACCATGTATTCAGTTGGCATTGCTCTCTGATTGCTTGTATGATTGTCCCTTGGGCATGCCAGATGAACTCTTGCCCATTCAGCCTTGTGAAACAATTAACTTTAGCCACAAATGGTGCTGCTCAGACCTGCCTATTAATTACTACACCCTGAACAAAGTTTCTTCCCTCAATGACTCACTGGTAGCAAAATCTTTGTGTTTCTTCTGGAAGAACCAGCAAGACATAACAGTAAACAGCCTGAATTTACTCTCACATTAATAACTGTCACTCCCTCCCACACAACTCTGTTAGCCCTGACTATCAAAAGCGCCCAAACAGATTATTTGGCTACAGAAGGAGTAATCTACTTTTTTTTTTTTTCCATCTCTTTCAATGAGCCATTATTTGGTCACTTTTAGATACTTCTAACCTATGATAATTACTCCAACCATCAATACAGTCCTTTTCTGGTTTCTCGTATAAGAAAAGACTAGAGTGGTGCGTTATGGTAGTCCTGCAAGACTGGAGTCTATAAACACACTCACACACACGCATACATACATGTATGTACGTATGTATGTATGTATGTATGTATGTATGTATGTATGTATGTATGTATACACACTTGTACACACACATATACATACATATGTATGTGTGTGTGTAGGTTTACTATGAGGAGGAGAGCTGAGTGATGATGGCATCCATCTCCGGCTGCTTTGCCAGTTTTGTTCCAGCTAAAGTAATTACACACACAAGAGAAACCCACACAGATGGCCTTGGGAACCCACACAACTGACCTTTCCATCTTAAATGTGTTGTCTCACGCTCTCTCTCTCTCTCTCTTTTTCTTTTACCAAATAGATTTATCTCTATTAAAACTAATTTCATTATTCCCTGTTCAACAATCCCCTTATCCTATATGTAGTGCAAGTCTCCAAAATACAAGTCTGGCAAAGGATTTAAATTAGTTGCAGTTAGAGGGCATAGTGACTTAGTGGTTAGTATGTTTGCCACGCACCCCTGGGGTTTGGGGTTCGATTCCTGGCTAAGCTTTGTGTATGCGTGTATGTGTGGAGTTTGCATGTTCTGCCTGTGCTACAGTGGTTTCCTACAGGTACTCCTCCTGGTATTCCTGGAGGTATTCCTCCCTCAGTTCAAAGATATGCATTGCAGTCTGATGCACTGCAGTCTTTAAATTGTGAATAGTGTGTGCTGTTGGGTTGGCACCCCAATCAGTGTTCCCCACAAAAACGACTGCAGTATAGATCATACATTCAACAACACGACAATAAGCTGTCATTTTTTTCTTCATCCTTTTTACTAGGACTTAACAGGATCTCCAATGTGCTTATTAGATTAAACAATGTTCTTTAAAGCACATAGTGTGACAAAATGAAGTGATTAAATGGGTGAAGTGGAAGGGGAAGGAGAGAGAGAGAGAGAGAGAGAGAGAGAGAGAGAGAGAGAGAGAGAGAGAAAGAGAGAGAGAGAGAGAGAGAGAGACATGTGCACCATCTAATACTTTTCTATACTGAACAAGTTGCTAAGAAACTCAGTGAACAGATTTTTCTAAGTTAGTGGCTGATATAAAAAGACCAGATCCATGCATCATGAGAAGGTGAGATGGAGTCGAGTGGAAAAAAGGGTAGCATGTGGGTGGATAGAAGATGAATGATGGCGAGATAGGATTACATGCACATACTTGCATAACATGAGTATACACATCAATTGCGTCAGCACTAACGTCACTCGTTTCTAGCAGTTTTTAAAAAATGCAGTTTTGCTGACTTTTGCCTTCCTGTTTGCTAAGGTTTTTGGTCATCAGAACAATAGGTCATCCTTGAACATGTCAGAAATTTAAGTGATCTCGTCCACATGTCTACAGTATCAGAGCTGTCCACTGGGGTCTTTCTGCTCTGAGGAATGCTGTAACCCTCTGGACTGTTGCTCTAGGGCCGATCGTGGCCTGGGAAAGATTTGCTCTCGTCAAGTTAAACAAACTTGGGACTTTTGACATCCATGCTTGCTTAACTCCAAGTAGGAGATAAAAGGAGAGTCTGAGGCAGTTCGAGTGACTCTGTTCTACACTCTATGTGCAAATATTGTGGTCAACCTGACAGCCCGGATCTCTGACTAGAAAAGATGACATTCCTCAACATCTGAATAACAGCAGCCAATCTTCAGCATCTCGTGAAACATGCGTGAAAAGCTTTGAAAAGATGCTCTGGTGGGCCTCACATGTCTCAGAGGGAGCGTGTATTAACCTCCTCCTTTTCAGATAAGAATTTGCAGTAAGGGAGAATATTCTTGAGCTGCTAGATGATACTTTCAAAACTAAATTGAGAGGCAATGGGATAATAACCAAAATTAAAAGCACAATTCTTCATCCATCCATCCATTTTCTGTACCACTTTTCCAGCATCTGGACATAAGGGAGCCTGGAGCCTATCCTAGGGGACTCACAAGGTGGGGACAGAGTGCCAGTCTATCACAGGGGCCACACACACACACACACACACACGCACACGCACACAAACAATGAACAATTTAGAGATGACAATCAGCCTACAATGCATGTCTTTAGACTAGAAAGGAAAAGAGAAAATGGGAGAACTTGGAGGAAACCCCCAATGCACAGGGACAACATGCAAATGCAATACAAGCAGGTCAGAGGCAGGAATCAATCCCCCAACCCCGGAGGTACCAAACCCTCTATGTCTGTATATGCCTCTGATGCTATATGCAATATTGCTATAAGTAAACCATGACTGACATCATTCCCAAAGCATTGTTGATTTGTTCAGAGTGTAAATGTGTGTATGGCATTGGTGGATGTTAATGGCTCATACCATTCAAAGGGACAGTAGTTCTGGGAGTGGCATCTAGGTCCAGAGGAGGTGTGAAGGGATATGCCCTGAGTGCGGACATAGCACACAGCAGTTGCAGGCATGACAGCCATGCCACGTTGGTCCTCATCCTTATTGCCACTTGTTTCACCCAGGAGAGGTGAGCACCTCAAATTCCTTCAGCACAACAGGACGACACTCTCACAACAAATATGCACTCTGTGATCTTGTGTCTCGTCTCCACAACAAGGTCCCGGCGATCCTTGCTACCTCATCATCCTTATGAACACTTGATCTAAAAACCAAGACAAAAACAAAAGGTTAGTGGAGGCAGCAAGATACAAAAGAATTGCTGAGGCTGTGGGAGAAACAGTTCTGTGGTAGAAACACATCAGAGCAGAAACTAAAATAACCGAGAACGTTAAAAACAAATCCATACAGAAAATGCTGCAACATCGCTGATTGTTGTGCTGGATGGTTTAAAGATGATAAATAATCAGTGGGTACACAATTTGAATAACTCTGACCCAGATAATCAGACCAGCATCTTCTGCACATTCCTTGTAAATATTACAATTCTTTCTACACATCTACTTCCATGACATCCTTTAATTAAATCCATCCACCATCCACATCAGTACTTAAACCATAATAATTACTGGTTTGCATTCAGAGTTTTCAGATTTGTTATTTTATTTAATAGATTTGTAGATATATTATTTACAATTTTTAACATTTTTTTAAAATAAAGTCAGTTTAACAAGCATGTTGCATGATGTTTAATGTTGACAATAAAATGGCATACTGAGATACTACTGCTACATACTGTGTACACATTCCAGCAGGATTTTATGATTTTGCGATCGTAGAAATAAATGCAAACTCAAGCAAACTCTGCAATATTCTGAGGAGCGTGCGTGCAGTTTTTCAATATTACCACAGATTTTCTGAAGATATGGGCCAAGACACGTTATGTTACAGGTCGCATTCAGTTCATCTTCAATTCAAATGCATGGAACTTAAGAAAGTAATTACATATGTGTCTTCACTGGTAGCAGTTCGAACGAAGAATCCCGTGCTTACGATTTCGCCAGATAAAAAAGTTTTCACAAATTTCCAAAAAATAAAAAAATAATAATAATTAAAAAAAAAAAAAAAAGAAACCCCCACCAATCCTGGAATGACTGAATGCACTAAACTCAGCCAGTGACACTACAGTTGTGTTTAAGCAATTACTAAGTAATAAAATGTTTTTTTTAATAGTAGAACATTTAGTGGTATAAATCTACACATGGTATAAATAATTAACATAAGAATAAAAGAATAAGTTCTATTATCAAAGAAAAAAAATTCATCAAGCAGCCAGAGTAACATTAAAAATGATTAAATCTACAGAAAAGAGCTTGAGTGCTAAAATGCTTATATTATTGAGAATATTGCTGCTTCCTTTTCGACCACACCGATTAATTGCCACCTGCAGCTAGAATCTAGGGCTGTGTCCGAAATTGCACGATAACTAAATTATTACTAAACCAATGATGTAGTGATATACTCAAGTATAATAATAAAAGCTTGTACGTTACAAACATTCACGTGTTATGAGGGAAAAAAACAGCACATCACTGTGACTATGATAGCTAATGAGTATTAGACGTAAGAGCAAAACTCTCAATAAGAGCTTGTTATAAATTTGTCCACAGCTGGGTAGCTGTTACTCTGAACACCTGATTAAGCAGCAGTGCACATGCATCAACAAACAGTAATCTCGTCACTCAGCTAGCTACAGACAACCTGTTAACTTCCCTGTTAAACCTCGGATTAATTCATTATAGTCGTTTTCATTTTTACAAAAAAGACCCTATGGGATTTAGCTTTTAAAGAGGGACTACATGCATGACATCATGCTTGATGGTTACACAAATTCTCTGTCCTCTCTCTCACACACACATACAATGTGATTTAGAGGGACAGTTGTTCTACACTCCCACTGTTCCCTTCACCTCTCTCCCCAGCGTTTTTATATACTCTGTCCTTCTCTTCTATAAACACTCCAGAACACTCCCTCTCTGTCTAAGATAAACACATGCTTGTTCCCATTAAACAAGCTTACGCACCAGATGAGAGCTGTTTTCTTTTCCTTCCTAACCCCTATCGCTCCCTAAGAGGACATGCACGCAGTACCCTCCAAGTTCGTTCTCCTGAAATCCCACACAACTAAATACAAGCATCTGTGCCACTCTTTCCCTTTCTCACGAGCACACACACACATACATACACACACACTAAGACACCTGCTGCATTACAGCAATCACAACGTCGAACAGTTACATCGGTTCAGCCTCGGCTGCTGTGCGTCTCCATGACTACCACTGGGCTGTCATAGCTGGTTGTGAGTGTGGCATACAGGTGCAGTGTAACCAGCTTTTAATAACAAGCTGTTGCACAAGCAAAACAGGATGTGACAGGAGCCCAGGAATTTCTAGAACAATTACAACCACTGCCAAAATAACATCTAATCCCTTACTAGAAAGAGTAAAGGCAGAGCACAACTGCAGGAGCGTGTGTGTGCTGCAGACAAACAACTGGGCAGTCATGACAGCAATTAACTGATGCCACTTTGCACATTTGTTTATCTTCCATCTTATTCTAGGGTTTCTGAATGACCAGCAGGGAAGATCTCACACAAAGCTGAAGCTGAGACTATAAGCATTATGACCAATACTGAAGAACCTATTATAAAGAAATATTTTGGAAGAAAAACTTTAGGAAAAGTTGACAATATCTTTTAACTTTAAACAGCTTGACGGCTTCTCTGTTCAAAAGGCCAGTGAAATGGCAGGAGCCAGTGGGGATAGCTTGAGAAGAATGTGTTGTTAACGGATATGTTCAACAAATCAGCCAAAACATTGTATAGCAGCTGAGAAAACGTGTCGTGCGTAGGAATTAACATGTAGAGTATATGCTGCAAATAATAAATACAAAATTATATCTAGTTTTACTCTCATTGCTTCCAGACTTTCTGGACACTCTGTATTTGCAGTTATGTAACAAGCCATGTTTGAACAGAATTATAAAGTTTTCACAGAACATAATTTTGTAGCGGGGGGCACGGTGGCTTAGTGGTTAGCACGCTTGCCTCACACCTCCAGGGTTGGGAGTTCGATTCCCACCTCCGCCACGTGTGTGTGGAGTTGTTCTCCCTGTGCCTCGGGGGTTTCCTCCCCCGGTCCAAAGACATGCATTGTAGGTTAATTGGCAACTCTCAATTGTCCGTAGTGTGTGATTGTGTGAGTGAATGAGAGTGTGTGTGTGTGCCCTGCGATGGGTTGGCACTCCGTCCAGGGTGTATCCTGCCTTGATGCCCAATGACGCCTGAGATAGGCACAGGCTCCCTGTGACCTGATAAAAGATCGGATAAGCGGTAGACAATGAATGAATGAATGAATAATTTTGTAGCTTTCAAATAACATGTTTCATAACAGCTGCTGGTTTAGAGCACAACAACAAATAGATTTTTTTCTCTCTTTTCATTTTTCTTTCCATGATTTTGAATATTTTGAAACAAATCAATGAAAGGTTTGACCGACAGATTTGAGCGTTTCTATCTGTCCAACAATAATGACATTTTCACAGAATATAAAAGACAGCTTGCACTTTCAACTAAAGACGTTTTGAAGCTTCTGAAGCTTTTTTTCCCCCCATGCCCGCTCTGTTTTTCACTCAATCCTGAGACAATATATCCACAGGGCATAAACAAATCTCACTGTCTGTTGTGTAAAAGAGGTTTCAAAATGGCTTTTCTACAAACTGTGTGAATAAACCATGGCCATATTTTAAGTCAGTCCAGAAATTTTCAACACGGCACCTAGCACGTGTCTCTCACACGCCACACACTCAAACAATACTAAAGGCAGTTAAATGAGATAAACAGGGTGGAGGAGAAAAAACAAAATTCAGTTGTCAGTATTATAAAAAGCTGCCCACATTAGGTTTCATGGCCACAGCCATACTCAGCACGTGCCCAAAAAGAGTGCAAACGTGAATGTTACAGAAACCTCAACTCCTCTAACATTTCTAGTATGTTCGAATCTGACATTTTAGATTGTAAATGTAAAGGAAGGATACATCAATCTTTCTAAATCTGAGAAAAATCTGACAGCCTGTGAACCTGAGAATACTCCACAGCGTTCCACCCCTAGATCATTTCAGCCAGTCATAAAATACCAGCTTATTCCATTTTCATCATCATCATCATCATCATCCTCTGGAGCAGCATTTATGAACATTTTAGAATCCTCACAAAGAATCCAGGATAATCATGGAAAAAAAAAAAAACTTTGCAAAGCATGAACCTGAACCTGAATCTGAACGCCAGTGGCATCTGTTAGCAGCTCAGCTGGGATGAGAACCCGAATGTATGTTTAACCAGCTGTCTGTCACACTGAATACATCCATCCACACGTCTAAAAGGTCAGTCCTCCATAAGCCACTCGTATAGAAAGAGTGGCTCATATTAACCACAGCCGCCCTTCAGCTTCAGTGGGTACACCAACATGTTGAATAGAAGCAGTGTAATTGCATTGAAACTGCATTTCATTAATTAAATATATTGAGCAATGCTACTTTTCAGAAACTGAAGTCTATTGTAGTAGCATGATTTAGTTACAATCTGATACGCTGATAGATCATTAATACGCTCCCTGAAGGCATGTCACACACAAAAAAAAATCTGAATCAGCTATGGTGAATAAAATGATGGCTGACATTATGAACAATGGTGGCTTTGACATGTTAAAACTATAACGTTACTGATTAATAAAGCCTTTCTTCACAAGTTAGTATTGTGTTGTAATGAAAGCTTTACGTATCTGACAGAATCTTTTCTTGCTCTCAAAAATGCCTGACTTAAAATAAGGCACTTATTAAATGCCTGACTTAAAATAAGGCACTGTGTTTGCATGTCTTGATACTAAACGATCCACGCTTATTTATTGACCCGAGGAGCCTGGGAAGCCTTGTGCTTTTCCCATAAAGGATAGAAAAGGGACTCTGGTGAGCTATAAATGGAATTAATGGGGACAAAGAGGTCACATTAGCAAAAAAATAAATAAGAATGATGTCTTTCTGTTTCTCTCTATGGTGCTCTCATAGGCTAAGATAATTACTCCCCAAACATACAGCTCTATTTTTTATACACTTTAATTATCTAGTAGTTAAAGTTTGGCCATTTTGTCACATTATGTAGTCACATGAAGCTGCCTTTTTTTTTTTTTTAAATAAAGAAGAGAACGCAACTAGTGGAAAAATGGCATGATTAAGCCTTGTTCTGTGTGATTTAAAAAAGGATGACAGATCTGTTGCTTTATGGAGTTATTACACTTCAGATGACAAGCTTCTATTTTGAGCAACATTCGCATAAAGCGAGACAGCAGGGCTGCTTCACATCGCTTGTGGAGCATATTGAGTTTAACGAGTCAGGATGTATGAATGAATATTTAGTCAGAGAAAACTAGAACCTGCTAAATTTATCTCCTAAGTTTGGTGTGAAGCTTTAACCCTACACCAGGAAAATTTGCAGTGTTGCTGGATGTGAGCATGAACGTTTTTCATAAATTACCTACAAACAATTACACAAGTAAAAACTAAATTGCGTGGACAGTCAGAGCATTTATAGTCACCTAAACAACCTTCGTTAAATATTTTTCATGTAGTGATTCAAAATGCTATGTTGAATTTAAGTGTAACTAAATTCTCTTTAGTTAAGCCTTCCGTGCTTTCTATCAGTGTTGTTACGGGTATTAGCCTTCGCCATTCCTGTGGACAAACAGCTCTGCAGTTTTGTATAACATCTCCCACTATCAAGTACATTTTCCACACCTGATTAAACTAGGTGTGCTATAGCAAAGAAAAGAAATTGCATATCTGCTCCTGGCTTTGGTAACAAATCCTCTATCATGCACAAACACCAGCTGTCTGATCTGCACATGCCTTCTCTGCCATGAATGCACTGTCCTGAAACACACTGACCATCAGTCAACAACTCAGCTTTCCATAAACAGGCAAATCACAAACATCAGTCATTCATAAACAGATGACAGTAATATATTCTGAGAAACTGACAAAAGTTGCTAGTTTAGTTCTGTACCACCAAAAAAAAGTGCAAAGACCTTATATAAAGCCCGAACAACGGCACAGCAGGTAAGGTTGCTGCCTAACAGCTCCAGGGTCCGAGGTTCAGTCCTGAGCTCGGGTTACTGCCTGTGTGGAGTATCATGTTCTCTCTGTCTCCGTGTGGATTTCCTGTGGGTTCTCCGATTTCCACCTGGATTGGTAACCCTGAAATGAACAGTTGGTGTGTGGTGCCTTGTGTTGGACTGGTGTCCTCATATTCCCACCACTCACCCAGTGTTCCCGGAATACTATCCGGATCCTACAAAACCCTGACCAGTATTAAGTAACAATTGAATACGATATAGATGGATGGAGGTATTTTGAAAAGCTTCATGTTATATTTTATATGCGTTCAAACCCAGACTATAATGCAAAGCAGTGAATGGTTTAAATGCTCTATGTTCAAACACCAAATAAAGACACTTCTACAGCATTAAATTGCCTGTTCAGCTCAGCTCAGATTGTAATGTGACTTTGAATCAAAGTTTTTGCTAAATCAATAATAAAAGCAGGAACAGTGCCCCCACCCTTCCTTTACATGCTGAACAGTGTTGTCTTGAAGCCCTCTGTAATGTTTTGACCTGATGCTCATCACCAGAGATCTAACATGACCAGTGTAAATAATATCATTATCAAGTTCAGACTGGTTAAAGTATCAATTGTTTACCAAATCGAAAAAGCTCGAGCTGATCAGAGGTCATCAAGAAATGACGTTAAGAAATTACGCAACTAACAAATAAAAAAAAAAAACCGACCACAACTGCCTATTATCATCATCGTCGAGTAAGTGCAGTGTACATGAAGTATAATTACAGTCATCATTACAGCCGCTATTCTCCATCATGTAGAGAGTACTCTGTTTGCACTGCAGTTTCGCTGGTGTTTAAACTGCAATCCAGCAGCATCGAGAAGGTAAATAAGCCTAAAACTCAGGTACTCAATCAGTCAGCTAAAGACTATCTAACTTCCATGAATGATTAACCAAGTCTCTCAGGTTAAAGGGCTTGATCGATCATTAACGTGACGAATGGAAAGAAAACTAGGTAGCTCTATATTTTCAGTTGATTCTTGCGAGCAATAATTGTATCATTAAGTTGTGTTTACACCAAAAATCAGCACCGTCTGAATGAACAACAACGTTAACAAAAGTTCATTCCATTCCAAAACTATAAATGATCAACTGTGACATTTATAAAAAAAAAATTCAAAAACCCATGTTCAGCCTACCTTGCTGTGGCTCGGTTTTGTGTTCAGTCTTCAGCTCTATAGCAAAAAGTCCACAGTAAAATAAAGCTCCTGAGATTTGAACAGAGTAACTCAAACGCCGATGCGTCTCAGTCGTGCTCTCGCACTGAGAGCTACGTCCGAAAAAGTCCGGCTCAAACCCAAAGCCCCTTCCTATTGGACTCAAAGTGCGCTATCTAGTGTGACCATTATTTCATATTGCGATACACAACATGGATAGTAGAGTAGGAAATGGGAGCAGTTTAGCTCCAGGCGTGGACGGTTAGTCACTCAGGTAGATAAACCACGCCCTCTTACGCAACGGCCATTTCCGCAACCGGTTAAATAAATCAGGTGCTTACTCAAAAGCTTCCCGTGGAATGAGACACAAAGCAAAGGTATGGGGGAAACTAAACTAAACTAACTAACTAAAAACACGGGCATAAGAAAGGAAGACGCATGAGGTGGACATGTACTGTAATTAGTTTAGTGATAAACCTTGTTGCAATAACTTGAAGAATAAAAGAAACCTAATATAACAGTCTCCCAGAAAATAATAGCACCCCATTGTACCCAGTGTAAAGGAAAGTTATAATTTAGTACCTCTTTCTGAGAGTGCACACAAGGTGAGATTAACTTTTATATATATTTAATGTATGTGTAATATAATGGATTGCAATAAATATACACCGATTGTCCACTTTATTACATTCAAAGATCAGCATGGGGAAAAAAGTGTGACTTTAACCATGGCATGGTTCTTGGTAGCATAAGGGCTAGTCTGAGTATTTCACAAACTGGGAGTATTTCACAAGCTGATCTCCTGGGATTTTCACACACATCTCGAAAAATGTACTCAGAATGATGTGAAAAAACATCCTGTAAGCAAAGGATCTGCCAAGTGAAACACCATATTGAGCAGAGAGATCAGAAGAGATTGACTAGACTGGTTCGAGCTGAAAGGAAGTCAGATTTTTGTATTCAAATTGTAATTCAAATAAGCACAATTTACAACCATGGTGAGCAGAGATCCATGGCTTTAAAGAGCAAGTTTATGAGGTACCATTTCCAAGCAGCTTAATCAAATCTGGCAATTTTCCTCCAACCTGAACAAGGTGTTTCCACCCACAGAACTGTTGCTCAATGTTTTTTGGTTTGTGCACGGTTCTGTTCAACCTCTAGAGACTGCTGTGTGAAAATCCTAGGAGATCTCAACAACCATGCCATGTTTAAAGTCACAAATCACATTTTCTCCCCATTGTACAATTTTTTTGCGAAAATTGAAGCTCTTGCCTCTTGACATTATTTCATTCATTAGGCTGCGGCCACATGATTGGCTGACGTGCAGATATTTCAGTGTTTAACCACTTTAAAGAGGAAATTTTGACGTATATAAAGCTGAAGATTCCAGATGAATGTATGCAAAATCTCCCCAGGAAAATGACTGAATCATGAGGCCACAGTTCTGTCCGACTACAGCATTCCTAGGAAATTTAATGGCATGCAAGTAGAGCATTGCACTACTGATTTTAAGTGGAACAAGAAGCTACAATACATTTAAGTAATGTATAAACAGGAAAAGAGCTTCCATAGTTGTATCTACCATCATTTACATATTGTTTAGCCAGGAATTACACTGGAATTTTCATCCTGCAACAAATGTAAACATTTCAAAAACTATTTGGCCATTAAAAATATTTTTAATGCAATGTAAAAAACAACAACAAAAAAAACAAGGGCTTTACAATTTATTTTTATGTATCTATCTTCTTTGGTTGTAAACAGTCATAGAAAAATAGAGCAAAATAAATTCAAATTAATCTCTTATTAACAAAGCTACAGCAGCCAATCTATTGTTGTTTGCTTCCACAGGACGGACACACACACACACACACACCCACACCTCAGTAAAATGTAAAAGATCAAAATATAAATAAACCTTCTAAGATATCAGCAGCATAAAGATGAGAAACCCTGTGGCAGAGACTGAATAAGGGAAAAGCCCCCTCTACAGGGTCATTAAGGCAGTGCATCACGCTTACTATACAAATGTGCTACAGAACAAGTGTTCTTTCACACTATAGCACAGTGACTCGAACCAAGCAAGTGCCTGGTACAGTTATACTGAGAAGTACGGAGTAAATATGTGAACAGCTTAATTTTCCCTAAAGAGTGAAATGGGGAAACTGCTCTCCACACATTCACAAATTTAAAGGGCTGCATAGCTTCAACGCTTTGTGAGGCTTCATTCTACATTTGTATGATACTGCCCTTTAGATATGTCTAGGTTATACAAGAATGTGGGGCAACTATGTCCAGATGTCAATAAATTACTATTCATCTAAGAGTAGCTCCTCATTTATTTTCTCCAACATCTCTACATGCTTCTCTAAAAGCCCTAGTTTCTCAGGCTCATTTTCTCTATCTACAAGATTTCCATTTCCAGCTAGAGACTCATCATCTTTAAGAAGCTCTTCTTCTCTTTTAATGAGGTCTTCATCCTCATCACTCTCTACTGACTCTTCAGAACTTCCTTCTAGTAGTTCTTCATCCATTGCCATATCATCTTTCGTCTCATTTGCATCTTTTTCGTCCAGGCTTATCAAGCTTTGTTTCTCTTTCATTTCATCTGAAACTTCCTCTAACTTTTCAATCTTCTCTTGAATCTTTTCATCACTCTCCTCTAGTTGTTCTTCACTCTCTATTGGTATGTCTTCATTCTCCTCTATGTATTCTCCCTCATCTGACTGGACACTGGTAGGCTCCTCACTTAGTGACTCCTCTGTGTCTCCCTGCTCAGTGAATTGGCTTTCTTTCTTTGTGGGCATTTCATTCTCAGGAAGAGGCTTCCAGTGATCATATAGCTTTCCCTGGATTAGAAACGAAGAAAGTGAACAAAATTAAAACTAAACAAAAAATATGAGTTCGATGGTATGGAGAGTGTCTAAAATCACACATACACCTGACTGATGACAGCAATCATGAGTTAGATAGTTGGGTAATTTTCTGATTCATCACAATTAGATTTGAGTGCTGCCTAGCCACCTAACTGCTTATAATAAAATTCCTCAGCTCTTTAAGAATACTGACTGCACAATTCATCAATGCATTGAGCTTTGGTACCCTGGTAATCAAGGATACTGGAATACAACAGTCTCTCTGGAAATAATCATCAAATACACAAATAGATTATACCTCTTCAGGTCTTGATCTTTGGAGAAGCACCTGCCATTTGGTGTATATTCTAGCAACAAAGTCTTTTACCTGCAAATAATGAAGACAAATGATTATGCTTTTTTTTTTTTTTTATTTAAGGTCAATAGTTAGAGGAATCATTTTTGGAAGTTTATGAATATTTGGTACCTTACTCCTGTAAAGCATTTTCTCACTCTCCCTGATGTCACACTTAACGTGTTTCTCTAGTTCAGCAGACAGTAGCAGCAGCTCGTTCTGAATGACAGATGGATAGCAGTGTGTATAATTGCTAAACTAAAACTCCTACGGAATACAGTGAAGTACTGTGTTCTTGTCAGAGTCTGTATTATAAAAACACCACCATTTTACAATTAACTATACACATGTTCTTCGTTATGTTAAAATGAAAAAAAGCAGACTGTGAGTAAGGCTAGTATTCCTTTATCAGCATCAACAGACAAGCAATTACTGTTTACAGTGTTTCACTGCTCAAAAGGCCAGAACTGCTATCTCACTCTGTTATTCAAATCTGACCTTGAGCTCTTCCAGTGCAGAAAACACATTTAAAACTCGCAGACCGCACTCACCCTTCCACCCACAGACCATGCATTACCATATGATTTATAAACTATGGCAATTTATTCCAGCACCTTCTTAAATTTCTTTTAAAAGGAAAAATGTCAACCAGGTCTTTAGGGTGTTGGCAATACAGAGAGACAAAGTGCATCTGTCTCTACTGACAGGACTATTCTGTTTCTCATTAATACATTCACGCACACACAAAGAGATACAGAAAAGAGAGGTCACACTTACCCTCTGGTTTGAGGGTAAAAACTCAAAATTGGAGGCTTCATTTGTCAAAGCCAAAAGGCTGTAGCAGAGGTAATAAGCCTAAAGAAAACCAGCATTTCAAGCGTAAGATACATGTAGAAAATCCATTGTCACAAATTAATGAAAGACAAATTCTTAGTGTGCTGAAAATTAAGGCAATTCTAGATTGCATTGATAATAAATAAATGTATAATATACAAGTTAACCTGTACATAAACAATATTTTGAAAAGAATTAAGATACTTTTTTATATTATGAAGACAAATGTAATGCAGCCCACATGCTCTCTCTTCACCTGTTGGTCTGGAGTAGTGGCACAGTCATCAGTCTCCTGTGGCTCTGTGGACCTTGCAGCCATTAAGCCCTTTAACAGCAAGGAGGGACGCATTCGAGGTAGGTAACATCTCAGATCAGACAACTGTGTACAGGACACAAATGTAAGAGAATATCTTGTATCCTCATGTTAGTAATTTAGTAAACTTAGCAATCTTTAAGAATTTATGTAACCAAAATAATTCTTCTAACCTGAAATTCTGTGCATGATGGTGTATAAGTGCATCGGTGGTTTAACAGTTTAGAGATGATCGACAGGCTCACATGTCTCCTCAATTGCCTTCAAAGTGACACAAACATTTTTATTTTAATATATTAAACAATATAAAAAGCACTTAAATGCTTATTTTCACAGAGTAACCATTTACTCACTTTCCTCGGCCACTATGAGGTAGAAGCTGTACCAGCCGTCTGAGGTTGTGGTGATCCTCACTCAGATTGGTAATGGCCTGGCAAACCTGAGACAACTGCACATACAGAGAAGAAGACCACAGTGAGAGATAAAGAAAGACACAGAAAAGTGTGAGGTGTTTATCAGTACATATAGTAAATGCTTGCAAAGCCTTGTACAAAAAGCCTTTACAATGCTGGAATAAGGCTTTTAAAATGCTTCCCAGCAGCATGGTGGCTATTACGTTCGCCTCACACCTCCAGCATCCCGGGTTTGAGTCTCGCTCCTGCTCACTGTGTGTGTGGAGTTTGCATGTTCTCCCCGTGCTTGGTGGGTTTCCTTCTGGTGCTCCGGTTTCCTCCCACAGGCCAAAGACATGCTTCTAGGCTGATTGGAGTCTCTAGTGTGATTGCGTGAGTGAATGAGAGTGTGTGTGTTCCCTGCGATGGGTTGGCACTCCGTCCAGGGTGTATCCTGCCTTGATGCCCGTTGACGTCTGAGATCGGATAAGCGGTACAGACAATGGAAAAGAAAAAAATGCTTCCCACACACTGATGATACTCTGGCACTATGCTCAGGTATACTGATGACCTCAAAAGTATAATTTCTCCTATTTAAGAAATATACATTCATGAAGCAGTCTGCATTCTTTCCTAACTGCTATGTGGCATGAATCCAGCATGAGGTCAGGGAAAGTGAGTGAGTGCGATAGAGAAAGAGAGAGTGGGGCTGGTAGAGGGGGAGAGAAAACAAACAACAGCAGCAAAACAAGCAACGAGAAACACCAATTACCTAATAATTTGTGGACATGAATTTGCAATGAAACAATGATTTCTAACTGGTAGTGTGCAGTTATGCGGAATCTGATAAATCTGCATTAGCAAAGTTCCCCTTCACATTCCAATTAGCCATATTTATCTCTGATATTTTGTACACTTCATAGAAAATGACTAACAGAGGACAGTCCACTAGAAAACTGTAATATTGTTTTACATGGATTTATCAAGCATTTGTATGCATTTTTATTAAATACGGACAACAATGCAGAAATTAACTTCACATTAAATATAATTTAAATATTCTTTGTATGTAAAATCACAACTGCTGATGTAAATGTAAATAAAGAGGAAATATAGCAAAAACATATATAGTGGTGGTGTCAGTTTCAGGAGTCCAACTGACAGGAGCGCTAAAAAGAGTTGAGTAAGTGGAAGAGAATGGAGAAAGGTGACATCATCTCCTATATTATCCTATGTGTGTCATTACGTTAACACACATAGCACGTTTGCCTCACACCTCCAGGTTTGGGAGTTCGATTCCCGCCTCCGCCACGTGTGTGTGGAGTTGTTCTCCCCGTGCCTCGGGGGTTTCCTCCCCCGGTCCAAAGACATGCATTGTAGGTTGATTGGCATCTCTAAATTGTCCGTAGTGTGTGATTGCGTGAGTGAATGAGAGTGTGTGTGTGCCCTGTGATGGGTTGGCACTCCGTCCAGGGTGTATCCTGCCTTGATGCCCAATGATGCCTGAGATAGGCACAGGCTCCCCGTGACCCGAGAATAGATAAGATAAGCGGTAGACAATGAATGAATGTTAACACACATCTTGTTCTGATACAATGTCTAACCTGTATTTCCCATTGTGTCATGTTGTTGAGGAGGTGCTGTAGCAGGCAGCTGAGGTCTCCAGTGGGCAGCAGCTGCAAACGTGTTTCCAGACTAACTCTACAAACCACTGTCAACATCAACAACAGCTCCTCATCACTGTACACCTTTGGACACAAGGCTGCACATAGTACCAGGTACTACACAAGGACACACACACACAGTTATTCACATCATGGAAATCTGAAAACATAGAAACCATACTGTATTTCTTGTAAAAAAAAATTACCTTGATAATGTTCTCAAAATTGTGCTCTGGAAATGTGTCACCTTCTTGCTCACTTGTAACATCAGGCTGGATTTCAAAACTCTCACTAGCAAAGAATGTTAAACTCATTAACCAGTATTTTCCACTGTTTACCACTATTAACAATTCATTTATAAAGATACAAATTAATGTCCAAATATGACAGTAAGTGAAATGTTACCAGTGGGGGAGTGCTAAGGTGTTAGATATTCAATGGAGCAGAGGCTCAGTACTCACAGCAGATCTCCCTCAGTGAAAGAGGGTTGTAGAGCCTCCAATGGAAACAAACTGACATACGATGCACCCATGTTTAAGAAGACTAGTGCAACATCCTCTATATTGGGCACCCATACCTCAAACTTCTTATTGCTTTTCTCCACTACAACACATGAACAGCAAAAATTGTAAATACACCAACTAGCAGCACAGAGTACTCTTAAGGCATGTCATAGCATACCTATTTGTTGAGCAGCAGATAAGGCAATAGTTGTCAAGGCCTGAAGAATCTGTGCACAGACTATTGGATCTGGATGGACTGACATCATCTGTCATTTCATTCAAAAATCAATTTTTATTACAAAAACACACAACTGCACTAAACAAACAAACTTAGAAATATCTAAGATATAATTACAGCTCATTAGTGAGAGAAATCACAAGATTATGAGATAAATACACATATTTTCACATATATGATTATAATCATGTATGTTAAACATTAATTGACAGAATTCAACAACTGCCCTTGGGCTTCAAGTAAGCATATTTTCAAGTAAGCAGAGAAATGTCTCAAAATGCTTGAGAAAAGAGTGCTTGTGTATCTTATTAATGTGTGAGCACAGACATTCAGTTTAGTGCACACTGTGTGTGTATGAAATACTATGTGTGTATCCAGAATGTAGAAGTCATTACCTGAAAAAGCCAGCGGGTGACCTGAGGCTGGCAGGGGGAGGATGAGAAGGCTCTTCTAAACAAGCCTGCACACAGCAGTGGCAGAAGCTGCTCTGAATGCGCTCTGCACAGAGAAAAACAAGTGTTCAGCACAAAGTAGACTCATTAACCATGTATCTCTTAGACTGTAGAATCAAGCTGTGTAGAGTAAGAAAATAAGCTTTTATATCTATCGGTATAAAGCTTTTATGTTCCACATATATAGGTTTTGATCTTACTGTAGCAGTGTCTGCTGAGCTCTGTTATTTGGTGTAACACCCATCTTCCTCAAATCTAGACTCTGATGATTGAAGAGGCGGCCAGAGTTGGTGAGAGTGAACACTTCCTCTCCGGGGTGGATGTCTCTTATGACACATGAGGTAACTGAGAATCTTTGTAAGAATTCCCTATAGAGCAAGGACAGAGGATAACTTGCATAGGTGTTTCAAACTCCTCAATACCTCAAAGTGTAAACAAAAAAATACCTTTGCTCATGGGAAAGCTCTTCTTCTTCATTTTCATCTTCTTCATCTAGTTTCAACAGGTCTTCTTTACAAGCTTGAAGCAGCTGCATTTCAAGCTCCTTAGATCTATGAAAGTATAAAGTAAATAGAAGTAAAGTATGAAATATGAATGTCTTAAGACTTTTTGCCTTGCAAACGGAAATAGAAATGCTTATACATATGTTGATGTGCATGGATAGTGATCACGCACAACACATTTCCTGACTTACTTCTGATTCCGCTCCTTCTCCTTCAGCATTTGCTCCAGTGTATTCTTATAACTTGTAGCTTTATTTTTAAAGTCCCCTGGCTATAAAAGGAAATAAATAATTGTAGATCATTAAATAGGACATGTCTCAAATAGCTGTCGAAATTATTATAAATTATATATATATATATATATATATATATATATATATATATATATATATATATATATATATATAATATATATAAATAATTTATAATAATTTCTATAATATATATATATAATATATATATATATAATTTATATATATATATATATATATATATATATATATATATATATATATATATATTATATAAATTATTATTATTATATAAAATTATGATATTCAAAACATGTAAATCTGATTCTGTAAAGGATCTGTAAAGATTTTTTAAGCCTACAATTTCAGGAAATAAGACATTTAAAGTGTAATTTGTTAGGCATAGTAAGCAAAATTATAAAATAATTGAAGCTAGATATTTTAAAACTGTAAATGCAAGCAAATCTAGACCAAACCCTCAGGTGTTCAGCTTCAAAGGGACATCCTGCAAAATTGAAGCTAAACCTAAAATGGCTGAATGCTAGTGCAAGAGGGGGAGATTTATGAACTGACAGGTAACATGACTTGGTTGATTGGTTGGATATTGTTATTTTACATAATTTACAAAATTTGCTGATCCCTGCCTTTACAGAATTTTCTTCTGTTCATTGAATAGTTGTTATGTTTAAAAGGTGTGCTGAAGTGTGCTTACAGCATCTTTAAGGCCTGGAGTGCTCGGCTCGGAGAATGTCATCTTCTCTGGTGTGGCGAGCACACAGGTGCTACGTGCCAAGATATCCTTCAAAGGCAGCAGCTGATCGTCCTCACTACTTTGGCTGCTGCTAAGGCTGAGTACACAGTTATCCAACCCCTCATCCTCCCCCAACTCCAAATCTAGAGGATCCTGCCATACCAGGTCTACATCCTTCCTGGTTCTGTGAATAGTCTTTGAATTGTATGAGTCCATGACGTCCAGAGAGCTGGGTGAAGTTACATTTGGTTGCTGGAAAGGACAGTGGATCTCAGACCTATCCGTAAGACCTGGCAAAGAACTTGTGTGTGAGGAGACAGGTGATCCACTTTCTCCCTGTTTCTGATCAAGTTTATTGGAAGGTGAGGTGCAAGGATCAGCAGTGGCCGAGTTACCAGTAAGACATTTCTTTTCAGTAGACCGACCTGTTCCGTGGCCTGTACTGCTTGGTGTTGCTGTCTGGAATTTATGGCTTTCTGACCTTGGTTCTTGGAAAAGCTGTTTGGCTACATTGTTTGAAGCCTTTATCCTGTCTCCAGTAGGATTATTTAACGTTGGGGAGCATTTCTCCTTTAGAGTCAGCACAGGCTCATCAAATGTCTTCAAGAAGGCACGTTTAATAAACTGTGGTGGTGAGCCGGAAATGGAAGAACTAGTGGACGATGAGTAACGCTCGACCTCTTCTTGACACAGTCTTTTGCCCTCCCTATGCCTTTCTGTACTGGATTCTCTTCGTCTTTTCAAAGGCAGAGATTTGCCACCTGCTACAAAAAAAAAGACAAATTTAACTATTTTAAAGTTATACTCTATTCTTGAAAGTTTGGGGGACAAAGTTAGGGAGGCCAGATTAAGATGGTTTGGACATGTTCAGAGGAGGGAGAGTGAGCATATTGGTAGGAGAATGTTGGACATGGAGCTGCCAGGCAGGAGGCAAAGAGGAAGGCCAAAGAGGAGGTATATGGATGTAATGAATGAGGATATGAAGCTAGTGGGTGCAAGTGTTGAGGATGCAGAAGATAGGGATAGGTGGAGAGAGATAATTGGCTGTGGCGACCCCTGAAGGGAAAAGCCAAAAGAAGAAGAAGAGGAAAGTTATACTCTATTCTCATACAAAATGAATTATGGGTAGTCTGTGCCGTATGGTGTAACAACACGTTATCCAAATTGCTTTCAGAAAACTTACAGTTGAACATAACTGAATATTGCATTGCTATGGAATGTAAACCTACATACAAATTATATTCTCTTTCTCTCCACAGCCTATTGCTCTTAAAACATTCATTCATTCCACTTCAATAACTGCTGTATCTTAATCAAGGTCAAAGTGGATACAGAACCTAAGCAGGTTCACACAGAACTCAAGGTAGGAAAATTTTCAAGCCAGATGGAGTGGTAGTCCATCACAGGACATCATTCACACGCTCCTTTCCACCTAGGGACAATTTATCATAACCAATCCACCTACCTGCAAGTGTTTGGACAGTGGGAGGAAATCAAAGTAAACACATTTTATTAAACTGTAAGAACTTAGAAGGGATATACCTGGTGCAGTTGCCTGGTGATGCATGCGTTCTCCCTACAGCACAACACAATAAAAAAACATGACCATATTAAAGGTACATGATCATAACAATATCATCAAGTTGAAAGAATTACTTTTAACATGCTAACTCAGAAATCTTTCTAACCTGGCTAAATGAAAATGAGCTGTGATCTCGATCAGTCGGTTTGTCCATCTTTTCAACAGACTGCTGGCTTTGCTGATGCACACTTCTGTCCAGACTCTGTCTTCTCTGAGAGTTTGGTGGAGCTGACGCTTTGTGGCTCTCAGACATAGAAGAGGAAATAAGAGGAGAATGCACAGAGGGCATCTTATGTAGAGTATTCCCTATCTGCGCCACAGGCCTTCCAACCTAAATATCACAGATTAGAGTAAATCTGTTAAAGTTTATAGTGCGATACATGCAAATATAAAAGGCTGCAGTTAGAAAAGCTTGAGGTATTTTATTACGGTAGACCTCAAAACCGAGTTAGAAATAAAAGATTCACAATAGCTATAGTTTGTGGTCTTCACAAAGGAGAAAACAATGCAAGAAGGGTAGTATATAACAGAGACAGGTAGATTTTAGCTGATATCTGCAGAATATCTGAATCTCTTTTAGTTACCTTCAAATTCTCATTCAGCTGCTTATAGAAATCAAGGGCAAATTTGTCATATGAACCCTGCCTCTGTAAAGGAGGAACTTTTTTACCAGCAGACTGGCATGATCTCTCATTATTCAATTGGTTGTCATTGTTGCTGCTGTTTAAATGTACTTTTCTCATTGACACACTGTCTCCTGCAAAGGTCTTTTTGGAGCCTGAAGGAAAATCTACAGCAGCTCTATCCCTCCTTTCCAGCACAGATTTACACACAGTTGTGCAGAGTGGAGATAAAGGTTTCAGAGTGTGTGCATGCTTTTTATGTGTCTCCTGAGATGAGCACTGTGGCACTGGGTGAGCTCTTCCTTTATCACCGCCTCTGTGACGTTGTGGACCACCAAGTGGAATTATGTCTTTCACTAGAATAGAACAAAGAGAAGGAGGAGTTATGTTTGCGCTACTCATGTATAGGGCATTAGCTAATGGAAGCAGCATGCTACCCAGAAAACCCAGCACCGCACAACCCAGCCAGAATATCAGTAATGCTGAAATTCTTAGATTTATATCCAGCAGCTGAACTTTGAGGATATACACAGCCACCAAAGAAGTATACTCTTGCCATGCATGACCAGAACGGTCAGAGATAGAGATTTCATGTGCAGCAAGTCACAGCACCAGATTTCAATATTCACCATATACATTTTTCCGCCATTAGCT
Organism: Hemibagrus guttatus; assembly: GCA_033459395.1. Taxonomy (NCBI): domain Eukaryota; kingdom Metazoa; phylum Chordata; class Actinopteri; order Siluriformes; family Bagridae; genus Hemibagrus; species Hemibagrus guttatus. Next base: position 13,818,496 of record JAUCMX010000002.1, on the reverse strand, counting down.
GATACACAAATTAGATACATGATGCACAATGAACGTTACTCAGTTAATTACATTTAAGGTAGAACAACTAATGAACTAAACAGCCTTTCAAGTATATGCAACACTGAAGTGCATCTCTCACCCATAGAGGTGATGTGCTGCCTGAGGTTACTTTGCATTTTAAATTTGAAGAAAGGAAAGATGGTGTCCTTAGAAGTCTTCTAAAACATCTGGACAAAAACAAAGGCATGTGAGTATGACAAAAAAAAGTTGTGTATTATTGTCTTGCACTGTCTAGTCAAAAATGCTCTGTACTTGTTAGCTAGTTAAAAAGTTATATATTATCACTTTAGGAATAGGGGCATCAATCTAAATTATTAAATAAATATAAACATCTTATTTAATATCTGTAATGATTCGCATTGACCTTCACTCTAATAGGACAAGTGGACAAAAAAATTAAAAATGCAAGCAAAATTCCCCCAGAACACAAAGCCAGCAGTTTGTCCTTTACGTCATCACCTGTTTATAGACATGGAATGATGGACATGCACATAGTCACTTCCTGTTACTCAATTATAAAACATTAAAATTACATTTTATTATTTACTAAACAGTCTGGTTACTGTTAATATTTCTGCAAATATGGTCTGGCATTCATAATAAAACATGTAATAACAAGCTATACATGCCATTTTATAGTGTTATGTCTTTATTAAAGGGCTAGGAAATATATGGTGATGATATATCGATATTGTGATAAATGTCAGAATGCACTTTTCTGTGTATATCATGACAATTTTTTTAACATTTTGTGCATTTTATCTTTATCTCTATCATTTTAGAAGCAGCTGACATGATGTCAAGGTTGTGCACAGTTTAAATCTTTAAAATTGTAAAATGTTAACATTTTATATGTTTAATTTGATAATTTATCTTTCTTTTTTTTTTTTTATCCCTTTCGTCAAATTTTACATGCCGAAAAAAAACATGAATTGGATCATGATATGATAGATATCAGAGAAATGTATAATAGTATTGCGATATTATATTTTGGTCAGATCACCTACATACACTATATTGCCAAAAGTTTTGGGACACCCCTCCAAATCATTGAATTCAGGTGTTGTTTTCAGGGGTTGGGCTTGGCCCCTTAATTCCAGTGAAATGAAATGAATGAATAAACTCTTAATGCTTCAGCATACCAAGACATTTTGGACAATTTCATGATTCCAAATTTGTGAGAACAGTTTGGGGATGACCCCTTCCTGTTCCAACATGACTGTGCACCAGTGCACAAATCAAGGTTCATAAAGACATGGATGAGTGAGTTTGGTGTGGAGGAACTCCACAGAGTCCTGACCTCAACCCGATAGAACACCTTTTGGATGAATTACAGCGGAGACTGTGAGCCAGACCTTCTCGTCCAACATCAGTGCCTGACCTAACAAATGTGCTTCTGGTGGAATGGTCAAAAATTCCCATAAACACACTCCTAAACCTTGTGGAAAACCTTCCCAGAAGAGTTGAAGCTGTTATAGCTGCAAAGGGCGGGCCAACTCCATATCACATTCATGTGCATTTAAAGGCAGACGTCCTAAAACGTTCGGCAATATAGTGTATCTCAAACTTTCCTGAACAAACTATAAAACAGTCAAAGCCTTTACTGTTAAAAGTACAACAACCAAAGAAATCTCTTTTTTACAGAAGCATCTCGTTTAGACCCTATAGAAGAAGAAGTTGCTTTCGGCTGCTCCCTGTTCGGGGTCGCCACAGCAGACCAACTGGTCCGCACAACAACTTGGCACAGGTTTTACAACGGATGCCCTTCCTGCCGCAACCCTCCCATTTTTCCGGGCTTGGGACCGGCACTGCAACCAGTGGCTGGGGTTGAGGCATTGGCTGGGAATCGAACCCGGGCCTTCCGCATGATAGGCAAGCAACCTACCACTGAGCCACCAATGCCCTCGTTTAGACCCTATAATGAACATTAATGATGTGATGTAGTGAAACATTTACTCGACAGCACATTAAGATATATTTTAAGAGGCATGCCAAATGAGTGAAAATGTCTGAAAAACAGGTTAGTTAAACCCTCTACAGACTGCAGAGCCATGATAAACAGCATCTTTCCAAGCCATGAAGTCGTCCTCCAGGTCACTCACACGCCCCTCTGTCCTCATCATCAGACCTAAATCTAACACTTTATCAGACCTAAATCTAACACTTTATCAGACCTAAATCTAACACTTTATCAGACCTAAATCTAACACTTCATTTACCAAATTTACAATTAGCATTTAGTGAGAACGTGCAGGTACATTTAGTTGCACTGTAATGTTAGCTGTCAGCAAGCCTGAGTTCCCGTAAACAGACTTCGCTGGTTAAGTAACTTCCGCAGGTACTGGAACACGACAGGTAGCTCAGTTTCAGTTTTTAGATATAGCAGCACATTACAAATACTGTTCTGTTAAATGTAATCAAACAGCAGTCTTGATGATGCCGTTTCACCAGCTGAATTAGTCACTGATAGAGAAGAGCTTGCTTCCTGTAAACACGAGCTATTTTTTGTTAGCCGCTCGGCAAAATAAGTAGTTCAGGTTCGCTGACTGAAGCCAACCTAGCTAGTTCCTTCAGATACATTTGTTCTAATGACAAAGTTAAATTCGTACCTTCACTACATTCTCGTGTCAGACGGAAGGTCAGGGATAGTTATTTTCCAAACGTGTATGTGAATGACATCTTCATAAAATCACTTAAATTTCGCCCTCACTCTAAGAAGCCGCCATCTGTGAGTGGGCGGAGTCAGTGAAATATTTCCGTTTCAATTTCCAAAGTCCCGCCTCATGCGGGGATTGGCTACAGATAAGCAACATGCCGATAGGACGATTTGGTCGTCATTCATATCACAGTTGTCATGGTGCCCTTTTCGCGAGTGAAGGCAAAGTGTGTTCCTAGTATTATTTATTATTAAGTTGGGTTGTGCCTCCCACGATTATTAAAGGTTTAAATTAGATACTTTATAACTTTATTTGTAGAAAAATAACCACATTATTTAAAAAAGTAGGTAATTTGTAATCCTAAAGAACAAGGAGGTATCATATGGAGACATGGATGAATATAGTCCTGACCTCAACCCTATAGAACACCTTTGGGATGAATTAGAGCAGCTATTTCAAAACTGGGTCTGCCTTTACATGCACATGAATTTAATATGGAGTTGGCCCGCCCTTCGCAGCTATAACAGCTTTAACTCTACTGGGAAGGCTTTCCACAAGGTTTAGGAGTGTGTTTATGGGAATTTTTTACCATTCCACCAGAAGCACATTTGTTAGGTCAGGCACTGATGTTGGACGAGAAGGTCTGGCTCACAGTCTCCGCTGTAATTCATCCCAAAAGTGTTCTATCGGGTTGAGGTCAGGACTCTGTGGAGTTCCTCCACACCAAACTCACTCATCCATGTCTTTATGAACCTTGCTTTGTGCACTGGTGCACAGTCATGTTGGAACAGGAAGGGGTCATCCCCAAACTGTTCCCACAAATTTGGAATCATGAAATTGTCCAAAATGTCTTGGTGCGCTGAAGCATTGAGAGTTCATTTCACTGGAATTAAGGGGCCCAAGCCCAACCCCTGAAAAGCAACACCTGAATTCAATGATTTGGAGGGGTGTCCCAAAACTTTTGGCAATATAGTGCAAGACCGGCCCAAGCTTTCAGGGGGACCTAAGCAGAATTTTATTTGGGGGCCCCTCTGTGCCGCCAATATGACTAATTATTGTCAATCCTTGATTATTCTCTCACTATAAATCTAACACACCCATATTATTATTATTATTATTATTATTATTATTATTATTCATTCATTCATTGTCTACCGCTTATCCGATCTATACTCGGGTCACGGGGAGCCTGTGCCTAGAGATGCCAATCAACCTACAATGCATGTCTTTGGACTGGGGGAGGAAACCGGAGTACCCGGAGGAAACCCCTGAGGCACGGGGAGAACATGCAAACTCCACACACACGGCGGAGGCAGGAACCGAACCCCAAACCCTGGAGGTGTGAGGCAAACGTGCTAACCACTAAGCCACCGGGCCCCTATTATTATTATTATTATTATTATTATTATTATTATTATTATTATTATTATTATTATTATTATTATTATTATTATTATTATTATTATTATTAAATATTGCATTTTGTATAATAACCATTGTCCATTGACATAATATATAAAAAACATACAAAGTTAATTTCATGTACTCTTGGGGGCCCCCTGGTGGCCATGGGGCCCTTAGCAGCCGCTTAGTTCGCTTATGCCTTGGGCCGGCTATGATATAGTGTATCTGATGATTGTTGTTTTACATTTTTAAGGACTGCCCTCTACAGGTGCAAAGTTGTATCTGCAACATAAATTGAGGTGGATCTTCCATACTGAATCATCAGCTACCTTCAACCTTGTAAACTGCTTAATTAGTGGACTATGTTGTTATACAGTGTACTTTAGCACCTTTGATGAAATCACTGCTGTTATAAACGGAGGCAGTAGTAAATCGTTTTTTTTTTTTAATTTACTTCTTTGTTGCACCTGTATACCAGACATCTCCTCAAATAAGTAAATGTAAACATAAACTGTATCCTCGTCCTCCTTGAGACAAAGAGGTGCATTAAAACACAAAAAGGATGTTGGTCTCAAATTCATCTGGAAATAGAATTATTTAGTGTTTGAAAATTATAAATACTTATAAATAATTTATAGAGGTTACAGTCATGTTGTTAACATTCAATAACACTGAGACATGTTAGCTATATGCACAGGGGAATAGATATTTAGTAGCTTTAATGATGATGCTAAAACATTGAAATTAGAGTTACCTGACACGATCATAGATAAGATTAATGCAGGTACGCTTACTGTATGTCAATTCATGTTTGTAGTGCCTTGCTGATTTTACAATTTTTAAAATGGGTTTTATTTTATCTGTTTTTTATTTTATTTGTTTTGTTTTTTTAACAAATAACATTATTTGCATTTAAAAATTTTTTTGTTATTTTGTTAATTTGATTTCATAAAACAACTCCAGCCAGCCACAGTTAGAAATATCATTATTTTTTAATAGAATAAAAAAAGAAGGATCACTGAGCAAAAGACTGCGTTTGCAAAATTAAGGGAAATAGCATAGTTATGCTTGCAGTTGTAAGTAGATTATCTGACCACAAGACACATTTACAGCTGCAATTCTGAAGAAGCGAGGCACATTTCAGCTGCTGTTTGTTGTGGCTTACAATCAGGAAGAGCTTTTTTATTGTAACAGTTCGCTTTGGAGGTGGTATCTCATTTCTTCTTCTCCATGGCAAACAGCCTTTTTTTTTCTTGTGTTCAAAGTTCTTTGATGAAAAATCTGATATTACACATATTTCTAGCCCCAGAGAAACAGACACAGATAGATATGATAGGTGTGTGATAGGCGATAACACTCTCACACTGCACCGTTGCAACTGTTAACACTTTTTTTGATTCACAAGGTTCCTCATATTTATTATCTACTGCCAGTTTGCACATGTGCACTGTACTGTAATGTAAATACTGACCTAAATATGGATAAATCCACAACTGTGTTTCATATCTGCACTGCTAGCTTTAATTTAACTTATGGTATTCTATATTTGAGGTTTCTCTTCTTTCTACTTAGTCTTATATTTTTGGTATATCAGGAAATGTATTTCAACTTTTATATCCTGATTTTTTTTTTTTTTTTACATCTTGACCCTGAAATCTTTTGTTGAACTCAAGTGTCCACAAATATTGGGACATATTGTTTAACAATTAATAGGTCTGAATGTCTTGGTGTGAGCCCTGGGTTTCACCTGTGAAGAATGCGTTTGTTGATTAAAAAAGTAAACCAGCAGGAATACCAGAGAGCTGTCTATAAGCAAAAAGTATTTTGAAACTGAGAAAAAAGGGAAAATTGAGCACATGCACTGGGCATGGCTAATAGCACAATTTGAAATGTCCTGGAAAAGAGAGAAACCAGAAGTCTCCTTACAATCAGACGTTGAACAGTTTAGCCAAGGAATACAAGAGAAGTTGATAACAGAAACATTGGGAGAGATGTGCCAAAAAAACAAAACAAGAGTCACAACCCCCACCGGGCAGGGACGAAGGTATCACAATCAACTAATCAAAGAATATTTTGAGAGCAGAAATATAGAGGCCATACATCAAGATGCAAACCACTCATCAGCAGTAAGAAACAGGAGGCCAGATTGGATTTCACAAATAAATAGAGATGATCAACAAAAGTTATGGAACCTATGAAAATGATAGAAAGTTTAAAGTCTGGAGAAAGAAGTGATCATGCGCTAAAACATTCAAGCTCATTGGTCAAGCCTGGTGTTGGTAGTACAGTAGTGTCATGACTTTGGGTTTCTGGAAGAGTCTCACTAATCTTTATTGATGATGTAACTCATGGTGGTGGCAGCAGAATGAATTCAGAAGTCTGCAGAAACATTCAGTCTGCCAATTTACAGCGAAGTGCATCCAGTTTAATAGGGAGGAACTTCATCATGCAGCAAGATAATGACCCAAAACACACTGACAACACAAGAAAACACTTCATCAGGGGAAAAAGGTTTTAAACTCAATCACCAGACCTTAACCTAGCAGAGCATTTTCATGAAAAGTAATACTAATTCTGCTGCTGACTCTAATTCTCATTAAAAAAAAAACCCATGAGGCTGTTCAGTTGTCATTTTGTTTTTACAGTTTTTACATTTCTTTAAGGGTACCAGTCATTCTGGAGTTGACTGTAATACTACACATTCAGTTTTATATTGCATGATTTTTTGATATTACATTTTCGTACCTGGAATAAGTTGTGTAACTGCTGAATCAAAACTTACAATGGTACTTTCTGCTTTCAGGATTATAACGATACATGAGGCTACCAGTGCATTGTAGTGTGTGCATGTACTTGGAGGAGGGGCTTTGGAGAGAGGTTTGGATGGAGAGCGTGGAACTTCAGAGAGTGGGTGGACTTTTTCAGTGGCGGAGTCTAGTGGGAGCAAGAAAGACAGCACTATCTTTATGGTTAAGTACAGTATACTACATGTATTAAAACCTTTACAAAATGAAATATGCTTTTTCTTCAAGCTCTGAAAGTATATTGTCTTAATAATGTTAATGTCTACAAGTTGTTAAAATGATCTCAATGTTGGAACAATGACAATAAAACTGATATTCAATTCAATTCATTCAGAAACACCATAATATGAACTTCGTTGCTACTCCATAAAAGTAAAATAATGTTGCATTAATGTTTGATTAGTACTGTATGGTTATTAAAAGGCAGAAAACACATGCATACTAAAACTTATAAACTCATATATCTGAGCCTAATCATGTATTAACCTTAAAGTTAATACTGTTATTAAGCACCTCCACTTGAATTAATAATTTCATTCATTCATTCATTGTCTACCGCTTATCCGATCTACACTCGGGTCACGGGGAGCCTGTGCTTATCTCAGGCGTCATTGGGCATCAAGGCAGGATACACTCTGGACGGAGTGCCAACCCATCGCAGGGCACACACACACTCATTCACTCGCGCGATCACACACTGCGGACAATTTAGAGATGCCAATCAACCTACAATGCATGCCTTTGGACCTGGGGATGAAACCGGAGTACCCGGAGGAAACCCCTGAGGCACAGGGAGAGCATGCAAACTCCACACACACATGGCGGAGGCAGGAATCGAACCCCAAACCCTGGAGGTGTGAGGCAAACGTGCTGACCACCAAGCCACCGTGCCCCCCCCCCATTAATAATTTAATTAATAATAATTTTTGTGATTTTTCCACATGAATCATCTCTCTCTCTCTCTCTCTCTCTCTCTCTCTCTCTCTCTCTCTCTCTCTCTCTCTCTCTCTCTCTCTCTCTCTCTCTCTCTCTCTCTCTCTCTCTCTCTCTCTCCGTGTGTGTGTGTGTGTTTCAGGGAAAAGCATGGTGAAATACCCTTCACTTTTTTCAGCTACTATACACTTTACGGTAACAGCTGTATTATATTACTGGGCCGGTCTTCCAGGGTCTCTTGGATTTATAGTTGAAGCGGGAGCCAAAAAAAAGTTGCTGCAGAGGCACAATGCTTGGTCGAGGTGTGTGCGTCCATCTGGCAACAGTGCTGCTGCTGCTGTCTTTTGGACTCATTATATGCTTACAAAACGAGACCGTTCAAAGCAATGTTACCACGTTGACTTTTAAAAACACGGAATTATATTTAACAACTCCTCGAACTGCCAGTAAAGATAATGGCACTGAAGTGGTGCGCGCTAGGACGCCTGCTGTGGATGATACGGAGCAGAAAGCCTCTGATGTGCAGAAGGAAAAGTCGGACACAGGACACATGACTATACCCGGCGAGTGAAAAATATTTAATAACTTTTTTGTTAAGGTTCTGGGGATGGAATGGAGAAAAGGGCTGCATGAATATATGCATTGCATGTTGTATTTATTTTTTTTCTTCTATTGATGCATATTGTGCTTTCTTAGAGGGGTACTCTGGCTTAGTGGTGAGCATAACACCTCCTCCTGGGTTGAGTGTTTGATTCCTGCCTCTGTGTTCAGAATATACATGTTCTCTCCATGTTTTGGGGGTTTCTTCTGGGTATTCTGGTTTCCTCTTCCAGTCCAAAAACATGTGTGATTGGCATCTCTAAATTCCGTAGCAGCCCCCAGTGCATAATCGCAAACCTTGTGCCCCAAGTCTCTGGCGATAGGCTCCAGGGTCCATGCAACCCTATGCAGGATAAGTGGAACAGAAAATGGATGGATCCATGCTGGATTCTTCATCTGGTGTTGAGTACACACTTCTAGTGTAAAACTTGATCTAGTGTAAATCTTGGACATATGGTTTGCAATTTATTAAGCAGACTATATCTCTGATGAATGTTTCTTATGTGATTTCGAGACAAGAGAGGCTTTGCCAAACAAATAAGAACAGTGAGGGATCACTTGTCTTCTGGGAAATGTCATTGTACCTTGCCAAAGCTTCTCTAGAACTGTTGCTTGTCAGAGAACTCACAGACGTAAAGAAACATTTTCACAGAATGGACCAGTGATATCAGTTGACATGTTTTTATATCATTTGCACAATTTGCTTTCATGAAAATACTGACACAAGTTGTTGCATGATAACAGTCTGTAATGATTAAAGAACTTGTGTGCATGTAACACAATACCACAACACACTGATGTGCAGTGGGTACATGCATAGTAGGAAGTGGATCTTCTTTCTTCTCAGCAAGCAAAAACATGTTCAAAACAAAACAACACTGGCTGTTAAGGAGACCTTTTATACAGAAGTATACACCTTAAAAAACATAATTAAGGCTATCAGTAATTCTGGACTTGACTGTAATTTCACACATTCCATAAGTTGTTGAAAGGGTGTTGAATAAATAGATTATAGGATGTTTAAACCGTGTAGAGTTGTAATGTCTATAAGCTTTGCAGTATAAAATATTTTGTGGTTAAAAAAAAAAGGTAAACGATGTTAAGGAACTGATCTCCGGATATCTGTTACTGTATTCTTTTCAAATCATTATTCTTCACTACAAACTACATTTTAGTTTGCTGACCTAACATTAGTCAGGTATCAATGCACATAGTCCAAAAAATTAACTGAACTCGATGTTAGCCTTGTGTTAGATTACTGACTGACTCATTGGAAAAATATTCGAACCAATTTTATAAATAAGATTATTTCTTCAAAAACATTTTCACATCTTCTTGCAGCTTATGACTAAATCTTTGCCTGTTTCTTCCTTGAGGGCTCACTCTGTACTCCTTTTCTCTCCTATTTTACATGTCAGCTTTTGCTCTGTCTCCCTCCCCCATACAGACTGTCCACCAGTGGGTTTGGAGTCTCTGAGAGTGTCTGATTACCAGCTACAGGCTTCGTCATCACTGAGCAGTGGGTTAGGCCCCCACCGGGGACGCCTCAACATACAGGTCAGCCAGTATTCCATAAGTGTGGTTTTTATGGTGATGGGGATTTTGGAAAATGAATCATATATATCAACAGCCTTGTGTATTCAGCACACACAACTGACCTCATCTTGAAATCAATGCACCACACTAATGTTTCCTTATTTTTTGTTTCAAAGGTGCTGACACTGCATGAAGTGTAGTATACATTTATGTAGTCTGGTGATCAACTATGACTCATGTCTATATAAGGTAAATGAGTGTAACTGGTGTACAGTCAGGTCTAGAGGATGGAGATGAGTATGATGGAGCATGGTGTGCTGGTATCGAGGATAAAGAGCAGTGGTTGCAGTTGGATGCTCTCAGGCCAACACTCTTCACTGGGGTCATTCTGCAAGGAAGAAACTCCATCTGGAGGTCAGTGTGAACGTTTTACTTATTTCAGACAAACTCTCAGATTGCATGTCAAATAAGACTTTTTGTTTAGCATCAAAATGCCTTTTTCTAGTATTCAGAGGTAATATTAGAGCTCTGAGTATTGAATAATGCTCAGTAATGATATGGATATTGTTTTAGTAACAGAGCCAAATGTTTATTTGGCTAACTTAAGTGGAACCTCGGAGGTGGATGCTGGAGTGTTTTAAGACAGATTTTGTTCTGTGCTCACATTGACACTCTTGTGTCAATCAACAGCACCTGTATTCGCAGCATTTCTTAATCAGATCATAATATATAAGCCAACATCCGCACCATTAACAATACTCAGTAACAGATAAGTGTCTGTATATGGTACTGTGCAAATGTTTTAGGCACATGCAAAGAAATCCTGAAAAGTAAAGATGGTTTAAAAATAATCAAATTAAATCTTTCTACTTAAAAGAAAAATACAGAAAATTGGAAATCTAAAATGTTTTTGTACTGACTCGATAATGCAGAATTCATTTGATAAAAGTATATTATAATGGTGGGCATGGTGAATTAGTGGTCTGCATGTTTGCCTTGGACCACCGGGGTTTAATTCCCATCTCCGCCCTGGGTGTGTGGCATTTGCATGTTTTCCCTGTGCTTTGGGAGTTTTCTTTGGGTTCTCTGGTTTCCGCCCCAAGTCCAATAACATGTGCTGTAGGCTGATTAGCATCTCTAAATTGTCTGTAGTGTCCCCCGCCTTATGCCCAGAGGCTCCAGGCTTCATGTGACTCTGAGTAAGCTAAATGGTACAGATAATGGATAGTGGATGTAATATCTAAAACAAAATTCGCACAAAAATGAGGGTGCGTAAGATTATCACACAGTGATGTATCTCAAGTTTAGTTATACCTTGTATTAATTTTGTGTGTGTATATATGTGTGTGCAGCTTGCACTGGGTCACTCGGTATAATGTGCAGTTCAGTAATGACTCTATGACGTGGCAGCCCTGCATGAATGGATCACAAGAAGCTGTGAGTTTTATGGATTATGGATTATGATTACTGTATCTATAACTAACAGCACAGACTTTGTTCTGCCAAACTGGTATTTCATGTTTATGTCTGTATAGGTGTTTGTGGGGAGTCAGGACCAGGAGACCCCTGTGCTGGCTTTGTTCCCTGAACCCACAGTGGCCCAGTACATTCGCATCAACCCACAGAGCTGGTTCAGCAATGGCACTATCTGCCTTAGAGCTGAAATCCTGGGTTGCCCCATGCCAGGTCCAATTGAACACCACAACAGCAGCACTATTTAACACTGATATTCATACATTTTAGCATATCCTATATATATATATATATATATATATATGTGTGTGTGTATGTGTGTGACACAGATCCTAACAACCAGTACACCTGGGAGTCAGAGAGGGGTTCTACTGACAAGTTAGACTTTAGACACCATAATTATGCTGAGATGAGAAAGGTAAGAGTGTTTCTTTCCTAGATGGACGTTGGTATATGCATTCTGTGTTCTTTATTTATGTAAATACAAGGGTGACAGGCTTAAAAATACATTTACACAGTGGACTGAGATCACTTGTTCTCTGTATAGTTATTGAAGACAGTGAGTGATGAGTGCCCTGATATTACACGTATCTACACTATTGGGAAGAGTTATACTGGACTTAAACTCTATGTCATGGAGATTTCAGACAACCCTGGAAAACATGAACTGGGTGAGTAATACTGAGATTTAAAAGCTTGCTTTTTCTCCTTCAAAATGTAAATTCCTACAATACACAAACAATTTGTATATGCATCATTTCCTTTGAGGGGTGATTTGATTTGAAATATTATAGATCTGCACGGTGTAATACTGCAGCCTAGTGGCAAATATACAAGCTCTTGCAACAGATCACACACACATTCTTTAGTATCCAGCACTAAGATTCTACTGTTTATATAAGAGAGGTCTATACCTTGTCTCCCACTTATAAAATACAGATATAAATATTACACATGATGTGCTTTTGAGCCAGATGTTTTTAGCCATGAGATGTGCTTGCTTGTGATACATTCTTGCCATCATCTGTTTTTTATTATCAATATGGCCAAAGTAAACAGACTCAGGAATTAGGAAAGACACTGAATGTTCTTAAGGGGAAGGGAGAATCTTTATCTTCACTCTAAACAGAACCCAAAATGTTTTATACTATGGATATAAAGAGGCTACACACCCCTGTCAAAATTTCAGATTTTTGTGTAGTAAAAAAAAAACAAGATAAATCATGTCAGAATTTTTTCCACCCTCAGTGTGGGATTACAAAGTTTAATTTTAGGGAAAAAATGTTATAATAACATGTTACATAAGTGTAACCTTTCATAAATCTTGGATTGCAGTTGGATTGAGTCGCATGTTCAAACGGAATTATTATACAGCTGTCATTAATGAAATTATTCTGATTGTACTCATTCTGGTTTAATCCGACTGTTGACAAAAACGGACAAAAACTTTACCAGGGAGGCTTCCAGGAAACAGAAAGCAACATTAAAGGAGAAATCTGACAAGTACTGATTATTCTCTGCATGTGACAACAATCTCACATATCTGGGCTATGGGGCAGGAAGACTAGACTTTTTTTTCTCCTCATGAAAACATTAAAACTCAGCTAACTTACGTTACACCATGTGGCAAAACGCCCTGTGATCTAATGAGACAATTTTAAAAGGTATTATAATTCTATAACTCCAAATGGCACATCACCTAAAGAACACTACACCTACAGTGTAGCATGGTGGTGGTAGCATCATGCATTAGGGATGATTTTCTTCAGCCAGAACTGGGGCTTTTATCAAGGTGGAAGGAATCCTGAACAGCTACAAATACCAGTCGATTTTAGTGCAAAACCTTCAGGTGTCTTTGCTAGTGTAAGTGAAGATGAAAAGGAATTTTTTTTGGATGTGTGACCCAAAGCACACATACAATTCAACAAAGGAATAACTTAACCAAAAGAAGAGAAATGTTTTTGAATGAGCTAGCCAGAGAACAGACCTGAATCCAACTAAAAATCTGTGTGGTGACCTGAAGAAGGTTGTGCAAAAGAGATGCCTGCCCAATTTACAGCAAATGTTTTTGCAAGAAAGAGTGTGAAAATTCTGCCAAGTCAAGATGTGTTACACTGATTGACTTTGCCCAAAATGACTGAATGGTGTAATAAAAATCTAAAGTTCTGACATGAGTTATCTTGGTAATCCTACCGTTTTATCAGAGGCTTGTAGACTTCTTTATATCCATTATAGTTTCAGATCACAGTTGAGAACATTACCAAGCTTATGTTGTGTAATACATGTAGGAGAGCCAGAGTTCCGCTATGTTGCTGGAATGCATGGAAATGAGGCTTTGGGTCGTGAACTGGTGTTGAACCTTATGCAATACCTCTGCCACGAGTACAAACGAGGCAATCAGCGAATAGTTCAGCTGGTGAAAGAGACACGTATTCACCTTTTACCATCCCTTAACCCTGATGGATATGAGGCAGCATATGAGAAGGTAAATCTAACGACAATGATGGAATTGTGTGCTGCAGTACATTTATACCCTAGTTATTATTATTATTGTTGCTGTTGTTGTTGTTGTTAATAATATATTTTAATGGAACGTGTGTGTAAATGAAAGAAGGTTTTCTGCATAGTGCTATGACTTTTATGTTTATCTTTTATCAACATGTGGTGTGTTTGTGTGTCTCAGGGGTCTGAGCTTTCTGGTTGGGCATTAGGTCGCTACAGCTATGAGGGCTTTGATATGAACCATAACTTCCCTGACCTCAACAACATCATGTGGGATGCTCAGGAGCTGGCAACAGAGAAAAGGAAAGTCAGTAACCATTACATCCCCATGCCAGAGTACTACACCACGACTGAAGCATCAGTATGTATAACATATAACTTCCATTTCTGAGTAAAAGACAGCAATAATCACTGTCTTATACCCGTTTGTCTCTTTTTTTTTATTGTTTGTCTTATTTTTAAAAATATTTTTAAATGATTTAAAATAAGCATTTGGCCTGCCTGTTGACCTACTATTTATTTAGTCAAGGTGAATTAACTGCACAAAATGTACTTACTAGATTTAAATAATTAGCAGGGAAATGTCTCTAATTAATGCAGTAAAAAAGCAGATCAAATAAAGATTTTGTACCATATAACCCTGGCCAGGATACTAAAAGTATAGACTATATTTTTTTATACTGCTGGCTTCTTTTCATAAAGCTAATCATCTAAACTTTGCACTTGACATTCTGTACTTGGTTCCAATAAATTGCTTTAATTTTCATTAAATTTTGCCTTTAGATAAGGCAGCATGTGCAACTGGAGTCTTTGTCAGTTAATGCACAGTTAATTCTTGTTCTGTTTAAAGGACCCTACTTGTTAAAGAACAGACACACACACACACACACACACACACACACACACACACACACACACACAACACACACACACACACACACACATCTTTAAAGAATGTGAGCACTTCCTTTCTGAACCTCCCTTTGCTGGCCTCCCACAAAAAATAACATTAGAAAGCAATACACAGAACAGAGTAACACACAAAATCCCTTTGTTGAGGTAGGATAATAAAAAGAAATGTTTTTACAATGCATTAATTTTTTTTTTTTTTATTCAGCAATGTTGTTTAGCGAATTAATTCAGCCTCACCTTAGGAACATTTTCCTAAACATTTATCTAATGCACACTGAATTTCATAGATAACACGTATGCACCTCCTCTTTCCTGCCTGCTCAAATTGAATATTATATATATATTTTGTTTTTTTTTGCACATTTTTCACCCTGAAGTTTGCACAGAACTTGCTTGTATTTGCACTACCTAATCACGCATTACAGTCATATTGCAGTCATTGCTGTGCCTTATAGACAATGCTACTGTGTAACAGATGTTTTAACTTATTTGGGTCGACACTTTAATCTGTACAGTCGAGTACAATGTCTGTTGCTTATAGTTTATCTATCTATCTATCTATCTATCTATCTATCTATCTATCTATCTATCTATCTATCTATCTATCTATCTATCTATCTATCTATCTATCTATTATTTTACATATAATTATATTTCATTATTTTCTTTTAATGTGATGCATTTCACCCTTTACATCTCTGTGTGTTAGGTTGCTCCAGAGACTCGAGCAGTAATAAGTTGGATGCAGGACATTCCATTTGTCCTGAGCGCTAACCTGCATGGAGGAGAGTTGGTGGTCACTTACCCATTTGACTGCACGCGAAACTGGATCCCCCGCGAGGACACGCCTACAGCAGATAACGATTTCTTTCGCTGGCTGGCAGCTGTTTATGCCTCCACCAATCTGGTGATGGCCAACCCTGATCGCAGAATGTGTCATTTTGAGGACTTCCAGCAGTACAGCAACATTATTAACGGAGCCGACTGGCACACTGTACCAGGAAGTAAGGAAGCACATTCATCAACTAAAGTCATGTTTATTCACAGTTTTAATAATACGTTATAACAACCTGCCACAGTGTTCATCATTTATCACCCCATTTTAATGTCCCTGTGTTTGCAGGCATGAATGACTTCAGCTACCTGCACACTAACTGCTTCGAGGTGACTGTGGAGTTGTCGTGTGATAAATTCCCACATGCCAATGAGCTTCCTATTGAATGGGAGAATAACAAAGAGTCTCTTCTGCTCTATATGGAGCAGGTCAGTTTCCTTTTACTCCATGACCTACTGCTCTTAAATCACTGCTCCAGTGTGTGCTACTGACTCATGCACTGACCTGTCCGGCTCTTTCAGGTTCACAGAGGCATAAAAGGTGTGATCAGGGATAAAGACACTAAACGTGGTATTGCAAATGCTATTGTTAAAGTTGAGGACCTGGACCATGACATTAGATCAGGTAAGCATATGTAATATTTTCATTTGTTCTATTATTGAACATATTAGAGAATGTCTAATCGAAGCAGTTCTCGATATGAGTTGAAACATGATGTGTTCTTGCTCTTTGAAGCTGCCGATGGTGATTACTGGCGCCTGTTGAACCCCGGTGAGTATAAGGTGATTGTGTGGGCGGAGGGCTTCTTCCCTGCTATACGTCACTGCTCTGTAGGCTCAGAACCGCAGGCCACTATCTGTGACTTCAACCTTACGAAAACGCCACAAGAGCGCATCAAGCAGATCCTGGCCAACGGCGGGAAGATCCGACGGGATGAGCAGCTCCGTATCAGAGCCTTGAGAATGCGCAAACTCAGAGTCAGCACAAAAATTCTGAATCGCCGACGTGAGCAGCAGCTGCGACGTGCCAAAGCCAAGAGAAAGTGAACAACATGCTGTCAATCACAAAACATAGGAACAAGCCAATCTCTGCTTACAGAATCATCTGAGGTGGCTTAGGTAGACAGTAAGAACAGTGTAACCAAGGAGGCTTGGGTCAGTATCTTACCTTCCCAATATGCTGCACCTTCCTTTCAAGGCTCTGAACTCAAGGATTGGCCTGTTTAAAGTTAAAATTTAAAACTGGGTAAAAGGAACCCATGTATTCTATTCCTGAAAGAGGTGTGATGTTCACTTTTAAATTAGCCCATCTCTGCTCACATTGAAGTGTACCTGTGATGTTCTTATAATTAATGCACTGAATGTTCCTATAATTAATGCAGATGTGAAGAACTCACCAGTGGAAAATGGGAGGGTGTAGCTGGTTTTCTACACCCATAACAATTTTGTATCAGCGATATGTAACTAGACTTTTTCTTATTCTACACATTAATAAAAACAAATAAAGAAAGAAAGAAATCTTGTTTGCATGTTAGAACTTATTATATTCACCATATTCAAGAGATACACGATATTGCCAAAGGTTTTGGGATGTCTGCCTTTACAGGCACATGAATTTAATATGGAATTGGCCCACCCTTTGCAGCTATAACAGCTTCAAATCTTCTGGGAAGGCTTTCCACAAGGTTTAGGAGTGTGTTTAGAATTTTTGACCATTCCTCTAGAAGTGCATTTGTGAGGTCAGGCACTGATGCTGGACGAGAAGGCCTGGCTCTCAGTCTCTGCTCTAATTCATCCCAAAGGTGTTCTATAGGGTCATGCAGGCCAGTCAAGTTCCTCCACACCAAATTTGCTCATCCATGTCTTTATGGACCTTGCTTTGTGCACTGGTGCACAGTCATGTTGGAACAGGAAGGGGTCATCCCCAAACTGTTCTCACAAAGTTGGTTTGTCTTGGTCTTAAGAGTTCCTTTTACTGGAACTAAGCCCAACCCCTAAAAAAAAAAAAAAAAAACCACCACCACCTGAATTCAACGATTTGGAGGGGTGTCCCAAAACTTTTGGCAATATAAGTGTATCAGTTGCAATAGTTCTATCTAAAGCAAACAAATATTTATCTATTCATCTTCACTAACTGCTTTATCGTAGTCAGGGTCATGGTGGATCCAGAGAACACTTGACATGAGGTGGGAATACAGCATGGATGGGTTGCCAGTTCATTGAAGGACACCATTCACAAGGGCAATTCATACCCATCTGCATGATTTTGGGATAGGAGAGGAAACTGGAGAACATTCAAAACTCTGCACAGTCAGTAAAGAAAGTTCAGGATCAAACATGGAATACTACAAGCTGGAATATTGATGATCAAAAAACAGCAATGTTACTCTCTTTCTGTACTGTACATTTACATTACATTTTTTCTATATCAATTTAGGGTTGATATCAAAGCACTGGAAAAGCTGACCGGTAAGAGAGCTCTCCAGATCAAACCACAACTCATGCTGCTTCACAGGGGTCGACTGTGATGCTCAGCATTTCCTGTATTTGTGTTGGATTGCTTTTATTCCTGAACCGACTGACACACAAGTCAGTAAACACTAAGCTCTTCTTGTAGCTGACCAAAGAATTAACAAACCAATAAGGCACTGGAAATAACCGAAACACATCAAAGAGGCAGATAAAAAAAGTGTGGTTGATCTTACTCAAAAACACATTTTAATCTCATAAAGGAGTTTCACATTACCTGTTAAGTTAAATCAGGTGTAGAGACTTATGGAATATCGGGAAGGGGGTTAGTAAAATAAACAGAATTATTATAATTGTCTCCCAGTCAAACATGATCCAGCTCGATGGAGTTATTTTGTTGATAACTAAAACTTGCAGCATACGTCTCTCCAAAATTTATTTTGTAGGACTTTTTTTTTTAAATCATATTTAATATAGAAATATAATTTAACCATTCTGAATTACAGTATGTCATACCACATTCAGGCAAAATGCTCTAGGCAAAGAGTGACAAAAAACTTTATTGTTCTGTACCACTAACATGATTCTGTGGCTTAGAAGAGCACAGCTAAGCGCAGGAATGCCGCTCCCTCCAAGACCCGCTTCCTCTATTCCCGCTTTCCGGATGTTTCAGTTGTGAAATCCAAACAGTGCCAAAGAACCAATCGTCCTCCATTCCATTTAACTTGAAGGCTAAATTAAAGACAGTGTACATTATTCACCTTCAAAGGAAGTGTAAGACTTTCATGTAGCATTAACGCCATTTCTCACAGTCCTCCCTGTCTGCAGTTCCCAGAACACAATGGCTCAGCTTCTGACTTGCCGACAGTGAGCGTGCATACATACTTCGAATACGGCATAAATTTGAGGTATACGTAACAGTGTTGATGGAGCTAGTCCAGTCTGGGAGTGTTGGTGTATGTGAGAAATTGAGAGAGGAAGGTATTGTAGTCGCTATCTATTCTCACTAACCCAATAATCAACATCAGCAATCACCTTCTCTAACAGCAGACGCACATATTCTGAAACACACTCGCACAAACATACTGCTTAAACTATCTACAGATTAGACCCCCATACAAAAACTGTCTTCTTTTAATGTCTCAGGAGGTGAGCTGCCTTTCAAACAGAAGACACAATCACACAAACAACAGCTCATTTCAGAGCTGCATGAACACACTGTGCTGCTAAAAAAAAAACATTTGGCAAAATGCATAAAACTCCATCCATTACAACATTAACAGTTTGTACTGCTTACATTCAGAGCTACTTTACATGTTAACGATACTGTTGTAGGGGGAGGTTAGCATTAGACATGCAGGTCAGGCTTGGACACCAGAGAGAGGTCATATGCAGAGGTGTAAAGACTGCAAAATAAACCCTACAGTCTTACTAGCACCGTGAGCACAAACCAGCACTCTGCATGCACTATGCATGTACCTGCCCAAATCCCCCCCCACCACCAAATCAGAGGCATGCACTCTGCAAACCATTTAATGGCTATTTCTCTCATTACTGCACATGTACATTCAAAAGAAATGGAGAGATTACACAGTTTAAAGAACACAAAAAAAACTGCTGTAAAAACACTCGAATCAATTACACAAACCTGCACTTGCACTTTGACACTGAACACGAACCCCACTAAGGGTCGACCTGCCAAAAGACTGTGCGTTTGTGTGTGTTAAAAGTGGGGTTGGTAGAGTGCTACACGTCCGCTAAGGCATCCTGAGGCCAGCTGACAGTGTGTGGGTGAGAACTTGGAGGTGAGCACCACGTCACTGTGAGAGTAGATCGAGCGAACCTCACGTAGCAGAGCTGTACGCTCAGGCACGCACTCCTCAAGCTCCGCACAGTGCTCGTCAAAAGCCAGCAGACGCACACCGTAACCATATGGAGAGCAGATAAGGCGACCGTCCGGGCTGAAGCACAGCTCCTTGATGTAGCCACGGCCCACGTTGGCCTCCTCAATGTAGTGCGTGAGCCGCAGAGAGCAGCGAGGAGAGACCGGAAGCCGAGGAGGAGCTCCCTCCTGAAACTCGTACACACACGTCCACTGCAAAGACAGAAGCAGAGTGATCACAAAGTTTGTTCAGCTTCTTCTTCTACTTCGTTACCACTTACTCTGAATTTGACAGAGAGAATAAACATCCTTTCTGCTTCCTGACTACCGCATCTGGTTTCTAACATTCTCTTTCTCAATTAATGCCTTTAGCCCAATAGCTAGTCCGAAGCCCGATGAACTGCCTTGTGTTATATGTTTTAACCTGCTGTGCTGTAATATTTTTAAAAATACTTGGTTTTCTGTCTCCTGAAGTACTTCGGTCTGCATCTGGACCCCTTGTCCAGGCTATTTACAGTGACAGGAGGTAAAGTTACTGTTTGTGGGTGGGAAAAGGGGCACAAAGTTCAGCCGTGTTTATTTTTTGTACAAAAGAAACAAAGGTATAGAATAAAGGAAACTACAGTAATAAATATGAAACACTAGGCCTCTTTATAAACTTCTTGAATCTTGAACCTTTATGATTCCTACCAGATTTGTTCCCAGTGGAGATGGAAGAGTAATTGAGCAATTTACTGCTGTGTTTGGAGAAAGGTGCAGGGGTGCTAGAAAAAACTGCAGGTGTATTGGGTGTGTTTAATTAGTGCATAGTAAAGTAGACTACTTAAATGACCATATAAAGGGCATCAGATATTTTTCAGCAAATAGCGTTATAAATACCATTTTTATTTCTAGTCAACTTCTGGATTTTTTATTTTTTTTTATCGTAAATGACCAAGAATTGATTTTTTAATTTAAAAAAACAAAACAAAAACACTAGCTGATCAACACAGAAGGAATGATTATGAATTTGAATGCAACCTCTGCACTAGCTGGCCACTTTTAACAGCCAGCCAACAAAGACTGGAAACAAAGATGGGTTTAGACCAGAAAGCATTAATAGCATCCAACACAACAAATAATGATTTAAGGGACCTGCTGATGTGAATGCAGGTTTACTCTGCATTATAACCATCTGCATATGTTTACATAAATGAGATGATTACACATTACATCAATTATTCAACAACTTTTTTTCATCTACAATGTTGTTCTGTTGTGTTCCTGACCTCCTGGTCATCTGTGTTGCTGGAGCAGCGCAGGAGTGTGGCCCAGCCTTTAGGGTGCAGCTGCAGTGATGTGATACAGTTCCCCCGGTCCCTCTCACCTGGGATCTCTGGGGTCAAAACCTCCAGACTATTCCTAGGAGACAAACCTGAAAAACACACACACCTTTCAATACAGCAGAAATGATGCCACAGTGGGCAAAAGAGTAAGATTGGGTGAGAGGGATGGCAACACTATCCTTTGTCAATACGAGTGACATTAGCCAATTCTGGTTCTCTGTTAGCTCATGTACACGAGAACAGTTAACAATTTCAGCTGCCCTGTGACATAGCATAAGCAGCACTTCAAAAACATATGGCAAGTAGCTTTGTTCATCATAGAGAAAGCATATACTAGCCTTCACCCTACCTGGGTGGTAGCTGTTATGATGAGAGTGAGTTAGTAAGTTGGTTTGTTAAGTTTATTGTTCTTTCAATGCCACACCAGAATTTTGAGGGACATATTTTAGTAGTTCTCATAATATTTCACAACAAAATCTTACGACAGCAGATATATGAGGTCCTTCACACTAAATAAAAACTCCAAGATTTGGAGAACATTTAGGAAGTATTTTCTGAGTAAAAGCATTGTCTAGTATTGTTAAGAGCATAACAAGCTAGTGTGTTGGATTTAACAAATGAATAAAACTGTGAGAACATAGGGGAATTAAAATAAATAAATAATAATAATTAAAAAAAAAATCAACTGACCCTCTCGATGAGGGTGGGCTTTGTTGTCATTGCCATGGCGAGAGCCTGATGTCCTGGAGCCTGTTGAAGAACCTTCTGGAAAGGGGAGAAACATTTTGTTTGTTTTTTACAGTTCCCAATCTCAGTCAAAGAATGCCATTTTTTATACCACATATATACTATATGGCTAAAAGTTTGTTGACACCAGGCCATCACACCCACGTGTGCTTTTTGTACGTCTCAATACAAATGTATTCCTCCATAATGAATTCCTTGGACTC
The DNA here is from genome assembly GCA_033459395.1 of Hemibagrus guttatus. Classification (NCBI taxonomy): domain Eukaryota; kingdom Metazoa; phylum Chordata; class Actinopteri; order Siluriformes; family Bagridae; genus Hemibagrus; species Hemibagrus guttatus. The sequence continues at coordinate 13,796,173 of JAUCMX010000002.1, read as the reverse complement.
CTTAGTTCAAATGAAGAGAAATTGTATGACATCCTATACAATTTTGTGCTTCCAACATTGTGACAAAGATTAGGGAACGATGGTAATGATCAGGTGTCTACAAATAATCAGCAATAATTATACTACAAGTAAAGCTGAATATGTTGCAACTGAGATTCTGATAAAGATTAAAAAATTTTTTAGGTTTTAAATCATTTTAACCGATTTTAAGTAAAAAATTAAACCCTTGCTTCTTACAAATCATTTCGTTTTTATTCTGCTGCTCTGTTAATGGCTGTTCAGTACATATCTTCTCGCAAATGCTTTGATTGAAAGACTTTCTTTTGTAAATAGAGCATGTGTAAAGGTTTTACATGCATACCTGTGCTGAGTGGGGTGCGTCTGGCCCGTAGGATGCGGTAGCTGCCGACCTCCAGGCTCTGGGTGAGGTCAAGGTCATGCAAGATAAGCAGGTAACCAGAAGAAGTGGAGATAAGCATCTTACTGCAGTCTGGTGTTAGACGCATCCGCATCAGATAGCGTGTGTGAAAGAACTTCTTATGGGGACAGCCGTCTTCTGTGAACCTGCACACACACACTCCAGTTAGATCCCATTAAACACAAGCTGCACACAAGGCGGTATGAGAATCTAGTAGCACAAACCTGTTGGTATCCCAGGTGATGACATTTCCATCAAAGCCAGATGTAACAAGCAAGCGCGTGTGTGTGTCGTACTCGATATTCTTCACCCAGCTAGCATGGCCGTGCAATGAACACACCTTTGAGTTCAGCTTTCTCAAGTCCCACAGTGCAATTGTGGTGTCATCAGAACAGGTTGCAAACAACCGGTTATCCAGAAACCTGCAGAACGATCAGAGAATCAGTTTGTAAGCAGACTTTCATGCTTATGTTATAAAATATTTCGGCCACATGAGGAGAAACTAACATATGTCTTTGTGTCTAAAGCTGAATTAAAATGATAAAGAAATATAAAATAACAGTGTGGTCCCTACCACACTATTTTAAGCACAAATGACCCTCTTCATTACAGCACACAAAAGTTCATTGCACAAGTCATGCAGTTTACTGCAGTACTGTTAAATTCTGATTGGACAGAAGGTGTTGATTTTTTTTTTTTATAACAGCATTACACATTATGTTTTTAATTTACTACATGATCATTTCTATAGGAAGAATTTATACAGGGATTCATTTAAAAATATGTAAATGTTGATATGGAGACATTTTCTGTGAGATCTTTACAATGGATATACAGTCTACACTGGCAGGGTTTTGTGATGTAAAAAAGATAAATCACATCAGACTTTGCAATAGAAGAAAATAACCAATAAAGAAATAACCTAATTGCACAAGTGTGCAACAACAACCCCAAATTAATACTTTGTTGAAGCTCCTTTTGATTTTATTTCACCAAGCCTTATTTTGGGGAGAAGTCTATCAGCCCTCCTCTTTGCATTAGTCTGAATCAAACCACCCCATCACTGATTATGTGGCTGTGGTAACTTAGTGGTTATGGTGTTGGACTACTGATCAGAAGGTTGTGAGTTTGAATCCCAGGTCCACCAAAATGCCACTGCTGGGCCCCTGAACATGGCCCTTAACCCTCAATTGCTCAGTTGTATGAGATAAACTGTAAGTCGCTCTGGATAAGAGCGTTTGCCAAATGCCAGAAATGTAAAATATAATGCAAATGATTATTCTCTTCAAACATTATGTCCCATTATCTTTGAGTGACAGAGAGGAAGGATATTGTCACCTTTTCCATAATGTCATCACCAGAAATTCTGTGTCGGATACTGACCTGGTACCCGGGTGGACCAGAGATAGACTTCTGAATTATAAAATATGCATCCTTGTGAGCACACACTTACTACTGCAACTGAACACTGCAATAAAGCTCTGTTTGGTCAGCACATGCACCTTGTATCTTGTGTACATCATGTTAGATCTATTTGTGTTGTATCACATACGATATACCAATAACATTTTGCCCACCAAATCCACTGATGCTTCTTTCTAGTTGTTTAGTGCAACATCACCTTTCTGCACAAGTTTTGTCAGTCGTAGTTAAAGTAAAGCAAAATTGCATCTCAGACCTGCTTAGGTGGTTTCAATGATAAGAATTTAATGGGTTTCTATGTATAATCCTGATACTTAAGACACATGGATCAAGCTGTTGAACTGATGTACCTGATGTTGTTCACGCAGTCCTCATGAGCCTCCACCAGTGTTTTAATGTGTTTAGACGAAACCGGATCGAACAGCAGCACTTCAGTCTGCTCACAGGCCACAGTCAGCACCGACCTAAACACACACACACACACACACACACACACGAAAACACTTTCGCTCTCACAGAGTCTACAGTGCAGCTTCATCTTTGGACCTCTGTCCTGCAGTGAGTTTATGAGAAGAAGGGAAGCTTCCTTACCCGTCCGGTGAGTACTCCAGATTAAACACGGCACCGTGAGTTTGGGTGCTAAGGTTCATCGAGTCTGTAGCAGGGCTCATGGAGGAATAAAGGCGAGTCATAGTCCGAAAGTTATCCCGGGCCGGATCTACAAGCGGCCCTCTGCGCACGCTCCGGTTCCGCAGCCAAGAAAAGAGCGACCCGCGCGCACTTGATGCCCTGAAGCCGGCGCTCGGAGCTCCGCCGTCCGCCGCTGGGTCAGGCCGAGAGCGGGAATTCTCGCACCTACTCTCCGGAGACGACGGTCTCGATCGGACATCATCATCTTCCTCCTCTTTCTCGCTCTCTTCCTCTCGGAACAGTTCGTCGGAGTCGCGGATGAGCCGAGCTTCCTCTGGATCCCTGCTGTCGCTCGGTTGGCCCGAGCTCATAATGGCAGTGTTGCGCTCGGCGGCTCCGTCTTCAACAAAACAAACGGACAGTCCGGCCGACTCGCGGCCTCTGCTTTACTGTCCGACCGCTTGCTATTAGTTAGCACAGGGCAGACAAGCACTAGGGCTAAAACTACAAACACTGAAAAAACCCATTAATGCAAACAACCAAACTGACGCGAGTGCGCGTACACAACAAATGACGTATTTCCGGTTCCTGTCTTAGTCGTAGCTTGTTAAAGGTGCCATTGGTATGTTGAAGTTGTCACTGGAAGAAAACTCCAGCAACAACACTTAGGGATTCGTGAAGACATTGTTGTTCATCATATTCATTTAGACTGATTTTTGCAACTCTAAATTAACTCATAGTGTACTCAAAAACTTTAATTTACACACCCTACTGAGAACAGGCCCAGAAGGGCAGACCTTTGGACTGCTACAAAGAAAAGCATAAGAAAAGCATTTACAGGGAAAACAGACAGTGAAAATAATGAAAATAGTGTGGTAAAACAATATTTTCTTTTCCTCCCCTAGCAAGGTTTTGGCTTAATAGTATTCTTATTAACTACCAGAAGTATATTTTTACAGGATTACAAAACACTTCTGTAAGGCACTCTGGCTAAGGATGTTTGATAAATGCTGAAAATGTAAATGTTATACACAGACTATTACATGGAGGATCTTTGTAGACATTATAGAATAAAACAATGACTTAAGAAACCAACACAAGCAACAGTCTTTCAGCGTTTCACTTCAGCCTTATGGCTCAACACTTCAAAACCGAGGCCAATATTTCATATATGACAGCATTAAAACACTCATTAAACTGCATTTTTACCCATACACATACTCAAATACTTGATAGTCTCATCAAAAACATCTACGTCTACTTTATTTCCATAGTATCAGTTTTAACAAGTCTCATGAATCAGTTTTTTTACATTTCATTTGATCATTTGGATGAATCATGTATCAGCCTGATCACAGTTTACATGTACTGTTGCCTAGTACAAAGAATAATTCTCAAAAAAAAAAAAAAAAATTTTTTATGCAAAATTTTTAATATTTATAATAGGATATTTAAAAAAGACACAGAAAAATATCCTTTATAATTTTTAATTATAAAAAGACAAAATGAGTAGTAACTATCGAAAAACACATTAATTTATCTTTATTAAATGTTTCCATTTTGTACCAAATGATGCATAAATACCTTAACATCTTTTATTGCCCATTGTCCTCACCACTTTAACTTTCCCTGGCTCTGGACTGCTTTTTTAACTTGCTTGAGCCGAGTTAACATTTGCTTTACTTGCTCATATGTAATTCACAGCATGTCTCTGTTGCTTTCTGTGTGACTTTCCTTCATGCTGTCATAAACCCAGCGATAAACACCGAGGACCTCATGTGCTGATGGCCGCAGCTTCGGATTTGGCCTCTTACACTCTGCATGGATCTGAAAGAGCTGCAAGTGGATAACATCACTCCCTGATACATGACCCAGAAGAAAACGAGTCACATCTGGAATCTTCCAGATGTCTGACTTTTCATCATAGCCTGGCATGAGGTCATCTGAGAAAGGCACCTCCTCACCATAAGGCCACCGCTGCTCTGGAGCCACAAAATCACCTATCAGCTGACGATGACCACACTTGATGCCCTGACCCCCATGCTCTACCAATGGCAGGGCATCCAGATCGTTCGCCAAAAGCCGCAGGTCAGAGGTCAGCAAGAATTGACTGAGAGTTTTGTGCAGGTCATTAGAATCGCACATAACACGGGTACCTAATGGGCTGTTGTGTAAAAACACCAGGAAGACAACATAATCTAGTGCCAGGCGCAGCCGCAAGTGCCACGAGTCCTGATTGCGGTAACGGTCCTGAGCAAGAGTAGAATCAAGTGTCAGCGCTGATCCCAAAGGGTGGTATTCGGTAACAAATACTCCATCTTCTTCACACACACCCACTAGTGATACCACACGCACACTCTGCAAGGAACGTAACATGGACACCCCATGAAGGAAATCAGCTTTATACTGTTCTGATGACAAGACACACAGGGCTACTTTTTGCCCCTGCCATTCTGACAGGTATACCTGAAACACACCATGAAACACAACTTGTTAATTCCTACAGGTAGCAGTATGTCAAGTACACTAGAAACACTGCAACATGGCACCTTATATACAGAACTCGAAAAGTATATATACCTGCTTAACAGCTCCCTGTCCGATCAGTCTGAGACGCCGGACATTGACACGTATTTCAGGACACTGCAACCACTGGGTGCAGTTTTTCATAGTGCCCACTTTAAAATAGCCTGTTGGGCAGTGAATGTGTGCTGAAGGTGCGGAAGTGCCCTCATATAGAGCATCCAGGTAGACATAAAGAAGCAGGTTGGCACAGAACAGAGCTACCAGACATAAAACTACTGCAGGCACCCCACACTTCTGACCACTTCCAACCGTCTGAGCCATGGTGGCATCTTATCCTGTGTGACAGAAAGGAAATCTTAAAGAAATGCTCTACATGTACAGGAACTAAAAATATCCAGACAATAACCACAGTAAAATTCTACACAGGAATAAAAAGAATGCCACCAAGACATTTTGGACAATTTAATGCTCCCAAGTTTGTGGAAACAGTTTGGGGATGACCCCTTCTTGTTCCAACATGACTGCACACCAGTGCACAAAGCAAGGTCCATAAATAACTTCACAAAGTTGGGAGCATGAAATTGTCCAAAATGTCTTGGTATGCTGAAGTTTGTGAGCAGCAGTATGGTTTGTGAGCAGCAGTATGGCTTCATGCCCAGAAAGAGCACAACAGATGCAATTTTTGCTCTGAGAATTTTGATGGAGAAGTATAGGGATGGTCAGAGGGAGTTGCACTGTGTGTTTGTAGATTTGGAGAAAGCGGATGACAGGGTGCCAAGAGAAGGGCTGTGGTACTGTATGAGGAAGTCAGGAGTAGCAGAGAAGTATGTCAGAGTGGTGCAGGACATGTATGTGCTGTAGGTCAGACAGAGGAGTTCAAAGTGGAGGTGGGACTGCATCAGGGATCGGCTCTGAGCCCCTTCCTGTTTGCTATAATGATGGACCAGTTGTCAGAGGAGGTCAGACAGGAGTCTCCTTGGACAATGATGTTTGCAGATGACATTGTGATCTGCAGTGAGAGCAGGGAGCAGGTGGAGGAAAACCTGGAGAGGTGGAGGTTTGCACTGGAGAGAAGAGGAATGAAAGTCAGTTGTAGTAAGACTAAGTACATGTGTGTGAATGAAAGGGAGGGAAGTGGAACAGTAAGGTTGCAGGGTGAAGAGGTGAAGAAGGTACAGGAGTTTAAGTACTTGGGGTCAACAGTCCAGAGTAATGGAGCGTGTGGGAAAGAGGTAAAGAAGCGAGTGCAGGCAGGTTGGAATGGGTGGAGAAAGGTGTCGGGAGTTCTGTGTGATAGGAAAATATCAGCGAGAATCAAGGGGAAGGTGTACAAGACAGTGGTGAGACCGGCCATGCTGTATGGTTTAGAGACACTGAGGAAGAGACAGGAGTCAGAGCTAGAGGTAGCAGAGCTGAAGATGTTGAGGTTCTCTTTGGGAGTGACAAGATTGGACAGGATTAGGAACGAGTACATCAGAGGGACAGCTCATGTTGGACGTTTGGGGGACAAAGTTAGGGAGGCCAGATTAAGATGGTTTGGACATGTTCAGAGGAGGGAGAGTGAGTATATTGGTAGGAGAATGTTGGACATGGAGCTGCCAGGCAGGAGGCAAAGAGGAAGGCCAAAGAGGAGGTATATGGATGAAATTAATGAGGATATGAAGCTAGAGGGTGCAAGGGTTGAGGATGCAGAAGATGGGGATAGGTGGAGAGAGATGATTCGCTGTGGCGACCCCTGAAGGGAAAAGCCGAAAGAAGAAGAAGAAGAAGAGTCTTGGTATGCTGAAGCATTAAGAGTTCCTTTCACTGGAATTAAGGGGCCAAGCCCAACCCCTGAAAAACGACACCTGAATTTAATGATTTGGAGGGGTGTCCCAAAACCTTTGCCAGTATAGTGTATTAATATTCATTTCGCCTCTGTGGTCACATGACCTAACATGTCAGCCTGTGGCAAACTACCCATATTTTGTATAACAGGTTTATTCATAGAGTCTACAAACCTATTTGATTCTTCTCATGTGAATGCACAATATAGCAACTGTAAACAAAAGAGAATTTGTTTATGGTCGTGAAGGACATTTAACAGATTGAACCTGAACCTGTGCGAACTAGCAAGTTAATTATTTTACTATCAGTGTCTATCACAACCTCACATGTGGAAAAAGTTAAAGTTTATACATTTCTTCCTGTAAAATCACCGATTTCATACCTAAACATCTCATAATTGTAGTATTTTAAATTCTCATGCTTACCCAGGCTTTTCCTAAATCGTATACATTTCCACAGCCACCAAGATGAACACAAGTCCACACCGAGCAAACTGCTCAAGCAACTGCAGCACAATAGTACAGTAACTGCTAACCCTTTCTATGTACAGGATTCTCTCGTATATTTCAGTTCGACTTGCTCGATGAGACTGAAATGCAGATTTAAAGAGAATGCGCACTCAGTACTGCCACCTAGGGCCATGTAGATGTACTGCGCTCTCGTAGATTGAGTCTTGTTTATTATTATAGTGTCATGCGTCTTCATCCTTTTCTGATCCTGATAAAACGTGAATAGGTTTTCGTAGAAAGGTAGGCATTTTTGTTTAGGTATTTAAGGTGAAAAGAAATAGGGTAAATAAAAAACGACACGTTGTAAAACACTAAGCTATAAGCTCACCTCTGCAGTTGTCTTTATTATTATTATTCAGATCATTTTTTATTCATTTGCTGAGCGGCGCCTGTGCCATGTTTTCCACGTCTCCATGGATCAGCTTCATTTAATATTAACTCATTCGGCGTCAATTTGACACCCTGACACTCTTATTTATTTGAACATCAGGGCAGGACCTTTAACGTGACAGCAGCAGGTATTAATAGGAAAGCGCCTTATACTTAGATAACCCGTACACGCGGATTATGCAGGCTAGATTTCGGCGATGGACACGCTGAGCGGAGCGGAGCGGCGAGTGCGGTTCCGGGTGGCGTCGGCGCGCAGCGGTAAGGTGCTGCGGGAGGTGTTCAGGGAAGACGAGGAACTGACCGAAGACTCGGCGGACTCGGACACAGCCGTTGGCTCGGAGGCTGAGCGGGCCATCTCTCCTGCCATCAGCGAGGCGAACGGGCATCTGACCGGACTGGCGGTGGAGCAGCAGGACAGCGGAAGCGATGCGGACGACCTGCTGGTGTACGCGAGCGCAGCGCATGAGCAGCTCTTCAGTCGCAAACGCGTGAACATCTTTAGCAAAAACGGCACGATTCGTGGCGTGAGGGACAAAGTGAGCGCTGGCCAAGTGCTCTTCAATAATCTCTCTAAACTCTATGGGGTGAGTAACGACGCCGGGGTCGGGGTTTAGGATTATAGCCTCAAAAGCTGCGCGTAGTTACGCACATGGCGCACTTTTATCTACGCTGTGTATGCTGCATCATGCGGAGCTTATTATCAGCCTGTTAGGAGCGCGCTTCCAGAGTGTTTTATGAATTCGGTAGCTATAATACTTTTAGGCGCAGAGGATTACACTTTCAAGGCATAGTGTCCACTAACAATATGGCCTAAAGATATTCGCACGTGTGTGTGTGTGTGTGTGTGTGTGTGTGTGTGTGTGTGCGTGCGTGTGCGCGCAAGCGAGGAAGTGTTCTTATGTACTTATGAAAAAAAGAATATATCTAAATAAGAATTAAAAGTCATTTTGACAAAAATAAAGAAAATTCATTCATTCATTTATTCATTCAGCATATAGCATACAGTATTCACAAGTTCAGCATCTCCTGGTGGTGCAGTTTTCTTTTCCCCTTGGTTCATTCATTTATGTTTCCAAAAAAGATTATACGTAAACATATTTGAGTAATATTGTCCTAACAGATATTCTGGTTTTGTTTGGGTAGCTTACATTCTAAGACCTAAGGCAATATGTCTGTTTCTTCACACAGCACATTAATTACACTTACTGTTACATAAAATACAAGTATTTATTTAAAAACTAAGATTTAGTCTGGATCAGTATCATTGAGAGCTCATATATCCAATAGAGGGCTAATTTCATTAAGGTGCATTCTGCATTATGTTTATATTGTTCCTAAATCTTTTCTCTCCCATTGACAGGCCAAAGAGACAATGTCTACAAAGAAGCTGGCTGCAGGTGTGTGAAGTAATACAGAGCAGAACATAGTTGCTCACATCTGTACCAGGGGGGAGAGACTCCTTTAGTCACTTTCCATTAACACAAATTTAGGGAACTTTGTCTGGGAGCTGAAATTTCCAGGTTTGGTTCTGATATTTCTTAAAGAAAATAAGGAATTTTAAAAAGAGTCCTCTTAAGCTAGTAAATTTCACAATGGAAGGAGTTAGGGATAAAAAGCACAGACATTTTGGTTGTAGTAAGGACTCTGACTGCTGTATTGTGGACTAACTGGATCTTTGTACTCCTACTGAAACATCCACACAGCATTGCAACCTGCTCTGATGTACAGCGTGTGATCACGCATGGCACAGTTTATCGTGTTGACTTAAGATCTAGGATAATTCTTTTGTGGTAAATCAAGTGCATATTTACCTTTACATACAGAAACTGGAAATAATCTGCACTAGAGAATCTTTTATCTCGAAAATAAACTCCTTCAGCTGAACATGAAATGGTTAAACAGCCATTACCTGTTTGGTGATAATTGTTTATTGTTTTTGATTCTTATTTTTAATACTTAATATTAGTTTGAATAATAACAATGTAAGTATGCCCTTTATATAAATATTAATATATTTATAATATATTTTTTATTATTTAATAACAGATATGATGGGAATGACAGAGCCGGTATTTTTAGTTTTGTATGTTAATAAATTCTAAAATGTATTTTATCTGTGAATGTCACAATTTTATTCACTTTCCACGTTGCTGAAATACATTTTATAGAATTAGTAGAACAACTTTTCACAGAGTAGATATAAAATATTAAAACTATTTCATTAAAAACCTGATGGACAAAACAGGAAGTTGATAGTGGTTTTCTTTATCATACTTATTTTAAGTGTGAGTATAAAAGTTAATGTTTACTACACATCCTTCACGAACTTTGCAATGTTACACACCTTCTGCACCTCCTCCAAATGTACATGTTAAATTATGCACAAGATCAGAAGGTCAATCCTCTCATTTGCCGCTCAATTATTTATCATAGACAGAGAGAGAGAGAGAGAGAGAGAGAGAGAGAGAGAGAGAGAGAGAGAGAGAGGGGCCCTGTATGCAGTTAGGTTTAAAGATACTTGAATAAGTCCAACAAATGTCCAACTGACTCTGAAGAAAGTAGGTACTGTTAAACATCATGAGCTCAGGGAAAGGTAAGTTTAGAATTTATGATTTTATTCCAGGTGGCAGAGATCGTACACAAGGCATGGAAACTATTCATTTCAAAACATTATGCTTTTATGAAGATGCTTGTAAATCCAGTAATAATATTAGTAATACTTCATATAACATCAATATTAAAGACTCATTACAAAAGAAAACATCATATAATCACAATAATACATTTCAATCACATGCTTATGTCGATCATGTTTATTTTATATAATTTGTTGCTTAGCAGTAATATTACTACAGCCAAAGCTTTAGGATGTTGGATGAATTGAGATCTGTCATATGCATGAAATCTTTTTTTCATTTTATTTGAATTTCAGAATAGTATTTATTCAGGAGTGGTGTATGATGAGTACCTGTTTTTTCCCCCAAACTGTGTAAAACAGTTCCAGTAATTGAATTCTTCAGTCACCTTAAACTGGGTTTCAGTAAGGCCAGAGCGTCTTAATTGGATAATCAAAAGATGGTGAGGAGAGCAAAGACTCCATAGAGCAGAGTGCATGGGTATGCCACCAGCAGCTGTTGTCCACCCATATCCAGTGTAGAAGCGAAGATCTTGGATGCTGATAGACTGCACCAGCCAATCACAAACAAGGCCAGCAGTGTGCCAAGAATGCCTCTGAACAAACAATCATATTTGTTACTTACTAATCAAGCTTTTTAATAAATTAAACTACTCAGTGTGATTTCTTTCTGATCTTTGCAGAACTACAAGTGAGAAAGAATCCTTCTGAATGTAGCAAAGAATATATTGAAATAGCCATTATTACACCCGGTGCATACAGTTACATTTATGAAGATTAATATTTGAAAAACAATTATTCTTGTGGTTGTAGATACTCACTGCAAAGAATAAAAAATAGCGAATGCAGAGAGAGCCACCATGGGCAGCAAGCAGTATCCTAATACACTCGCCACACATCCATAGGATATTGTGTATACACTCATTAAATTCAGCAGAATGTACATTCCCGCACAGCCCAGGGCACTGATACCATACACATAGCCAAAGTGTACCTTCCCTGCCTGCAGAGAAACCAAATTCATGTGAAACCAAACATTGATATAGCAATTAATACACTGTAAAATGACACTCATAATGATATAACCATTCCAAGGTCAAGTTTTGTAGTGATCAGATGATAAGAAATGCATAAGAAATCATTCATACCATCAAAAGAGTGGCTCCCAAAGCGATGCAGAAAATAACAGGACCAGTTAAATCTGTCTCATTCATGATGCTGCCATCCGCTGGCTTCATCGGGTTCAGTACAGTCAGAGTCTTCTGCCAGATGTGATCAAAGTTAATGCCCAATTCTGATGAGACACATGTACAGTAATTTCCCTTGTTCATCGCTTAAGGATCTGAATTATTATTGTTATTCCAAAACATTATAATTTGAACATCTGTTTTGATTACCCTCTAATAGTGGAGGTTCATCCTCAAAGGTGTCAGTGTGCTCAGCAGCCCCAGAAGAAGCTGCAGGTTGAAATATCTGCCCACTGTATGGTGGATCTGTTAATGGGGCATAGGCATCTGATGTAGCAGATGCACAATCTCTGCCATTGACAAGGTAAATAACTGTTCAGAATTACTTCACACCAAAAGAAACAGCATGAATTCCTACAAATAGAGATTCAGAGCTCATGAATGTTTAGCATAGTCAATACCAGGGATACTCTTACACATCTTGGTAATGTGGACTGTCATATGCTGTGTCATAGCCGTATGCCTCTTGGGCCTGATCATCTATGTAATATTCAGACTGGTAGAAGTCTTGATCAAACTGCCTGAACTCCCCCATCCTACACAGCAAAATAACACAAAAGAAGACTGCTGTGACAGTCTGAAGACTAGCGCTAAACCAACTGCAACTCCAATATGTGACTATAAACATACATTATATATAAAGTAACTGTAAATATCTGATTTGTATACCTTTGAAAAGCCCAGTAGAACAAGCCTGTCCAAGACTGAGTTGCGTTTTGTGGCAAGGGTCTGCCTTCTGCTTACGCAGCTGTTAGCTGGGTGTACTATGTATCTGAAGAGTTATTTATAGACACCTATATTTGCACAGAGGACAGACTGCTCTAAGAACACAAACAGTCTGAAATATATAGTGTTTTAGTGTCTTGTATAAGCAGAATTGGTAAGATGGAGTTACCGTATACTAAAGTACAGTGTTAAGCTTATTTTAAAAAAGCAGAACTCCTTTCAAACCTCTTTAGTGATGAGATGATGAGAGATGAGAGATGAGAGAGCAGTATTACTAATATACTATTACTAGTGTTACTAATATAGAGAGTTCCCACCTATTACTACTCTGTATCTATCATTCACAACACACACACACACTTCTCTGTATGCATATATCTGTAAAGGTATATGAAAATGAAAAAAGGAATATGTATGTATCAGGTTTAAACAATAGCAAATAAGCAAGAGTACAGTTGTACTGTATATTAGCATGCCTGTGATCACGTGCTGCACTTGAGTATATAAATTCTAGAGCATTATAGAGTATATTAAACTGGCCAGCCCTAAGGCTGGGCTATTTCATATTTGCAGTAGTCAGAATTTTAGTCAATAAGTTGCAGTTACTTGTTAAAATATTTTTCCATGATTGAGGTAAATCAGGAGCACACTGAACTATAACTGAAGCATGATGCTGCTAATTGCCCTATGGGTCAGGAGCTTTTGTAGGTAATAAACCCAAACACAGCATGATGTATGGCTATTGGGGTTCAGCCATCAGCTGATATCCCACTCCTGAAAAAAAGCTTGAATTGCTCACTGCTAGTCAACAAGACTAGTGATGCTAATGAGGAAAATTTTTATTTTTTTATTCTTAATGAGTTCTTCCATGGAAAACCATGTTTTTTTTATAGCCCTAACTTTGTGCACAAGGACATTGTTGCAGGTTTGGTCCCTTTAGGTCCAGTGAAGAGAAATCTTAAAGCTACATCATACAGTGCAAAGACATCCTTGCAATTGTGTGCTTTTAACTATGTAGCAACAATTTGGATAAGAACCACATATGGGTGTGATTGTCAGGTGCCACCTACATTTGGCCGTATATCTAGAAGGTTTCTAGATATAGTGCAGCCCACCTTGTAGCCACTTATTGGAAGGCCTCATCTAGTCTCTTCTCTGTTCAGGCACCGAGATGATGGAATGAACTTCCCCTAGATGTCCGTACAGACGAGTCAATGACTGTCTTTAAATGACGGATGAAGACCTACCTCTTTCTGAAGAACTTAAACTAGCTCTTATTTTTCCCTGTATGTTTATGTATTGTTGTATGTTGCAACTAGCAAGTTACACCACAAGAGCATTCACAATTTTAACAATTGTATATTCAATTCAATTCAATTTATTTGTATAGCGCCTTTTACAATGGACATTGTCTCAAAGCAGCTTTACATAAATAGCGAAACAGAAAGAAGAGGGGGGAAAAAAGAATCATTAAATTATTAAACTATTAAATTTAAAAAGTATTAAATAACCATTAAATTATTTTATCCCTATTTATCCCTAATGAGCAAGCCTGCAGTGACGGTGGCAAGGAAAAACTCCTTGTGATGATATGAGGAAGAAACCTTGAGAGGAAACAGACTCAGAAGGGAACCCATCCTCATTTGGGTGACACTGGACAGTAAATAATGTAAATGTATATAGTGTCCTATCTACAACAGCAACCATGGGCCCATGAGGAACTGTTAGGTCAATGTAGATTCTGAGTTCGTTATAGACACTAATTCCTTGCTGTCAAAAGCTGACAGATGTAACAGCAGATCGGTGACCGTGTTATAGTCCCCAAGTGGCTCTGTCCATGGCTGTCTCCTGGTCACAGGCTTTCCACACAGGTCCATCCACAGCATCAGTGAGCACCACCAAGCGACGAGACCCCGACCAGGGGTAGAGCCAGTGGTCACTCTGGAAACTCAGAACACTGGGAGCTCGGGAGTGGGACGTATAGCTCGACAGAGAAAGAGATATTAAATATAATAATATCACCTATAGAGTCCACAAAAAAAAAAGTTTTGTACAACTAGTTATTAAATGAGGAGTGCTCAGACTATAGGGCCAATCACGTGAGTGGAGATGTTGGCTGTTCTTTTAAGACTTCTCTCCACCCACTCTCAACAAAAAAAAATCTATTTCACTGGCAAGTAGATGGTCTGATGAGCAATAGCAAGAAGGCATCACACACCTTTACACCTACCTGTTAAACAGAAGTGTTCTCAGCTACACATGTTTCTCTAGCAGCTCACTTCATGGCCCCTTACTGAGTAAATACAGTCATGGATGCAGTTTGTGTGGATGCACTTGGATATAGTGGATAGTTTATAATTTTATAAGTCAAATAAGTCAAAAGACTCTCTGCAAGGTAAAAATCACACTTTATATGTGGAAGTCTTGTTTATTTGCAAGAAAACACTGATAAAATATTTTTAAAAAATGTAATTAATAGTTACTTTAGAAATATTATAAAACATTATTAAAATACTAAGATATTAAATATCAAGATAAAAAAAAAATGCTTACATTACATCAGAAAAGAGCTGTTCTATTCATTTGATCACACACACATCACTACCACCACCATGAGTGTCTTCTACACTCATAACACAGACACAAACACACAAAAAGGGAATCAGCTCTAAAGCAGCTCTGCAGTATAATGTTTGGGTTGATGTTCCTTCTACTGCCAAGGCGCTCTTCTTCCCAGCACACGGTTAGTAATTTTCTGCAAGAGATGACTTGCATTAGCTTTGATAGAAACATTAACTTGTAACTGCATTGGGTGTGGTTAAATGAAAAAAGCAACTTCTCCAAGTAAACATCTGTTTACCTTGTTAAATAGCTGAGCATTAAGGCGGTAAGTGTGGTATTCTGCTTTTCTTCTTTCTTCCTCCTTCCTCTTCTGCACCTCTGGGAGTTGAGCATAGATCCTAATGGGTTAAAACACAAAAAATGAGCTCATGCTTTCAGGTTTTCTGAAATCTTCTCTTTTTAAATGTAATACTGTATATCCTTGACAATAGAACACAGCACGGAAATGAAGCAATCACTAATTCACACAGTGTTTTAAAGCAAGTCTGTGAATATTAGTAAGAGCTTACCGCTTGGATCTCTGGACCATCTCACTTAAGGGAATAACTCGCTTAGAGGGAAGAGGTGGAGGAGCTGGTGCTGGCAGAAAGGAGCAATTCGTAGAAGTTAAAATATTTCTAAGACAATCAGGCTGTAATAGTGTTGTTTAAGAGCTTGCTGTTTGGACAAGCAAATTAAACCAACCTGCTTTTGGCTGCTGCACAGCTGAAGGGCGGTTAAAAAGCTCCTCTCTTTCT
This sequence comes from Hemibagrus guttatus, assembly GCA_033459395.1. NCBI lineage: Eukaryota > Metazoa > Chordata > Actinopteri > Siluriformes > Bagridae > Hemibagrus > Hemibagrus guttatus. The sequence continues at coordinate 13,780,484 of JAUCMX010000002.1, read as the reverse complement.
TTGTTGAAAACAGCTTGCATTTTTCTCTCCTCCACAAGCAGACACAGCCTTTTCATCCGCTCCCTTGAACGGGACACAAACTCTGGTCGACGCAACTCCAGTGCCTCCTGCAATGTTAGCATTCACACAATACAGCATATATGAAACAAAATTAAATAAAAATTTCATGTCTAACAAGTGGGAGGCACAAAGCAAATTTACAACATGTCTTCAACCACAGCTATATCTACTTATAAGCCAACATACCTGCAGGGAGAGACGGACTAGGGAAGAGGGTTTGCTGCAATCATTCTCTGCACGTGTGTTTTGCTCAGGGGAATTCTCTCTTTCTATTTGAAAGTGTCGTTCTCTAAGCGGCTCTCTCCATGGCTGTATCCTAGTGTAGGGCTCGAACCAGGCTTGGCCCTCAGACTTCCCTGCATCTGTCTGGGGGTTATTCTCCTTCCGTGCTTCCCATTTCAGTTCATCGGCAGAAACAAACCATGACAAACCTTACAGAAGAGGAAAAAATGAAGGGACCATGCGAGAGTAAATACTTCAACTTTATTCTCCTACTGCACAAACTTACCATTTGGGTTACAGGTGAGTTTGCTGGGGGCCTGTTTCCTCAGCACTGGTTGGAAGTGAACAGCACTGGAAGCCTTGAGAGCAGGCATACTGTCATTTACCTCACTGTAGACTGCTGAAGATGCCCTGGTGACTCTTGCACTACCTGGAGATGGGAAGGTAGTGCCAACATCCCGTGTGTCTTTGCGGGTGCCATTTACAACAATTTCCAAATCACCTGACGAATAAGATGGACATTTCCATAAATTGTTAAACAATCTTAGCTCTTGGTGGCTTCAATTAGCCAAATAAAATTAGTATTAATCTTTACAGGGAAAAATTTTTTTGAAAAATTGTAGGGGCTACTAAAAAAAACTACTGGAGGGATACATAAAGCCCTACAAGATATTTTTTAAATGTGTAATACACCTAGAATGTAAGATTATATTCTTTAGACATATACCTCAAGATTTAGTTTTAGTTTAGAAAAGTTTAATGAACATACTGCTTGTGGCTGGTAAAAAAGACTCTCACCAGGAAATGGCTGTCACAACGTTTTACAAATTAATTTTAATTTTAATCTTAATTTTACAAAGAAATTACAATAGACATATAAAATGGAGAAGGTAACAGCATTAGTCAACCACAAACTGGAACAATTTACTTCACGGTGGGGAAAAAAAGATTAAATATATAATGCCCCATAGGCCTGATGTAATTTTTACAAATCACTGAATATGTTGAAAGAAAAGATCACTCCCTACTCGTACATAGATTTTCCCCATCTGCTTTCTTTGCTATAACTGTATTTCTCTGACTGTCACTATGAGAAGACCTGGGGCAAACATAACATATGAACTGTATACATAATGTCTGAAATATGAATTGTTTGTCTGTTGTTGAACTTCAATAAAATAAAATTTTTAAAAAATAAGAAAAGTGGTGGGGACAGGAAAAGTAACCACCTGTAACCATTACTGTACCTAACACGACAATTTACCACAGAACAGGACACAGAGGTCATTTGTAGATTTGCACTGTAAACACTTTCTCCAATACTACAAGTATTTACATATACTGTAGCTTAAATGCTGGCATAAGCAAACATCAAGTTTAAAATTATTTTAACAACCAAACATCACTGCAATTACACCAACAACAATAATGCAATCAGAAAAGTGGAACTAAAAACTCTGTTCTGTGAAATGAAGGATTAATATATTTATTTTTAATTGTAAAGTGCTAGACAGATTCCTGTTAATAGCATTGCTGCACTAAACTTTGACCAAGTAAGCTTTTAGGTAAAGTTGGACCAGAGGTTGCAGATATCTACCACCCATCTTATTTGATCCATTTACATTTGTTGTATCTGTGTATCTATATACATTAGTTGAACTGGTGCTTCCTTCAAGTGTTACCATGTATAAATTTATTTTAAACACATCCAGCTTTTTAGTCATTCCGGCTACCTCTCAAAGGTATCATTTAGAAACACCATAAAATCTGTACATTTCTTTATGACAGTACTGCACCAGACTGTCCAAATACTTTCTTAGTGACAATGCAGAAATTGGTGACAGGCTTCTGCCAAAAGCTACAACTTATTTCAACTATGAAGACCTTGTCCTTGGAGATGATGACTTCACTACTAATTCACTCCAGCATTCCCCGCTTGAATTACACTTACATTTATTCCTTTTTCACTATTTACATTTCCTAAAACCAGGTAACTGTTTGGAGGACAAACCTGCTTGGATGCTTCTGCTGACCAGTTTGACTTTTGCCCTCTTACAACTAGTGCCTCTTTGGGAGGGTAGTGTGTAAACGCTTGAGGATGATAATGTGTCAGAGGCCTAAAGGAAATGCAAAGCACACACACACCCATATTAACATGGTTAACAACGCTGGCTATGTCTAAATCCAACACAGTCAGGCAGTGCAGTTGGGCTTAAATCACATTAACTGTTTCAGGGAACTCTATACTTACAGAAAAGACAAACTATAAAAGAAAGACGAAAAAGGATGCATTATTCAAGAATACTTTTAAAATAACATTCCTAATATTAAATCTTACCATGGAGCCGTCTGTGTTGCTTGTTTCTGTGGCAACAGAAACAAGGTGATTTTCAGAGCTACCTTTTCCATGTCCTCTTTTCTGCTTCTTAATGGTGTTATAAAGTTTCAGCAGGCCATCATTGGGCTTTAGTGTCTGACTTCCAGCCACACCTTCTCTCCCACCACTAACCCTATGTGGCCCGAAAGCATTGATCAAGCGATGTGTGTCGATAGTAGACTGGCTGCTACTAGTCTCCACAGAAACACTGGCAGACTCGACTCTCTCGGCAGGACAGCAATAGTCTTTTTCTTGGTGCTTCTTCTTCACTAATGTATGTTTGTTACTTAAAGACTTGTTTTCCCATGCAGTTTTTAGAATCTCTCTCACTTCATTTCTCTCTTTCACTTTTCTCTTTTTGGTTGTGTCTGTTCCCCGCGTTCTCCATGTCTCATGTTCTCTTGTCCTACTCTTGCTTTTTTCCACACTACTGTGTGACACTTTAGGTGTGTGTGGCGGTGAGGAGCTGTGCAGCAGTCGGGACAGGCGTTCCAGTCTCTCCAGCAATGATATTTCCAAGGTGTTAGTGGTTTGAGTGTCCTGAAGGATGAACTGCTCGTTGAAACGACGCCACAACTGGTCTAGAGTGCTGTCAATCTCTGCACCAAGGTCCTGAGCTTTTATGTCCTGCTCCTTCTCCCTTGTGGCCTTAGTACGCAAAGGCAGAGTTTCTGTTCCTATGTTATGCTTTTGTACTCTGTGGTTAGGATGTAGTTCAGATGTGCTGTAGTAAGCCTCCATGTTCAACGGGATAAATGCTTCACCCTCCTCAGTTTGCTCAGCCACCTGCTCATTTTCAAGGACAACAGACTTACTAAAACCAGTATGCTGATATAGCAGACCAGTATTGCCTCTTTGGTCATGAAAGCCTTTTCCAGACAAAGTGGATTCTGTCAAAGAAAGACAATCAGTTAATTCCTGTTAACACTGTTGCACAGTGTCTTACCTTCAATGTTTGCCACAACTCACCTCTTCTCATTTTGGCCCTTTTGCTGTAAATGCCCTCCTTATGTTTTGGTGTAACTTTGTTGTCCACAAGCTCCCTGGATCCCAAAACCTCAGGGGTAAATTGAGGGGGTACAGCGTCATCAGATCCTATAGATTATGTAAGGAAAGACAAATTAGTATAGTTAGATGAATTAGTTAGAGCTAGCCTACAAAAAAAGCTTCTCTTCTGCATATAATGAAGTGCAGCATTACTGGGTTTGCCTTTCTCTCGAACAAAGGATACTATGAATAATGCAGACCTGCAATGGGGAAGCGCTTACAACTGCGTAACAATGAGTGCTTCGAGACTGAATGAGAACAAAAGACAAGATAGTACAAACAAATAACCTGTAGCACTTCTAGTACTGTAGAGTTAAACTAGTTATTTGTTAAACATTGTATTATATTGTGATACTATGTAGTTGGATTATTAAGCATCATTCCACATCCCAGAGCACTCCCTCATTCATAATCCTAATCCTTTGACACTCTTATCCAGGTCACATGTTACCAGTGCTAATTTTGTGTTTCACATAAAAATATCCTGCTCTAACAAAGTAAGGCACACACATATTGCCTATATATAGATATTTATATATGTGCTGTGTGTTGTGTCTTGTACCTGTCTAAGCTGCTGTAACATAAGAATTTCCATCATGGGCTCAATAAGGTCTGTCTGTCTGTCTGTCTATCTATCTATCTATCTATCTATCTATCTATCTATCTATCTATCTATCTATCTTCATTTTAAAAAAAATTTTAAGGGTGCTATACAATCTTAACAGATTAGGTTAGGGTCGGAAAGCACTCAAAGGCCAAATACACCATTTGATAATGGACAACAGTACATGCAGGATGTTGCACAGAAGCTATGTGGTATTCACATGCTCCATCAATTCTGTGAATGTTCTATAAAATCACTTTGACACAATCATTTTTTCACCTTAGCACATGTGCTTATGTGTCATGCAGATGTAACTCTTCTCTATACCTGGATGAGAGCTCTCCACTGTAGTATCAGAGCGATTAGGGGAGAGCTCAGGGAGAGCCTGTGGCATATAGAAGAGCTCTGAACTGCCATGAGGTTTATATGGCAATAATATTGGAATAGCTGTAAGAAGCACACAAAGATGAGTTATACTGTAATAATGCATCTTAGTAGCTCACATACTTAAAAGAACAATAATAGAAAATTTTAACATCTTGCCACTTACCAGTTGTATTAACTGATAAAGGTCTACTCGGACCAGCCAGACTTTGGTCAGAGGTAAAGGCTTGTGGGTATCTGGAGGTCATCTGTGAATATCCATTAACCATTCCTGTGTTCTGAGCCTGGTCTATATTTCTGTCTTTACTTAAGCTGGTCTCACTGGATACAGATGCTTGCTGTTCTTCATTGGCGCTGGAGACCGGGATTGGGACACCTTTTGAGGTGTTCGCACTGTCTGAGTGATGTGTGCGTGATCCACTCAGCAGTTCTGGGTAACTGCAGGAATCACTGGCAGGAGTGTGAGGTCTCTGGGTGGTGTTTTGTTGTAACATCACTTCATGACCAAGGGCAGAACCTGACTCCAAGCCTGGAGTGAACTCTCGTTTTCCTCTGATGACAGAGTGAGCTGCTTCTGGGATTGGTAATGGCTCATTTTTCTCACTGTCTGAGCGCTCATCTTCATCTCTCACTTCGCTCTCCTTCCCCATGCTCCCCTTTCCCCATTCATTCTTTGTTGCTCTATTTGTCATTTGACCCTGCAGTTTCCACTCCTCAGTTGACCTCAGCATTGTATACAAGTTGCTTTCTAGCACAATGTCATTGTGTGAGGCATGGCTGTTGTGTGTATGCAGGCACTGACTCACTGTCTCAGGGGAGGGTGTGTGCTGAGGGTTACACCCCTCCTTGATGCCAATCTGACTTGCTCTGTCCTCTAGTGGTGTGTGCAATGGAACACTGGAGTTGAGTGGAATTTGACTGACTCTCTGCAGCTGCTTTGAGAGACGGTCTTCTGCACTGCGCACTGCTGCAAAGCCTACAGCAGGCTTGGGGACAGTGCCAACACTGGCCTGCGTACTGCTTTCTGAATCTGAGCTCGACTGAGACATGAAGGAGATAGAGATCAGCATATCAGAACAGGAGTAATGGCTAAGGCTAAGAGAGACAGAAAGATGTTAAAACACTGTAGGTTCTTCTGTACAGAATGCATTACTCTGGCTGATGTACTCAAACATCAGACACACTATTTCAAACAGAGTAGGATTACAAAAACTATATCATAATAAGCACCTCATTTAACATGACTTTACTGACAATGTGACATTCGTTTATCTCTTTCCAGTGTGTTGTGTCTTACCTTGGTGTGTTTAGTATGTAGCAGGAGCTCTCTTTTGATCTCCTCAATTCTCCTTCTGTCCTCTGCATTAAGGTCTAATGATTCACTCTTGGCACCAGACAACTTCATTATGATCCAGTCTTTAAAGACAGAATTGTCACATAACCAAAAAATGTATAATTTTGCAGCAATATTTAAAAACTTTGAATGGACCATTCGTAATAAACGTGATTCAATTTTTTACCTCTAGCTTGGCCCTCATCAGGATCAGCAGTACTTGACCGGCTGGTAACCACAGAGACAGACGACTCACTCTGCAGAAGCTTAGCAACCCTAGAAGCCAGTGAATGCTCACTACTGGCATTACTTAAAACACCAATTTCTACCTCTGTTTGACTGTGGGTGGGACTTATCTCAGATGAAATTATGCCAGCATTTTCTGTATGGTTTTGACTTTGCTGCTGGCCATCTGATGTTGAGAAAGCATTCCCCTGTGTAATCGATTGGATCACAGGGCCTACCCTGTCAGGGTCTGCTGCACTGCATCCCTCAGGCTCTGCTCTCCTTGGAGCCACACGAAAGTCACGCGACTTTGGACCTTCCTCCCTGCCCAGAGAGGGTGCTGAATGCCCTTTGCTCATGTGATCAGAATTTGTGGACAGCTCTAGGGGCCCAGATGAGGATGAGGAGCTCTCCTTCAGGGCAGAGTCTGAGGATGAGTGAGCTAGTACTAAAGAAACCTTTCCATCAACTGACAAAAATGAGTCATCATGATATGCTTGTGTGTTCTGTCTGAGTGACAATAAGGAAACATCGCTCTCTGAATAACAGTGTGAGCCACGGAAGGAGGCCACTGAGTAATGTCCAGACACAAGGCTCTCTGCATGACCAAGCAAACACCTTATCTCCTGCAGGGTTCCAGAACCCACTAGAGACGAGTCACCTTCTTTCATGCTCTCTGAGGTCCCAGGAGCAGGCGGAGACGCCAGGCTCACCTGAGTTGGCAGGCCATAACTGCCCTCTCGATGACAAGTGTCAGCTCCATGATGAACACTGTGTGATGGACTGTGGGATTCGGGAGGAGTGCCTGTCTGAAAGTGTTCTTTTCTTATATTGCCTGAACTAGCTGGTCTGATTGGCTGCTGAATGGACTGCTGAATAAATAACTGTGTTAAAGAGGCACTGGAATCTGCAGAAAGCACACTGGAACTTGAAAATGTCTCCTTCTGAAGACTGTCAACTGTATACAATAGCAACACAAAAGAACATAGGATTAAAAAAACATGAGTAGACAAAGTATTTGCATCATCTACATATTCACTATTATAACAGCAGTAAGATTGCATAAGTAAGCCACGCAAAATGTACAGCTTTTTAAACATATTCAGAAAAATACAAATCAATCAGCTTAGTTACCGCTAGTAACTAAGACAAGAAGGCCAAAATAACCTAATCTTCGTTTTGTACTAATAAGAAAACGGAGTACAAAGTAGTTTACCATCAGAGGGCTGCATACTCTTGGTGGGTGTTCCCACTGAGCCTTTAACAGTACATAAATCAGTCGGAGAAAATTCAGGCTCTCTGATGGGTCCTCGGAGTGTAAAGGGATTTAGGATTGTTGAAGGTGACTGATCAATCCCCAAATTGTGAAGGTAGAGCTGCAGAAAAATGTGTGTTAAATATACTAATAATCTTTACTCTAAGTAATGAGTAAAATCTCTATTGAAAGTATGTATTGATCAAAGTTTGTTTTTACTTACAGGGATTCTGTCTTCGATGTTAAACTCAGGGGGCCGCCGGGGGGATCCAGGTCTAGAAGTCCAATAAGGTGCATAGTTGTCCAACTCAAGACTTACAACAGAGGAAGCTGCACCTACTGATGCCTGAAAATTGGAAACTGTGTTGCTCATGTTATTTACGTTTATGCCACTGTACTGATCCACACTAACCAAAGCAGGGGGCTTTAAAGGACTGGTTCCTGAGTCATCAGCTGGCCTCAGGTTATTTGTTTCACTTGAGGACAGTGCCGATTCAGCTGCAATGGAGTGGAAGCCTGGAGAGATGGTATCAGTGTGTGTAAGAGGAGATTGATTTTGGTTTTGCTGCAGCTCATCCTGCTGGATAGGGGTGATGACTGTTCCAAGAGAGGAGTGGGAACAGGACTGAGTAAATGGTGATGGTGATGTGGACCCTATAACTCCTCCTGCCACTTCCACATCCGCACATGACAGCACACCACTGCCTGTCTGAGTAGGTGGAGTGCTGCTATTGGCACTAAATACTGAAGATGTCTTGTTGGAATGTTGCTGACTTTGTTGTTTTATTGCCTCAGACGCAGAATCTTGTTCTTTCCTTTTTAAATATACACCATCAAACCCTTGCAAAGACAAATTGTCATAAAATGACCTGCTGGAACTCTGATTGGCTTTCCAAGCATCAACCTTCTGCACATAACTGAGGCTGGGTAGAGAATGCACACTACCTTCAGAGAGCCTAGGCTCCTGATTTTTGAGCTGTTGGTCAGATGTGGGTAGGAGTTTGGCTAAGGTAGGTTGATCAAGTGGTGTGTCTTCATCAGCAATGACAGGCACATTTAATGTCTGGGAAGGGGCTTCTTGGCTTTGAGGTATCTCATGTTGAAGGTGTGACTCTGTATGAGCCTCACCTGGATTCAAAGAAGTGGCAATTGTAACTCCAGCAACGCTTGGATGGCTTGAGGAACTTAGGGTTAATGCTGGAATGTCATCTGGTTTAGGAGTGCTGTTTTGGGTTGATGTGGCCACAGTGCTGTGATAAGAATATACAGGAGATAGTCTGGTTGCAGCTAGTGCTTCTCTACCAAGGAGCACCGCAGGTGTAGACTGAAACACAGGCCGAGAGGACAAAAAAGAACCATCTGCTGCATGATTGTTGCCTGAGCTCCAGAGTGCTCTCTGTAGCCCACCACCTTCACTGGCCAGAGGGACATTTTGTCCAGTTGGAGTGTTTTTGTCCTCAGTTTGATTTCTACCTTCTGGTGCAGCTAATGAGGACTCACTGTGGAGCTGAAGCTGCCCGAATGGAAGGTCAGTGGTGCCATCTGTTTGCTTACTTGTGGAGCGAACTGTAATATTTGAGATGGCAGATAAACGAGTGGAAAGTGACACACTACCTCTCTCCATGGTCCTTCTTTGTGAGAACAACGATGAAGAGCCACCTTGAGGCGGTTTTCTACTATCAGATGGTCTGAACTGGTGTTCCTTTGAAGAGGTACATGCAGGATCCTGCTTTTGGGAAACAGCAGAATGTTTAGTCAGGCTCTCTGTTTGACTGAGAACAGTCCCAGTGGAAGAGGGTGCACTGCTACTGGCTACACCATGATCCTTTTCCAGAGGTTTCTGAAAGGAGTGAACAGGAATGCCACTGCTTAAACCACATGCATCCCCTCTTCCATTCACATCAGCATCAGTTTGTTGCTCTAGCTCCTTCTGCCATTCATCATTGTTCTCCAGGCCACTATTGTGTTCCTCATCATGAATCTGGGTTGCCTTGTAATTGCTACTAGGTGACATACTGTGCTGTGATAGTGAGCAGTAGCTAGTAGCATCCTCTAAAATAACAGACATCGTCCCCAAATGATGCTGTGATAGTGATGCCTGTTCATGGGATGTGTGTGAGAGGTTGGACTCTCCATCCACATCTAGGCGTGACATCTGAGAGCACCTCTCAGAAGTAATGGACAGATCAGGTGACCCCCTTAACACACAACACAAAATGTTTAGAGTGCCATCAGAACAACAAAATATACATTTACTTTAGTTAATAATTTGAACACCATACCTTAAAGGAACAAACTCTAAATCTGTCTGATAGAGAAGAGTGAACTCTGAAGGTACAACGGCCTTCCCCTGAGGAATCAGAGTCAGTGCAGGCGATAAACAGCTATCCTGCAGTTCTGCTCAGGTGAAAAGAACATGACTTCAGCAGTTGTACATGATGTATAAAACAGTATAAAGCAGAATCTCCTGTTAACTTGTGCATTTATTTCTCATTACTAGTGATTATACTTGTATTCTGTTTACCTAGCTGTAAAGATTCAAATCTTTTGGCTGCTGGCTGCATGTTTGAGCCAGCCATGATAGCCATTTGCCCTTCAGAGTTAAACGTGATCCCTTGTAGACCATCGGCTTCCAGCAAGCCTGATGTTTGTCCCAGAAACTGACTAGGATCCTCTTCAACTGGGAGTTGGTGCCATGACTCCATCTCCTACAAACAAAAGATCTTAAACTGTATTGAAAATATTTTAATAATTACATCGTACACCAGCTATTATAGAACACGATATTCAGCATTATATATGCTTTTAATTTGAATATAAATGTCTGAGTTACAAGAATGTATAAACTACAGATACAGAATATTAAGAACTCTGCAACTATATGCTGTCTTTGATCAAAGCCATGAAGTGTACATGTACATTAGGGCAGCAAGTTAACAATACTGGCTAAATTAATCTTAGAATTTTCCCAGAATTCCAGTTCAAAACTGTTACACAATGTAAATACCATGGGTTTGATGTTAAAGTGTTCACAAACTTATAAAGTATCAAGATGTTGGTGGAGGTACTGTGAAGAATCATGCTGATGCCCTGAAAATTACAAAGTCAAGCATAATAAACAGACAGTCTGATGGCAAACAAAGCTTCAGGCTCAACAGTAAACACAGCATCTATCTGCCAAACCGCGGCAAGGAGATATGCAACACTATCCAGAAAGCTGCATGCGGAACTGACAGCATGAAAACAAAGACATTGCTACACTGATGTTGAGGTGTTAGAAGCAGGAAAAATGGGCAAGTGTAAGGATTTGAGCAAGTTTGACAAGGGCCAAATTGTGATGGCTAGACGACTGGATCAGAGCATCTCCAAAACTGCAGCTCTTGTGGGGTGTTCCCGGTCTGCAGTGGTCAGTATCTATCAAAGTGGTCCAAGGAAGGAACAGTGGTGAACCAGTGACAGGGTCATGGGTGGCCAAGGCTCATTGATACACATGGAGAGCAAAGGCTGGCCCGTGTGATCCGATCCAACAGATGAGCTACTGTTGCTCAAATTGCTAAAGAAGTTAATGCTGGTTCTGATAGAAAGGTGTCAGAATACACAGTGAATCACAGTTTGTTGTGTTTTGGCAGTAAAAGGGGGACCAACACAAGGTGGTCATAATGTTATGCCTGATCGGTGTATGTATGCACATAATGTGTTTATTGTCTTTATTTTCAGATCGGTCAGAAGTGACATGCATAGGCAAAGCACATAGCACTGAATCTCGACACAATGAACTGTTCCCACGCGCAGGGTCTGCTATGGATGTTTTCGGGAGAACAAGATTGCTCAGATAAGTCTAAACATAGTTTTCAGATAGAGATGAGAATGTGATCTCCAGGTTCCCAACAACAACATGCAGTCGGCTAGCTATCTGCTCAAACCGAGTATGGGATACCTGAGAGCTAACGTGAGCATCACTGCTGTTGCTCATTGGTTCATCTTCGTTTTCTAATCAATGGGCACTATTGAACAAACCACGAACTCGTGCTGATTAAAGAGTAAACGTATAAAGATATCCGTGCTGCCAAATAAACCAACGTGAAGCCTGCTAAGCTTGGCTATGCACTTGTTGCTAAGCTAGCTAACTAACGTTTTTGAGTTATACAACTGGCGGGAAACAATCTTTGAACGACAATTACTCAAAGATAGTAAATAAAAAATACGCTTAAGTCAAGGCGAGGGTACTTAAACAAACTCACTCTCTTAACACTTGCTCCATGTTCGCCTTCTCCTAACGTCTCCATTGTTGTTCGAGGAGCTATGAATTGTTTCCATGCGAATAACTGACATTTCTTGCGCATGCGCACATGAAAGGAAAGGCACTACCTCTCTCTCTCTCTCCTCTCTCTCTCTCTCTCTCTCTCTCTCTCTCTCTCTCTCTCTCACTCACTCACACACACACACACACACTTTTGCGCAGAATCACATTGAATACACATAGTCACCGTACGGGTTGCCATAACTTCCTTTTTTTAATCGTGAGTTGGAAAATGTATCTTCATTCATTCATTCATTCATTCATTCATTCATTCATTGTCTACCGCTTATCCGATCTATTCTAGTCACGGGGAGCCTGTGCCTATCTCAGGCTTCATTGGGCATCAAGGCAGGATACACCCTGGACGGAGTGCCAACCCATCGCAGGGCACACACACACACACACACACACACACTCTCATTCACTCACGCAATCACACACTACGGACAATTTAGAGATGCCAATCAACTTACAATGCATGTCTTTGGACTGGGGGATGAAACCGGAGTACCCGGAGGAAACCCCTGAGGTACAGGGAGAACATGCAAACTCCACACACACATGGTGGAGGTGGGAATCGAACCTCCAACCCTGGAGGTGTGAGGCAAACGTGCTAACCACCCAAGAAAATATATCAGTGTATTTTATATATTCTTTCAAGCAGGAAATGCAGTCTAATTTGTCTGAATGTATGTATGGTTAAAATGGTGATTAAATATATGGAATTATAGTGAAAAACACAATAAATCAATTTAACATATCATAAGCATAGTAGAGTACCTTTTTATTTATTATGTGAAATGTCACTGAAAACACGGTCAGTGTAAGAGAGTGGACGACAGAGCAAGGCAATGGCATCTCAAAAAAGAATCAAAAGACTATTCTTTTTTGAAACCATCCCAACAAAACATACACTCAGGGGCAAATAACATATTTAAAAAAAGAATAATAATAAATTTGCAATTAAAATTCACCCTGTGCTCATGGTCACTTATGGATCACAATTACATTCATTCACTTATCCGAACTACACTCGGGTCATGGGGAGCCTGTGCCTATCTCAGGCGTCATGGGGCATCAAGGCAGGATACACCCTGGACGGAGTGCCAACCCATCGCAGGGCACACACACACTCTCATTCACTCCGGACAATTTAGAGATGCCAATGCATGTCTTTGGACTGGGGGAGAAAACCGGAGCACCCGGAGGAAACCCCCGAGGCACGGGGAGAACATGCAAACTTGGCGGAGACGGGAATCGAACCCCCAACCCTGGAGGTGTGAGGCAAACGTGCTAGCCACTAAGCCACCATGCCCCCCATCACAATTACAATTACACTGTCTGTCAAACCAGACCAAAAACGAAAACCATAACAGTTTAACACAACTATTTCAATGTCAAATATTATATATTATATATTATATAAATTACTATGTTCTGTTTTTTTTTTTTGTTTGTTTGTTTTTTTAAGTATGGAACCAGCACGGTTTTGTTCTATTATTCTCAATAATTTCAACAAGTTGAATATTAAATGTTATTATTCAGATAATAGCCTAACTTTTAATTTATAATTTATTAATTAAAAATGTATTTATTCATTTAAAACATTTGATCAAAGTAGTCTAACAAATGTATGTTTTATCAAAAAGGAGGCCCACTGTCTTTGATTCTGAAAACCCCTGACATATAGGACCCTTTTGAATAAAGAAGAAGTTCCCTGTTCCCAGTCGCCGCAGCGGACCAACTGGTCCACACAACAACTGACGCAACCCTCCCATTTTTTCCAGGCTTGGAACCGGCACTGCATCCAGTGGCTGTGGTTTGGGCATTGGCTTGAATATTGCCAGTAATATTATTCCATACCCAAGATGCAAAAAAGCCTTCTCAGCACTATAAATACTTGTATGGTAATTGACCGTTTTGCTCAAGTCAAGTCTCTGAGATACTCTCTTATGATTCCACCGTCAAAGAAATAGGATAGAAAAGTCACAAAGAGCATGAACTAGACAAGAAGAAAGTTAAACAGATAAACAGATGAGAGATGAGAGAAAAATAAGAGAAGAGAGGCTGTAAAAAAAAAAAAAAGAAACAGAATAATACATACAGTAGTACCAGCATAAATTACGAACGAAATAAGAGATGCAAGTATAATATAGATAATTGTAAAATAATGATAAAAAAGGATCTACACTGCACTGCTTCACACACAAGCTGTAAAAAAGATAATATTCCATGGCATACCTGCATGAGAGAGAAAATGCAATGAATTTAATGAATTCCTTTTTAAGTAGCAAGACTCTGAAATGATGGGAGAAGTCAGAAACAAAATGAGACTGAATGACATTTTGTAAAGTTTTATATTATTTGTGTTCATTTGTGTTTATTATTAAACAATACTACATTAAAATGCTCTTGCAAAATGTGTTATTCTTGCTTACCCTCTCTCCCAAATTCTGATGTTTTGGGCTCAGCCCCTGAAGTTTTCAAATCCTAGAAATGCCCCTGGTCCTGTTTGATCCAGCTAAAAGTATAACAGGCTGAAAGAGGATGTTATGAGGCATATTGGCAATCTAGCCATGGGGTCACAGTCCAGTGACTTCTGTGCCGGTCCCAAGCCCGGATAAATAGAGAGGGTTGCGTCAGCAAGGGCGTAAAACATTGCCAAATTTAACCATGCGAATCGTCAGTACTCTGAATTTCATACCGGATCGGTCGAGGCCCGGGTTAAAAACGACTGCCATCGGTGCCATTGACCTACAGGGCGCTGGTGGAAATTGGGGTACTGTTGGTCGAAGAAGTAGAGGAGGGAGGAGAGTGCACAGACAGAGAGAGAAGAGGAAAGGTAAGAGTGTAGGACTGAGAATAGGAACTCTGAATGTTGGTACTATGACAGGGAAAGGTAGAGAGCTGGCTGATATGATGGAGAGAAGGAAGGTGGATATACTGTGTGTAAAGGAGACCTGGTGGAAGGGTAGCAAGGCTCGTGGTATAGGAGCAGGATTCAAGCTGTTTTATTATGGTGTGGATAGTAAAAGAAATGGGGTAGGTGTGGTCCTGAAGGAGGAGTTTGTGAGGAATGTTCTGGAGGTGAAGAGAGTCTCAGACAGGGCGATGAGTCTGAAGTTAGAGATTGAAGGGGTGATGTTGAATGTTGTTAGTGGTTATGCCCCACAGGTAGGTTGTGAGTTAGAGAAGAAAGAGAGATTCTGGAGTAAATTAGATGAGGTGATGGAGAGTATTCCCATGGGTGAGAGAATGGTGATAGGAGCAGATTTTAATCCACATGTTTGTGAGGGGAACACGGGTGATGAGGAAGTGATGGGCAAGTTTGGAGTTAAGGAAAGGAACCTTGAAGGACAGATGGTAGTGGACTTTGCTAAGAGGATGGACATGGCTGTGGTTAACACTTATTTTCAGAAGATGGAGGAGCATAGAGTGACTTACAAGAGTGGAGGTAGGAGCACACAGGTAGACTACATCCTATGTAGAAGAGGCAATCTGAAAGAGATTAGTGACTGTAAAGTGGTAGTGGGAGAGAGTGTAGCCAGACAGCATAGGATGGTGGTGTGTAGGATGACTTTGATGGTCTGTAAGAAGAAGAGGTCAAAGGTAGAGATAGAGAAGAAAACCAAGTGGTGGAAGCTGAAAAAGGAGGAATGTTGTGAGGAATTTAGACAGAAGTTGAGGCAGGCTCTGGGTGGTCAGGTAGTGCTGCCAGATGACTGGGAAACTACAGCAGAAGTGATCAGGGAGACAGGGAGAAAGGTGCTGGGTGTGTCATCTAGAAGGAGGAAAGTAGATAAGGAGACTTGGTGGTGGAATGAGGAAGTTCAGGATAGTATCCAGAGGAAGAGGTTAGCTAAGAAGAAGTGGGACATGGACAGGACTGAAGAGAATAGACAGGAATACAAGGATTCACAGCGCAGAGTGAAGAGGGAGGTGTCTAAGGCCAAGCAGAAGGCATATGATGAGTTGTACACTAGGTTAGACACTAGAGAAGGAGAGAAGGACTTGTACAGGTTAGTTAGGCAGAGGGATCGAAATGGGAAGGATGTGCAGCCAGTTAGAGTTATTAAGGCTAGAGATGGAAGGGTGCTCACAAGTGAGGAGAGTGTACAGAGGACATGGAAGGAGTACTTTGAAGAGCTGATGAATGAGGAAAATGAAAGAAGGGGTGAACTCTGTGGTACAGAAAGTAGATAAGATTAGAAAGGATGAAGTCAGGAAGGCTTTGAAGAGGTTGAAAAGTGGAAAGGCAGTTGGTCCTGACGACATCCCGGTGGAGGTCTGGAAGTCTCTGGGAGAGGCAGCAGTGGACTTTTTAACTAGTTTGTCTAACAGGGTTTTAGAGAGCGAGAAGATGCCTGAGGAATGGAGAAGAAGTGTGTTAGTGCCGATCAAAGAGTAGTGGAAGCTAGGTTAAGGAAGGTAGTGGAAATTTGTGAGCAGCAGCATGGCTTCATGCCTAGAAAGAGCACAACAGATGTAATTTTTGCCCTGAGAATTTTGATGGAGAAGTATAGGGATGGTCAGAGGGAGTTGCACTGTCTGTTTGTAGACTTGGAGAAAGCGTATGACAGGGTGCCAAGAGAAGAGCTGTGTTACTGTATGAGGAAGTCAGGAGTAGCAGAGAAGTATGTCAGAGTGGTGCAGGACATGTATGAGAGGAGCAGGACAGTGGTGAGGTGTGCTGTAGGTAAGACAGAGGAGTTCAATGTGGAGGTGGGACTACATCAGGGATCGGCTCTGAGTCCCTTCCTGTTTGCTATGGTGATGGACCAGTTGTCAGAGGAGGTCATACAGGAGTCTCCTTGGACAATTATGTTTGCAGATGACATTGTGATCTGTAGTGAGAGCAGGGAGCAGGTGGAGGTTTGCGCTGGAGAGAAGAGGAATGAAAGTCAGTCGTAGTAAGACTGAGTACATGTGTGTGAATGAAAGGGAAATGGAACAGTAAGATTACAGGGAGAAGAGGTGAAGAAGGTACAAGAGTTTAAGTACTTGGGGTCAACAGTCCAGAGTAATGGAGAGTGTGAGAAAGAGGTGCAGGCAGGTTGCAATGGGTGGAGAAAGGTGTCGGGAGTTCTGTGTGATAGGACAATATCAGCGAGAATCAAGGGGAAGGTGTACAAGACAATGGTGAGACCGGCCATGCCGTATGGTTTAGAGACAGTGTCGCTGAGGAAGAGAGCTGGAGGCAGCAGAGCTGAAGATGTTGAGGTTCTCTTTGGGAGTGACAAGGTTGGACAGGATTAGGAACGAGTACATCAGAGGGACAGCTCATGTTGGACGTTTGGGGGACAAAATTAGGGAGGCCAGATTAAGATGGTTTGGACATGTTCAGAGGAGGGAGAGTGAGTATATTGGTAAGACAATGTTGGACATGGAGCTGCCAGGCAGGAGGCAAAGAGGGAGGCCAAAGAGGAGGTATATGGATGAAATAAATAAGGATATGAAGCTAGAAGTGCAAGTGTTGAGGATGCAGAAGATAGGGATAGGTGGAGAGAGATGATTCGTTGTGGCGACCCCTGAAGGGAAAAGCCGAGAGAAGAAGAAGATGAGGCATATTGGCGTTGTGAAATACTGCGCATGCGCAGTAGAGGTTTTAGGTTAAGGAGTGAGGTGGCAGTAAGAACTGTGCGTAGCGCGCTGATAATGCCAGAATGAAGAAAATACTTGGTTTATGAATACTTAAATAATAGATTTACTACAAATCTGTAAATATATATGCTACAAAATGTCTAGACGTATGGGCTACCCTTCTGGTAAGTATCAGTTATTTTGCCGTCGCCACATGACAACAGAGTTTTTCCCAAACTTTAGCTAGCTAGCAAACTGAGTGGGTCGGCAAGAGGAGATAGCATCATCGCGCCGTGCTGCCTATAGCTTTCGAAAGATTTCAGAAGTCAGTTATGTGCATTATTATTATTATTATTATTATTATTACGTTCGTTTATTGGGTTTTCTTTGTAATTAAGAACATTTTCTAGTAAGCTAGTTATATGTTCCTCAGCCAACACATTTGTCAAGATTAGCTCGTTAGCTACACAAAAGAAAAAGTCTTGCGCAGAACCCGCTGACAGGTTAGACTAGTTAATTAAACGGTTATTTATAGCACTATATCTTGTCAAAAACACACTTTTTAGTGTGTGGTTTACTTATTGTCTTCTGACTAGTCATCTGTTTTCTCAGGTTACTTCCGCATGCTTGATAACGCACGACTAATGCAGACCCGCGTGAGTATTTCCTTTTTAACGTCTCGCCCTATTAGTTACCTGTTTTAAGAAGGTTTCCGCACATAAATAGGGTCTGGACTCTGTAGTGTTTCTATAGTGTTTTACCTGAAGGTCAAACAGAAATGTGTTTGTTAAAATGTTACACAATCCTTTGTTTCTATTTCCATTTTTTTGTTTATGTTTTTATTTCTTGACTGATTGATAATTGGTCTATCTATTGAAAATGATTGTGCGGTTATCCCAGAGGTCGCTAAGAAAATCACACTTAGTTATACCAGGGGTTTCTGTTAAAATAACACTTGGTTATACCAGGGGTCCATTGAAAATGAATTGACTGATACCTGATTAATTTTACAGGAAGCTGTGGTCGACGTAATAAATGGAAGATCTACACAATACGAATTTCTAGTTAATCCCCTGGCATATGGTTATGGACTTGGTAAGCTTTA
The DNA here is from genome assembly GCA_033459395.1 of Hemibagrus guttatus. NCBI lineage: Eukaryota > Metazoa > Chordata > Actinopteri > Siluriformes > Bagridae > Hemibagrus > Hemibagrus guttatus. The sequence goes on along the minus strand of JAUCMX010000002.1, from coordinate 13,761,992 downwards.
ATAGTCTTTCACAGTCATGCTTTATTGTCTGTTTTTTTGACCAGTCCAAAACTGAGTTGTACTGATTGCCATATTCTGACCATAGGTCTGGTTGTTCAAAGCATTAGAATAGTTAGAAAAAATGTGATTACTGAATGTACTGTGTAATTTTAATGTAAATATGAATTATTAAACAAATGGCGGTGGGTGTTTAAATATCAGGAGGTTCACTTAAGAGAGGGCATTTGCTGTAAGGCTCTCGAAATAATTAATAATAATTATACAAAAGTGTTATTTTTCTGTATGATCTCACTACAGCAACTCTATCTTGGATCAGGGCCTCAAGGTCACATAGTCTAGACTCCTACCTTATGTTTGTGTTTAAACCAGCTCCATAGATAAGATAAATGGAGAACATTTTCATAACATTTTTTCTTATATCTGTAACCGTAAGACTGGGTCTGTTCAATCATAAGATGGATTTTACTTTAGGGAAATAAAATCATTTTCAGGTTTTTCATCCTACTAATGTTTTGTCTTTCAGGGCTTGATTACCCAGATCAAATGTGCAATTATGTGGATTTGACTGATGATGATGATGATGATGATGACAATGATGAATATGGCAGTCAAAACAATAGATATTGTGGCTTTACTCAAAACTTTCTAGATAAAGGGATTACCAAACATCTGTCTGCAATAAAGCATTATAAAACAGCCAAACGCGTGACATCTGAGGTAAGTGCTGTTTTGATTATTACTTCATGTCTTGTATAGATTACTTATCATTATACAATGAATGTAGTTAACCTGATCGTTAACATACACAGAATATGACTTGAGTGCGATCAGTGTGCGTTTCATCAAGGCTAAAAAGCAACTTGTTTGATCAGCAAAGCTTAAAAATGTGTCTCAATCACAAGGGATATGTTGATGATTACAATGCTGCTTATACTCACAGTGTAAAATGTCATGTGAACATTTGAACATGTGATATAATGTGAAACAAACATCAAGAAATTAAATCCGCATTTAAGCATGTGAGAATAAAAAGATAATTACGTCAAACCCATGTTAGTCATCGTTTAGAAATTAAGTTATTTATTATTAAAAATAATAATAAAATTATTAAATAAGATAATACACCGATCAAGCATAACATTATGACCACTGAGAGGTGACGTGAATAACAGTGATTATCTCCTCAGCATGGCACCTGTTAGTGGGTGGGATATATTAGGCAGCAAGTGAACATTTTGTCCTCAAAGTTGATGTGTTAGAAGCAGGAAAAATGGGCAAGTGTAAAGATTTGAGTGAGTTTGACAAGGACCAAATTGTGATGGCTAGACGACTGGATCAGAGCATCTCCAAAACTGCAGGTCTTGTGGGGTGTTCCCAGTCTGCAGTGGACAGGATCTATCAAAAGTGGTCCAAGGAAGGAACAGTGGTGACATGGGGAGCGAAGTCTGACACGTGTGATCCAATTCAACAGACGAAGTTAATGCTGGTTCTGGTAGAAAGGTGTCACAATACACAGTGCATGACTAACCCTAACCCGGGTCAGGGCTGTTTTAGCAGCAAAAGGGGGACCAACACAATGTTAGGCAGGTGGTCATAATGTTATGCCTGGACAGTGTAAACATGAAAATAATTGTGGTCAACAGAGCAAGGTGTGACCAAAAGGGACAGTAATCTCCAAAACTTATAAAAGGCTGGCTCACAACTGTATTAATTCAGATGATCTGCAGACATGTTGGCTTTGCTGTTTTTAAATTAAGTCTTTGTCACCCTAAAACCCTTATCTTTGAAAGTATTGATTTCTGTTTAAAGAATATTTTATGCTCTTCTAGGAGGCTGCAAAAATTGCTAAAGAACTTGTAGCTGAAGAGGAAAAACTTAAGAAAAAGGCAGAAAAGAAAAAACAGAAGAAAATGGTAATGTAAACATTATACACTTATGATGTACCATAATTTCAGTGAGGGGATTAAAAATGTTTACTTGAGTTACAAGTAACTCTTTCTGGTATATACTACAGAGGCAGCGAGAGAGACGCCGGTTAGAAAAATTAGAAAAGGAAAACGGGAATAAAGATGGTGCCAAACAGGTGTGCAAGATTAGTACTCAACCTATGTTTCTCATCTATTATTGCTTTATTAAGGCTGTATCTTTTACACTGTGTTTGTAAAAATTTTTTAGTACTACACAGTGTCTCACTTGTCTTTTCTTCCCATAGGATGCTGGTGCTGCTGCTGCTCCAGCTTCAGTTAAATCTAAACCAACAGAAAGACAGTGTGAAAATGAGAAGAAGAAAAATAACAGTGTACCTCCTGACCCTGGCCCACAGTGCAATTCAATAGCTACAGAGAGCAGTGACAGCTGTGATGATTTTGATGATGATGACGATGACTACGATGACAATGATAAAGATAGTGTAGTTGATGAACTGGAGGTTGGCTCGTTTTCTGCTTATGTGTCTTCTTTCACAAGAGTCTGTGTAGCACCTGCACATGTATCTAACAATCATAATCTGCAATGTATGTTTCAATAGCTTGATATGAGCAGCTGCTTTGTGACCAATGCTGCAGCCATCGCGAAACGCAAACTTGAGCAGAAACCTAAATCTGACTGGAAAAAAGTTGGAAACCTTAAGAAGCAAGGAACAGCACAAAAAAGAGAGCCTCAGATTGAGGTTTGTGAAAGAACTTTTCAGGAAGTTCCACTTTATTAGTATTTATTTATTTATTTATTTATTTACTTAAGCGATTATGGCACTTTTGAGTAAGCACTATACAATTTTATAAACCGTGTCTGTCCACAGAATGTTAAAGAAAAGGAGGCATCAGAGGAACCAATAAAGGACAATGTTACAAAGAGCATGGAGCTGGCAGGTGTGTGTATTTTCCTGAAAATCTTTCTGTTCAGATAAATAAAAAAAAAAGTTTAGTGACCCATTTTTCTTTTTTTCAGTGTTGGGGAATAAATATGCTCAAACGGGAAATTTGGATATGGCTGTGAAGTATTTTACTGATGCAATAAAGCACAATCCCCAGGAAGCTAAGTAAGTGACTTCTTGAATTTGAGTATTAACATACACACACACGCTTACAGATGTTTAGTGGCATTTCCAAAAACTGAAGATAAACCTTTTGTTACTCTGCTTGACAGGTTGTTTGGAAATCGCTCCTTCTGTTATGAGAAAATGCAACAATATGAGAAGGCTTTAATAGATGCTGATATTGCTCTTTCGCTGAACCACTCATGGATTAAAGGACTCTACAGAAAAGGGAAAGCATTAGTTGGGCTTAAGGTAAATTACATAGAAACTTTTTAAGATTTACCCCTTCACATGCTATAGCTAATGTTTTTTTTCTCTTAGAGATACTATGAGGCTTGTTTGACCTATAAGGAAGTTTTAAAGCTTGACAGCTCCTGTACTGACGCTGCTCAAGAGCTCATGAGGGTACAGATAATGCAGTTAATGGTGAGTAACACTGTTAGGCTTAGTGAATTTCCATTAGCAAAAGCTGAGATCAGTTGGCTCAAATATAATAGTTTTGATTAAAAAATGTTTAATGATTATTGAAATATTAAAATGCCATAAACTTAAGTTTTTGTACATGGATCAAAAGGCTTCCGTCCTCATCCAGAATAGTGATAAATTAATATACCTCTTTTGTGCTTGCCCTCTACGTGTCTGCCAGTACTATTTTGATAAGTGGCCTTTGTTTGATATTATCTGCAGGATATGGGATACACTAGAGAGCAAAGTTCAAATGCTCTGATTATACACGGAACAGTAGAAAAGGCTTTAGAAGCGCTCTCTGGTTTACATGGTAATGCCCATTCTGTTAAAACTCACTGTTCTTCCCTGAAGTATATTCTACAAAACTATTTATTTATTTAAACTAAAGGCTTTTTTTCCTTGCCACATTTTCTTTGACTACAGGTAATATGGCAGCTGTAGAGGAAAGAGTTTTTCCAGAGAGAAATCCTCAACCTGCGAAAGTCCCACTCCGAACAGTCTCCCAGAACCCACCTAAAGTCAACACAGCTGTATCGCCTGCCCCGTAAGAGTCTACTCTTTTAGAGTAACACTTGTCAGTGATCCACTTTGGCTTTATCTATAAGGATTCTGAGCTATGTCTTTGTATGTCTGTGTGTGCTTTGACTGACAGAGAGCTGTTTCCAGTCTGGGTTGGGGATCTTGTGCCTGCTTTAACAGAATTAAGACTCAATGAGCTTTTCAGCAAGTAAGTTGTGTCATAATCTCAAGCACACTGGCCAACTCTTTCTAGTTTATATTTGCTATTTGGATGCAAAATTGATTTTGTGCCTGCCAGAAATCTGTGATTACTGTAAAGTTTACTGTAATATTATTATTTTTGTATAGTTTTGGGCCAGTCCATAGTGCAAGATTATTATCAACAAGACGATGTGCTTTTATTAACTACACCAACAAAGAGCACTCTGAGAGAGCCATCAAAGAAATGCATGTAAGTATTTTTTTTATGTTTGTTTTTGGGGCAATTATGTATATTTCTACCATCTAAACTCTCAAAACAACTGGCAGGTAACGGTACCTGCATTTACATTACACATTATATGAGGTTAAAGAATGTCAGAGATCACAGTGTCACTATTCCATAACTAAAGGAAAACAAGCTGTAGTACTGCAGTTTTTAATAAATTTCAAATTCTACAATGTAATGAGCAAGCTAGTAATTAAAAATAAATAACCTGCAGGTTTCAAGCTAGGTACAATTCCTAACCAATTTCAAAAGACATATGACGTAATGGAGAAGATGCACACAGTGCCCCATTTTGTATATGTGAGTTTTGATGTACAGGGGAGCCTTCAATTTCCTCTGGAGAACAGGGTCAGGGATACCTGGCTGTGGAATAAACAGGCTTTTGCACAAAGCTATAAATCCAACTGCTGTTGAGTGAGGGAAGCTTAAAGCTGCTAATTTACCAGAAAGATGTCCTCTCAGCATGGTGCTGCAGATCTTGACTGGTTTCATTATACACTGATCAGCCATAACATTATGAGCAGTGACAGGTGAAGTGAATAACACTAATTATCTCATCATGGCACCTGTTAGTGGGTGGGATATATTAGGCATCAAGTGAACATTTTGTCCTCAAAGTTGATGTGTTAGAATCAGGAAAAATGGGCAAGTGAAAGGATTTGAGCGAGTTTGACAAGGGCCAAATTGTGATGGCTAGACGACTGGATCAGAGCATCTCCAAAACTGCAGCTCTTGTGGGGTGTTCCCAGTCTGCAGTGGTCAGTATCTATCAAAAGTGGTCCAAGGAAGGGACAGTGGTGAACCGGCGACAGGGTCATGGGTGGCCAAGGCTCATTGATGCACGTGGGGAGCGAAGGCTGGCCCGTGCGGTCCAATCCAAACAGACGAGCTACTGTTGCTCAAATTGCCGAAGATTTTAATACTGGTTCTGGTAGAAAGGTGTCAGAATACACAGTGCATGACGGGTCAGGGCTGTTTTGGCAGCAACACAGTATTAGGCAAGTGGTCATAATTTTATGCATGATTGGTGTATGTGTATGTCTATTTTAGGGCTTTCGTATAGCAGGGACTTGTCTTGCAGTTCGGTACCCTGACAGAATCCACACACACCTTGGTGTATCCAAGACTGCAGCAACAGATACAGGAAAAGTAAAGTAAGTGAACACACATGATTTAGTTTTCTCATTCTGAATTTTTAAAGAGACGTATCATTTTATGTCAGAGCTTATGGATTTCAGATGTAGATTTAAATTTATTTCCTGGTAATCTTATTGTACATGATTTCTTTTGATGTTTCTGCAAGTATTTGTTACATGTCTGTGTTGTGTAAAATATTTTGTTCTCAAATGATTTCTTTCTCATTTGTGCAGTAAGTTTCCTGATGAGTGCTATTTCTGGAGGACAACAGGTTGTATCAAGAATAATCGGTGCCCCTACAGACATGTACCAGAACACAAGGGCATTGATCGCCCTAAAGTTAAGTGATAGGAAGATGTAGAGTTGTTTCAAGTGAGATTGCAGATTCCAAATGTTTCTCATATCACATTTATTAATGATTGTTGTCAGCTAAACAAATAACCAAATAGATAGCAATATATGCAAAGTTATAATCACTGAAAGAAGTTTAACTCTCTGGAATGTTTTTTTATTTTATTTACAAATTAACTTCACTAGAAAGGTTGATTTATGTTTTTCATTTGCTGTTAGAATCCTGGATTATTACAACCATTATTTCTTTAAAAAGATTAATTTTACTTTTCTATCTGAAACCAGAAAGTATTGGGCATTGGTTTATCTTAAGTTGAAAGTTTTAGCTATTTTCCTTGCATTTCAGAACTTTCAGGAGGCTTATTACTCTTCAACTGAATACTTTTTTTTTTTTTTTTTTAATAAAATGTAATAAACATTACAAAATGGTTTTCTGTGCCCTTCTCTTACAATTCTAAAAACTTGTCTTTATGGTTGTATACATTACATTCTGTGCAAGTAAGTTGTAATCAAGTTGTCTCTGGATGATCATTTTCTTCATGAAGACACGATCAACCTAATGCTCCTTTATTGCTTATATCAGTTTTGTGCTTGTTTATGTTTTCCACTGCATTTTAGCTGTTTGCTGTAAAAGGTACAATAAATTTCATATAACAATTTTCTAGTGTTTTTGGTAAAATAACAAATTTCCCTAAAGATCCTTGCTGTTCTGTAAGGCTCTTTATGTGCATGTTTAATGCTGGATATTCGTAGTTGTGTTGAACTGATTTGTTATTTCTGATCTCAACTGACACTCTGGAAATCTATCATTAACTAAATGTACTGGGGAAAAAAATTATTTTCCAGACATGTGCAAGAGTATCAGTTAGTCTGTTTTATCATGTGTTATGCCAGTGTAGACACACAAGGCACCAGGAGAATTTGGGAAAGGGAATTATCAATTACAATTGATGAAACGGAAGAGGTTTGGAAACATGCTAAAACTATAAAAGCAATACAGTTAAAGACAATACAGAGTTCAGATTTATCCCCTAATCACAGACACACTTAACTCCTCTTGCTAACCTACAAATCTTAAATGTAAGACTGAAATTGGCACTTTCACTCAATGTTTATGGATTATTTAGGGTGCTTTTCAAAGAAACGTGTCCAAAAAAGGCTATATTTGAACCAGGATGTTTGCTACTCAGTTCATTTTCCAGAGCTGTGTAATATGTGATGAAGGAAGAAATGAACAAATGGCAGTCTTTCACTGAGCTGGTATCAATTCCAAGTATGCTATTTGCATTTAACTGATGCTATTATTCAAGGTGGATTGAAACAAGATAGAATTGAGCAGGTAAGGGTCTTGCTCAAGGACACAACCATGGCAGCTTAGCACTACTGGGATATGAAGTCATGAACTTCTAATCAATAGCTCAAAGCATTAATCATTGATCCACCACTTCCCTAAAAGTAGGCTTAGAACTCATTTACTTCAGTAAACCCATCATCTTGGTGAGAGTTGTGAGGAAGGACAAAGGGGGAAAAAACTGGCCAAACTGCCCACTGCTCCTTTGTGCTGCCATGTCCCCAAAACTTAAGCAACACTGTTGGCACATTTCAAGTTAACCTCCAAAAAAATAACATACTGATACCTCTGTGAGTAAAATGTAATACTTAAATCAAATGAATCTGTATAGAATATTTATTTACATACATTGAACATAATTGCACACATAGGTTGTCGTTGTCGTCTTTTATGCTGATACACGTTAGATGCTGCTTTCCTTTTCTGTGTCCTCTACGTTGTGAGAGATGATAATGAGAACCCTGCCCTCTCTCCTCATGCTTGTCTGTGTGAAACATAAGACCAACCTCCACCACTGCTGAGCACCTCATTGGCTGAGCCTGAGAAGATGCTGTGTGTGTGTGTGTGTGTGTGTGTGTGTGTGTGTGTGTGTGTGTGTGTGTGTGTGTGTGTGTGTGTGTGTGTGTGTGTGTGTGTGTGTGTGTGTGTGTGTGTGTGTGTGAGTGAGTGAATGTGAGTGCCTGCTTGTGTGTCCCATATAAAGCCTGCTGCACGCAGTATTTCTGAACTGGTGCAGTGCCGGTTCATCTCCACCGATGGTGTGCAGAACAAGGGGGACCTAGAACTAAAACTTTGTCAAAAAATCTCCACGTTAATATAAAAAAACGCAACTTAAAAATTCATCATCATGAGTTTAATTTCCTCCTCCTCACTGATCCGGCGCTGGGACAACCATTCCAGCCCATACCGCCTCTCCCAGATGTCCTTCACTCCCTCACGACGGCTGCTGAAGTCAGAGCCTTTGCGCTGCTGGGAGCCAAATGAGCTGAGTGTGGTATGTGCAGAGCTGGTGGGACTGAGAGCTCAGGAAAGAGAAGAGTTAGTGGGGCTGAATGACCGCTTTGCCTCCTACATCGAGAAGGTGCGTCGTTTGGAGCAGCAGAATCGGATGCTCATGGTGCAGCTGGAAGCCCTGCAGGGAATGCAGACTCAGCCATCTCGGCTGCAGCAGCTGTATAGGCAAGAGGCACAGGATCTCCGCCAACAGCTGCACCATGAGACTCAGGACAAGGAACATGTGGAGGTGTGCAGAGACAAGCTGCGAGTGGAGCAGGAGCAGCTGGAAAAGCGCTGGCAGGAGGAGGTGCGGCAGCGTGAGCGGGCTGAGGATAAGCTGCAGCATGCAAGAGACGAGGCAGACAGGACAGCAATGTTGACCTGTGATGCCGAGGTGAAAGTGAATTCTTTGGCACAAGAGTTGGCCTTTCTGAAGCAGGTGTTCACAGAAGAGCGGGAGGGCTTGAAGGTGCAGCTGCAGGTGTCCAGTCTCATCACAGAGCCAGATGTGAGCAGACCAGACCTCTCAGCCTCCCTGAGAGAGATACGTGCACAGTATGAGAGCCTGGCCAGGCGCAACATGCAAACCGCCGAAACCTGGTACCAGGGAAAGGTGGCCAATGTGGCACAAGTAGCCAACAAGCAGCAGGAGGCTGTGCGCTTGGTGCGTGAAGAAACGGCCAAGCACCGTCAGCTGCTGCTGGCTTGCTCCACTGAGGTTGAAACTCTGAAGAGTGTTATCAACTCGCTTAATGCTCAGCTTAGAGAACTAGAGGACACACAGAGTGAGGAGGTTGCCAAGTATCAGGTACTCTACAAATCACTTGCTGAGGTCATTCTATACTGACTAACACATTATACTGTTACTACAGTATACCAGTATACAGTATCTTCTCTACCACAAATATTCTGGTGATTCAGACAGAAGTGGTTTAATGGAACAGTAGAAAAGCATAGAGCTATGTGTAGCAGAGCAATATTGCTGTTTCTCACAATTAAAGCACTTGTTAACACAAATCTTTCTTCCTGCCACAATACACTTAATATTGCCAAAAAAAAAAGCTAGTGCATTGTGCATGGCTCCTGAGGCAGACTGCTGACTCATTCTTACTGCTAACTTACTGCTGATGGATGACCGAATTACTTTACTAACACTACACGGATTGTAAATGTCATTCTCTCTCTCTCTCTCTCTCTCTCTCTCTCTCTCTCTCTCTCTGCTCTCCCCATGTATGTATGTATGTATGTATGTATGTATGTATGCATGTATGTATGTATGTATGTATGTGTGTGTGTATACATATATGTCTATGAGAGAGAGATAACATTTTTTAGAAAACTATCACAGACCTTTAAAACAAGTACAGCATCAGAATATGAGCATTTTGTTGCATATTTGATTGCCTGTGTGTTTGTTTGTATCTATGGTATGGATGGTCTTTGCTCTGCAGCATTTTTCTGTTTGCTCTGCAGGGGAGGATAAGTCATCTAGAAAGGAATATTGCTGAGGCTAAAGAGGAGATGTCACGCTACTTGAAGGAATATCAAGATCTGCTGAACGTAAAGATGGCCCTTTGGGCATTGAAATTGCGGCATACAAGTAATACAATACTCCCACAGCCTCCTATATTAATAGCACTAATAAATCAGTCATATAATTTAATTGGAGTGTTTCATGCTTACTTGCATCAGTTAATGTTTGAGTAGTAATGTAGATACTGTATAAAAAAAATCTAACCTCAGGACTGAATTACTCTTACAGAAAAGCCCTTTAGTCTTCCATGCTGTGCTCTTTCTGATTTTTTCTGTTCTTTTGTTCATATTTGTTTTAACAGGCAGCTGCTTGAGGGGGAGGAGATTCGGCTGACATACTGCTCTGTGCCTGTTCTGGCGTAAACCCTAACCTATTAATCCCCTTTCAAAATTTCCATCAACCTTAACCCATCGATGCTGATCCTTTATTCTCATCAAACCATGCAACTCTTGCCATTTAACACTATGTTCTAGCCTAATAGAATATGTAAACTTATGGGATAACGCTTGCAAAGAGCAAATGTGACTGTAGGATTTTCATATCAGTTAAGCTGGATTAATTAGGTATGTTTTGGTATGACCCTTTTTGGCTGGAAAGAAGGTCCGCAGCTACTCCAGCTTTAATTCTAATCCTAATTGTCCAAACCCCAAACTATGTTGCTCCTTACCTGAGATCTAAACCCACGTTATGACACCTAACCATATATTCCCATTACCAGCATCACTGATTTAAAGATAAATGAGCCCTTGTGTCACACAAGAGGTAAACCAGGATCTTCCCCCTTCTTCTTCACACTCTAAATGAAACAAGGCCACCATGGAGAGAACACGAAGTTCCGCACTTGCCCAGTTACAGTTTAATATCCTCTTGTTGGTGAATTGTCACTCCTCAGTTCTTCTCTAAGTGCCAATCATGGCTGGTGATCAAGTCTCTTCTGCACAAACTATCAACCAGTCGTTTGTGAAGCTGGATTCTTTTCAAAACCAGTCTTGCATTAGGTAGAAAAGTACTGAGGTGGTGACTTAGTTCTGACCCAAAATCCACCAACAGGATGTTACACTACACAGCGACTCTGTAAGTGTAGTAAGTAGACAAAACTGAATGGTTTGTCAGGACATTCAGAGCTGCAGCACCTCATTTGCTTATTGTTCACATTCCTAGATAACTTTTAGTCTTCATACTAATATTGTGAGCAGTGGTTGCTTCAGTAATAAAAAAATATTTTACTTAGAAATATCTTGACTAGAAATGTCAAACATTGTTACTGAAGAATCATTAGCTAGAAGTATTGTGTTTATCCTTATCAAACACTACATTAGTGAATCTATGTGCTCTCATCTGCTTCTGTTACATCTGCCCATCAATGTGAAACTAAGTCAATTGCTAGTGGGTCAAACAACTAGCAGAGAAGTAACCAGCATCAGTATCGTCTGTGCTGTAGTCTGTACCTCTGCTCCTAAAAACAATACCTACTGAATAAAACAAATACAAATCTCATTGTATAGCGTGTGGCTTTTTTTTTTTTATGTATAACCTGTATTTATAGTATAGATATATTTAAACATGTATAGCCTGGTTTTAACCGGGTATCTAATAGCTAAAAATTATTTTTGATCAGAGACTATTCTCCTAAAAAGAATCATGCAGGTGTCTGTTTAATTAAGGATTAAAAACAATGATATACACTGATCAGGCATAACATTATGTGCACTGAGAGGTGACGTGAATAACTCTGATTATCCTGGTGGTGGGTGGGATATATTAGGCATCAAGTAAACATTTTGTCCTCAAAGTTGATGTGTTAGAAGCAGGAAAAATGGGCAAGCGTAAGGATTTGAGTGAGTTTGACAAGGGCCAAATTGTGATGGCTAGACGACTGGATCAGAGCATCTCCAAAACCGCAGCTCTTGTGGGGTGTTCCCGGTCTGCAGTGGTCAGTATCTATCAAAAGTGGTCCAAAGAAGGAACAGTGGTGAACTGGCGACAGGGTCATGGGCGGCCAAGGCTCACTGATGCATGTGAAGAGCAAAGGCTGACGCATACCACCTACCTGACCACATACATCCTTTTATGGAAACAGTATTCCCTGATGGCTTTGGCCTCTTTCAACAGGATAATGCGCCGTGCCACAAAGCAAAAATGGGTCAGGAATGGTTTGATGAACACAACACTGAGTTTGAGGTGTTGACTTGGCCTCCGAATTCCCCAAATTTCAATCCAATCGAGCATCTGTGGGATGTGCAAAACAAACAAGTCAGCTCCATGGAGGCTGCACCTGGCAACTTACAAGACTTAAAGGACCTGCAGCCCACATCTTGGTGCCAGATACCACAGCACACCTTCAGAGATCTAGTGGAGTCCATGCCTTGACAGGCCAGGGCTGTTCTGGCAGCAAAAAGGGGGACCAACACAATATTAGGCCGGTGGTCATAATGTTATGGCTGATCTGTGTATTACAATAAGTTAAAATAAGCACAATTATGTTGGTGTACCTCATGTTGTGCTTCATTACAAAGGTTTACCTTTATTTATTCTGTTAACCGATTTCCTCCCATGCATTTGAATCATTAACATCAAGAAGCAGCACTGCAGCCCTGTCAAACCCACTGCTCAGCATCATTAATGATATTTTCTCTTCATCATCTCTTCACCCCCAAATTCTTATCCTGTGATTTTCAGTGGATTATGTTTAGGTTTTTGGCAAAGGACGTATGAAATGCAGCATTTTTGGTGCATCTTGCAGTTTTATATTTGACCATTAGAAGGCACTACATTACACTTGCACAGTCAGAAGAAGAAGAAGAAGAAGAAGGCAAGCACTTCCTATGTGAAGGGTCTGGAGCATGGCGACCTCTTGTCACAGGCTCAATGTTACAGAGCCGCGCTGATTGTAGCAGTAGCTTTGTTTATATTCGGGTCTGACCTCATGCACCACGTTGGCGGTTTTAATCTAACAGGTATAAGAGTATAAAATGTTTTCAGCTGTAGTTCGGAGCCGTACTCCGGTGTCTTTTGTGCTGTCCCCTCGGTTTGGTGTTGTGGTTGAGAGTGTGCGGGGCAGGAAGTCTCGCACTGACCCGAAAGCCAAGTCCAAAGCGGGCCGAATTAAGACCCCGCCCCCGGTGGACCCTGTGGAGATGGTGGTGCTGAAGGAGCGCTACACTGAGTACAACCTCATCATGAGGGCGCTTAGGTAAAGACTGTCACACATCAGCATGCTCAACACACACCACACAAATCAGCCTCACTCACAGAGTGCCACAAAATCAACTAGTTGTCTAAATTTGGTCATAGTTTTTTTTTTTTTTTTCTTTATGTGAATCCATAATTGGAGTTTTTTTAAGCAAAAAAAAAAGTGCTGTCAGTCTGTTTGTCTACAGAAATCTGATTTGAAGTATTTCATTATCTTGTGTATAACAAGCACAAATTATTAACTTGCATGTTGTTCTTCAAAACTAGACATAATGCAGACCCCAAAGACACTATAAAACCTTTCATGATTCTTAGATTTCTTTTTTATTTATTTATTTTTAAATAGAGCATCCTCAGAAGACGTACATATTACACACATACACTATGTTGCCAAATGTTTTGGGACACCCCTCCAAATCATTCAATTCAGGGGTTGGGATTGGCCCCTTAGTTCCAGTGAAAGGAACTCTTAATGCTTCAGCATACCAAGACATTTTGGACAATTTCATGCTCCCAACCTTGTGGGAACAGTTTGGGGATGAACTCTTCTTCCTGTTCCAACATGACTGCACACCAGTGTACAAAGCAAGGTCCATAAAGACATGAATGAGTGAGTTTGGTGTGGAGGAACTCCACAGAGTCCTGACCTCAACCTGATAGAACACCTTTGGGATAAATTAGAGTGGAGACTGCGAGCCAGGCCAAAACTGGGACATCTGCCTTGACATGCACTTGAATGTAATATGGAGTTGGCTCAACTCTTCTGGGAAGGATTTCCACAAGGTTTAGGGAATTTTTGTTTATGGTGTTTATGGGAATTTTGGCCATTTCACTAGAAGCACATTTGTGAGGTCAGGCACTGATGTTGGACGGGTTGTCTGGCTCGCAGTCTCCGCTCTAATTCATCCCAATGGTGTTCTATCGGGTTGAGGTCAGAACACACACGCTCATGTTCTAAGTGTTCCTAATGAGATTATTAAACTGTCTGATTGCTTGGGTTTAGAAACTCATTCTTGTGGTGCTAGTAATAATAGTTCTGTACTCTTTTTACTTGGAGAATGCAGAACAGTGGATGTGCTGTGATCATTGGCACACAGTACGTGTTCCATCGATACTCCAATCCATCTTTATCACCCTCTTCTGTGTTCATAATCATTCCTTGGTTCATACTCATTTCAATGTACTTTACAGAAAAAAAGTGAACTGAAGCACTTTGGCTGGGACTGGGTGGTGCTGAGGCCTGGTAAGACGGAGATCACGGGTGACTCAGGGTGGCTAGCAAGGATCTGCGAGGCCACTCTGTCGTAGAGGCCATTAGTTATTTTGTACAGGCCAGCAAACAAGAGCTCACGTTAGACAAGTTTTCAACATGCTATTTTTTTCAATAGTGTGAGAAGTCGACAGCAGGGGTCTTATATTGAAGGCATGAAAAACAGTGCCCAGGTAGTGTCATCGACCATGGTGATGCTGGGCAGTGCCAGGGCCCTCTACCTCAACCTCTTCCAATAAAGGCATTCGGGGGAATTCCTCACGGCTGGGTTTCTGGTGATACTTTTACATTACATTTGAACTAAAAAAGAAATATTTAACATGGCAGGGCATCACCAGGGAAGATACTCAGCACCCAGTGATCTCTTCAGATATCTTGATTCAGACAGTGGGTACTTAAAATATTCAACCAAATACTAAACCTGTCAATATTGATTAGGGTTGGAACAATGCAACAGCCCTGCTTTTCCCAAAACTTTTGGACTGCTTTTATAGGGTCTTCAGTGCCAAATATATTGTTCTGTTTGTAACGTAACATGTTTTAAAACAGCATCCATGAACAAGGCTTTGAACACGTTCCTACGATAGTCTTGTATTATAACATCCTTTTTCATAAATAAATTGCAACAATCTAAACGACTAGATCATGTCACTAACAAATGAAGACAGAATTAGACCGATAAAAGACCTTCTTTTAAAATATAGAATTCTAGAATTGTTGCAAGTTACATTACTGATACACCATGCTGTCGATGGATTCATTGATGGAGAATTCAAAACACTTTTGTACATCGAGAGCATCTGCCAATTTATTCAATTAAGGTAACCAAATAGATGAAATTATTCAGCTTAGTAATGTGTCCAATTATTTATGGTCTTTGAAAAAAAATGGGTGGACCTTGTCTATGATTTCCTTCATCTAGATATAGATTGAAGTTAAAGATGAAATTCTGCGTGTGCTTCAGTACAAGGTGAAACAACAGCAGATATTTTCAGGGTATTTCAGGACTGTGTGTGTGTAGGTTACAGTTTAAAGAGGAGATGCTGAGGAAGCGATATGAGGAAGAGACCGGCTCTTTAGCAGAAGAGAGAGCCAAACAGGAGGCTGAGGAACACAGATCATTAATGGCCTGGAATGATGCAGAAAACCTCAGATTGCGAAAAATACGGTGAGGCAGATAAATGCAATAAACACAATAAAAACATTTTTTCAGCATCATTTAAACGTGTGTTGTGCCCACTAGTGAGCTGCGTGTGCAGGCAGAGACTGCGGCTGCTGAACAGAGGAGGAAAGAGGCAGCGATTTTGCGTGAACACGAGCTTGAGAATTACATAAAAGAAAAAGAGAAAGAAATCCTCCAGCTACAGGTGGGAACGTCATACAAATAAGACGCAAATTTGTGAAAATAATTCAAATATGTGAAAGACACGCCTACATTTACATGATCTCTTTTTCAGGAAGAGGCAAAGAACTTTATTACACTGGAAAATGTGGATCAGCGGATTGAGGAGGCGTTAGACAACCCCAAAAACTACAACTTTGCTATAAATAAAGAAGGACAAGTGGTCAAACGAACGGTGCTGCAATAAGAAACAGTGATCAAAACATCAGGATTAAAGAGACTGAAAATTATGCATGTCTTATTTACTTGATCTGTCAAGCCGATGTAACTTTAAGTGTCCACCCTAAAGATTTTACTTTGTTTTCCGAAGTAAACGTTAAATTGTTTGTTATATACATTTATGTCATGTCTTTCGTGTGGAAATGATTGTGGTTAAGAGCTCAGTTTTTAAAATGTCACTAATGAAGTTGGAAGCACTGCTGCAGCATGTGGATCTGTTTCTTAGAGGTGTTCAAGTCCTGAGGACTCGCTTCAGTGCACGCTCTCTGTAGAAGACATAAAAGGTCTACTTCATTGCCATGAAACCATCAGGTGACCAAGACTCCAACGCTGATTGTGAAGAATTTTAAACATTAGTACGTTTTAATGGTGCTGCTAAAAATCTGTTATGTTCCAATATGTTAAAATCCAATATGTTAGCTGTTTCAGTTGTTTTCTATCATCTACATAAACAGCAGTTAACTGCAAGTGTTTTTTTTTCAAACGTTTTGGCTTAACCTTAATAAATACCAACATTCCCTTAACAAACTACAAGAAGGTGACTGCTAAAGGCCAGTAATTACACAGCTCTCAGTGTCATAGCAACGTGGTGACATGTATGCAATTCAGGCACAGTGTCGTTGGGTGTAACAAGACAGTGGCATGAGAATGTTTTTCACTTCCACCAATAAAACCCTGGGGGGGGTTGACATAACTATTAATAAGAAAAATAATAGCTAACCAATCTTTTTGAAAAGTTAAGCAAGTGAGGTAATGCATTTTATGTTTTGAAATATATTGCCACAAGTTTTGGGATACCCCTCCAAATCATTGAACAACAAAAAACAGGGGTTGGGCTTGGCCTCTTAGTTCCAGTGAAAGGAACTCTTAATGCTTCAGCATACCAAGACATTTTGGACAATTTCATGCTCCCAACTTTGTGGGAACAGTTTGGGGATGACCCCTTCCTGTTCCAACATGACTGCACACGAGTGTACAAAACAAGGTTCATAATGACATGGATGAGCGAGCTTGGTGTGGAGGAGTCCTGACCTCAACCCGATGGAACACCTTTGGGATGAATTAGAGCTGAGACTGTGAGCCAGGCCAAAACTGGGACGTCTGCCTTTACATGCACATGAATTTAATATGGAGTTGGCCCACCCTTTGCAGCTATAACAGCTTCAATTCTTCTGGAAA
Source organism: Hemibagrus guttatus (assembly GCA_033459395.1). NCBI lineage: Eukaryota > Metazoa > Chordata > Actinopteri > Siluriformes > Bagridae > Hemibagrus > Hemibagrus guttatus. Next base: position 13,744,853 of record JAUCMX010000002.1, on the reverse strand, counting down.
GGCTTTCCACAAGGTTTAGGAGTGTGTTTATGGGAATTTCTGACCATTTCACTAGAAGCACATTTGTGAGGTCAGGCACTGATGTTGGACGAGAAGGCCTGGTTCACAGTCTCCACTCTAATTCATCCAAAATGTCTCAAATTGTCCAAAATGTCTGGGTATGCTAAAGCATTAAGAGAAAAACAAAACCTGAATTCAATTGGTGGCTCAGTGGTAGGTTACTCGCCTATCATGCGGAAGGCCCGGGTTCGATTCCAACCAATGCCTCAACCCCAGCCACTGGATGCAGTGCCGGTCCCAAGCCTGGAAAAATGGGAGGGTTGCGTTAGGAAGGGCATCCGGCGTAAAACATTTGCCAAGTTGTTGTGCGAACCAGTTGGTCCGCTGTGGCGACCCCGAACAGGGAGTATATCACTAATATTGCACAGCAGTCCTATATGGATAACTGGATTGTTGCAATATTACTTTTGTGATAAGAGTTATTAAATTTTCCTGTAAACTGCAATACAATTTGTGCAGTCTTGCCACAGCCTATTACATTTCAGTTCGATGCATTAAATAATATTCATAATATTGCCTTGGTCTTCATAAGATTCTACATTTCCCCTTTCAAACCAAATTAATATTGTATATTTAAAAAACAAAAAAAAAACAAAAAAAAAAACAAGATCTTAATAGAGAGCACTCAAACACACAATGTCCCTAGGGTCAGACTGACACTTTTTTTTTTTTTTTTTTTTTAATACAGAATCTGACGTACAAATTCCTTCTTGTTTATGATTGGACGCCGACACGCATGCGCACTTTAGAGACTTCCGGAGCACGAACTATTTGGAGGTAGTAACGAATTACGGCAAAGCTTCTATCGTGAGTTTAATTTGATGTGGTTGGTTGGTTGGTGGAATTTCCAAGGAGAAAGTTTCAGAATAAGGACTATATAAAGAATATTAGTTGTCAAACGGGCTGCAAAGTTTCCTGAGAAGTTATTTCATATCTGATGCAATATGGCAACAACACACCGTCCACTCTTACGGATAATCACATGCCTCCAAGAGAGGGGAAGTCATGTAAAGTTCTCGCCTATAGGATTTGCACGATATTTCTCCAGCACATGTTCAGAGAATCAAACTGCAGAAAACACATCCATCTTCAGGGCTCCAGTTTCAGGTAGCGGACAGGAAAGAGGTGGTGCTGGTGGTGGATCATCTCGGACATGTCTCCTCGGAGCTGCGGCGTTAGGACTGGGACTGAGTGCCTTATACAGTGTTAAGAACAAGCGGGATAAAGACGTCTCCCTGAGGACACGACCTCTCACAAACACTCTACTCCACTACCTCATACCTACAGCCTACTGTGCTTCTCCATACAAAGGCGACAGTCCGCGGTATAAGTACAACTTTATTGCGGATGTCGTGGAGAAGTCAGCGCCTGCTGTAGTTTACATTGAGATATTAGGACGGTGAGTTTGACTCCAGACTGCATTAATGAAGCCAACATAGCACAGTAAAGGTATAGGTGTAGCACGTAGAGCAATCTCCCCTCTATTCTGAACACATGATTGTTTTCGTTTAGTACTTCAGTTATTGTATTCAGTAGTATTCTTGCTCATGTACACGATATTGCCAAAAGTTTTGGGACACCCCTCCAAATCATTCAATTCAGGGGTTGGGCTTGGGCCCCTTAGTTCCAGTGAAAAGAAACTCTTAATGCTTCAGCATACCAAGACATTTTGGACAATTTCATGCTCCCAATTTTGTGGGAACAGTTTGGGGATGACCCCTTCCTGTTCCAACATGACTGCACATCAGTGCACAAAGCAAGGTCCATAAAGACATGGATGAGTGAGTTTGGTGTGGAGGAACCTGGTGTGGAGTCCTGACCTCAACCCCACAGAACACCTTTAGGATGAATTAGAGTGGAGACTGTGAGCCAGGCCAAAACTGGGACGTCTGCCTTTACATGCACATGAATGTAATATGGAGTTGGCCCACCCTTTGCAGCTATAACAGCTTCAACTCTTCTGGGAAGGCTTTCCACAAGGTTTAGGAGTGTGTTTATGGGAATTTTTGACCATTCCTCTAGAAGCACATTTGTGAGGTCAGGCACTGATGTTGGACGAGAAGGTCTGGCTTGCAGTCTCCGCTGTGATTCATCCCAAAGGTGTTCTATCAGGATGTAATCAGGACTCTGTGAAGTTCCTCCACACCAAACTCACTCATCCATGTCTTTATGGACCTTGCTTTGTGCACTGGTGTGCAGTCATGTTGGAACAGGAAGGGGTCATCCCCAAACTGTTCCCACAAAGTTGGGAACATGAAATTGTCCAAAATGTCTTGGTATGCTTAAAGTTGAAGCATTAAGAGTTCCTTTCACTGGAACTAAGGGGCCAAGCCCAACCCCTGAAAAACAACACCCGAATTCAATGATTTGGAGGGGTGTCCCAAAACTTTTGGCAATATAGTTTATTTCATGTTTACAAAATTATTTGATTATCTACACTATATGGCCAAAAGTTTGAAACATTTGACCATCATGCCCTCGTGTCTTTCCTAAACCATTGCCACAAACTCCTTGTGAAGGGATGAGTTGTTTTGGGTTGGTAGGTAAGAAAATAAATGGAAAAATAAATCAAGGAAATAGTAAATTAAATTATAAATAAGTAATAATGAAGGAAGAAAAGGTGAAATACAATGCGAAATTTGTTTGTGGTGACAATTGTGAATAAACAGGCAACAACATAGTATGTCCCATTGTTTGAATACTAATTCGCTACACACTCAAATACATGTACTTTTACTTCACAAAAAATAATACATACGTTTAATGTATAATATAAATTGCCCTACAAAAATGGTTTGCTGAGGTAAAAGAACCAGGCCTGAGTGGCCTGACCTCAATCCCACTGAACATGTTTGGGATGAACTGGGACGCTGCAGGCTTTTTCCCCCACCATCAATGCCTGACGACACTAATGCTCGTGTGGCTGAATGAGCACAAATCCCCCAGCCACATTTCAAAATCTAGTGGAAAACCTTCCCAGAAGTGTGGAGGTTGTTATAACTGTAAAGGTGGCTCAATCTGGAATGGGATGTTCAAAAGTCATGCATGACTGCAAAAGTCAGACAAATTCCACAAACCTTTGGCCATATAGTGTATTTACAAAACGCTCTTAAACTTAAGATAACTTGGTTTTAGAGTATTATTAACACAATAATACACAACACCAGTCATAGGCATATGCTAAATTTACATTATGAGACCTTTGTGAATCCCAGTATACAAAAGGTATTTTTGGTGTTACGTTTGATTCTTTGTATTGTTATATTGTCATAGAAATAGGCAAATGTGTGCACCCAGTTTAGTAATTGCATTGGATTGAGTGTAATGGTTAAAAAAGCCTTGTTTATATCAGTGAGAATTTATTGATTTAAATTCAATAAGATTAAATAGCTTTACTGCCTCATATCACAAAGCCTTGGGCACACACTGGTTGCCTTACTTGTACTATAGACTAAGCCATTCTGTGCACCATTTCTTAACAGGCATCCATTCTCTGGTCGTGAGATCCCTATTTCTAATGGCTCTGGCTTCATCATCAGTGCTGATGGCCTCATAGTGACCAATGCCCATGTTGTAGCCAACAAGCGTGGGGTTCGTGTCAAACTGGCCAACGGCGAGACATACAATGCCACTGTACAAGACGTGGATCAGGCTGCGGACATTGCAACGATTAAAATCAATGCCAAGGTAACACTGATGATACTGTGACTCTTACTGATGATACATAAGAATAGAAGTATGTCCTTGTTACAGCTTCTGCTTTTCTGTTCTTATTATCCTCATTGTCTTTGTCACTGACATTTGGTTCTTCTGTTGTTTTCAGCATCCCTTGCCCACGTTGAGTCTTGGGAAGTCATTAGATGTACGTGAGGGGGAGTTTGTGGTTGCCATGGGGAGCCCCTTTGCTCTGAGGAACACCATCACTTCTGGAATAGTTAGTTCGGCTCAAAGAGGCAGCAAAGAACTGGGCCTGTCTAATGGCGACATGGATTACATACAGACTGATGCCGCCATAGATGTGAGCATGTACCAAATTGGCCATTTTAGATATCATGTTTGTATCAATCTCTAAGTGTGTAAAAACATACTGTAAAACCTGATTTATCTACTGCTTTGGGCCTTTACAGTTTGGGAATTCAGGTGGTCCACTTATTAATTTGGTAAGTTCCTACCATAAGACCTACCTTAAACAATAATAAACACAAACTGTAAATTTTGATCAAAACAGGAATGAAAGCACTGTATCTCAAACTTTTTTTACTCTCCAGGATGGTGAGGTCATTGGTATTAATACCATGAAGGTGACTGCTGGGATTTCTTTTGCCATTACATCTGACAGACTTCGTCTTTTCCTTGAGCGTGCTGCTGATAAAAAGAGTAAGATGCATCATTTTCCTTATTCTTTGCAATAATTCATGACAATGCTTTTGGATCTCTCATTGCTCCTTTTGTTTACAGGTTCCTGGTTCAGTGGCTCTGAAAGTAAACGGCGCTACATCGGAGTGATGATGTTAACACTAACACAGAGGTAACCTGATCCATCAGTGCTCATTATAAGCACAAACACACTAATTAAATAAGGCAGCTGCAACTTAGCAGAGCTCCCGTCATTCTTGGTGTCTTATTGTTCTCTAGTATAATTGCTGAGTTGAAGATGCGTGATCCCTTGTTCCCTGATGTAACACATGGAATCCTCATCCATCGTGTCATCACCGGCTCTCCAGCCAAAAGGTCAGCAGATTAAAATGGTCATTGATCACACACACTGTCAAATTCAATACTGTTTGTAAACACTTCAAAATTCAGTGCCTTATCTGAGGAAAGTTTACTCTCATTTTCACCTTATTTAACATTCTGCTTTTTCTATTATTTTGTTGAGTATGGTTTGACATCATACTACTCAGAAATAAGATGAATGAATGGTTCAAGTCACAGAGATCAAATTTTTTCTTCATTCTGATGTTTGACATGAACGTTAACTGAACCTCTTGCTCAGTATCTGCATGCATTTCTGCAGTGCGCTGCTGCCACATGAACTGCATGAATGTGCAGATATATTGGTGTTCCTAATAAAGTGAATAAAGGGGTGTGTTTGTATATAAAAATGTGCCTATAGCTAGCTTGTGGAATCTTCTTCTTCTTTCGGCTTTTCCCTTCAGGGGTCGCCACAGCGAATCATCTCTCTCCACCTATCCCTATCTTCTGCATCCTCAACACTTGTACTTCTAGCTTCATATCCTCATTTATTTCATCCATATACCTCCTCTTTGGCCTTCCTCTTTGCCTCCTGCCTGGCAGCTTCATGTCCAACATTGTCTTACCAATATACTCACTCTCCCTCCTCTGAACATGTCCAAACCATCTTAATCTGGCCTCCCTAACTTTGTCCCCCAAACATCCAACATGAGCTGTCCTGCTAGCTTGTGGAATATGGTTTATAATATCGTGTTTTCACGTAAACACTTTTTTTTTTTTTTTAATCTTTGTCAGAGCGGGCATGAAACCAGGTGACATTGTGGTGGAGGTCAACGGGAAAAAAGTGAACACTTCAGAAGAAATCTACAATGCAGTACGGACAAGTGACAGCATCAACATGGTGGTGCGCAGAGGTCAAGACCTCCTGATGTTGCACATTTCCCCTGAGTTCACAGAATAACATAAACCACACAGTATTTTGCCTTATGGAAACGTTGCAGATGAGTAATATACAAAGAGAGAGATTTTTTTTTTTTTTTTTTTTAAAGATTAGCATATTCTGAAGAGACGTTACATGACTAGACTTGAGCATATGTTAAATTTTTATTTAAATTCATGTTGATTTAATTTTATGTCACATGCCCAATGGTTCACAGGATTCATTTTCTCTCCATTATTGTGGCTTGTTGAAACAATGATGTGATGGGGCAGATGTGCATATATACAAGTTTCAGACAGTATATTGGAATTACAGCTAAAAATGTGAGACATTAAACACAATGCAGTTTGCAAAGCTCACAAAGTTTTTGAAAAGGCACCCATGTGTAAATGATTCATACGTATAGCCACGGAAATGTCATGAGCACATTAGAGCCTTAGACATGAAAATAAAATTGTGGTGTGTTTTAATATTTTACACTTGTTGGAGAAAACCATGTCAGCACATCGGTCCACACGTTTTTTGCGTTAGATTGCTTTTAATCTTGCAGCTGTTCAAAATAGTTTGTTCTTAAAAATAATCCAAATTTCAGCTAGAAAATTTAAGATGAGGACGAAGATGGCTTCATTTCTTATCACTAACCTTGTCTATCCCTGTATACGTTAAAGAGGAAGTTTTAATTTTGTCCTCTGTCTTCGAAATACACCCGAACATGATTCCCCCCCCCCTTAAAGTAGCCGTAGATGTTTGAAACAGTGTAAGAGAAATGTTTCGAAGTTTTTCGAAGACCATGAGTGCTCCTGATGTACCTGTACAAAAGCAAGTATTGTGCAATGTCAGGAGTCAGTCGGCAAGATTTCATAAATTAAAAAGCAATTTATTTCGGTATGTATAATTAAATTAAAAAAAGTTGTGTGTGGTTCCTGTAGTTAAAAGTATAAATAAGTTTCTGTTTAAAAAATATAACATGAATATGTAACAATTTTACAGTACCTGCAGAAAAGTATATTGCTTTCTAAAGCCAAATTAGCACAAAACATTAATAAAACTTCAGAAAACAACATTCATTACTTTGATAGGGTCTGTCTCAGTAAGCCCACCAGTAAGAAAGACATTATGGGAATGTCTGTTTATGTATTGTTTTGATAAGAAAAAGTGCATATGAAATAAAGCTGTTTCAATTGAATTGTTCCTATGTGATGAAAATATACTAATTCAAGTAGGAGAAAACTCAGTTGCACATTTTCATGTAAAACTGAAGATACTGTCCTTAATCTTTTTTGAAGACACACTTTGTGCCTCTGGATTTAATAAATGCGTGAAACGAACTCTGAATCAATAGATTAGGTTATATGTCCTGTTGGTTATTATATCTTAAAAATTAATGCCCATATTTTTACCTTAAAAATGAGGTACATGTATGATAACTGATGATTATTGTTTTTTAATAATAAAACACTGCTTAACACGGTTTAAACCTTTGTGACTTCACAGGATGGCAGGTCATTGATGCTAACACCATGAATGTGATTGCTGGGATTTCCTTTGGCGTTCACACTGTCACAGACCTTGCCTGTTCCTTGAGTGTGAACATAGAGTAAAAGAGATCCTTACTCTTTAACCTGGGTAATATGCTGTATATGATCCAGTCCAATATAAAATGTAAAATGTTTGAGATGATCTGATGATATGGATTAGGAGATCTCATTATTGAGCTGTCCTGGGTATTTCTCAAACTTCCTTTCTGCCTCCTCACTGAATGCATCACCTGATAGATCACAGAGACAAAACAGAGTGAGTGCAGTCAACTGTCTACATTATCTTCATGCACACACTATACAAGTATAATACAGGTGCATCTCAAAAAATCAGAATATTTTGGAAATGTTCCATATTTTTTTGAAAGTTACTTCTTAAAATGAAAAGTGTATATATTCTAGACTCATTACATGTAAACTAAAATGTTCCAAGCGTTTTATATTTTAAGCCTGTAGCTCAAAAACATGGAAAAAGCGTATCTCAAAACATTAGAATATTTTATTTCCACTTTGAGAAAATCACATTTTATGCAGTATAAATACCACAAATCTCCCAGTCAGGTTCAGTACACACTACCACAATAATGGGGAAGACTGCTGACTTGAAGGTTGTCCGGAAGACAGTCATTGAAAAGCCTCTCCTGAACTAGAGACAACGTCAGAAGTGTCTTACCTAAGCTAAGGAGAAGACGGACTGGAGAATTGGTCCAAAATTCTCTTTTCAGATTAAAGTAAATTTTGCATTTCATTTGGAAATCAAGGTCTCAGAGTCTGGAGAAAGAGAGGATTGGCACAGAATTCAAGCTGCTTGAAGTTCAGTGTGGGGTGCCAAGTCATCTGCTGGTGTTGGTCAACTGTTTTATATTAAGTCCAAAGTCAATGCAGCCATCTACTGGAGATTTTAGAGCACTTCACGCTTCCATCTGCTGACAAACTTTATAGAGATGCCGATTTCCTTTTCCAGCAGAACTTGGCCCCTGCCCACAGTGCCAAAACTTCTCGGAACTGGTTTGCTGACTGTGGTATTACTGTGCTTGACTGGCTGGCCAACTCACCTGACCTGAACCCTATAGAGAATCTATGGGGTATTGTGGAGAGGAAGATGAGAGACACCAGACCCCGCAATTCGGATGAGCTGAAGTCCGCTATCAAAGCAACTTGGGCTTCCATTACACCTCAGCAGTGCCACAGGCTGATCACCTCCATACCATGCCGCATTGACGTAGTAATTTGTGCAAAAGGAGCCCCGACCAAATATTAAGTGCAAAAAATGGACATACTTTAATAATACAGAAAAGTCAAACTTCTTGGTAATCATTACTTTGATTATCTTATGAAATATTCTAATATTTTGAGATACTGGATTTTTGATTTTCGTGAGTTGTGAGCCATGGAAGTTGCTTTCGGCTGCTCCCTGTTCGGGGTCGCCACAGCGGACCAACTGGTCTGCACAACAACTTGGCAAATGTTTTACGCCAGATGCCCTTCCTGACGCAACCCTCCCATTTTTCCGGGCTTGGGACCGGCACTGTATCCAGTGGCTGGGGATTGAACCCAGGCCTTCCGCATGATAGGCGAAAAACCTACCACTGAGCCACCAATGCCTCACTGAGTTGTGAGCCATAATTATCTAAATTAAAAGAAAAAAGGCTTGAAATATTTCAGTTCATGTGTAATAAGTCTAAAACTTATGAAAGTTTCGATGTTTTAATTAAATTGTGGGGAAACAATGAATGTTTCCTTGATATTCTTATTTTGTGAGATAAAAAACAGATGAACCTGTATAATAAATACATATTTAGTCTGCTTGAATTGCCACAGTTTGAGCGCTCACACAGTCTGTTCACATGGAGTTTGTAGTTACTGACATATAGAAACTGTTTTCCTCTGAGGACATCTAGAGTGTCTCTGACCTGTACTTATCCCAAGAAAGATCATTTGTATTTCAGCCTGGTTTTCAGAAGCATCATCGTACAGAGTCAGATAATTGACAGAACTGCATTTCTTGGATATTTCAGTAGTGCTGGACTAAAATGCAGCATTTGACACTACTGACCATGTTATAAGGGACAGGCTTGGAAACACTCAGTTTAGACCAGAGTTGTCTAATCTTATCCAGAAAGGGCCAGTGTGGTTGTAGATTTTCATTCCAACCAATCGTCTATTGAAATCCAGGCTCATTTCATTTTTCTGCTTGATTACATCGAAAACCTGCACCAGACCTTTGCAGATAAGATGGTTTAGAGTGATAAGCATTTTCCTGACACCCTATTTATCTCCCACTATCCCCAGCCCCTGGAACATTCATTCATTGTCTACCGCTTATCCGATCTATTCGGAGCCTGTGCCTATCTCAGGCGTCATTGGGCATCAAGGCAGGATACACCCTGAACGGAGTGCCAACCCATCGCAGGGCACACACACACACAATCATTCACTCACACAATCACACACTATGGACAATTTAGAGATGCCAATCAACCTACAATGCATGTCTTTGGACCGAGGGAGGAAACCGGAGTACCCAGAGGAAACCCCCGAGGCGGGAACGGGAACATGTCATTCATAAACATAATGCTGGCTTTTATTCCTATGCTGATAATACATACATTATACAGCCAAAAGTTTGTGGACACCTAACCATTACGCCCACATGTGGGCCTACTGAAACCTGTTCCAGCATGACAATGACCTTCTGCACAAAACGAGGTCCATGATGAAATGGTTTGACAATATTGGAGTGGAATATTGGTGGCAAACCTATAAAAGACACAGTGTACTTGAAATACCAGAAACTTCCATCCCCAAAAATTCTCCTCACAGAAAGGTTGTTTACACCTGGTAAGGCTGTTTACACCCTTGAGCTTGACAGCTATGTGAAAGTAAAAGCTTGGGCCTTGGTGTAACACTAAATATAACTGAAATGTATGTATCATCTCTAAAACCAAGAACAAAAAGTCCTGAATATGACAATAAAACACTTTGCACAGCTGAGGAAGGGCTACTGTTAATTCACAACTCCATACAAAATGTTTTTATCATATTGCTTCTACACTACGAGTAGTGTTTCAGGGAATATTAGGAAAATAAAGGTGAAAGAAAAGGTTTTTGTAAATCAAAAATTTTTTTTTAACTTGGTGTGATTTTTTCTGTCTTTTATCTTGTTAAATAGACTTCTCATGAGGTAATTCTCAAGTGTGTGTGTGTGTGTGTGTGTGTGTGTGTGAGGAGTGAATGTGTTTGAAATCAGATTGTGAGACTGCTCAAACTGCAAGATGGCTGAAATTCTTCGGAAAGTCAACAATCTGTCCTGTTTCTGAAAATTGATCAGCAATATCTGATTTCAAATAAGGGTTACAACATTTCAAATAAGTGCTTGTTAAACTAACCATAAATCTCATGAGAGTGCCAATTCTCACAGTGTGCAGTTGTGAACCAACTGTGGCTCATTGCATGCATCGCAATTTGTGTAGGTCGGACTTGAGATGCAATGTGTTTGAAATCAGATTGTGAGACTGCTCAAACTGCAAGATGGCTGAAATTCTTCGGAAAGTCAACAATCTGTCCTGTTTCTGAAAATTGATCAGCAATATCTGATTTCAAATAAGGGTTACAACATTTCAAATAAGGGTTAACAACCATAAATCTCTGAAGCACTGTGCATTTATGTAAGCTGTGAGTAAAGAGTTCTCACCAGTGTGACAGTTGTGAAACCAGATCCTGTGGCCATCATATTTGCAGTTGCATTTCATGGCATTATTTGTGTAGTCACTCTCAGACACCTCAAAATTAGGATTTATCACAACCTGAAACACCAACAATACAGAAAACAAACATCACATATTCATTCCCTGCTGTCAAACATTCAGCTTAGATATTAGCTTGGAATAAAGTGATTTGTTGAATGAATGTTGAAAATATAATAAGTATTAAGTCAAACTTTTGTAAATATCGAAATCTTACAGATGGTGAGAATAATCTATAAGTACATGGATTTAATAATAACAACAACAACAACAACAACAATAATAATAATAATCATAATAATACACCGCTGTGCACTTTTACAAAGCATAATGTTTGACCTGCATGATGTAATTTCCTGGTTTGACGTCAGTAATGTCGATCCACTGACAGTCGATATCATGTCGATAAAGATCCCAGCATCCTACTGTGATGCCCTGCTCTCCAAAATTAGCACATTCATAACGCTTGGAAACACCTGAAATATTAACACAAACCAATGTCATTAATACAACAGTCATAAAACCATCAAGTAACTACATACAGTATATATTTGAGTGTGAGTGTGTTTGTGGGTGTGTGTGTATGTTCTTGTCTTACCCTCCTGACAGTCGCTGTCTTCCAGACAGAAGCTAGCCTTGTGTCCCTCTGCCACCTTGGTGCCATTAACACTCAGCAGGTCGTAGTGTGTGAAGATATCCATGCTGTGATAATGCCTACAGACCACACAGTAACACATTATGCATCTTCTATATTGCATGTACCTTAAATACTAAATGCATTCTTTATTACAGTGTGTGTTAGAATCATGACTTCCAGCCCCAGCACATCTCACAGCTATAGTTACCCATGGCATGCGTGCCAGACCCAGGAGTGGCGTCCAGCTTTAGGCCTGAAGTCAGCACGACCAATGTTGTGGATCTGTGAGGAAAAGCGAAGCAGGCGGCGGTGGCCATAGGGCCAGTTAACTTTCGCAGCACTTTTAGACAGACAATCCTCTTCTGCAGCACAGTACAGCATGTGAAGCGGACGGTCCTCAATATATCCTGTCTGCTGCACCAGAGGTGCATTCAGAACCAGATCCGACGCAGCTGAGGAAACAAAAATACATACCATCAAATAGATATTCATCATGCTTATAGACTCTTGGTGTGACTGACCAGACTGAAACTAGTTCATGTTGGGCTGTATATCGAGTGTATTTATACTGTGTTTGATTTCTTTAATCCAGTCATTTATAAACCTGTTACATATACTCTATAGTTTTATTTTTGATCTCTGCAGCTAGAATCTGTCATACATTCTAATGTACTGGCTGCATTGTGAAGAAAGCTCATGAAGCAAAAGGAAAAAAAGTTCTTTTCCTCTTTTTGTTTTGAAAGTAAATTATTACAACACAAATGAATTGTCACACTAAACCCCCCATGCGGAGTACATGTGTTTTTATAGCCACTCACTCTCTGAGCATATAACTCCTGCGGAGAACCTTGCGGCTGTTTTTTGGCAGGTGATGGTTTTGTGTTGCTGGCACTGGCTGAGGGCGAGTTCATCTCCTGTACACTTCACACCGCTCATCACCATGTTAGTCACGTTACTGCCATCCCAGTACCACGTTTCCTTAACAGTGACCAAACAAACACAAACTGCAGATTTTTGGAAGACAGGGTAAAATCAATACTGATGTGTTCAAATGGTAGAGGGACAGAAAATACTGACTTTTAGTTAGTTTTACATAGTATACTGTATATGGATTAATTTCTGAACTTGGGGCTCTGTGCATTATGTATTTGTGTGTTCTACAGGAGCAATAGGTAGCGATATGGTAGAGGCCAAAAACTTAACTTGTGTATTCAATTAAAATGAAAATTAGAACCACTGTAACCTACTGCAGTCTTGTAACCTTTGCTCTATGTGGATCACTGCATTTCATGAGTAGGATTTACTTTGTGTGTGTGTTTGTACTCACAGTAATAGCATGCATGCTGAAACCCAGCCCTAGCTGTCTGCAAGCCACCATGGCCTCTTTGGTGGTCCAGCCCTCACTGCACACACTGCCCCAGCGCTGACCCACCCAAACCTCCACTCTTCCCTCAAACTCCGACCGCCCCCCCACCAGCCGTACCTGTACACACAGCCTACAGCATGTCATCACACTATACAGTCACACAATCTTTTCTGTCTGTTCCTGCACTACCTACAAACTGCCCTTCTGTTCTCTATATGTTAGTGTAATGCAGTGATTTGTAATATGTTAAGCATCAGTGACTCTGATGGATAGCAGGAAATATTTTCCGCAAAGCAGACAGCAGGCAACATGTGCTGCTGTTAGTGGTAGTGTCCTACTTGCAGGCCGTGGTTAGAGTATCCAAGGCCAAGCTGTCTGCACACCACCATGGCCTCTTTGGTACCCCAGCCTTCTCCACAGATCAGACCCCAGTGTTGCGTTCCATTAGTACTGGTGCGCAACACTTCCACACGGCCCTCGTAGGGTGTACGACCGCCTGTGATACGCACCTGATCAAGAAACAGCCCAAGGAGAAAAGAAGCAGGAAAGGGGGTTAACTTCCTTTACAGCAGAATAGCCATACAGGAAGGAGGGTTAGGAGAAATGCAGATGCTCTGTGGGTAATGCATGCTAGAAGACTGAATGTAACTTAATATGCACTGATTTTCAGCAGGGCTTGAAATTTATGTTCTTATGTCCCTGTGCCAAAATAGTATAAAATTTGAAAATGTACGTATATGCATTATACTGTGTCTGCCAGTTCATACACATATTCTTCTCTTTTATCAGTTTAATCCTTCTCCAGCTAATCTATCTCATAGCCAGATATCTAAATTCTAATTTCTGTACAGTCTGAGTGGCTTGGTTTTGTCAAGATTAACAAAAGCTGGAAAAATGTTGTCTGCTCGCGAGTAACCATCACAAAGTAAATTTCAAGCCCTGGTGATAACTGTATCATATCTATCACACCAAGCAGTGCTTTTAAACATTTTGCATAATTGGGCAACATTATCTTGTGAGGTATCACAATGGGTTCACATCAAGTTACATGCATTTTAGCAGCACTTTACCCATAAGAGCATAGGGAAGCAGGAAATTATGTAAATCCAATTTGCATGAAATACACTGCCATTCTGCAATGATTCAGTTGCAAATTTATATATATATTAATGCTACTACTACTACTAATAAAATAATGAGTGCATCATTATAATATAATAATATATTTTAATAATATAATATATATATAATATAATATAATATAATATATAATATAATATAATAATATATTAATCAGGCCTCAGAAAAAGCCTAATTAATATGATATAATTGGTGCTCACTAAAGATATTTTCTATTAGTATAAGCACCAGCAAGTTCTTTTCTGATGGGAAAAAATTTATTGACTTTATTACAGTATCACTGCATCACTGCCAAAGAAACTCGATTAATTCTATGCATATACTAATGACATACTCAATAGCAGAAGTAGCAATAAAACAACAATACAAGGGACAGAAAAAAGAGGAAATCATTCTTAAGAAATATTCTATAAAATTAACAATATAGAATATCACTAACAAAAATCTATATACAGCAAAATCACTTTAGCTTATGTGCATGTAGTAGTATTTATTAGGGGTGTAACGATACTTTGTGATGTTGTGTGCACATTGTGACACTGTGTGCATCACACTCTAAAATTGTGACGAAACACATTGTAGAAATGTGTGACTTATATTGTGCCTATTAATTATGTACCTACAGCAATTGTACTGTTTGAACACCAGATGTCCTAATCTGTACAATGAAGTTGCTTTCGGCTGCTCCCTGTTCGGGGTCGCCACAGCAGACCAACTGGTCCGCACAACAACTTTGGCAAATGTTTTACGCCGGATGCCCTTCCTGACACAACCCTCCCATTTTTCCGGGCTTGGGACCGGCACTGCATCCAGTGGCTGGAATCGAACCCGGGCCATGATAGGCGAGTAACCTACCACTGAGTCACCAATGCCCCCCTAATCTGTACAATGATTGAGTTAAAATATATAGATAGCACCACATCAACACAACAGAAATGCCTTAAACGGTATACATATACACAACCATGTTATGATGGTTAAACAGATCTCTTCAATCTCTTTAAATGACACAGCCCCACATGGGCACACAGTACCTGAGAAAGAGACTGCAGATGTCAGACATCTTTAGAGCTCCATTTCCAATTAAAATGAATCATGGAGACAAATTGTGAGTGTATCGTTACACCTCTAGAGTTTATGTGTGAAAGAGAAGGGTAGCTCTGACCATTTTCTCAAACCCCATGTATGGCACGTTACATCGGACTGCAGCATCCTCTGTGTGCTTGCAGTCTTCAGCAGTAATGTTCTTATAGTTGCAGTTCCAAAGAGAACGCTCATGACCTGTGCACTGGACCTCATTCATGTAGATTGGACCAATGCCTGCAACACACACACACACATAGGTCACATAAACATTATGCAAACATATGTAAAGGAAAGACTTGGATTTACATTTCCAGGAATTAGCTTGCTGTATTTCTCTGTTCCCTGTTCCTCTATCACACCTTGTCCCATTCGTGCACCAGTAAGGGCCTCCTTAGCAGATCCATAGCCCAGTTCTCTGCACACCACGCTGGCAGACTGCATGTTCCAGCGATCATCACACACCGTCCCCCATTCACTGCCCTTCAGCACCTCCACACGGCCCTCTCCAGGCTTTGCTCCACCTTTTAGACGCACTGTGCTCTGCAGAAGAGAAAACAACCAATAAGAATAGTCCTGCGGGGTGAAATACATGAGCTATACACAAACATCATATTACCAAAGATTTGAGTTTTTTCCTCATGGCACGGTTTTGGGCATATTCTGGTCCAGGCACACAGCTGACAACAGCAGGCATGCCACCTGGGCATGTGTCCGTGGCATTGGCCGGGTTGAACTCCAAAGGACAGGCAGCTAGGTGAACCTCTGTGCCTAAACATGCCACAGAGTGAACCAGGAAATAATTCTTCTGCCGCTCTGCATACAGTCTAAGATAGAGATGGATAAGTAGGACAGGTGTGGGTACTGAAGTGTTTCTGCTCATATTACACTGTTTAAAAGATCACAGTTTAGAGAAGACCTGAAAACACAAGGCCTGAAAATAGAATCCTATACAACTGAAAAGAGATTTTTTTCTTTTATTTTCTTTTATTCAGTCTCTTTGGAGCAAACTCTAGTCTAATGGACTAAAAAACATTTAAAATAAACAACTTAAACATTTTGTCACAACCAAAATTCAAACATCTGTACACAAATCTCAGCAGCTGCACAAGGTTGATCATGGTCAATTTCCCCAACTTTTACCAAGGTTACCTTTTGACTGTGCCCGAGTTGCCAGGTTTAGACTTAGAGCTAGCTTTAGTTATAGCTTTAGCTTTGGCTTCTTGCCTGCAATGCAAACATCCATTAAGTATGAAAAACATTCACATTTCCACTATAAATCTAACATGCATATGCAAATATACATATTACGGTACATGGGAAAGGTGTTCAGTATCTATGCCAAAAGTATGTGGACACTTGAGCAATCATACTATTATATACTTTCCCAATTCAGATTTAGTCCCCACTTTGCTGTAATAATCACCTTTCTTAATTGTACTATAAGGATTTCCACTATTCCACATTTTGTAGTGTGAATGTGGAGAACTGCCCATTCAGCCATAAGAGCAATACAGTAGTGAGATCCAGTGTGGATGTTGAGCGAGGAGGCCTGGGGCACAGTCACGTTCCAGTTAAAAGGTGATCAGTTGGGTTGATCAGAGTTGGACAGACCTCAGACCAGGCCATTTGAGTTCTTCCACTCCAACCGTGGCACACTATGCCTTTTTGGAGCTCATGCGTCCACATACTTTTGGTCATATAGTTTATTATTAGGTGAACATAAGATGCAGATGTAGTACACATGCATAAAAAAATGACAGATAGATAAACAGCTCTCGAAACTAGTATCAGTTAAATGTACCATCATAGTCCCAACATAACAGATACACACATTAGTAGAAAGTGTTATTAGAATAGTTAGTAATAATAGTAATAAAACTGAATTGCTTTATGATAATGTCGTGAGTAGCCATACCCTTTAATTATCTCTCTCACTTTCTGTTAGTTTTTACACAGACTCAGGCATTGCTTTGAATTGTAATAGAACAAACAGATGGGACAAATTTCCACTGGATCATTGATCCCGGTGTCATTCTCTCCTTTCCTACTCTGTCATTCTCTTCTATATTTATTCTCGCTCACTATAATCACCAGGCCCAAGTGACTTTCTCTGTTTTCTTTTATAACCAGTGCACAGAGTCTTTCTCTTTACCCTTTCAATCCATGGGCGTTTCTCAGTCCCTTGTATATTCCTTCGATTGTTCATGAACCAGACTTTTTTCTAAGACAAATTCTTCAAATATTGTAAAACTGGCAGCTACAGCCCATGTTATCAACCATTGTTCAAAACTGAGCACCAGCAATCTGCCACTGTTGTGTTTTTGAGCAAAAACTCGAATGAGGTAAAATGAACCTTTAAAGCTTAGTTGTATCCTGTCTCTTTTCAGTCCCAATTCTAATTATATACTATAAATAACTCATACTCTAAAAATTGGTACTACAAATTATTGAATGCATTTTATTACTAATATTTTATGCATTTATTTAGTCTAGGCACTAGGCTTTATAAAAATATTGATTAACATATTGCACACATTGTACTGTTCACAACTTATTTCTTCATGTTATTTTGACAGTTATGTAAATCATAAATTATTTTCTTGCAATTTTTGCACTTTCATATTGGCAAATTTCTATAACTAGAATGAGAGCAAATGAAATATACATTTAAACATTAATTCTATTTAAGCGTTATTGCTATATATTGTTTCATTTTTAATGTTATGTAGCATTTTCTAGTAAAAATGCATTATGCAAATAAGTCATTAAATCAC
The DNA here is from genome assembly GCA_033459395.1 of Hemibagrus guttatus. NCBI lineage: Eukaryota > Metazoa > Chordata > Actinopteri > Siluriformes > Bagridae > Hemibagrus > Hemibagrus guttatus. The sequence continues at coordinate 13,726,871 of JAUCMX010000002.1, read as the reverse complement.
TGACAATTCCCAGCCATAGCCTATTATGTTCATACTTCAGACATCACTCGATTATACTATAAGAGATATCTAAAGTCTAAAAAATTATTCTAAAGAATTATTGAGATTATCAAAATAAAACTGCTATTGCAATAGAACTGGGTATGAGAGACAAGATCTTTGTCCTCATAATATCAGAAACCTCATAGTGTCTCACTAAGGGACTAGAAGGACTCTAGCTTGCTAACTAATTTGTCATACATATATAGGTCTATGTAGGTATACTATTTTTAAATGCATCCTGCTATAAAAATGAATCGTGTACTTTAAGTGCTTGGTTCCATTTATTTGATAACACTTCTTATTACTGCCAATTATTTCAGACTAATAAATGAAACTCAACCCAAAGTCACATGAAACAGGTGCCAGAGACAATCACCATCAGTGTGGTTGTAATTGTTCACCTTTATGATGAAATAGGAGAGGATCTAGAGACTACTATTATTGCTGTAAGAGGCTATTATTGCTGTATCATGCATGGTTAATAATGGTCAAAGGTTTCTTTAAAAAAAAAAAAAAAAAGCACCTAAATTAGCCTCAATTATCCATCAGATAATTAAGCAATTCATTGAAAACAAGGTTTACCTTGAAGCAAAGTTAAGTATTAGTTAGGAAGTGACTACCACCACTAAAGAGTCTCTACAGGACACAATGCACAAGAGACCTCTAGAGGGAGAGCACTGCAGGTTTCTCCCTCTTAGATGGTACCTGTTTGCTTTAACTCTAATTTTGACTTTTGGCTCAGCGGATCTCTTTCTGAGTTGTCTGCAGGAGATAAGGATACAGACAATGGAGATGAAGATATCTTTTTGGACATAGACACACATACAAAGACACAAATGAAAACAGACACTGACACTAGACACGATGTGTAATATTATCTGGGCTGATGCGCATCCCACAAATGTCAACATTCTCACTTATGCAGTGCTCTAAATAGTAATAAATCTCTGTACCCTTCTTAATCTAACACATTAGATGAAAAAAGGTAAAGAGAATTATAACTATTAATATGATTAGAATTTTATATAACCTGTTATGAGAAAGACCAGTTTGCATAATTATTGTTAGTATGGTTTAATAATATTTAAAAATATCATCAGAATTACTATTAAATTAAGTACTATTATTATATTTTAATATCATCATAATTACTATTAAACTCATCACATTTTTCAAGAGACAGCAGCACACTACTGTATCTGCCTGAAAGAAACTGACATGTTTCAATTTCATTGCAAAGAATGAAGCAGTGTGTGTTATGGACCAGCAGAGTGCTTTGCATATTTCTCCAACATCATACATTCCACAGTCCTAACAGGGTTCCATTTACAGCTTCCAAAATATTCCAGAAACTGTAAAAGCTCCTGTGGGGAAGTAAAATCCCATAATAAACTGCACAAGAGGGTATAGTGTAGAGTAAGCTCCATAATTATCGACACCCTTGGTGAAAAAGGATACGAAAAAATGTCCAGCGTTTCAAGTCTAATTACATGATGCAGTTTACTGATGAAAACCTGAGCTGATTGTAACCTCTAGAAAATAGTATTTCACAAATCCACCACTGCCTTTAATATTGCATACATACTGTACATTTCACATACAGTTGGCTCCAGAATAATTGGCCCCCTTTAATTTAAATGCAAACGTGATCCAGTTACATTTTGTACAATGTTCACTCATATTTTCCGAGTAGTGTTAAGCTAATTAACCCCCCAAAAATACTTTTGGTGAGTTTTATAAATACCCAACATTACCAAGGGGGGGGGTATATTTCTGGAACTATGGAATGTGAAAATTTGCACAAGCAATTATAAAGACAGTGATGGATTAGTGGAAAACTAAATTTCTTGAGGTTAAACATAACTCACAGGTTTCCCTGCATGGAATTAGACACAAATGTTGCCTATGTCTGTGTCTGTGTGTGTGTATGTGTGTCTGTGTTTTTTTGCAAAGTTTTGGTGGTGGATTTGTTGTGTGGTGGTTTATTTGTTTGCGAGTATGTGTGGGGAAAGGGGGAAGGCTTGGTGGTCGACAGCATGAACCTTGGTGAAACAGTGATTTCTAAAAGTGCGACATTTCTCTAACATGCTGTGTTAAGAAGGCACTCCCTTTGTGTTGTCTCTTTGCCACACAAGCACAGACATTCTTTCCCCATTCAATCCTACAGAAATATAGAGTATAAATTTTTTGGAGAAAAATGCAAATACTACTTTCTACAAGCATCTTATTAAAGCAAATTCCAAGCTTACACACTTGCACACAAGTACTATGGTTGTGGTCATTTGTGCTAATGTATACTCTTAGCTCAATACCCCCCCCCACCCCCCAAATACAACATAGTGACTCATTATTCAACAGTCATTTCACTGTTAAACCATGCACTAACATACTGCTCTCTGTGTTTCAGTGCAAGCAGCAAGCAGAATTGCAGGTCTATGAGTACCAGTACTGTCTGTATGGTATGGGAATGTAAAGTATTTAATCTATATATGCTGTCTGTACATGACGTTTACCTGTCTGTGTGTATTCTGTGTGTATGTGTTAGTTCTATACATGGACCAAAAGTAAAGCAACATTGCACATCCTATCAGATGCAGGCCAGTCTTGGCCAGCTAATACACATGTGTGATTCATTATTTCCATTTCTCAGCATGCGTATGTGTGGGCAGAGATTTTTATCTAAAGCTAAATCACTGCCTCCAAAGTGATCACATAAAACTAAATCTTTCTATGGACACTCACTTGTAGAAGTTTTTGTTGACCTTCCTCTCATGAGGGAAACCCATCATTCCACAGACAACTCTTGAGTTTTTAGGTGTCCAGCCGTTATCACAGATTTGGGCCCAGTTGTCTTTATACCTTACTTCCACCACTCCCTCTATCACTGGCAGCCGCTTGCTTGACACCACCGGCCGGAGACGCACTTCCTCCACATTCCTTTCATCCACCTGCACCTGAGAGACAGACATGAAGCAGCCAAACATGAAGGGAAGCCGATGAGAGAAATCTTGGCAGTAAAATCTCAGAACGAGACAGGGAGAGCTGAAGAGTCAGTCAGAGGAAGGGCAAGCAAATTTTTCACAGATGTCTATCGCTGAGCGGTAAATGGAAAGTCAGTAGCAGACATCAAATAATCAGAAAATCATAGTTCAGAAGCAGGCCACAAAATGATTTCCACATGATAGCCACTGAAATTGAAGTTAATAAATCCAAGGATTGTATTTTATTATATGCATCTTTTTTTTTTTTAATTACCCAAGCATTTAAGTGTTATTTGTTCAGTGATATTCAATCACTGATACATACAAATCTAGTATTTTAGATTGTGTTGATGAGAGAGTTTGGTAAGCGCTTTACCTCTATGATGTTGGAGTCAACAAATCCTGGCAGCCTCTCATCCTTGCAGATCACCCCAGCATCTTCATCATGAGTACAGTCACTGTTGCCCCATCCACGTGACTTACACACGGATATGCTCCTCTCACTGCCACTGCACTGCACATTATCTAACCAGATCTTACCTGAAACCCACACACAACCCATCCAGAATGTTTTCAGTAGGCAGCTGAAAGAAATGTGCCCTGACTGTGATCTTTAAGAGGTAAAATTAGCTTGCCATGTATTATTATTGTTACCTGTGCCTTTGCCATATTTGGCGCTGTGGGTCCAGCCTGTAGCAGAGACAAACCCAAGCTGGCGACAGAGCACATGAGCATTGGCCAGTGAGAAGTCATCATCACAGATGGTTCCCCATTCGCCTTTATAGAAAACCTCAATTCGGCCCTCATTGTGCTTTCGTGGATGACCAGCAAGTCTAAACTTTAGATGCTCGGGTGACTTAACCGTTGGGGTGGGACTTGGGCGCACAGTGGATGCTGTCTGAGCACAGCACGATGGAACCCAAATGCCAAGAAAGAAGAAGATTACGTGTCTCCATGACAGAGACTGCTCCATAGCTGGATCTGCAGAGATTAAAGGTGAAAAAGAACCCTTTGATGGAATGCTGAACAGATGCAAGGATACTGATCATGTCTGTCTGCGAGTCTGCATGAGGGCCTGATGTGAACCAGCTGTCTAGAGTAAAGCAAACAGGGTGGCCAAAGACATGAGCCATTGGCACTGTGTAACTAACATATAAATACTGTCTACACTGAAGGTGCGTTATTATATCTATTTGTTTGAGTAAATTAGTCAGATTCAACATCTCACTAAGGCCTCATTTTCCAAAGCCTTTTGGAAATAATGTCTAACCTTTGATCTTTCACCTGACTGACCTGGGATGCTTGAGGCATAGTTCAAAACTCAAGGCATAGTTTTCACTAGTCTGAGCTTGAAACAACAATGACTACACAGTCAGTGCTGAAAGTCCAGCAATCCTGCGAGAAAACACAACAGAATAGCCCTTACACATTTGCACTATCAATCAGATATATACACTATATAATAAATTCTAATAAGTGTTCATAAAAAATTTAAGTGTCACAAATTCAAATACAAAAATGTATTAGAATAATATTTTTTGTTCAATAAACCAGGGCTTCTCAAACATATTTCAGCCAGGGTTAGCATTTTTTTACACTTAAAATTATTTAGTTTTATTAGGCTATTAGAAATTTAGTTAATATAATTCAGCATTAGGTAAAAAGGCACCATTATATATACTGCTATAAACGTTCACAAGATCAGTGGCATTGGATTAAAATGTACATTTGGAACATCCACAGAAATAGATTAAACTGTATCACGGTATAAAGTGCAGGCTTTAAATAATTCGATAATAGCACATTTTTGGCTCTGTATTCTGGTCCTGGATTTTAAAGTAATGAAGAAAAATTTACACTCAATGCACACCGTGTTAACTTTAAGTCACTGTACAGAGTGACTTAAAGTATTTAGGAGTCATTGCCTACCATTTTAGGGCACCACCAGTAGTTAGTGGTAACTGATGGAAAAGGCTCTGAAGTCTGTGGGCAATTAACATCATAACATGCTATCTTCCCTTCCAGTGCTTCTCCTACAATTGAGAAATATCAGTTCCTACTTGATTTGAGGACTTGTTGCCTTCACTGTTGTCTTCAATGGGTAACATGTAACTTAATATTCAAGTTATACTAAAATGCCCCTACTATTATTGCAAATGAATTGCAAGTGCATCTCTGCGTTTTGTATAGCACATGACCACAGTTGCTTCTATAGAACTTGTGCACATTGTGGATTGTGTTTAAAAAAAAGAACAATTCAAATGACCATGTCTAACACACATCACTGATCCTTCTAGCATTGCAGACCACTACAAATTCTACATGCATTGAATGCACAAAAATGCACATGGTATCCTTTACAATGTTACATAGAACCTTATATGTATAAAAACTGACTGAAAGATTTGTGCTACTGACCTTTTCTCACCGTCTATTCTTAAGAATTAAGGTCTTGCATTTTTTTGTGGCAGAAAATCAAAATAATCAAAATTTTTAGAATTCTTTCAAAATTGCTATATCTTAAAAACAGCAGGCACAGAGGTTTGCATAACACGAGAATATCTGACAGAAAAATTAGTGGATATTTTCTGATGAACAGTGGATTATGAGATTGACTGGCGGGGCACCATGGCCCTAGTGGTGCAAGCATGAGGCAAATCCAGAGTCTGTTGATACAACCACTTGTATGGCTTTGGGCTGGGTTGAACTTTGTCACAATTTTAACACAGTTATGTTTTTTTATGAATGAATTTTAACTCCTGTAATTTCTCTGCACTTACCATGACACCAGATAACTATAGGCCCCTCCTGAGGCAGCTAGAGTAAAGGAAGGACAGAACTATAGTTCGTATTACTTCAGCAAACAACATGTTATAAAGCTTACTGATGGACTAGTACTAGACTTAATCGTGTTTTCATATATTTGATGAAATGGGAGTTTAGCAAAAACAGCTCATCTGGACGCTGCCCTTACTGTGGGCACCTAACCTCCTATATGAGAAACTGAAACACAGCAAACAAAACTGATTGCTTTATTGAGCTTATTACCTATTATTCCAACTGCTACAAAGTTAGAGAACAAGACAAAAAAAAAAAAAAAAAAATCAGATCCCAGGATGTTGAAGTCTGTGATTAATTATATGACACTAATACTGGTTAAATATACCTGAAGATTAATTTGTCATGGACACACAGAAATGAAACAAGAAAAAATGACCACAGCATAAACCAACGACTGTTAAGTAGACGATTTCCATGATTAACGACTAATTATTTACTAATTATCTTTAGTAATTCAGTAAAGGTAGATAAAACTTTTCTTATGAACTCAAACTCAAGCCACTGAGGGAAAAAATGAAGGCAGATGCAATGAGGTATTCATGTAGAGGTCTACGTGTCCAGCCCCGAGTCTCTTATCAAAGTCTTCAAATCCAAAACCGTTATTCAACACCATGCTTTTACTGGAAACCCAAACTCTGGGAGAAGCAAAAACTGAGTAAATTAAATAAAACAACAATAACCAATAGTGGCTCCTACCTTTATAAAACTTATCGATCCTTTTCGGCTTTGCTTCGATGCCCTGAAGACGTTTTTTTCCTGTATAACACAATGGAAAAAGGTTATAAAAATGGCTCAGATCGCTGAAGACTCGACATAGCTGCTGTAAAGAGCGACGTTTATCCTGTTACTGCAACTCCTAATAACGATAGATGACTGCGAAGGGGAAGAAGAAACGTGCCAGATGGAGAGAGAGAGAGAGAGAGAGAGAGAGAGAGAGAGGAGGAGGAGTTGAGACAGCTGGCAAGTTTCTTCAGAAAACACACACTGGCCTTTTCACCGTTAAGGAGCGTTTCTCCATGTGTTTCCGTCTGCGTGACGGGAGTCGCGTCCTTAAAGCACCAAGCAGTAGCGTCTCTTCAGACTCGTATGTCTGTATGCAGCAAAAACAATGCTGTTTCAGCTGGACGTGTCTGTTTTAAGTATTGAGTAAATATACCGAGCCAAGTACAGAATTCAATAATATATTTTTATTATAAAAGAAGATAACAGTACAAGTACAAAGGAGGGTCTCAATACATTCCCTGTAAACCATCTTTGAATATCTCTGATGATGGCGATCAATGTCATTTGAACAGCTCGGTCACATGATTGTCTTTTATTTAGGCACTTTTCATGTCATATACACTATATTGCCAAAAGTTTTGGGACACCCATCTAAATCATTGAATTTAGGTGTTGTGTTTCAGGGGTTGGGTTTGGCCCCTTAGTTCCAGTGAAAGGAACTCTTAATGCTTCAGCTTTAAGCATACCAAGACATTTTGGCCAATTTCATGCTCCCAACTTTGTGGGAACAGTTTGGGGATGACCCCTTCCTGTTCCAACTGCACACCAGTGCACAAAGCAAGGTCCATAAAGACATGGATTGGTTTGGTGTGGAGGAACTTCACTGGTCTCAACCTGATAGAACACCTTTGGGATGAATTAGAGGGCTGAACTATCAGGTCAGGACTCTGTACAGGCCAGTAAAAGTTAATCCAAACTGTTCCCACTAAGTTGGGAGCATGAAATTGTCCATAATGTCTTGGTAAGCTGAAGCATTAAGAGTTCCTTTCACTGGAACTAAGGGGCCAAGCACAACCCCTGAAACACAACAGAAGGGGTGTGTTTGGAGGGGTGTAGCATACTGTATGACATAGAGAAGTAACTGTTTAATATATTAATTATTTCATAATTAAATGTACCAAAACAGTTTGGGAAGAAAATTACATTCTTACACTTTTACTGTGAGGTAAAACCAAAACTCAAGTGTTGGCCCACAATCCCTATAACATCCATGTCTTTGGTTAGTCCCTAGATGGAACTTTTATAAAGATGAAATTCTTTCATACAAACACAATAATAAAAAAAAAATGCATAAAAATATGCTCACCAGGAGGCAAGGTACATCTACTTCCATTTACAGATTAAATAAGTAAAGAGCTGATGGACCATGTTTCCCTCATAATGTTTTTACTGTGTACAGCCCTGAAACTGAAGATATTTCCTTTGTAAAATAACAAATATACAAGTAATTTAAAAAAAAAAAATTCACTGTCTGTATGCTATATTTAAAACCCTTTAAACTATCTATCTATCTATCTATCTATCTATCTATAATAAACAATTTCTTGAAATGTATGTAATTGTAAAATGTATGATAGAAGGATGTGAAGATTATCATTAAATGTCTTCTGAACCTAAGGAAAACATGTGCTTCATTGTGCCTCATGTGCTTTCATTAATACGAAAGGAAAGTACTGACTGGCCTGACTTGGTCTCTAATGACATTACATGTGAGAATTCCATCACACTTTTGCACATTTAATTGAAATATCTTAAACCTTTAAAAAATATTACAGTGACCATGTTCACTAGTGTGTGTACCCTTTTTTTTTTTTATATATATATATATATATATATATATATATATATAAAAATTACACATACATATATACACACACACACACACGACTTTTAAGGACAGTTTGTTGTACAGATCCGAAAGAATTAACCAAAAGCTAAAGGTTTTACCTGAACCAATCCTGGATAAGAGCCATAACCAGAGCTACCCATTATATACCTAACGGATGACAATTATACAGCCCCTATATAAAACAATGTTCATTAATAATATATGCATCATTACTTCTGGTCATTGGATGATAGCCAGAGAGTCAAGGCATCTGTGGTGAACCTCTTGAGTTACTGAGAATTTTGGTAGTAGTCTTGACGAGACAGCATTGATCAAGATGAGTTCAAAAGTTCCAACAGTGCCCCAACAGCACCAAAGTAGCCCTTTAGAAAAAACACAAAAAGAATGGTCACTTATCCTTAGAAGCAATGTCTTCTTTTATTGTTTCTATATGATTTATCCTACAACATACACACCTCATGTCTGAGGAACAGAGCTTTGAGCTGTCCTTTACTCCAGTAGTCCAAAGCATACGCCAGCAACTTCATGGACAGTGTGTTCACCCGCAAGAAGTTCCCAACAAACACCACCCTCTCAATGCTCTAAATCAGACACATTTATCAAACACACTCTCGGAACAGAGTTCCTTAAACTGTGAAACACGTGGCCCACAGTATGTGCTGCATGGACCCTGGCCACTCATAGCCCTGTACAATGCTGCTTGATCCAGATTCCACAAGGCAGCACCGTAAAGAGGCTGAGAGACAAGAGCTGGAACAAATTGGACTAAAAACACAACGCAGACAAATGTATTAGCATGTAGCAGTATGGTCCGTACCTCATTTTGTGCACACATGCGTGTGATTGAACCAATGTTGTTTGTGATGGTTACAAGTGTGGCTCTAGCCAAATCCTCTTTTGAGACAGAATCACGCTTTTCTTTGCACATCATGCTCCCAAAACTAAAAAAAAATAAAAGTATATAACTCTACATGTTGCATGTTTACCATTTATATAACATCATGACTTTAGCACAAAAGAGATGTCACATTTCATCACGAGGTATCTCAGTTTATAGAACTATCAAACTCCTAATTTAGTTAAGGCTGTGAACTTGTGATGAGCTGGGTTTCATACATACCTAGAAGCAACAGCCCATCCTGGCAAGCCAAATCTCTCATAGTCACCCCCATAAATATCTCTGACCAGTTTATCCACACGAGTGCTTTCCCCCGTTGAAGCCATTTCCAGCGCCTCTTCGAAGGTTGAGCAGCCAGTGAGCAAGCAACACAGTCCAAGGAAAGTACCACCACCCAAACTATGAAAAGCAACAAATGAATGAGCAAACCAATTTTACTCCACTGTCCCCCAGTTATCTATAAACTCATTCTATTGATCACACCAACTGACTACACTCATTGTAATTAAATAACAATGATGTCTTATGACGCATTTAATGAACTGTACCTCTTTTTAAAGCCCTGACTGACCTGGTACCCGTGACTCGTTTGTAGTTGTCTCTGGAGTAGACCGCCAGTATGCTGACCCCTGAGCCGATGTTAACCAGGAGCAGAGGGTAAGGGTTCTCCAGATTGTAGGCTTTCTGTTCACAGTGCTCCGTGTCTGTGGGGTTTTCATAGTAGTAACATTCAGGAGGCCCATTTGAGACCACTGAGTCAATGTAAAGGACACCCTTAATCAGACAGTCCAACTCGTCCAGCTTCAGAAGCTGCAGGTCTGCCATCTTAGAAAGAAGAACCAGGGCAGGTGCCCATTTAATGAAACAGAATATACTGGCAAACAAATCTCAACACTACAATCTATGTTTGTAGGCATATGTGTTAAATAAATCAAGCAGGTACACACTGTGCGGAAATCAGCCTCAAACTTGTACGCGCCACCACCGGTGGCACAGAGAGTGGTATGCAGACTGGAGAAATGCTTGTCTCGGCCCATTTGCAGGAAAGCTGGAAGCTCTTGTGTGGGAAAGCGAATGAAGTGTATGCTGCCCTTGCGCCCCCATAGGGTCAGGTCCGGCAGTTCCAGGTGCACATCTCGGATGCCTGTTTTGCCATAGGCTGTGTGTGAGGTGAGGTAATGGCGGATACTTTTTAGACTTTCCACCTCCTCCTGCTCTTCTTCTGCTGTTATGTCTTTGGGCTCAAAGTAAACCAGCTTTACCAAAGTGCCACCTATATCCATGCCAAACCATGGGAAAGCTGTGAAACCAATAACAAACAAATTAGTACACTTCCCATGGTTTACAATTTTTTCCCCCACTGATTTACCTGTGCGCCCTATAGGTTTAGGGATAATATAAGCAGCCAAAATACTTTGATAGTGATACACAATTCAACGACACTGACTTTGCAATGTAGACATACAATAACACACTTGTATTGCTTTAGTGCTCATTATAGATTCCCTTTAACTAACGCGTTATAAGCGGTATTACAATAAACGTTGTTGTTAGCGTATGTTGTGGGCGTGGCCACACCTGTACACTATACTACAGAAAACGCTATTTTATATTTAGAAAAACAAGGCTTTCATTAGGATTACACAAAGTAATTTATTGTTTCCTTAACCTGACACCATTATATAATAAGCCAATTCCTGAACCTTTATGTTTATTATGAGAATTAATACCACTTAAGCTGTGTAGCTAGCTTGCTAACGTTAGCGCCAAAACGGGAACACATACGCGGCCTGTTTTTCTTCAGCGAGTCGATCCTCTGTCTCCCCGACCTCGAGTTCGACACTCGGCGCTCTCGGTGAGCGCCTCCCCCGGCAGGACTGCGCTCCAAGTCCGCTGTAGCAACGAAACTACAAGGCGCTTCGGCCCTATAGTGGAGCGGCTGTGTCTCCGTCTTGTCCTCATCGTGGACCTCACTGTCACTAAGATAACCGTTCAGTTCCATGACAGAGGTTCGACAGCTTTTAAAGCCTTTATATTTACCACCAGAACATTAACACTGGACACATCCTTGCGCAGTTTATCTGAGCATTGTCCATTATAATTCGCGAGCCGCGTATGCAGCTGAATTCATATCTCTGTTTACAACACAAGCGTTAGACATAGGATTGGTCACAGGAAGTGTGCGTCATGGCAGATGAAATTTCGACGGTCCAATCATTTCCCGGGATATCCAGAACTGAGACGGAGCAAGAAAAGGGATCTTATTCATTTGATAAAGATTAAAGGCTTTTAAAGGCAGATAAAAACAAATGGTATGGATATATTCTTCAGTCATAACCCGCTAGCCATCCTTCTCTCATGAATTTTACACTCACTAATTAGTTGGTAAGGCTTGTCAGCTTGGTTAATTTACACCCCTCCAAATCATTGAATTCAAGTGTTGTTTTTCAGGGGTTGGGCTTGGCCCCTTAATTCCAGTGAAAGGAAATCTGAAAAATAACACCTGAATTCAATGATTTCGAGGGGTGTCCTAAAACTTTTGGCAATATAGTGTACATCTGACCTCAGTAGTCCTGGTGACTAGACAACAAGAATGTAACATATTAATGGTAGAACTGAATGCTTGGACCCCTTGATAGAATGGGTCTGAGACCAAAAATATTACATCTTATAAAAGGGGAATCACAGGCTAAAGATGCCAATTACACTTCAGTCAAGAGCGTACATCTTGTCTGTGTTGGTTATCAGGCAACTTCCTCTTTCACTCATTCTCCACAGTGCGGATCCAATGAAATAGGCCGCAAATGGTTTCTGTGCTCAAAGCTGCTACAGCGGGTAAATCAAGATCTTGCTTAGTACCAAATTACACAGCATTTCCTCTACTACAACGTGGAAAGTATATTCATGTATACTCAAATTCCCACATACAATGCAGCCTTACAACACATCCTGTTTTTTGTATTTAGGCTATTCTTCATGCACTCTGTGTGAATCTGAGTATACTTTCCTGAGTATACTAGTCCTGTGTGGTGTACTGACATTCCTCATTGCAAATTTCCAAAGGATGCATATAATCTAACCCAACAAATTATTCTGTTAATTCTTGTTGTATTGTGTACTTTTTGATCGAACAGTCACAGATGATATTTCCCACAGATACCATTTTATTTGTTTATCACCATTTCTTTGCTTACAGTTATTTCATAAACATGCTGTCTGTTGCTAGACAGTTTGTCAGTTACCCTCTAAAACATCCATAAAAAAAAAAAAACACTCCATAACAATTTTGTTTTATGCAATACAACATCAAATGTCAAATGTGAGAAACACTGTGTACATTTACTTGTATCTAGACAGTCCTACTCTGCCCACAGTTAGCTTCTGAACACAGGTCTGCTGCTGTCTATATCTTTTTGTTAGGGGTCTTGTGGGATTGAGAGTAGACCACTAATGTCACAAATACTAACATGACATTACATGATAAAATTTCTCTACCACCCAAATAATATCTTGTCAGTGGTGGTCCTATAATGGAGTGCTCAAAATTTCCAATCATTATCAGGTCAGAGGGTAGCTGACAGACTATGTGCACTTAATCAGAAGTACATTCTCTAACTGTAGTAGCCACAACATTTAAGGTGTACATAAACAAAATGACAATTCGGTGTATACCAATGCAATCTTAATTTCATTTAAGGTGCAGTTAGGAAAGGCGTATAAACAGTCTTCAAGAATTAGCCAACAAAGGTGGTAATTATCAGCATCAGATTACAAAGACAGGCAGTAATTGTACATGGCTGGAAAATGTATGTGCCCTGGATTACATGCCACAAATATATCATATTTACACAATGTTTTTTTTGGTGAAAGCATTTATATGCTGCATATTTATAATGATTTTTCAATTGAACATGACTTTATGCATAAATTACAAAAGTACGGTGAAACAGGACATGGAATCATACTTGATTTGAAGTATAGGTGATATAGCTAATCAACCTATACTAACAAATTTGGGCGCTCATAGAGGACATGGCACTCGGCAGTGGTGGAATTATTTCATTAATAACTTGATTAACCATAGGAGTTTAAAAAAAAGTCCTGTATTCGCCATCAAATTCAGTTTTAAGCTTAAAAATGAGTTTTTAAGCTTAAGTGTAAAGAGCTAATACCCACATTAAAATATATTTATCATACATATATTTATAAAAGTTTCTGGTTTTGGTATAAGGATTGGTTTGCAGGTGATGACAGTCTGATTGTTTCCAAAATAATCTTCAGTTGTTATTGGGTCTTCTGTAAGAACAGTATAAGATTCCATTTGTCCAATTGTCTGTTGAGTTTGGACACTAAATACAATGACACTAAAAACACATTCAGTGAATTCTACAGTACAAATTTTCTAGATGATGTCTGTAAGGTAGTCAAAATTAGAGTGCAGTACATTACAGAAGGAGCCACAGAATATAAATGATTTGTGAGGCAGTAGGCTTAATATTAACACAGACTGGCTGCCAAAAAGCTTAAAAAATAAAATTAGCAATTGCATAGATCACAGAAATACTACATTTAATTGATTACATGATGCATATGCAAATGAGTTAATTGTCAGTAAGTTTGAAATCAAAGTGGAAAATACCAGTTTTACTGGTTTAATCACTCATTTAAAAGCTCCATAAGCTCACCACAAACCCAGGGCTGTGTAATTACTTAGTCATTGAAAGTCCGCCAGTTACTGGACATAATATAGCATAAAGGTAATAAATAAAACAAGATGGCTAGAGCAACCCTACGGGTGCACGATTTATGGGCACAGACTATCTGGTCATGTTTTAAGGCACCAGTGGTGGCACACAGCTGCTCCGCTGTTAGTTCTTGAGCCTCAAGGCCACAATAAGAGCAGTTATGGCAATAGCTGCAGCTGCAATAAGGTGTGAGTTAGACTGAAATTGGTGCAGCACTCCATGGGACTCTTCTGTCTGCTCTGATTGAGGGATGTTAGTCTGGCCTAAGACATTTAATTTTGACTCTTGAAAAGTAGCTGAAGCTGGCCCTGTATAGGTGGCTGAACTTGTAGCAGGCCTAATCTGTTTGGACTGTGAGATTTCCTGGCTAGGTTGAGCTTCATGAACAGACCAAACAAGACTCTCAGTTTCACTATTGCGGCTTAAACCTGTTGTTGTTTGTCCAACCATGCTTGAGGGCTGATCATTAAGATTTTGGAGTGATGGCTCTTCAGAAAACTGAACAACGTGCACTCTTGTCCCTGCCTCTATCTGCAAAGACTCATAGTAATCCTCCACTGGCTGATGTGGATAGGAACTACTATCTTCTTCTGGAAACCCATTTTCGAGTGTCCTAGGAGTAGAGTTTTGAACAGGGGCAACAGGATCAGAAACACACTGTAATGGAAGGGTTGTGGTGGAAGAGCTGATCATCAGATTATCAGTAGTGACTGATACAGCCTCATTAAAAGGTTCTTCACCCCTGTGGGTGTTGGGCACAGCTTGAGGCCTAGCTGGTTGTACTGTTGAACGGTCCATGCTTGTATTGCTGATCTGCAGACTGAGATCAGAACTGACTGAGAAGGGTTCCTCTCCTCTTAGGACACCAGGTTTGCTAAAATGCTCTTCGTTTTCATCTGGGAAGTTGGTCAAGCAGCCAGAAACAGCATCTGTAGATGCTGAAGGTGAGGCTTGTGCTGTTCCATGGGAAGTGTCCTGAGTCTGGCAGTTTCGTGGCAATGCAGTATGTACCCTCTCTGCAACCTGCAGAGAAAATGAAAAAAAAAGAAAATATGCAATATGCATTAGAATGCAGGGCATAAACACCTCAAGTACAAGTCATGGGTTTATTAGTGTTTTTATAATAGAAATCACACATCACACCTGACAGGTCAAATGTCGTAGCATGCGATACAGTCAATACTACATAAGGATGTAACGATACATTCTGGTCATAATTCAATTCACAATACTGGCTTCAGGATTTCAATTCAGTTTAATTACCATAATATTTTAAGCAAAATTTATGTCTGAATTAAAGATTCCTTTATAATTCTAAATAATACACAAAGTAAAATGATGTGTAATTTTAAAAAAAAGGTTTAATAATTGAGAGGTTTAAAATTGTAAACAAAATGCACTACAGGTTCGCCATATCTTAAAAATAATTAAATACAGTCAAAAATTGTGGAACATTTTGGAAAAGTGTCTGCCCTGGGCACTAAAATGAAACATAATGCAGTCTGTAGCAGAAATAATGCTCTAAACTCAGTATTTTGGTGTTGTTTGAAAGCTGATGAAGAGCTCTCTTTAACCATCTTTTTTTCATTTAACCATGCTATCAAACTTGTCAACCTCAGATTTCAGTCTCTTCACCAATGAGCACGGACATGTGACCAGTGTGATCTCTATATAATCTATTTAAGATCTCTATAGAACCTCTATCAATAGAACATAAAACTTTCTTCTAATAATTACCTGATTGATTGTTGGGTTGTTCTGTGAGCCCCAGGCTAAGACTATCCCAGGAGGGTCTGTGTCTTGAATGGGATTTTTCACAGAAATGGGGACTGCCAATGGAACCTCCATATTCTTTGAAGCAGAAGACTGCGACGTGGTGGCAGGTTTGTTAACCTGGGAGGATGTGGATGTTAGATTAGCTGGAAGGGTAGGTGCAAGTGAAGATGGTCCAGAAAGGGCAGTATTAGTTAGGCCACCTGAGATATCCAGTGTGGGTGTATCTCTAGAGCTGACAGGGACTTCACTTTGCTCAACAGAAGGGGTCACCTTAGGAGCAGAGACTTGAGATGAGGGCACTGCCTCTGGAGCTAAAACTGACAGTGGGGGTTCAGCAAGGTGGGCTGGTTCACGAGGAGTGTGTACAGAAGCCCCTACCTTAGTTTCAGTCTCTAGGGCTTCAGTCAAGGCTGGTGAAGTACCTGAGATACCCAGTTTGGATGATTCTCTAGGGCTGACTGGAACTTCACTTTGCCTAATAGAGGGGGTCAATGTAGGAGCAGAGACTGGAGAAGGGGGCCTTGCATCTGGAACTAAAACTGACAATGGGGTTTCAGCAAGATGGGCTGATGCAGGAGGAGTGCATACTGGAGCATCTGGGGCTGAAACTAAAGCAGGGGCTTCAGTTTCCACTGTAGGAGTCAGCAAGGGTGGGGTGGAGTGTGGAACATTGTGTATTGTGGCTGTGGTAACTTTTGCTGAAGCCTCTGCTGGAGATGGAGCAGGAATGGGTGCAGCAGCAGTAGGGGCAGGCACAGGAGCTGGCGGTGCTGCAGGACTGACAGATGCAACAAAAGGGTCTGTTCTCTGGGCTGAAGATAGAAAACATGGATATTAATTACAGGTCTATACATCATATTTGTAAAGATAGAACACATTGGCTACATAAAACCCAACAAAAAATAATTGCAACAAATAAAAATGGTAACAAATAAAAAAATAAATCACAGTTTTGTTGGTTAAAAGAAGCGTGAATGTCCTTTGCTGTGCAAGTAAGTACAGAAACTGACTTACTGTGGATCCCCCTTATTCTGTCATAAGCTTCACTGATCACATTAGCCAGAGCCCTCTGTTCACAATTCTTCAATGCTAATATAAAGTAATCAGGCCAGTTCTCTCGTCTACGTAGGTTATCAAGCAGCAGTACCATAGCGTTGTAGTTTCCAGAAGTCTCTCTTTTAGCATCTATCTCCTCCTGCAATACCAATCGATATTATTGTTAAAACCATTTCAAATCATTTAATTATGTTATTAAAATCTTAAAAAACAAACAACTATTCAAAACACAGAGTGTGATAGTGTGTTTTGTTAAATGTTTTGCGTATATTACCCGATCAGAAATTGTGAGGCAGGGCAAGTAAGCTATGATTTCTCTCACTTTGACATTTGTGGCCAAGTCAGCCATCATTGTCCTGATAACTTCATTATACAGCCTGTCACATGCATATGCCATCACTGTCAGAATGAGAAGGAGATGTGAAGTTGGCAAGATAATACTGATAGAAACATTTTAATGTAAACATTTTCCGTAAATGTAGTACCTGCTTTAGTATGTCAGATCTTGTGCAGTGAAAGTAAAAGCTTCTTACTTTACTCTCCTCGAAAACTTGTTCCAAAAACCAAAAACAGCACTGGAATTAAGAGCAGAATGCTTATGTGAAAATGTTTTCATAAATCACTAGCTCTTGCTCTACAACAATGCTATAATTATCTAAGAAGATAAAAGAAAAAAAAAAGATTTTTTTTTACTGGAACAGAAGTCTAACAGAAAGTGAAAGTAAAAATGATGATGCTACATAAGTCTTTGGAAAAACCAAGATTTTCAGGCTAGGTTTCCTGTGAAATAAACATTAAATGAAACTGCTAAGCAGTTTTATGCACGGAAAACCACAAAAGTAATTTAAAAAACATCTTCCTACAATGGGTGAAAGTCTCGACATACTGCCTGATCACCTAGAATCCCCTAAACATCCCCATTCTTCAATGTGTCTTTATAAATGTATGAACTATTTGGGTGGAACACTAAATAAGTGACTGACTACCAATTTAATTTTTCTCAATCTAACACATAACTTAACACCTAACAGTTATATCTTATCTTCCATAGATCTCACCCTCTCTGTTTAAGCTGTCCTTCTTTTAATCTTCAGGCCACATTTGACTAACCCCTAGAAACAATCCACCAACATGATGTAGCAACTGTGCACTCCATTTATATAGTTTGTTTTAAAATTTTATTTACACTATAAGCATTCAGTTCATTGTAGATTATAGACTAGGGCTATGGCCAGATAATACTGATCCCCTTACAAACTATAGCAACAAATTTTGAAAAGCTGCAAAATCTAATGACCTTGAAAGGAAGCAATGATCTTTGGCATTTAGGCATGTCTCAGTTTTTCCACATCAGGACTATAAGGACCTGGACATCATCCAGCTGGTGACCAATTAATGATCTCCAGACTTCAGCAAAAACCTACTGTAAACATTGACAAGTTTCTAACCTGCTATAGATTTAGAACAGCATACAAAAGCAACTATTAATTACACTGTAGTTAACAGGGGGTTTAAATTTTGGATTATTATACTCTATCATAAATCACCATCAATTATTTAAAACACAGCTACAGTGGTGTGAAAAAGTGTTGGCCCCCTTCCCGATTTCTTATTTTTTTGCATGTTTGTCACACTTTAATGTTTAAGATAATCAAACACATTTAAATATTAGTCAGAGATAACACAAGTAAACACATCATGCAGTTTTTAAATGAAGGTTTTTATTATTAAGGGAAAACAAAATCCAAAACCACATGGCCCTGTGTGAAAAAGTATTTGCCCCCTAAGCCTAATAACTGGTTGGGCCACCCTTAGCAGCAACAACTGCAATCAAACGTTTTCGATAACTTGCAATGAGTCTGTTACAGCGCTGTGGAGGAATTTTGGCCCACTCATCTTTGTAGAATTGTTGTAATTCAGCCACATTGAAGGGTTTTCGAGCATGAACCACCTTTTTAAGGTCATGCCACAGCATCTCAATCAGATTGAGGTCAGGACTTTGACTAGGCCACTCCAAAGTCATCATTTTGTTTTAGCCATTCAGAGGTGGACTATATATATATATATATATGAGTGTTTTGTTGAAGAGTTTGGAGAGTCTCAGCTATTGATTTAGATAAACTACTATAATCTGTTGTGCTAGTCTTGCCTGACAGAGGATTGCCTGACAAATGTGACCATGCTGCCCTTCACACTCCACAAATTCACATTCACTTTTGCCTCTCGTTCACACTCTCATATCTGGAATACTCTGCATATTATAGTTAGTCTGAGGTTTGACACAATAAAGCAACGTCTCTTAATACTCTTTAATTGATTCTATTCTCTCTATATAAGTGCCCATGACAATATTCCATATATAAGGCACTTTATTTCCAACAGACTGTGATCAGCCCATGTAAGTGTACTAACAACAGGAAGTGGCACTGTATTTTGATATTCTGTTTATTACGAGTGTAAAGGATACACAGCAGGCCTTGTCCTCTACCCTGTACATCTCTTCTTATTTGCTGGCTTCAAATGCAGACTATCCTTACACTTAAATTAATGTGTTATGGAGAACGATGACAGAGAGGCATGTTATTCGGACCTGGAGGAAACGTCAAGGGCGAACTACCTGTGAGACATGTCCTCTAACGTCCAGGTCACCACTTCACTTCTCTAAGGTGCACTTTAAGATCGGAGCGAAGTCGAAAGGACAGAAGCAAGTGTCTGTCGTCGTCACGTACTGGCTTTAGCCTCAATGGAGCACAGCTGCATGGCTGTATTAGTAAAAACCGCCCATGTCGCAGATCACAGAGCAGGAAAAGCACGGAGGCTGTCGATCGCAGGCCAGAGACGAGCTAAACCTCGTTTTATTTTGACCGCGTTTATGTAAAAGTGTTTCCATACGAGAGTTGACTTAGTTTTTGCTGTGACTCAAACGTCTCAATCCGAGGCTGTGGCTTTGAATCTGAGACGTAGACGATCAACACAGAAGCGTCATATTACCGACATATGATCAACAGGAGCCAAATAAAGCCTGTCTCTGCTGTAAAGGAAGATAAGCTTTAACATACCTTGAGATCAAGACGTCCAGGAACTTCTGTCCAAATCGAACTTGACTTTCAATCCACGGCTTGTCTTCCGCATCTGCGAGTTTAAACCCCGCCCACAGCCCTGGTCTTCTCATTGGAGTTCAAATGCAGCGTGCACTAAATTCTAAAAATTATATACCAAAATTGGATGTGGCCTCAAAATTTTTCTTTGCTCTCAAAATAGCCTCAATTCTTTATTGCACTGATTCCACAAGATGTTGGAAACATTCCTTTGAGATTCAGGTCTATGTTGACATGAATACACCAGTTTGAGATGACTTTTGCTTTGTGACAAGCGGCCATTAGAAGATGTCTAACCCTAGGCAAATGGTGGCCATGAAAGGATGACATGGTGTGCAACGTTACTCAAGTAGTTTGTGACATTTAAGCAAGATTGGTATTAACAGTATTACCATTCCGAACATCATTACATCCACCTCTATCAGCCTGGACTGTTAACACAAGGCAGGTTGGGTCCATGGATTCATGCTGAAGGTGCCTAACTGGGGTGGTGGTAGCTCAAGTGGTTAAGGCTCTGGGTTGTTGACCGGAAGATTGACTGCCAAACTGTTACTGTTGGGCCCTTGAGCAACCCACCCTGCTCCAGGGGTGCTGCATGATGGATGACCGTGTACTCTGACCCCAACTCCCAAGAATGGGATATGTGAAGATAGAATTTCACTGTACAGAAATGTGTGAGATTTTATATATATATATATATATATATATATATAAATAATGTATGTGACAAATAAAAAGACAAGTTAATTTCTGACCCTACTAGAACTACACTACTGAACTACTAGACCCTTCTACTGTGCAGAAATTGAGATTCATCAGACCACGCTACATTTTCCAAGTCTTCATCTGTCCAGTTTTGGTGAGTCTGTGCCCACAGCTTTCTGTT
Organism: Hemibagrus guttatus; assembly: GCA_033459395.1. Classification (NCBI taxonomy): domain Eukaryota; kingdom Metazoa; phylum Chordata; class Actinopteri; order Siluriformes; family Bagridae; genus Hemibagrus; species Hemibagrus guttatus. The sequence continues at coordinate 13,705,916 of JAUCMX010000002.1, read as the reverse complement.
TTTGTCTGACAGAAGTGGAACTCAATGTAGTCTTCTGCTGTTGTAGCCCTTACGCCTCAAAGTTCGACATGTTTTATTTAATTGTGCATTCAGAGACACTTTTCTGCTTACCAGAATTGTATAGAGTGGTTATCTGAGGTACTGTAATCTTTCTGTCCACTCAAAACAGTTTCACCATTCACTATTGGCCTCTCTCTCACCAACAAGCCATTTCTGTCTGCAGAACTGATATTCACTGGATGTTTTTTCTTTATTGCACCACTCTGAGTAAACTCAAAGTTTACTCAGAAAGTGTTGTAAATGAAAATCTCAGATCAGTTCAAAACTCAAACTAGCCCCTCTAGCACTAACAAACATTGCCATAGTAAAAACCACTGAAATCACATGAGAAAACTGAGATTAACTGAGAAAGTGTTCAATAAGTGAAGTTTTTTCTTTGAAGTAAAGTAACAATATTGCAAAAGTGAAAACAGAAAAATCCACAGGAAAGACCCCCCACATACCACTATGTTTATAGTTTAAACAAAATGATGGATTGATAGTGCTCTAGAGGTAGAAAATAGGTAAGACAAGATAAAACTGTTTAGCATAATGAAACATCTTTTTTCACTTTACATTTGTAAAACCTGACAAAAACACCAAAAGAAGTAATAACAGACACAAGTGTTTAAAACAGTGGAGCAGCATGACCTTTGTTAAAGGTTTTGTGTGCATAGACTTAAAATGTGTTATGATTGTTGCTTAGGAGTTTACCATTAAAGAATTTAGTCTAGAATTTAGTTTTCTCTAGTTTTAACCTATAATGCAAACATCATGTGATATAGTAGAGCAAACTGTAAATTACAGTAGTACAGTAGAGTACAGAACAGTAGATAAGATCTGTAAAGAATATGATACGTTAATAATGTTAGTCGTTAATAATGTTATACACTGCACAAATTTGGTGATGATCACAGAAAATTACTTTTTTGGCCAAAAAATCACCCAAAAGGCTAAGCTGGCTGGTTTAGAGAACTCAAGAGAAACATTGGAGGCGGATCAGTTTCATTCTATCATGCAAATATCCTGTGATATAGTAGATCAAAATTTATTAATATAGTACAATATAGTACAATATAGTTCAGTATATTAGACCTCAGCTGTAGAGCATGACTGATGGAAAGGAATTGACTACAATGTTAGTCTTGAGTCCTCTTAACCCACCACGTGAATTTGGTAAAGATCAGACAACATGGGAAGGTGTTCGTCCTAGTGTGTAAATATCCTGGGATAGAACAGAGCAAAATATAGGATTATACTGTATTACAGTGTAGTACAACGCACTAGATGAAATCTCAGATATAGAGCATGATTAATGGAAAGTAATTGAACCACAATGTCAGTCTTGACCCCCTTAACACACCACGCAAATGAAGATGGCCAAAAACTACCAAGCATTTAATTATCCCTATTCCTTTAAAAAAGCAACCATGATTGCTGCTGATGGGTGATGGCTTTGCCTTAGTGTTGATGACTGAGGTGGACTCTGGACCTTGTATGACTCCAGACAGGCACATAATGATTAAGATAATAGACAAAAGTAGTTGAGCAAGATGATTTTATGAAGTTAAAATGCCTAGCATTTATATTTTCTTGTTCCTGATCAATGTAACTAACCTTTATCTGCACACTTGATTTTTCCATAGTTTTTACAACTAAGGTAGTGTGCCGACATTGTACAGGAGCATTTTTACTTTATGTCAGGTAGCCCATAATGGAGATAGTATAAGAGGAAAGAAATACATGTGATTAGTACGGTGGAGCGGCATGACGTTCTTGTTCCTGGATTTCCTTAATTTACTAGAGTTACTAACCTTTAGTTCTGTACCTGGTTTTGCCACAGTGTTGATGACTGAAGCCGCAAGTGTTTAGCACTGGTTCTGAATGCTGTCTGTGTAGAGTTTCACATATTCTCCCCATATTATTCCTTTTCCTATTTGGTTGTAAATACCTATATACATCCTATATACATTGGCATATATATGTATGGTATTTGGATGTGGTCTAATCTGGCCTTCTGTGAAATAGTTTGCCATTCTGCAAAAGGGAGACACTAAAAACCAAGAAACTGTTATACTTGACTCCACTAGGGGGTATTATAACCATACTACTTGTTTAGTCAGAATTAATTGATTTATTTGTTTGCTTGTTTGTTAAGTGTGAATAAGAGTTACATTAAATCTGCATCATGACTAGTATAAGACTGGATATAATGACGCCATCTTCTCCAATCTCCAGATTCCACTTGGATCTTTCACATACTGTATCTTTCTAATCTTTTACATATCCACCTGGATGTCTCTTTATCCTGCAGTAAATAAAAATATTTTTGGCATGCTTAATAACTACTTGGACTTCTGGATCCCTACACTAATACTCACCAAATTATTCACAGAAAATTCCTAAAAATTTATCAGCCATAATTCCTTAAATCTCAAATAAGATTGCTGTGTATTTGAGAGAGGAGAAAAGAACTGGAAGGTAAGCATTTTCACTGTGAGGCTTCTTTCCACAGCAGCAAACAGTTATTCTTAACAAATAAATAGATAAATAAACTAATAAACTATGCTACAGCATATACACAGATCAGGTATAACATTACAACCATTGGCAGGTGGTCTTTTCTGAATGGTGGTTTACTCTCTGAGACAAAATTACTACATAATACTATATATATATATATACACACACATATACATACATATATATACACACACACAAACCCGATTCCAAAAAAGTTGGGACACTGTACAAATTGTGAATAAAAACAGAATGCAATAATGTGGAAGTTTCAAATTTCAATATTTTATTCAGAATACAACATAGATGACATATCAAATGTTTAAACTGAGAAAATGGATCATTTTAAGGGAAAAATAAGTTGATTTTAAATTTCATGGCATCAACACATCTCAAAAAAGTTAGGACAAGGCCATGTTTACCACTGTGTGGCATCCCCTCTTCTTTTTATAACAGTCTGCAAACGTCTGGGGACTGAGGAGACAACTTGCTCAAGTTTAGGAATAGGAATGTTGTCCCATTCTTGTCTAATACAGGCTTCTAGTTGCTCAACTGTCTTAGGTCTTCTTTGTCGCATCTTCCTCTTTATGATGCGCCAAATGTTTTCTATGGGTGAAAGATCTGGACTGCAGGCTGGCCATTTCAGTACCCGGATCCTTCTTCTACGCAGCCATGATGTTGTAATTGATGCAGTATGTGGTCTGGCATTGTCATGTTGGAAAATGCAAGGTCTTCCCTGAAAGAGATGACGTCTGGATGGGAGCATATGTTGTTCTAGAACTTGGATATACCTTTCAGCATTGATGGTGCCTTTCCAGATGTGTAAGCTGCCCATGCCACACGCACTCATGCAACCCCATACCATCAGAGATGCAGGCTTCTGAACTGAGCGCTTATAATAACTGGGGTTGTCCTTGTCCTCTTTAGTCCGGATGACATGGCATCCCAGTTTTCCAAAAAGAACTTCAAATTTTGATTCGTCTGACCACAGAACAGTTTTCCACTTTGCCACAGTCCATTTTAAATGAGCCTTGGCCCAGAGAAAACGCCTGCGCTTCTGGATCATGTTTAGATATGGCTTCTTTTTTGACCTATAGAGTTTTAGCCGGCAACGGCGAATGGCACGGTGGATTGTGTTCACCGACAATGTTTTCTGGAAGTATTCCTGAGCCCATGTTGTGATTTCCATTACAGTAGCATTCCTGTATGTGATGCAGTGCCGTCTAAGGGCCCGAAGATCACGGGCATCCAGTATGGTTTTCTGGCCTTGACCCTTACGCACAGAGATTGTTCCAGATTCTCTGAATCTTTGGATGATATTATGCACTGTAGATGATGATAACTTCGAACTCTTTGCAATTTTTCTCTGAGAAACTCCTTTCTGATATTGCTCTACTATTTTTCACCACAGCATTGGGGGAATTGGTGATCCTCTGCCCATCTTGACTTCTGAGAGACACTGCCACTCTGAGAGGCTCTTTTTATACCCAATCATGTTGCCAATTGACCTAATAAGTTGCAAATTGGTCCTCCAGCTGTTCCTTATATGTACATTTAACTTTTCCGGCCTCTTATTGCTACCTGTCCCAACTTTTTTGGAATGTGTAGCTCTCATGAAATCCAAAATGAGCCAATATTTGGCATGACATTTCAAAATGTCTCACTTTCAACATTTGATATGTTATCTATATTCTATTGTGAATAAAATATAAGTTTATGAGATTTGTAAATTATTGCATTCCTTTTTTATTCACAATTTGTACAGTGTCCCAACTTTTTTGGAATTGGGTTTGTGTATATATATATATATATATATATATATATATATATATATATATATATATATATATATATATATATATATATATATATATATATATATATATATATATATATATATACAGTGGGGCAAAAAGTATTTAGTCAGCCACCAAAAAGTTCTCCCACTTAAAAAGATGAGAGAGGCCTGTAATTTTCATCATAGGTACACTTCAACTATGAGAGACAGAATGAGAAAAAAAAATCCAGGAAATCACATTGTCTGATTTTTAAAGAATTTATTTGCAAGTTATGGTGGAAAATAAGTATTTGGTCAATAACAAAAGTTCATCTCAATACTTTGTTATATACTCTTTGTTGGCAATGACAGAGGTCAAACGTTTTCTGTAAGTCGCCACAAGGTTTTTACACACTGTTGCTGGTAGTTTGGCCCATTCCTCCATGCAGATCTCCTCTAGAGCAATGATGTTTTGGGGCTGTCGCTGGGCAACACGGATTTTCAACTCCCTCCAAAGATTTTCTATGGGGTTGAGATCTGGACACTGGCTAGGCCACTCCAGGACCTTGAAATGCTTCTTACGAAGCCACTCCTTCGTTGCCCGGGCGGTGTGTTTGGGATCACTGTCATGCTGAAAGACCCAGCCACGTTTCATCTTCAATGCCCTTGCTGATGGAAGGAGGTTTTTACTCAAAATCTCACGATACATGGCCCCATTCATTCTTTCCTTTACACGGATCAGTCGTCCTGGTCCCTTTGCAGAAAAACAGCCCCAAAGCATGATGTTTCCACCCCCATGCTTCACAGTAGGTATGGTGTTCTTTGGATGCAACTCAGCAGTTTTTACCAAAAAGTTCTATTTTGTTTTCATCTGACCATATGACATTCTCCCAATCCTCTTCTGGATCATCCAAATGCTCTCTAGCAAACTTCAGACGGGCCCGGACATGTACTGGCTTAAGCAGGGGGACACGTCTGGCACTGCAGACGTGTCCAGACCCTGGCGGCGTAGTGTGTTACTGATGGTAGCCTTTGTTACTTTGGTCCCAGCTCTCTGCAGGTCATTCACTAGGTCCCCCCGTGTGGTTCTGGGATTTTTGCTCACCGTTCTTGTGATCATTTTGACCCCACGGGGTGAGATCTTGTGTGGAGCCCCAGATCGAGGGAGATTATCAGTGGTCTTGTATGTCTTCCATTTTCTAATAATTGCTCCCACAGTTGATTTCTTCACACCAAGCTGCTTACCTATTGCAGATTCAGTCTTCCCAGCCTGGTGCAGGTCTACAATTTTGTTTCTGGTGTCCTTTGACAGCTCTTTGGTCTTGGCCATAATGGAGTTTGGAGTCTGAATGTTTGAGGTTGTGGACAGGTGTCTTTTATACTGATAACGAGTTCAAACAGGTGCCATTAATACAGGTAACGAGTGGAGGACAGAGGAGCCTCTTAAAGAAGAAGTTACAGGTCTGTGAGAGCCAGAAATCTTGCTTTTTTGTAGGTGACCAAATACTTATTTTCCACCATAACTTGCAAATACATTCTTTAAAAATCAGACAATGTGATTTTCTGGATTTTTTTTTCTCATTCTGTCTCTCATAGTTGAAGTGTACCTATGATGAAAATTACAGGCCTCTCTCATCTTTTTAAGTGGGAGAACTTGCACAATTGGTGGCTGACTAAATACTTTTTTGCCCCACTGTATATATGAAATGGACAACTTCATCACTTTAAATATATTAAAATGAAAACCAGGGCTCAAACCAAGGTTTGACATTCAGATGTTTCAATAGTTTTGATCACTTACAAGATGAGTGGATAAAACTAAAAGGTGTTATACATTTAACAGGTCTAGAGGTACAAATCAGAATACGAAAACTGAAGCTCTGATCTGTCTTTTGATTTCAATCCAGTGTGTGTCCACAGAAGCTTGTGTTTAATACTGAGAGGCTTCACACATCTATATCAGCTTGGTCAAGTCGAGTCAATCATTATTGTCTTTTCGAATCACACTCTTTATCTCCTGATGAATGTTACAGAGAAGTGGAGATCATCAATCATTAGTCATCTAATAGCAGATCAATGTTTTTGGCTATTCAATTCAATTCAATTCAATTCAGTTTTATTTGTATAGCGCTTTTAACAAAGAGCATTGTCTCAAAGCAGCTTTACAGAACATAAGAAACAATAAACATACAAACAAACAGTTCTAGATGTTAGACAAAATTTTCCCTAGTGAGCGAGCCTGAGGTGACTCAGGTGACTGTGGCAAGGAAAAACTCCCTCAGATGGTATTAGGAAGAAACCTTGAGAGGAACCAGACTCAAAAGGGAACCCATCCTCATCTGGGTGACACACGGAGAGTGTGATATGAACAATGTCCTTTCTGCATTAGTTGTGTGGTGCAGATACAGTGTTATGTGTAAAATGTCCACATAGGGTTGGCAGTGCTGCTTTGATTACTCCAGTCCTCAGAAAGCAGAACCTGGCTGGAGCTGGTCCATCTCTGGATGCCACCGGAGCTGGCACAATCTCTGTGTGACTCGGGGATGGGTAGAAGAAGGGAAACAAATGGAAAGGGATTAGCGTAGCTGCTATTTATAATATTAGGAGGCACTAGATGATGATGTGCATTTAATCGGATGTATTGGAGTACAAGGTTATGGGATTTATTAGGTGTATGCCTGGCTAAAGAGATATGTCTTTAGTCTACGTTTGAACTGGGAGACTGTGTCTGAGCCCCGAACACTGTCAGGAAGACTGTTCCAAAGTTTAGGAGCTAAATACGAAAAAGCTCTACCCCCTTTTGTAGACTTTGATATTCTGGGAACTACCAGAAGTCCGGAGTTTCGAGATCTTAAGGAGCGTGATGGATTGTAATGATATTCACTGATATTGCTTCTTCCCCTCTAATATTGTTGATTTGAAAATTACTTTTATGTAGGATATTTTAAATAGTTTATAAAACAGTTTATATCATGGAAATGGTCATTTATGTTACATTCTTTTATGTAGGGTAAGAGTTGTTCAAAAATCTACTTTGATTATGTCTTTTTATGCAGTTATTGGTTATTATTCTTCAATGCATTATTAATGTATAAACTGTAATAAAATATTTGGTCAAATGTATAATACCAGTTTACCCTCATGAAACTGGGGAGAAGATAACAAAACTTCATCAGGAATATTCTGAAATACTAGAAAATAGTAAAAGTCTTTACTGAAATGTTGATTTTTTTATGACACAACATACACAATTCTTTAGTAGTAGTAGTAATAATAATAATAATAATAATAATAATAATAATAATAGCATAACTTGATAATACAGTAATTACATATTTTAGAAGAGAAATTTACCAAACAAAAATCACAGCTCGCTACAGCTCATATACAGAACACAGTGTGAATAAACAAGAAATGTAAAATTTTCATATTGTGTCTAAAATACACCGATCAGCCATAACATTATAACCACTGACAGGTGAAGTGAATAACACTGAGATATATATATATATATATATATATATATATATATATATATATATATATATATATATATATATATATATATATATATATATACACATATACATATACATACACATACATACACATACATACATACACACACACACACACACACTAGAGCACAGTGAAATTATTTGTTTTTCATATATTCCAGCATGTTAGGAAGTTGACCATGCCCAAGGTCACAACAGTGGCAGTTTGGCAGTGATAGGGCTTGAACCCAAAACCTCATTAAAATCGTAAGAATCTGAAAAGGGCCAAATTGTGATGGCTAGACAACTGGGCCAGACCTCAGATTTCTAAAAGGGCAGGTCTTGTGTGGTGTTCCTGGTAAGTATTGATTAGTGCCAACTAAAAGCGGTCAAGGTATAGAAACACAACCAGTGATTCAGTAAACTGAGTCATGGGCACCCATGGCTCACTGAGCAGCACAGGATAGCCTGTTGGGTCCAATCCCACAGAACAGCTACTGTAGCACAAACTGCTGAAAACAATAATACTGTTTATGATAAGTCTCAGTGCATTGTCTCAGTGCATTGCAGCTTGTTGCATATAGGGATGCGTAGATGCGGACAGGTCAGAGTACCTGTGCTGAACAATGTTCACCACCAAAAGCACTTATAGCAGGTACATGAGTATTAGAACTGGCAAAGAGCAATGGATGTGGCCTGGTCTGATGAATCATGTTTTCTTGTACATCACATGGATAGCCAAGTAAATGTGTCACTTACCTGGGAAAGAGGCACTATGGGAAAACGGCAAGCAGACAGAGGCAATGTTATACTCTGGTTAAAGTTCTAGTGGGAAATCATTGGTTGTGGCATTCATATAGATGTTATTTTGACATGTACCCTCCTCTCTAAACATTGTTACAAACACTGTACAACCCTAATGGCAGTGGATTCTTCCAGTAAGACAATGCTCCCTGCCACACTGCAAAAATTGTTCAGGAATGGCTTGATCTCAAGCTGATCAAGCATCTGTGGGATGTGCTAGACAAACAATTCTGACCATGGAGGCAACTTACAGAACTTAAAGGAATTACCGCCAATCTCTTGGTGACAGATACCACAGCACACCTTCAGAGATCTTGTGTAGTCCATGCCTTTACTGATCGATATGTGTCATATTTTTCAAGTCAGTGTCTGACAATTACAGATTTTAAACACTACACTACAGATAAACACTGTCAGATTAAACACAGTAGCAAACACCAGCAGAAAGTAAACCTCATTACACTTCAGACCATTTGCATAGTTTTAATTCAACGTGTTTAAATATACCAACTGACATAATATCAAATATTTTACACCTAAGCATGTATTCTTTTGTATTTATTATAATCCACATTTATTATATTTAGGCTATTAGGCTTATGCTTTACATGCAATACCTATGTGTATTTTATTATTGATATATTTTTACATTGCCGCTTGTCAGAGTTGAACATGGCAGTGCTCCAGTCCTTCCCACGGAAAAGGGTTGGTGTTGTCTGGAACTGCAGTGTTCCTCCGACTGGTCCAAAAATGCTTGACATCAGGCAGAGGTCTCCCGAGCGCATCAGTATGTATCAAGTCATCGTCCAGCGCACCGATATCCATCTCACTCTGCTGCGTATCCCCTTTCCCCGATGCGCCACGACACAGCAGCCAAGTCAGGTTTTCTCTGAGTGGCACAAACATGGTGAGGAGGATGGCCGGAGACGACGCGCTGGTCAGGTAGGTGCACACCTGGGCGAGGACAAGCAGCGCAACTGGGGGCTCGTAGATCTCGCGGGGACGGTGGCGCAGCCACAGCCATACTGTCCATTCGGGTAGCAACAGAAGCGCGTTAGCTGCAGTGACGCACAGCAGCGCCAGGAGGCTTCCAGTCGTGCGCGCAGATCGCGCCCTGTGGCCATGTGTGATCCGAATGATTGCGCGCACATGGCACACTGCGGAAAAGATGACCGGGAAGACGTAGACCACCAGAACGTAGATTTTACTATATACGCGCATGAAGTCAAAGGAGTGACTCGGTAGCTCGGTGACGCACAGACTGAAGTTCCCCTTCACCTGCAACTTTGAAAAAACGATCTGGACGACAGGTAGCGCCAACCCTAGAAGCCATATAGAGCCAACAGCGATAACAACTCTATTTAGCGTTAGGTGAGAATCACAGTCAATATGATATCGCGCTCGGCTCATGACTGCCAGCGTGAGAGATTTTGCTGCCAAACAGCCATGCTGGAACCACTCAGCTGTCCTGCAGGCGAAATGTCCAAGTCTCCATGTCCGATTGTGATAAGTGACCGCCCGAGTCGAACTGCACACTGCAAGGATCAGCAAGTCTGTTCCACTGAGGTTAACGAGCATCACGACAATCCCATTAGCACTTTTCTTAGCCATTATATTGTGTATCAATACGACAAGGACCAAAATGTTTCCTACTATTCCTACCGCGCAGATCGATGCAATAATGGCAGGTAAGATGACCGCGGTGTCCTCGCCGGAAAGCAGCTGAACTCCTCCATCAAAACCCACAAAACACGCGTTCAGCGCAGTTTCAGTCTCCATGAGCGCGCGGATACACGGCCACTATTATTTAGAGTCTCCGGTGTGATAGTAACCTTTTATGGAGGAAACAAATCTGTGGTTTAAAAGTGTCATGGCGACAGAGAACTCCGCGCTTCTGAACACTGTTTTGCTTCAGTGTGTTGAGTTATTTTAAGCCAGTTGCGGTCACTAAATGCACTTGCTGCATGGACACACAAATGCGCGCTGTGCCTGGGGGGCACCATCAGACGAAGACGCAAATAGGCTGTCCATTAATTTCAGCTCACTGCTTCAGTCATTCTAAAAATGGAGCACAGATTTTGTGATTTGTGTCCACAGATTCAAACAACATACCTAAACTAAATTATCTAGAATATTTAGGCATAGCTTTACTATTTAGTTGGTGAAAAGGGTTAAGGGATGCAAAAGCCTATTATACTGCATTGTCATGGAAAGGTTTCAGAAAACTAGATACTTACTAAAGAACATCATTCTCCTTTCTACAGTTTACATCACAATTATAATGTTTTCAGCCTGTATCAACAATTATTTCTATTCTTCTTCTTCTTCTTCTTCTTCTTCTTTTCGGCTTTTCCCTTCAGGGGTCGCCACAGCGAATCATCTCTCTCCACCTATCCCTATCTTCTGCATCCTCAACACTTGCACCCACTAGCTTCATATCCTCATTAATTCCATCCATATACCTCCTCTTTGGCCTTCCTCTTTGCCTCCTGCCTGGCAGCTCCATGTCCAACATTCTCCAACCATTATACTCACTGTCCCTCCTCTGAACATGTCCAAACCATCTTAATCTGGCCTCCCTAACTTTGTCCCCCAAACGTCCAACATGAGCTGTCCCTCTGATGTACTCGTTCCTAATCCTGTCCAACCTTGTCACTCCCAAAGAGAACCTCAACATCTTCAGCTCTGCTACCGCTAGCTCTGACTCCTGTCTCTTCCTCAGTGACACTGTCTCTAAACCATACAGCATGGCCGGTCTCACCACTGTCCTGTACACCTTCCCCTTGATTCTCGCTGATATTTTCCTATCACACAGAACTCCCGACACCTTTCTCCACCCATTCCAACCTGCCTGCACTCGCTTCTTTACCTCTTCAACAATAATTTGTGTTAAACACCATAATAGCATTTTCTGTTCAATCATTGTATGTATTTATTTGTGGATCTTGATGTTTGGAATGTGTATTATCCTACATCTTTAGTACTCTTTTTATTACTTGTTAAAATGTTCCTGGAAATTTCTTTTTTAGAGTAGAGGCTTCGGGTAAATGTTTGGGTAAATTATTAAGTGCTATACTGGTTGAGATTCCTTGTGCACTGTGCACTCACTCATTCCCCTAAAGGCAATTTAAACCCAGTCCATCTTCCAGCATGTTTTTGAGAGCTATAAGCAAAATGAATAACCCCAAAGAAAGTCACCGCAGCCCTAATCATCATTAAAGAAAATTAACACATGAATAACGTTGCTGGACTGCTGATCATTTTATGAGCGAAGAAGAAAAGTGATGAAGCAGGCTTTTATATTTATTCTCTGAACATTTGCAGTCACCACTATACTTAGATATAATAGTATGTTAATTGCGCCCCTTATTGCCTTTGAATTTCCTGCCTGTTACATGCCTTGATTGCTTAATAGATATTTTATTTATTTTTATGCATCATGTATTTTTTATTCTTTCATTATATGTACCACTAGTCTCATTATACTCAGCTGTTTTTCATTTCCATACTACTTATAGATCTTGGTTGTTCCACTCCAGATGGAGGTGCAGCACATAGCATTTCTGCCTCACAGGCATCCTTTCTTTGTTCATGTTTATTTTGTCTGGGTATTTTGAATTTACTGGCAGTCCCAGGATTGGCTCTGCATCCACAACAGCTCTGGTGACTTGCTGTTACATGTTTATTTTATTGTGAATTTTGTCATACAGCTTCCTCTGTTTCACTTACCTTGTCTTGCAATTTTTCTCTGAGTATTTGTGTATTAATAAACTCAGTTTTGGACCATATTACTTGTTCTGGCTTCTTACTATCACAATGGCTGCAGCAAGCCAAGTTTAATAGTAAGGTTTTACAATATTCAAGTTACAATACAAGTATACAAATATACAAGTTACCCAGCACATACAGCAAAACCCAGCATAAACTGGCTTGTGGTGTCATGATATCATGTTTGTCTGGAGTTGTTGTTGCTGTTTTAGTATTGTTTGCTGAAACAGTGTCATTTCACTTTTTTATTTCAGTCTTGTTGGGGGGCACGGTGGCTTAGTGGTTAGCACGTTTGCCTCACACCTCCAGGGTTGGGGGTTCGATTCCCGCCTCTGCCATGTGTGTGTGGAGTTTCTCCCCGGGCCTCGGAGGTTTTTTCCGGGTACTCCGGTTTCCTCCCCCAGTCCAAAGACATGCATTGTAGGTTGATTGGCATCTCTAAATTGTCTGTAGTGTGAGTGAATGAGAGAGTGTGTGTACCCTGCGATAGGTTGGCACTCCGTCCAGGGTGTATCCTGCCTTGATCCCCTGAGGAATAGGCACAGGCTCCCCGTGACCCGAGTATAGATTGGATAAGCGGTAGACAATGAATGAATTTCAGTCTTTTTTATTGTCACAACTCGTAAACAAAACAGGTAGTGTCTACTAAAATCTCTAAACCAAGCTCTGGACAAAATATAATCTGCACATACTATCTATTCAAATGAATATTTTTTTATGCATATTTTTTACATGAATATTTTATACACTTCAATTTCTTGTGTGTGTGTGTGTGTGTTTTTTATGTGTGTATGTGTGTTTGGGGGCAACTGCCTGCCCCCCCATCTTTGTTACATAGTGCCCAAAGCTCCATCTTAGTTTTTTCTACACAGAAAAGGCAAACCATTACATTAATGGTCTTCTTGGGAAATTCAGGTCACTGTTAAAAGGAAACTGAATTTTATTTCAGGGGGTAAATCTATCCACCTACTTCATATAAAGCAACATTCAAATCATCTTTTAAGAGCATCACATGTTACTAAAAACCTCCCTCAAAGGCTTTTGAAGCAGCCATAAAGCACAAAGGCTTGATTCCCGTGGACAATAAAATTCTCTGCCCTGAGATTATTTTGTAATAAATCTTTGACCTAACTTCTGCTTGCACTCATGGTAAAGTTTGAAAAAGAAATACAAAGTTATAGAAGTGCAAAATGTTACCAGACAGTCCATGTGGTGAGGGCAGCATTTAGTCTGGGGCCCAGCTGGGCTTGTTTAGTTCCCAACTGTCAATGACTTGAACATTTTTAACAAATAAGCAATGAGGATATTGGCAGTCACTGGCAGACATTATAAACGCCTGATTAAAGGGAAAAAATTGCCATTTGAAAATGTATTAAATTTATTAAACCATTAAGCTAACGCATTAGTGTAGCAAATTATTTTTAATAAACTCTATTGTATAACCTATATGTGTGTGTGACACATATAGGCTATGCAATACACATTATGCAACATGTCACTATACGTTCGAAAAGATTGAAATGACAACTGCAAATTGGCAACTAATTGAACGAAAAATCCATCACCTTGCCTTTTAACCAGGACATTAGTCCAACATCTTCCATTATAGAAACCTTGTAACTGTGTAGGGGATAACATCTGATTTGCACTTGCAGCATGGTGATGACTTAATGCCAGTGCTTGTGTATTTTCCTCCACTGAACTCTCAAAAGGTGATTTGCCTGTGTAATGAGGGGTTTATGCACTAAAAATGACTAACATCTCTATCTCAGAAGTTATTTAAGTACTATTCTTAGTCAACGGAAGAACAGTTGCTCTTCTGTTTTTCTTATATAATGAGCTCATAGTCATTGAATTTATGCATTTGACCATGACTTAATTTACTCAAATTCACCTATGTCTTACCCAGAGCTGTAAATGCAGAGGACACTTTAGTCATTGTTCCTTGTTGGGTTGAGTAAAGGTGCTGACTTCTGGCCCCAATCATTTTCAAGTTTTCAAAGTTATTTAGAACAGTATGTCTTTGCACTGTTATCTTAAACCAGATTCGCCTGCTCAAGATTTTATACATACCATAAGCCACAATCAAATCTTATTGCTTAATTGTATACCTTAGCTAACCAGTCTAGAAGCAGCTGGACTTACAATCCTCCACTTATTCACCCATTTTTATTCAGGTTTTCTGTCATCTATCTGTCTGTTTTAGTTTAGTTTAGTTTATTTGTAGTGCACAGCATATCCAGCAGATGGAAGCACAGCCCATGCCGAAAATATGCTCAATAATTTATATTTCTTCTTTTCTATTTCTATCTGACGCGGCATAAAGCAGATTTTAATATTTTAATACATTTTGGGGTGAAATATAGTTATATTATATACTGATAGCTATTATATGAAAGCACTGACAGATTTCTGGTATCCATTTGTGTATCCTATGCAATCCCATAATATAGGTCAATATGTAGACATCTTAAATAAGGCTAATTGTTCCACAGAAAGGAGTTTGGATTTAAATAAATAAAAATTCAATAAATATTTGGGGAAAACTGAAAAATACCCCCCTTTTATTAGAACTGAGAAAGACAGAATAATGTATTCAAACTTGAAGCTGATAAAGTAAAAACTCCAGTCAGACTGCACAAAGGATGCGGACATGGCAGAATGGAGAAAACCTTTCTGCGTAGAGGCCATCTTTATTTAATCTAAATTTTATTCGCTTATTTTGCTGTTATGCATATTGGACGCCTTAATCTGGGCAGTAATCTCTGGTGATGCATAATGAAAAGCGTTTATCCCGCAGGGCGCAGCGCCAGTATAGACTATATAGGACTGAGGGCACCTGAGCGCATGCGGCGCACTGCCCAGGTAGACTGCAAGAGAAGGGGTGGGGGGTGGGGGGTGGGGGGGGTGGATGAAACGGTCAATATGAAGAGTCCAATTTGGGAGAGATGAAAATAAATAGAAGTCATTGCAGATAACGCACACACAATTTCGCCATCTATTTAACATTCATTGAATTGAATAATCCACCCCTTATTATCGTAAATGGTCTGCATATTTACCCTGAATATGCTAATTTATGTTGGCTGGAAGCGGTTCTTGATTTAATAATTTTTTCATCATTGTACGCATATCTTTCCACTTTATAAAGGCTTGCATAGGTTACAGGTTCTATGTACAGCGATAATAGAGGTGATGGGCAGGGATGAGAAGGTGTGGCGTGGATATGCTTTGTCTTATAGCTGCTGATTGTCTTTGAGGCTGTTATATCCATTTCTTGCTCTATGCCCGCGGACAAGCCAGTTACATTTCAATCAGTGGATGCACTGAAAAGTCATTAAGCTAATCTAGGCGCTGAAAGGCACGGCGTCGTTACCCCTCACTCAGCATTTATAATTGGTTGTCACTTTGCATAGGAGCAGAGCGCAGCCCCTGGGCCAACCCTATTCTTATCTTTTTCTTTAAAGGAAAAATAATGGACAACTTATTGTTGATCTGATGATAGAAAATATTAACAAGTTAAATGTCATTTTTCCTACGCTCCACCATGTAGACCTAAATCCCATTTCCTGATGTTTTCATCCCTTTAGGGTTAACCACAAGTTTTTAACGTTCTCAATTTTAAACGCTGACTTCGAACAATAACAGTACACATTTGTTTATGACTCTGTTGTCATTTGTGTAGGAACTATAAAAAATTAAGTGTACATTAGGAAAGTTTAAAGTGCCGTTTAAGCGATCAGAGACACACAAGTAGACCTAGCTCTTTCAATAATTTCGTAAAAAATGACAGATCCCCAAACCTGGCCCTGGACTCCCCTCAGTTCCTTTCTCTACTTAACCTCAGCAAGCTGATTAAATGGATCAGATGGGGGGCAGAGAAACACAATAATGTGCAGGACCCAGGACTAAGACTATGACTTAGCCTTAATTATGCTATGCCCTAAATAATAATTAACTATTAAATAGCTATTTTTAAATGAATCGTGTCTCAGAAAAAGAGCATTGGGACCCGGTGATATGTCGGAGCCTCTATAAGCAAAGCACAGTGTTTACACTCACTGTAAAGCAGTTCTGGTTAATGGAACTACCGAGGGACTTAACAAGACCAGAGAGTTGCGTTTCCTCCTTAGACGTTTTTATTTAGTTAGTTTGTTATTTTAGCCTACCAAATGGGCACTGGGCTTAAAAATGGATAAGAACGCACAATATATTCTATATCAGTGGTACACTGATCAGCCATAACATTATGAGCAGTGAGAGGTGAAGTGAATAAGACTGATTATCTTCTCAGCATGGCATCTGTTAGTGGGTGGGATATATTAGGCAGCAAGTTAACATTTTGTCCTCAGAGTCGATGTGTTAGAAGCAGGAAAAATGGGCAAGCGTAAGGATTTGAGCGAGTTTGACGTGATGGCTACTGGATCGGAGCATCTCCAAAACTGCAGCTCTTGTGGGGTGTTCCCGGTCTGCAGTGGTCAGTATCTATCAAAAGTATCCTTTAAGTCTTGTAAGCATCCTTTGAGTCCTGTAAGTTGTAAGGTGGGGCCCATGGGTGCTTACAGGACTTAAAGGATCTGCAGCTAACATCTTGGTGCCAGATACCACAGCACACCTTCATGCCTCGACGAGTCAGGGCTGTTTTGGCAACATAAGGGGGACCAACACAATATTGCAGGTGGTCATAATGTTATGCTGATCGGTGTATGTTGAAATGTATGTGTGGAGCAACATAATCTCTATTGGCTCTGACAATTTGCCAAATAAGCATTATTATTATTATTATTATTATTATTATTATTATTATTATTATTATTATGTAAAGTGTGTTTAATGTGCTATTTGTGGTAACACACTGTTACTCCTAAACTGTCTCCACCTCTGCAATGTCTTTTCCCTTAGTCTCGTGCTGGAGTTAATAACACGTTTGACATGCAATAAGCGCGCCGGGTCATGGAGATGTACATGTTTATACACAAATCAATCAACAATCAAGGGCGAAGGGCGAGTGAATGGCAAGCACACACACTATACAGATAGATTAAAATAAGCGTCTCTGTCTCCAGACGCGTCCTGGGCACTCGTGCTTAGGAGCGATTTTTTTTTACAATCCTTCTGATTAATGCGCACACAACCTCGCCTTTGACCTTGGCTCCTGCGCTTGCTTATGGGCGACGATGGGATTTCCACTAAACAAATTTTAATAGCCTACTTCTGCAGACGCTCTTCGATTAGTCCCGACGCATGAGCGTATTCCTGGTTTCTGGTACACGGTCAAAGTCACAAGCAGTGCCAGGTCTACATCATTAAAGGAGGCAAGTAGGGGGCACTTGTTCTGATGTAAGTTCCTGTTTATCTAAATTAACACCTTAGATACCCTTGACCTAAACATAAGAGAAGCATGATTGTCATATTGAATAAGATGGTGCGCAGTGGGTTTGTGAATCTTGTCTGTTTTCCCCATGCTCCTTTATTTCTTTATCTCTCAGTTTTCACACCTTCCAAGAATTTGCCCGTAGGTGGAATGACAGCTACATGGATAATATTGTTAACTGTAAGTTATACACTTGACAGTAAATCAAAACATTTACAAAATCATATTCAGATCGGTCATGTAGATTCTTCCCTGCCATGGACATTTAATTATATTACATTATACAGTATTCCATATATTAACATGATATATACGTAAATATATATGTATGAGATATACATGATATAAAGTAGATGATGACCTTAACATCAGCCTAATGAATTAACTTTATGAATTAACTTTAAAATTAATGGAATGATAAATGCTCATCAGTGTGGGGTGTTTTTAACAATGTAAGACTTTATTGTTAAGTTTAGGGTTATCTAATATAATAAACACAATCACACTGGACAAATGCATCTTTTTTCATTTATCTCAAATTAATCTATTCATCATCTTGTCTTTAAAGAATCTGTTGAATTAAATTGTATGTACAGGTGTCAGCCAGAAAATATTGGGAAAGAAAGGGCATAGATTTGTTGAAAATAGCAAATCATCTTCAAGGCATTCACATTAACTTTATCAATTTATTTACTTATTTCTCTGTCTACTTATGTTTGCCCTGAAGCATGAGCTCAGTGATGAATGTTCTAGAATCAATCAGGAGGTTTCAACTTAACAATTAACATGGTGTGAGAAAAGAAAAAAATATATTAATAGCATTATTATACTGAAATAACTATCAATTGTTTTCACTGAAAAACCTGGAACTCAAAGTGAAGATTCAGATTCAGCCACACATGTTGT
Organism: Hemibagrus guttatus; assembly: GCA_033459395.1. Classification (NCBI taxonomy): domain Eukaryota; kingdom Metazoa; phylum Chordata; class Actinopteri; order Siluriformes; family Bagridae; genus Hemibagrus; species Hemibagrus guttatus. Next base: position 13,687,231 of record JAUCMX010000002.1, on the reverse strand, counting down.
CTACCATTTTCTAACTATGGGCCAATGAGTGAGATTCCTATGCCTAATTCTTCAACCAGATGTGTCAGTAAACCCTAACCCTAGCATCTAACATAATATATATATCTAATATAACCCTAGCGTCTAATAACATCCAATCAGTGTTTAAATAAACTATATGTTTTATTTCATTTACATTTATGAAATTAGGATGCTCTTATTCAGAGTTTCTTAGAAGCAAAAGGACATTAAATTTTACATATACTATCATTTTTTATACAACTAAGCATTTGAGGGTTAAGTGCCTTGCTCAAGGGCCCAGAAGTCACAGCTTGGCAATGCTGGGATTTGAACTAAGGACTTTCTGATCAGTAGTGGTGTTAGCCAAACAGAAATGTTGTAGATTTTAAGCCTTAGTTGTTCAGCAGGATTGATTATTTCTGTGTGGTTTCAGCCACCTTGACCATGACTACAGACCTCTAAGTAGAAATGCTGAATATGTGTGTGTACACTTGATTGTGAGCACACAAGCGAGTATGATTCGTTTGCAATATTTTTGTCCTTTATGCACACACACGTTCAGGAAGAACAAGTGATAGTCCTCACGATGCTAACAGGAGACAAATCGACCACCCATGATCATGACCACAGACCGAGTGATCTTTGCACCCTGACCTCTCACCTCCCCAACAGTTCTGCTTTATCCATATCATAATAGACTCCAAAATCTAGCTTAGAGATCTCACTGTTCCATCTAAGCTGTTAGTTAAACAGTGCTTGCCTCACTGGCAGATCGTCCCATTATCATTCTAACTGGAGCCTTATTCAAGGTTAATCCCTTCTGCAGGCAAAATGAAACATAACACTGAATGAAAATGTAAACTGTAGTTTTTATTGTCTGTTATTCATGAGATAATTCTGTGACTGCAACAGTTTAAGACTGTGATAATGAGACATCTGTTTTTGTAGACCATTCAGGAGCAGTGTAGTGCTAAAAAAAAGTGGTCAACAAGCATGCAGGATTCATTCATTCATTGGTCTGTACCGCTTATCCAATCTATTCTCGGGTCACGGGGAGCCTGTGCCTATCTCAGGCGTCATTGGGCATCAAGGCAGGATACACCCTGGACGGAGTGCCAACCCATCACAGGGCACACACACACACACACATTCACTCACACAATCACACACTACGGACAATTTAGAGATGCCAATCAACCTACAATGCATGTCTTTGGACCGGGGGACGAAACCCCTGAGGCATGGTCAGAACATGCAAACTCCACACACACGGTGGAGGCGGGAATCGAAAGGTGTGAGGCAAACGTGCTACCCACCAAGCCACCGTGCCCCCTCACATGCAGGATTATTAGTGTTAGTGTATAGAGGGGGCACGGTGGCTTAGTGGTTAGCACGTCTGCCTCACACCTCCAGGGTTGGGGGTTCGATTCCCGCCTCCGCCATGTGTGTGTGGAGTTTGCATGTTCTCCCCGTGCCCTCCGGTTTCCTCCCCCAGTCCAAAGACATGAATGGTAGGTTGATTGGCATCTCTAAATTGTCCGTAGTGTATGTGTGCCCTGCGATGGGTTGGCACTCTGTCCAGGGTGTATCCTGCCTTGATGCCCAATGACGCCTGAGATAGGCACAGGCTCCCTGTGACCCGAGTGTAGATTGGATAAGCGGTAGACAATGAATGAATGAATGAAGTTATACTAGTGTATACTACACATTATCAAACATTACTCATTCTAACATTTTATTAAATGTCCTAATCCTAATGTTCTGCACCTGCACTACACATTAGTAACTTATAATGCAGTCTTTGCACTACTGTATATTTCATCTATAATCTATATATGTTGTACCATATAAACATGCAAATATCTGCATATGTATATCCTGTTCAGCATGTTATATTTTTAAGATCTCTTCCCCACTGCACATTGTTTGTATATACATATATAGACCACATACATCACAATTTATAATACCTACTGCACCTCCTGTACAAAACACACCTGCTCCTCTGTACATAATCACACAGCTGTATAACTTTATTGTAAATATGCCACTTAAGCACTTCTTGTTAGATGCTAGCTGCATTTCACTGGCTTTTTGCATTTCTTGTACTTTGCACAATGACAATAAAGTTTAACCTAATCTCATTTTTCCTTCATCAAATACTGAATATGGGATGTGGCCACATCTTAGCACATTGCACCTTTTTTTCTCACCTATTTTCAAGCGATCAAATATATTGAAATATGTGACTGGCAGGTGTTTCTTTTTGCCCATGTCTGTGCTGTTAAAGTGACTGTTTAAACAATTAATAACTCTTAATATCAACTCTTGCTCTCAGTCCTAGGTTTTGCCTGTGAAGACATTTGCCTGTGCATTTGTTTTTAAAATGGATAAACCACCATGATGACCAGAGTGATTAGTTAGAATATTGGGAATAGTTCATACAAAATTTTTGAATGTCTTGAAAAAGAAAGACCCCTTTGGTATACTAACAAACAGACATCGATCAGGTCATCGAAGGAAAACAACAGTTGAAGACAGAAACATTGTGAGAGCTGTGAAGAAAAACTCCTCCAGAAACAACCTCCAGGGCAGGAGTGAAGGCATCACAATCCACTATAAAGGCCATACAACAAAATTCAAGCCACTCATCAGCAGTAAGAATCAGAAAGGCAGATTGGATTTTACAAAGAAATACAGAAATGTGTCACAAAAGTCTACAAGATTAACCTTGCCCAAAGTGATGGAAAGGCCATAATGTGGAGAAAAAAAAGGATCTGCTTGTGATCATTTGAGCTCATCTTGTACTTGCATAGCTACTTCAGGAACAGGCTTATGATGAAAACTCATGATGGTAGCAGCAGAATCAATTCAGAAGTTCAGAAACATTTTGTCTGCCAATTTACAGAAAAAAAGGTGTGTCCAGTCTAATTATGAGGAACTGCATCATGCAGCAAGACAACTCCCCAAAACACACTGACAACACAACAAACTTCATCAGGGTAAAAAAATGGTGGAAAGTTTTAAACTGGCCAATTACAAGATCTTTACTGAACTGAGCAGGCATTTCACCTCCTGAGGAGGAGATGGAAAAGAGAGAGTCCCCACAAACAAACAACTGAAAGAAGCTTCAGTTCAAGCCTGATTGATGTAAACAGTAACTGAAGCTCTTGACCTGCATGACTTGTGCTGATGCATCACGATTGGCTGATTGGATAACTGCATAAATGAGTAAGTGTACAGCAGTTCCTATTAAAGTGGACAGTGAGTATGGGCAGTGGTGGCTCAAGTGGTTAAGGCTCTGAGTTGTTGATCGGCGGATTGGGGTTCAAGACCCAGCGTCACCAAGCTCCACTGTTGGGCAATTGAGCAAGGCCCTTAACCCTCTCTTCTCCAGGGACGCTGTATCAGAGCTTCCCCCGTGCTCTGACCCCAACTTCCTCAGCTGGGATATGTGAAGAAAAGAATTCCACTGTGCTGTAATGTATGTGTGGTGATAATAAAAGGCTTCTCTTCTTCTACATGTACATGATAATACATATTCATCTTTCAATCAAAAACAAAAGAACTGCCACATTAGAATTATAAAAGCATTACACATGCACTATACAAAATAAGGAAAAAAACATTTATAATCTCTGGATAAGAAATCTACACCAATCAGTCATAACATTATGACCACCTGCCTAATAGTCCTGACCCGATGAGGCATGGACTCCACTGAAGGTGTGCTGTGGTATCTATCACCAAGATGTTAGCAGCAGATCCTTTAAGTCCTGTAGGTTGCGAGGTGGGGTCTCCATGGATCGGACCCCACAGATGCTCGATTGTATTGAGATCTGGAGAATTTGGAGGCCAAGTCAACACCTCAAACTCGTTGTTGTGCTCATCAAACCATTCCTGAACCAAACCACGGCACATTATCCTGCTGAAAGAGGCCACAGCCATCAGGGAATACCGTTTCCATGAAAAGGTGCACATGGTTTACAACAATGCTTAGGTAGGTGTCAAAGTAACATCCACATGGATGGCAGGACCCAAGGTTTCCCAGCAGAACATTGCCTAAAGCATGACACTGCCTTCGCCAGCTTGCCTTCTTCCCATAGTGCATCATGTTGCCATGTGTTCCCCAGGTAAGTGATTTCACCTGTCATTGCTCATAAGGTTATGGCTGATTGGTGTATAAATGTAGGCCTTCTTATTGGTGTGAGCCAGTCACTGAGAATATCCTATATTAATTCACTTTTAACGGTAATGCCATTTATTGCTGTTACAAAGGAGGAGTAGGTATATTTCAGAACAGAAGCCTGTCAAAAGATTAAGAAAATGGCTGAGCTATTTCAGCAAGCACAACTGCACTGCTAGGACTATTACTAAAAAAAAAGCACACATATGCTTGTCAGACACTGGAATAAAGCTGTACATTGATAAGTTGTTTACCTCGACCAGGATAAGTTAATTAATGAACTTGAATCATGCTTGTTCTTGTTATTTGACTAAAGGAAAAACATCAGTACCAAGTAAATTATATTTTGAGTAATCAGCCTACTCAATCGACAAGTGCTGTTTCAAAGAGATTTATTCACATTTGGTTTTAAAGTCTAAGCTTAAATCTGTTTTATGTGATGTGGGACAAACGGGGAAATCTTTCTCTCTAGGCTATGTCTGAGGTCACATAGGCCATAGGATTTAGCTTTCCTTTTTTTTTTTTTTTTTTTTTTAAAAATCTCTTTGTTTATAGTTCATTGAGAATACTAGACTGCTAATATTGTACTAGTCTACTAATACTAGACTTACCCTTATTGTGCCTTTGAGGGAGACTCCAGATTGGCATGAGAAGGTCATTTATCAGATGATTGACGTGAGAGATTGCTGGACCACCACTCGTTCCCACAAATGGCTTCTGCGCACAGTTTAGCGGATAATTAAAATTTAAATCGAGTTAAACCTTTCAAAGAGAAGTGCTCAAGCCTGAGCTCGTAAAATGACACCATCGATAATCCTTGAAACAGAGAGACGCACAGCATATGCTCAACTGCGTCAAAAAATGTGTGCACCCAGAGCAACAGCCGCTGCGCAGGAGGCTCTGGTCAGGTGCTAGGCATGTCTCTTAATCTGTTCTTACTGCAAGCAGCTCACTACAGCACAAAGTGCACAACCAAGGCACCACTCAAGGTGTCGAATGTGGATGCACCACTCACATGTTCTCAAAAAGTTTCTCACTTCCTGACTCACAGTGTTCCAGTTTTCTGCAGTAATGCCTGTGATGAAAGCTATCCACACAAGTGTCTGTTATCTCCCCCCCCCAATATGGGCAACCATATTAGTTGATCCCATTATACAGAGATGTTGGTGTATGTGTGGACCCTATAAAATGTCCCCACATGTCCAAAACTGTCATATATTCCTAGGTTCTATACAAACTTCACACAGATTGACATACAAGCTCAAGTTTGAAGCCTTCATTCAGGAGATGTGAGGCAGCAAATGCATACACACAGTAAGCTCTTACAGTTTTTTAAAAAGAGCAACAACAACAAAACATCAACGCTAAGACTACTGCTTAGGTATCAGGAATGAATGTGTGTGGGCCCTGTCAAATATTTCTATTCTTGTGGGGACATTTGGTCTCCACCAAAAGATAAAATCCACCCCCCCCACTGTCACTCACTCACTCTCTCTCTCTCTCTCTCTCTCTCTCTCTCTCTCTCACACAGTCTCTCTCACACAGTCTCTCTCTCACACAGTCTCTCTCTCTCTCTCCCCTTGTGAGGATAACCCACACTTACATATTTATCAGATTACCAAAGCAGTCCACTGTTTGATGTGAAATGTGAAAGCTGACCTCACTATTATTAAAACAGGATTTTAGTCACATGTTAAAAGTACTATTGTGTGGCTTAATGTGGTGTGGTATAGTCAGAGACTATGACTTCTTCATTTTAGATCTTTTCACTCTTAAATTGGATCATATCCAATTCTAGTGAATGACTGAGTAGCTCAATTTTGTTCCCTGGTGGACTAGTGGTAGGATCAAGTGCTCTCACTGCCATGGTCCAGGTTTGATTCTAGGGCCACTGGGGGTTTGCACGAGCCAGTGCACTCTCAGTGCATGTGCAAGCCTAGATTTTAAAAAAGGAGGGTTGCATCAGGAAGAGCATACAACGTAAAACCTGTGGGAAATCAAATATGCAGATGATCTGGATGATTTGCTGTGACTACCCCAATTAAGAGCAGCCTCAATAAAGCAACACCTGAATAGCTCCATTAGTTAAAGATAAATTTTAAAAAGAAATTCAGTTGTGAATATACAAACTATAACACTAATAAAAATACAGCCATACAGTTATTAGATTGATTTCTAATTAGCAGTGTATGTCAGATATAATGTCTGATGGATATTTTGATATCTGAGACAGAGAGGTCAACAACAGGGAATGAGGGTTCAAGCATTACTGAAGAATTGAACCTGTAACTCAGTTTCATAAAAAAAAAAAGAACTCCACAAAGCTGAAGCTATTCAGAAATCAGTAGAGATACAGTACAAGCACTAATGTACAATATAATTTACCACACCAATGTTATCGAAGTAAAAAAAAGTGTAATCAGCAAACTGTTACTTAAGTAGTTTTAACTTACCTAAAAATTTATAACTGTCCATGTGGGTCAACCAATACAGTGAAGCTCATGCAATAATATCTAAACAAGGAGAATATGTAAAGGAGAGTATATAAAGGTTAAAGGTAAATAGTGTTCCAGTTCCTTATTATCTAGTTAACATTACTATATTGCTTGGTTCTTTTTATGTTGTCAGCCCTTGAAAATATGTGTGCCTGAATTGCAGTCAGCATATCAGTGACAGCTGCTCAAGGCTGTGAAAGTTGATTAGGTCAGTGTGTGTGTATGTTTGTGTAAGAGTGTGGAATTTCATTATGTAGTGCCTCACTGTGGTTCTGATCCCTGATTAGGGATCTAATTACCTAGTTTAGACTGTAAGTGGTCTATTTGCACTTTGGTGCTGGAACTGAACCCTGTTTGGATTCAAATGTGTATATGGATGAATGAATATGTGTTTGTGAATCCTTTCTGTCATGTGTAGGTGATGTTTGTATGTGTGGTCTGGTTCTTGGGTGATTGTGCTAATTTGGACTGAAATAATATGCTATAACTATATTCTATAACTCTTTTTGTGTTTACAAGTGTGAGGAAAGAAAGTGGAGAAGAATATATGAGAGAGAGAGAGAGAGAGAGAGAGAGAGAGAGAGAGAGAGAGAGAGAGAGAGAGAGAGACAGAGAGAGAGAGAGAGAGAGAGAGAGAGAGAGAGAGAGAGAGAGAGAGAGAGAGATCCATGATCTAACTGGTGATTATTATGCAACAGCTGTGGATGATATGGATCACAGATAATGAGAGGATGATGAGAACAGACTGACATATCATCTCTAAGAATAGCTTCTGTTAATTGGGACTAAATCAAGGGCACTCATTGGGGACTCAGACCTTTCTATTAAATTAAGGACATTACAGAGCTGAGTAGAATTACTGAGATTAACATGGTGAGGTGGGTGTTGCCTTTGTGTAAATTTTCATTTTCTATCAACTGTCTGCTTTTTATTAATACTTCTGCTTATACTGCAAGAGTTAGAGGTTAGTATTTACAAGTCAGTATATAAGTCAGGATTGTTTTGTTTTTTCTATACATCTTTTTGGGTGGATGGGTGGATAGAAGGAAGGAAGGAAGGAAGGAAGAAAGAGAAAGAAAGTAAAAAAATGTCAACCATTTTTGTGTAAAAATTTAACCCAGAATTGAACAGCAGCAAACAGTGGCATAATACTTAACATTTTTGTCATTTAATTCTGTGAGATTTTCTCTTAACACATCTAATGACTAAGACAGGACCAAAAGCACTTCGAGAAAAAATATTATTATGCAGGACAAAATTAAAGACAAAAGCAGTGCAAAATGAACAACTAGTGAATAAATTATTTCTGAACCCAGGCCTGCATCTGATCTAAAATGTATTTGAAGCTGATAATTGTGTGTGTTTTTATATAAAGGGTTTTTATGTCCTTGTATTTTTGGGGGAAATTGTTGTATGGCTATATCAGTGAAATTTGTCTTTGAAACAGAATCAAAAAAGACTTTCACCATCCACAGACCAAACTTCCCCAAAAAGAAAAATTAGAGTTTAATTGGCATACAAGTATAAATGTCCCTGAATAACTTTTCTAATGAGAGTCTAATGTATATTTTCCCCTTACCAATCATAACTTATTATAATCTCTACTTAGAAGGAATGTTCACAGTGAGTTAATGTACATTCTATTGATTTCAAATCTGACAGCTTGTCATGTGCTGCTCTTCATGAAACAAGGAGATGAGGATGTGCATGAATAGAACAGAATTCTGCCATATGTGAAATATGCACAAAAACACGCCCGGATTTTTGCTAACTTGGACCTTATTGAACCCAGACGATAATATTGCCCAGGCACTGTAGCTTACAACATTCTACTGCTCTTCTGCCTTCATGCACACTGCAGGGCCTGTCTTCGGTGTTTTATCAGGTGAAGGCTTTCAGTCAGTGCATCTTCGAAAACAGTCTGCCATTGTTCACTAATCTAAAAAAAAAAAAGCGTCTCATTACTGCCATCTGGAACAGCCTGCCATTATTAGGTAAAATTAGGGAATTCCCATACAGGTCATTTACCAGTGTAGCCATTTAGAATGATTTAGCGCTGCAAAAATAGTTAGTTTTTAAGAACAAGTTGGTTAGTGCTAGTTCGGAATGAAATCCCATGCAGCATATATACATCCCAAACGCGCCGTTAGTGCTTATTTCTAGAAATGTTTGCACACTGTTGTGATGTACTGTGAGATGTAGTGTAGTATGCGGTTGGGGACGGATCCGCGCGGAGCTTTCCGGTACTTCCTCGTGTTGCGGGAGGATAAAGCAGTGACGTCGGCGGACTGATTCGGTGGCAACAGCGCCGCAAAGGCAAGAATCTTCGGCCGAGCTGGCGAGACGGACAGGCAGGAAATACACACACACACACACACACACACCCCGGAGAACGTGATTCGTACATTTATTTGAAGCAGGCAGTCTCGTACCGTACGCTGGGAGAAATCATGCTTTATCGCAGAGAGAGAGATTAGGCTGACGAGCACTCTGCAGCAGCGCAGTGCCTGGGCTTGACGTGACGGTGCTAGACTTTTAACGTCACCGTCCGTTCCGCGGTCTATGTCTCGGAGCCGCGAGCACGCGCCCCCATGGCCTCGGTAAACAGGGACGAGGAGCAGCGATGGGTGCCGACGCACGTGCAGGTGCTGGTGATCCGCGCCCGCGGGCTCCGCGCCAAGGGCAAGCACGGTACGAGCGACGCATACGCCGTGGTGCAGCTCGGCAAGGAGAAGTACTCCACATGCGTGATGGAGAAAACTACGGAGCCTGAATGGGGCGAGGAGTGCTCATTCGAGCTGCATCCTGGCGTGCTAGACGACGGGGGCCGCGACGGACACCCGGCGAGCACCTGCGACCTTACCTTCACCGTCATGCATCGCGCGCTCATCGGCCTTGACGTGTTCCTGGGCCAGACCGTGATCTCGCTGGATAAGGCGTTCCGTGAGCGTGTGTGCATGAGAAACGAGTAGGTTTATTGCATTAAAGGTTGGCTGTTTGATTATTTGCTTGTTGACTTAAGTAACGTCAGTAGTTTCGTGTTCCTGCACAAAAAAAAAAAATCGCGGTAGGTTTTTGTGGTCTTGGTAAAGGTGATGGACATTTTATAGCCGGTGCGTTTGCCTGGTTTTCAGTTTGTGAGAAGAGAGGGAGAGAGAGAGAGAGAGAGAGAGAGAGTGCTGCAATCCACTCCGCAGTCACGCCCTCCTTCATACAGTCTCGGAGGGAGGTTTGTGAAGGAGGCCTCATGACAGTCACTGATACCATCTGAGCAGCAGCGTGGTTAAGTTTATATAGTGCCTTTATTCCTCATGTGCTCTCTAGAGATCTAGAGAACGTGTCAGCTTCAAGGTCAGAGAATAAATAGAGTAACCTCTTACAGATGCAGAGACTGGACTTTCCGGTTTCTAATATGGAAACAATGAGTATCCTATTCACAGAGCATCCATGTTTGTCACTGCCACCTTTTCATTCTAAAAATGTAACTTTAAGGCTAAACATGCAGTCCTCATCAGTGATGTAGTCCAGTTTGAAATGGGAGTATGGAATGATAATGAGAACTTACAAGTCTGGAAGGCTTTGACTATGCCACTGCTGACATATGTTCATGTGAGGTCTTTGATTGGCCTTTTCTAAAAAACAGGTCACAAATTTGTTTTATCATGCAGAGGTCTAATGCTAAACAAACTGATTAGAACAAATATCACTGGAATCTACTTGCTTTGAGGACACAGTGGTGTATTTTTTTTTTAATTTTTTTTAAGGTAATCCAGGTTTTGGTCCAAATACCAGTTTCTAGTATATTGCTTGTTAATCTATAGTGCATTGCAGTGTTGACCTCTACTTAGAGGCTGCTGTATAGCAGCTTGGGGAAAAAAAGCTTTTTGGTATAAAATAACCTGGGGGAAGACGCTTCGTTATACTCGACTACTAATCTAATGTTCCTGTTTTAACTAATGATGGTGTTGGAGTGTATGAGCAGTTTGTGAATAGAACTGGGTGGATTGGATTTTCAGGAATGGGGCTGGGCTCTGCTGAGCTAAATATAATAATATAATACCTTGCAAACCTTGGTTGTATTTGTAGCATGCTAGGTTTGAATCTGTGTTGGTCTGTTTACAGTCACAGTATATGCCAGTATATTTGACCATGGTATTATAGCATTCTTTTGGGGAAAAAGAGCTAAGGTGTTATTCTCCAGTTAGCAAAATGGTACTGGAATTTCAGTTCAGACAGCCTGTATTCCAATGTTTTGTCAAACAATTATTTTAAACACTGCCAGATTTCACTTGAAAATTTTAAGTTGAAGATGTTAAATGTTTTAAAATTGCATTTAAGGGTACAACATATTTGTTTCAAACAATTACAACATAAGTATAGGTTTCTTTACACATACACAGAGTCCAGATTGCACTGGAAGGTTTCTGGTTATTTCTAAAAAAAGGACGTAGCTAACTAATTTGGTAACATTTAACACTGTTATTTGATATTAGTTATATATATTCACTGAAGACTACTGAAGCAGAAAGTTGACATGTTTTATAAAACCAAGACCAATCCTGTTTTTTTATACTTGTTTTTTGTTAGACTCTGAGTATATATGAACCCCTTAACTAAACGTTTGCTCCTCCTCTGGCTCTGTTCAACATTAGAAATTATCTGAGCATTTAGAGATTTTTGCACTTTTTTTGTTTAAATAATAACCCATTTAAGTTTGCAAAATGGAAGACAATAACACCACAGTAAAATAAAATGGCCCCCTAATGATGAAGACTACATGGTTAACTGAACCTTTACCAAAGAGAGAGACAGAGAGTACTATGGATGTGCTTTATGTTTGTGAATACATATAGAAGTGCTAATGAGGGTGTTTCTTGAGATGACTATCTCACCACATCCTTTGTATGTCTAGCAAATAGGAAATCAAGTTTGTTGGTGACAAGTCTCTGAGAAAAATAAGAACATGTCCAAAGATGTACGTGTGTGTTTCTCTGCAGTATTTGATTACTCCTATTACTGTATGAATGTGTGTGACTCACTGTTGGTAATTGGGTAATTTCTGTGTTGTGTTGATGTTTTCCTGGATGTGACGGTAAGGTGTGTTGGTTGGCTGTTGATTGTGTGCTTGTGAGAAAGTACAGCATGGAATCTTAAACAGTGACACAGCAGTAGCAGTATACTGCACACTATTTGAAATCTGGTATTTGATATTTTAATAATCAACACTTATTTGAAGTTTAGAGTCACTCTTTACCCAATTTCCTGTGCTGCCAATTGCATTATATTCTTGTTTGCCACGTCTAACGAACTTGGGTTGAGCGTAATTGCTGATGTTTTGAAGAGGAAATGAAATGTGTATATCTGCAGAATTATCTATCTAGATGATTCTAGTAATGCATTCTAGTGCAAAATAGGCCAAACACTAATAATACCATTAAGCTATAACCTTGATTATAGATATAGATGATGTTGAAGTCAACAGAGCCAGGCATATCATACACTTAAAACCATAAGCTTGCCTTACAAGATGAAATTGTCTGCAGAGTTCCCTTGTAACCTTTTGGTACAATTCAATACAAAAATAGTGACATTTTTGCAGTTAAACACTATCATTTTGTTTTGATTCCAGCATTAAAGCCCACTCTTCAGATGTAGCAAAGTTTAGGAGCTACACTTTTTTGTGTGTGTGTGTGTGTGTGTGTGTGTGTGTGTGTGTGTGTGTGTGTACACTTGAGCAAAGAGAGAAGCAGGTATAAATTCTCAAACAAAAGTAACAACTGTACCTGAAAGCTTGTTAGACATGAACAAAGAGTGTTACCATTATTATTATTTTTTGCATTTTCTTTCCAGGGCCCTGCTCCTCTTTTATATCAGTGAATGTATATAGGAAAGAAGGTTTAAGACATTGGTGCTAAACCCAGCTGTGTACACACATATACATATAATGTGGGTTGGGTGTGAGTGACAGTGACTGTAATGGTGTGTGTATGCAGCTGTATGCTTCAAGAAAATGCTGTACATTTCTCTTTCTGCTCAGTCATCTCTGTAATCATTACACTATGAAAGTAATGCTAAATGTGTGCATACATGTATTGCACAGTTGTGCAGCTCAATACTGAGATATTGATGCTGATTGTCAGTACTTTTGCAGGTGTCCATAGCTGCACCTAGCCTAAAGCAAGATAATAACATTAGGAAGCCGTATTGTATATTTGCAGTTATACTTGCAGATAAGTTTACAGTAAACATTCAAATGACAAACCCAGTTCAGTTCTACAATAATGTGTTAAGCTCCATTTTGTTTTTTAAACGAGCGTGATCCATATTGTAAAAAGCAGATGGGTAAGAGCATTGCTGCATATTCTATTGCCTTGGTTATTAAAAAATGGATTAATTTATAGTTAAGTCCATCTGCATGTGTTTTACTGATGAATGGACCAATAGAAATGGTCCAAAATGAGAAATACAAATTATCTGTACAAGTCTATAAATGAAGAATGCTCCTAATTTCTCAGAAATATCATGCAGTGCCCCAGAACATGTTTTCCAAAGTGACTGTTATAAATAAACATATATAATTATTAATGTTACAGTTTGGTATAAGTAGCACATTTGCAATCTGCTATATGAGAAGTTATCCTCCTCCGACAGGAATGTGATTTCACTAAAAATAAGCAATTGTTTCTGGCTGCACAGGGTTGATTAGACATAACTAATAACAGATTTATTTTTTATAAATAAGTGGCTGTCACTTTAGCTTAGCAGTGATGAGAACAAAATCTCAAGATGAAACCTTTCTAATTGATGTGTAAAAACCTTGTCCATTAAAGTGTTAGTTGTATAAAACTATATAAAATAGGTTCGGAGTTTTAAAGAGATGTTATGCAAGTATGAACAAAAATGGCAGTAACACAGGAAGTGCTTCAGTGAATTTTCTAACTTTCTTCTTGAGACTTCATCTTAGGTTAGGTACTAATATTAAATTAAGTTGATTCAAATGATATTGTTCCAACCTTTTACCACTTTACTGACCTACTTCCCTTCTTTGCAGATTGAATCACTACAGGGTTCAACAGTACTTTTCTGAGCCTTATCATTCTATAATATTGTGGACCATGTGCTTATGCATACAGCAGCTGCAACTTGAAACTGATAACACAGCTTTCAGCTCAGCTAGGTCATGATGGGTTATGATTTCCTCCTCAAGTGGTCATCATATGTCTCAGATGGTTAATTTTGTGGCTTCAGACACGTTCTGTTTTATTTAATAAAATATTTTCTTCTGTATCACTGATGCCCAGCTATAATTCCCAGTGTAATTATGTTGGCATGTTATCGGTTTCCCTGTAAAACCCAAAAATCCTTCATCAAGATCTATGAAATGAGTCTAAGGTTTTATTGAATAATTTGCGATTTAAACGACATCTGCTCACATTTGTGAACTTGCTACAGAACAAAATTCTTGCTAGAATTCTCTTTTATTTATTTATTTTTTTTTCTTTTTCTAGAAAAATGTCAGTTTCTGGAAAGCGTATATTGTTTGAATCGATAATGTGCATTATTATGTACATTATAAAAGAATTAGATTTTGCACAGAGGTGTAGGCTATAAGTTTATAAAAGTATCTGTATTATGAAATTCAGCTAAATGGGGTATTGGGTTAATGCAATTACACTTTATGGAGTTTAATTACATAAAAAGTAGTTTAACCTTGACCAATATCTGTTACCAGTTTGAGAACTGTATGTTAAAATATATGATGACGACAGGGACAAAAAAAGTTGTTTGTCTTACTAAACTGTCTCTTTTTTTGTCCTTCAGATGGTACAAGCTTCATTCTAAAACTGGCAAAAAGGAGAAAGAAAGAGGGGAGCTTCAGATAACGGTGCAGTTCACTCGCCATAACCTAACAGCCAGCATGTATGACCTTTCCATGAAGGACAAACCTCGGTCAGCCTTCATCAGGCTGCGTGAGCGCATGCGTGCACGGAAGCATGGTGGGGATGAAGAGTCCTCCTCAGCCATTGTGCCAGGGGGTTATGGGGCATTGGCGCGCACGCGGAGCCGTCTGCCAAGTGATGGTGGTGGAGAGGAAGACTATGAAGATGATGAAGGAGGGGAGTTGAGGAGAAGTAAAATGAGGAGTTACTTCCTCCATGGAAGGTTACGAAAGTCTTCGGACACACGTTCTAGCACGTCTCTGGGTTCTGAGAGCAGTGAGTCATCTTCCAGAGGGGGCAGCCTTAGCCCAACTGCTGGCATCAGTGTAGTGGTTTCGGACCTCTCCAATTCACCCAGCAACAGCAGCAACCTGACTGCAGACAACAGCCCAGGTACACATGCACATTAAACTGGAAATTTCAAGTTTTCCTTTAAAAAGACAAATCTCAAATTTCTATAGAAATCTTTTCTTACTCATAGACATTTGGTGGTCATACTAAATACTCATGCACATTCTGTGTTCTTTAATTTTCTCTCTCTCTCTCTCAGAGCACACAGTAGCCCCCTCACCACTAGTCTCCCCTGTTAGACATGTGTTTGATGAGGTATGTGACCATAGCATCCCAGTGCCTCGTTCCCTGTCCACTGACAGTGATGCTCCCATTCTCCTGCCCTCTGTCTGTGTTAATGGAAATCCAGTAGAGACCTCTCCTCTTACTCACCAACCCCCCTCACTGGTACTACAACAACCTAGGCCACAGACAGAGACCCGACAAGAATCACCGAAAACTCCTCAGACAAGCCCACCAGAGAAAGGCAAACATACTCAGGCCCAAACAGCCCAGTCCTTGAAAATCAAACCTCAACCCAGTCCTGAGTTTCAGACTAAGCAGTCTAAAGTGGAGTCTAAATCCAAGCATGACCTGCAGTTTCCTGCATTAGGAATGCTGCAGAAGGGCTCTGCACTCTCTTTATCCTTGCAGAACATCTCTCGCCATAAAGAGGAGCAGCAGGGCGGAGGGCCTATAGAAGGCCGCCGCTGGTCCTTTGATAAACCAGGGGAGGAGGAGAAAGCGGCCATAGCTGCTGCACTGGAGCATGCTGGGTTGATAGCCGACAAGACAGTGGTGGAAACGGGTGTGCCTGTAAGTGAGGAAGTTCAAGGCAAGAAGAAGCGGAGCTTGTTCTCTCATTCACAGGCTGAAAAAGAAGAAACTGGCCAGGCTCGGCCAGCTACAGAGGGAAAACACAGAAGCTGGTTCAGCTCTAAGGACCCATACAGTAAACCAAGGTAAAAAGATGTGTATTATTGACTGATTCCATTATAAACATGTGTATATGAATGTTTTCAGTTGTGATGATACCAGTATCTGCACCGTCACTGAATATAGGACTGTTTCCCCATTTAGCACATTCAATCTTTCCCCTGCCTTTTCTCTTTGCTTCTATACTTTCTTCTTTTGTCTTCAGTATAGTATTTAGCTGTGTCCTGTTTCCTGTCATTAGTTCCCTAGGGATGAAGGACAGATTGTATGGCTGTGTGCAGTGTAAATATAATTCTTGATCAGTAACGTTAACTATCTGAACGAGTGGCATAGCTAATAATTAATTTGGGGGTGGATGAAGAGAGATATATATATATATATATATATATATATATATATATATATATATATATATATATATATATATATATATATATATATATATATAAAACTATAAAATTTAATTTTTTTTAAATTATTTTTTTTATATATATATATATATATATATATATATATATATACTATAATAAATTAATTGTAATGTGTTTATAATTTTATATATATATATATATTAAGTGTTAAGCTCCAGTACTTTGTTGGCTGTATGTGTGTTATGTTAACAACTCGTGAATAAGCATTTGGAACTATCCTAAAATATTTCAGTGGAGGATCAATCTGAAATGCCCCTAAGCTGTACTGATTCTTGTTTCAGGTTGTTCTGGTGTTTGATAAGTGGTAACGATACTGTTGTTTTGTGGCCTTCCGAGAAAAATAATGAAGAAAGGAAATTTCATGGTAACAGAAATAACTGGTAAATCTGCTGTCAACTCCAGAATTATTGGCACCCTTTATGAAAATAAGCAATGAGTGTGTTTTTTCCTGCAAAACGTTTGTTACATAATGTGCTCAGCACCTTCCAATTCAGTATTTTGCTGTTGATGGAGCAACAGCACTGAACTTCATTTGTAACATTTAACAATGTTAGAAACACTTGTAGAGGGATCTTGGTGTGAAATGATCCATACAGATCATTTCTGCATTATAGTCTTAGTTCTGTGCATGTTGGCAGTTTTTAGTAGGGGTCAAATTTGTGAAACAATTATTTCCCACACCATGGGTTTATTTGGATGTTGTTTTGGGGCATTGTATTGTTGAAAATGTCATTAAGGGTCAGCTATAAACCTCCTAATAAAGGCATCTAAGTATTCTATCTAAGGAGAAATATCAAATCTCAGTTTTCATAAGAGCATCCAGACAACCAGCCACAAAGTAGCCCAAAAGTATCAATGAAAGCATAAATGGTTGTATCTCTTGTCAAATATCTTATATTTATACCACAGGGAGAGAGTTCCTGTATATATTTTCTTAGTTACAATAATGTTGACAGTTGCCTTTATTTATTTATTTACTTTGAGAGAGAGAGCGGGAAAATACCATTTGTTTAAAAACATTTTTTATGAAAATATTTTTTTCATAAAGGTGTCAATTACTCTGGAGTTGATCATGTACATCTGACTGAACTGTTGAATTTTTATATACCCAAGGAAACTAAAAGATGAACCCAGAAATATGTTTAATTGAATTATTTTCTAGTATGTTTTATCGCTTGTCATGTCAATCACACTGGTTAATTTGTGCACACACTGATTATGGACAGCGTTTGGTAGATTCAGTGTAGACGGAACATTCCTATTTTCTTGGAAAACCTAAATTAAATGAAGGTGTGATAATTGTCCACCAGTGTGAGTTTGATGCATTACAGTACTGCATTATTTTATTCACTGCCCGAAATCACATTTAGACTACAGTCCCTGTTTCGTTTATATTCATTCTTTCCATACTCCTCGTCTCTGCTGCTCTTACTCTTTTTTGATATGGTTGGATGATCATTACGATGTGTCGTAGCTCTGCAATGCTAGCAGCCTACAGTGCTGCAAGATAAAGATAAGAGGTGTCTTAAATTCTACCCTGACTTTTGTCCACACTGAGCTTAACCGAAAGCATTTCAGCCTGCGGTGCTTCATTTTAAGGTTACTTATTAAAATACAAACATGACTAACTTATCTGCTATATCATCTAACCTTTCGATGAGGTATTTCATCAGAAATCTCTTATAAAACAACCTGGCCTCTCTTATTCTTGATGACCATTAGTGGTTGCATTTGTTGCACCTGAACAATACAAATGTTTTTGTCATTCTATTTTAAATGGTAAGCAATATAATGTAAAACACAGTTTATACCTTGTAATATATACAGGTAAATTTTTTTTAAGTTGATTTGTCTCCTTCATCCTATAGTTTTGGCATTCATAGACTGTGTATGTCACCTATTAGGGGGGGGGTTTTGTCATCAAAGGTGGCTTGCGGAGACGTATGCATTTAAAATTGCATAACATGGCTAAATCTCAGACTTCCTCCTGAAGTGGTTTGAGTGATCAGGTTTAAATAGTATTTTAGTGTGTCTCGGGTGCATTACACTTTCATCTCTGTCCTGCTACTCCAGAAGTATAAAGAAGAGTGTAAATAGGGTCTACGACAGGATGTGAAATATCCTGTGTTGCCATCCAATTATAAAATATTTATTTAAGTCATGTTTGTTTAAATGAGGTTCAGAAACTTGATATTGTGTAGATGTACTAGAGTAACATTTCAATCATAACATAACCCCTGAAAATATATTGCTCCAAAAACTCACAGTATACATAAATGCATTACGTAATGCAGGCAGTAATGAGCGATTACTTGTATTACTAAAGGTTAAATTGAGAAGACAGGTGTGTTGTGTTAATGGGGTTAATATGTGTGCCTTCCCTTCACAGCCAGCTGGTTGCTCCTCAAACAGACTCCAACTCCAGCACAGCCCTTCCCCCTTTATCCCTGTCCCCCACTGACTTCTCAGTACCTTCTCAGGTCCCTTACCATCACACTAACCCCTTCACTTCCTCCTCATTCATCTCTCCTGCTAACCCTTTCTTTTCACTTCTCAAGCAGAATCCATTTTTCCAGGAGCTACATACTGTCACTTCTTTAACACCTGCTTTGCCCTTTCTCTGTAGCCCAGCCATCTATCAGCCTGAAGTGCCTGCGTCCAGTCCAAGGGCACTCTTCCCCTCTTCTGCATGTTGTTGAAGCTGGAAATGCAAAGGGAGTCCTAGTGGATGGATCATCACAAAATCTTACAAATTCTTTTTGCAGAACTGATGCATCAGATGACACTGACCAATACACTCAATGGGATGATTTCATTGGTGATAGACTAAAGCTCAACTCAAAGATTGGTAATCAGAATGTGACCATCCTCCCTTCTTCCAACCAGTCTGAACCAACTAATCTAACATCGTGTTGTGAAGGTGACCCAAATAAATCCCTAGAGGTGTCCAATAAAGCTCTAGAAAGTGTATGTAATATAACCCCAGCATGCACTTTAATTGTAGATGCACTTCCTCACTTCGAAGCTGAAGCTTATTTTGTGCACTGTAGTACTCAGAAGACTGACCTCAATAATGTTGTTCCTCAGGATGCTTCAGAATCTGAATTTGACTCATTGCCTCATAACTCAAACATAGATTTCTCTGAACTCAACGCCCTAGCGTGCCCTTTCCCAACACTTTCAAACGGCACATTTAATAAGGACAGAGTCAGCGCAGACCTAGTCTGCCAAATAAATATTAAACCAAATGCAATGTTGGTGTCATCTGTGGCTCCTGAACCCTCAGCACCAAATTTTGAATCATTAGATTATTTAGGCCTGTATGAAAATTCTGAACATGAAATAGTCAAGTGCATTTCTTCCAAGAGGCAGACAGATGATTACAGTAAAGGGTCTGTAGAAATCCAGAAGACATCTCAGCCTTACTGTAATTTTGATATTCTCGAAGCATCTTCTATTGTAACATCTAAATCTCCAAGCAGGTGTTGTAATGTCCCAGAATCAAAGTCTCTCCCAAAAGGATTGAGGAACTTCAAATCAGATGATGGTATTGGAACAGGAGATGGAGATAAAGAATTGCAAGAGTCTGCCATTAAAAAAGGAGCATACTTGGATGTCCATCCAGAAACCTATCCATTAGAGTTGTGTATTCCCTTTGGGCCCAGTGACACTGTGTTACAACAAAGACTGACAATGGAGAAAGATGCTGCAGGTAATCCAGGATATGCATCATTAGACAGTTGTGTAGGGGAAGGTTTTGATTTCGAGAACCTGAAGGTTGTTATGGATTCTTCCGTGTACTCCTCCAATAAGTCATTTACAAAGCAGAAAGTCAGTGATTCACCACCTGATACATCTACAGGAAGTTTCAGGATTGACCATTTACCTGAAACTGTCAGCGGACCTTGTGAGGTGGCTGCACCAAGTGATAGCAGACTGACACTGTCTTCAGCACTGTCTCCTAAGTATGTTCTCTCCCATAGCCTGTATGAGAGTGTAGACTCTGAGCAATACCTCACCTGCATGTCACAGAACAGTTACCTTACCATTTCCCAGCTCTCTCCTGTGGCCAATCTGGAAAATGACACTTTTCAAGAAACCAAGCCAAAATCTGATTCATCCCAGGAAGTTCTCCCAACAAATGACCAATCTCCGAGATCCCTGTCAGTACTGCAGCAACACCCAGCTGAGATTTCTCAAGAAGCCTTGCTAAAGAATGGAGATACTTCTCAATATGATCTTTCAAACCCATTAGCATCTCATTCCCTTTTGACAAAATGTATCTCCTCACAGAATGCTTTAGAAAAATGTGACATTACCAAAGAAGCCATAATGGGTACTGTTACAAATGAATCGACACAAAAATGTGATCCCCCAATGAACAATGATTTGCTACATGAGAGAATTCCAGATATTGCTGAGATGATGACGACAAAGTCAGGGGAACTTCTTTTAAACTTGGATCCATATACATTCATAGATAATGATAATTGCTTGACTGAGCCTCCTCAGTCCCATCATGTTCAATCTGATGGTGGTCTAGAGGACGTGCAGATTATCACAGATTTTTGTCAGTCCACTGAGAATATGTGTGTCTTTGATTTTGTATCTGAGCCAACCTCTAGCATTACTCAGGACTTGGTAATGACAGATTTGCTCCTGGAGAACGTGTTTGTGGCCCAGCATGCTGTGACACATTCTGTTGGCACAAGCCCGGTCACACACCCTGCGCCTAGAGAGACTTGCACAAACATGGAATTGTGTCCTCATTCTATTAATGCATCACAAATAAGTAAAAATAAACAAACTACAGCTTCTGTTCCACAAGGGGAGCACTTGGACAGCATCATACACTGGTCTAATATTCAACCAACTCTCCCCAAGCCCTCAACCCTGGATCAGCTGACTTCAGGGCACGATCTCTTGATGAGCTCTCCCTTATCTTTGCTTAACCTTTCACCACTAGCCTCCTCTACACCGCATGTAGCAGTAGGTGTTAATAGTCTGCCACTCTTCCCCTTTCCTATGCCCTCTGCTCCAGCAAAAACATTGCTGCATACTACACTGACTGCTACTACTACCCTTTCCCCTGCATTTACTGCATTGTATGGTAGTTTTCCTCAGGAAGAACATCAGGTAGCCTGTCATCTCAACAGGTGAGGTCAAAAGAGTGATCGTTGAGATTAAATCAATTTAAGGGGATGAACGAGTAATGCGGTCTTTCTGCAGATTCTGTGGTCCTTGCGTTTTGAATATGAAGAACTTATTAAAGACATAATTAAAATCGCTGAGTATTCAGATATGCATGAAATCTGCACTACTCGATCATCCCAATTGTCATGAAGTAGATGCTTATTAGATTGGTTTAGAGTGTGAGGATGCACTTTAATCTCACTCTTTTTCCTGGCCGGTGTCTTTCGCATGCTTTCTGTGTGAACTTTGCTTTAAATTTCTTACATTAATTTATAAATCAGACTCTACAATTTATGGTATTATGTGGTGTTTGTATTTGTTGTTAGAGTATTTAACAATGATTGTCCATTCACTGTGTTTTTCCCTTCTTGGTGTATAAACTCCTTCACTTTCCAATACACTAATTAATCTTTGCTGTTTGCATGTGTTATTTCTAGAATCAAAATACACTTTCGATCTCTTGTGGTTTCTGCAGGGGTGGGTGAATGGCTGTCTTTTGCCTGGACCAGGGGACTCTGCTACCTAAATCACATTCTCATTTCAGAGATGGCTAATTAAATTTACAGCTATTAATGTGTGGTTTTGATTGTCTTACATTACTGTCTGTGACTGCTTAGACACTGTACATCTTTTGATTTTTTTTCCCCCTCTTTGGGTGCTTTAGTCCACATCTAGTGAAGCCTTTGACACCTCCAGATGAGAAGAGGTCAGATGGGTGGTCTGTGCTGGAGAAGCTCAAGTCCACCATTCATCCAGGACGAGGTCACCAAGGAGACCAGGGACATGAGAAAAAGGTATAAATAGTTTAAGCATTTCTTACTAATAATCAAGAGAAATGTGCTAACACAAGAAGGAAAGAACTGCCATTAAACATTTGTAAGGTTTCATTTGTAGGGTTTTACTTGCCTGCTTTAAATGAGAGAACCTTCAAAGCTACTATGTAAAACTACTGAGAAAAACTGAGCCTTTCCTTTCAGAAAGGGTTCCAGGTAGAAGCCTTATAGAAAGCTAACTATGCAAAGAACCCTTGAAAAAAATCTTAAGCGCAGCTAAGCTTCACTAACGACTTTTTATTTTGATTTATTTATTTATTTTTTTTTTATTTATTTATTTTTAACGTGTTTGTGGTAATGTCTTTTCAACAATTTCTCAGCTCTTGGTGGAGGGTGGAGGCTCCTACTACCATCTAAACCACAGTGAGCTGGTGTCACTCCTGCTACAGCGGGATGCTGAGCTCCAACAGGAAAAGGAGGAGTATGAGCGCCGTGGCTTGTTGCTAGAGAAGCGTGAGGTGGAATTAAAGAAGATGAAATTTTTAATCCGAGATCTAGAGGATTACATTGACACTTTGCTAGTCCGCATTATGGAACAAACTCCTGCACTGTTGCAAGTTCGTTCCAAAATGAAATGACCCTATAGTGAATCAGCAAACATTTCACTGTCACTTCACAAATCTTCCACAATCCCTGGGCAGAAGTTGCAACCCTGCACTGCTACTGCTACCATGTAAATGTAGAATGAAGCATTATTGAACAGGCACAGAAAAGATATAGTTGTCATTCTTTGCTGTCTCAAATACAGTGTCTACCTGTTTGCACCCAACCCCCTGCCTTCCTGACTCCCACAATTCTTATTCTTCTAAGAATTTCTGAGAAATTCTTAGTGGATGCTCACTTCCTCTGAACAAATGAGTAGGAGATGTGCATCTGTCCAGCTAGTTACCAAAGCTGCCTGTCAATCAAAGGAAGGTGTGGTCTGATTTCAGAAAACTTGGGTGTAGAGTCTTTGCTGCTTGAAATAATGTGTTATCCAAATGCTCTCTTTTGTTCTTCCTTTCTCCTCACATTAATGGGACCTATCCCATTTAAACCCATAAAACTATGCTGCTTGAACCAGCCGATTCTATAGATTTCAAGTGGGGGGTGGGGGAGAAAGAAGGCAAAATCGGTCAATTCACATCTGCTTGTGCCTCATGTCACGTCTTCCGCACTTTACTGATAAGCATAAGAGTAGAGGCACACACGAACATGCTGGTTCCCCAGCCTGTGTTTGTCAACCAGTCCCACTCTCATCCTGCTCGAGCTCACATGCACACATTGCTGCCAGTGCTTTCAGGTGTAATGAACAGGGTATACACTGTTCTTACTGCTTATATGCCACTCTGGTGAAATGCCAAATGCTGCCTTATCATGTGTCTCTGTTCTGTTATTGTTGAAACCATCACTTTTCAGCTCTGTACCTTACCTTGAAGTGGGACTGTAAGGGACTGTGGGTTCAGACCTGATTACCAACAGACTGTTGGGTTAAATCAGGTAATGTTCTAGGCTATTACTGCCTCAAGTGTTGAGCGATGAACAAACAGTACTGTCTATAAGGGAGGTGGATAATTATGGAATACCAAATGCCAGAAATTCAGTTTCACAGTATTCCCAGTGCAGCCATGGCTCCGGCCCGTGTCAATGTGCCTGCGGTGTTTCTCGGATGTTGCCACTATCAGTGTTTTTTGCAGTGTAGTACCATCTGTAGTTGTGTGGTAGCGGCCTGTGTTACAACACTTTCAAACCACACCATACACTTAATAAAATGGTTCTTCCTCAAAAGCATAAGTACTGAGCAAATACAAATAACAAACACATACACATTTACACTGCACTAGCTCATTCTCTGACCCTAAGATATTTACAGTATTCCTGTGCTTACTGTAATTCTTATAGTCCAGCTAAGCTAGAAAATCGGAGATCAATATCTTACATGTAACTTGTCAAAAACAATTAGAAGCACTTAAGGTTTAACATGTTCTGCCTCTTACTAAATTATGATCTCTAGCTCTTAGGTTGTGATTGATGTATAAATGGAGTGACTTAGACTGGTATGGTACTATGTTGTTTGAATGGACTATAATGGAATAATTAAATGTCAGTCAGAGACTAAAGTTTACAATTCTTAATAAACCTATTGTTTTATCTTTGTATACTCATTTAAATGATATAATATTTATGCTATGCTTTGTTTTCTTTTTCCATTTTCTTTCTTTGCCCTTTAGTTTGCTGTTTCACAGAGGTTATGTAAAGTTATTACATGTTCTAAGTTCACTTTTGGGTCACTTTTACTTTCCTAACTTTTGTTCCATTTAATAACTGATAAAAGTTGTATAATTATTTTTCCTTTTAGGTTTTACTGCCTTTTTATTTATACACCCTGTTTGAGAATATGCTGTTCTATGACTGTGTTCGCTATATAGAAGTCTTATAATGTAGGAAGCAATAGTGCAGAACTGTGAAAAGCCAGATGCCACCTGCAGTCCAGTTAGGAGGTACAAGTGCCCTTGACTTAATGTCATGTTGAAGATTGTGTCAGTGGAATGAACACGGAAATGATTATTTGTCATTTTAATTTGTTACGCTGCATTTCTGTAGTAGAACCTCTGGTACATTTTGTTTGAAAATAAAAACAATACAATTTAATTCCATTCCTACACTTTTGTTCCTGCAATTCTGAAAAAAAAAGCTATATTACCATTTTTTCCTTTTTTTTTTTTTCTTCAATAAAATAGGCTATCACACTGCATTTATTTAACAAATGACAAATTTATTAAAGGTTACCTACATACAATTAATATAAAAAGTCTACACACCCCAGGTTTTTGTGTTTTGGGGGGAAAAATTAAACCAAGATTAATTATGTCAGAACTTTTTCCACACTCAATGTGCAATTACACTGTATAAAAATAATGTGAAAGGAAAAAAAATGAAACTGGAAGGGGGGGTAACTTATAATAACTTGGTTGCATAAGTGTGCATACCACTAAAGTAATACTTTGTTGATGCACCTTTTGATTTTATTCCTCACTCAGTCTTTTTATGTTAGTCTATCAGCATGACGTCTAGCAAAATCTTTCTAGAGCCAGCAGATTGTAAAAGCATCTCCAGTGTGCAGCCCGCTTTAGATCATCCCATAGATTTTTAGTTTTCAGGACTGGGCTCTGGCTTGCTAATTCAAAAATGGTTAAGTCATTCGTTTGATCCTTGATTTGGATGTGTGCTTTGGGTCATTGTCATCCTGAAAGGTGAAATGCTTGACTTCTGAAGGTTTTGCAATAAAATTGGTATTTTTAGCTATACATAATTCCCTCCATCTTAATAGAACCCCCAATTCTGGCTGAAGAAAAGCAGCCCTAAAGCATGATGCTGCCAGTAACCATGCTGCTTTGTGGCCATGGTGTACTTTTGGTGATGTCTGATGGTTAAACCCCTCTCATTATCAATACTAATTAAATGACATACCATGCATGTTTTGTAAGCATTTTGTGGACCATGGCTTCAGCAGTCGGATGAGACTATCTGATGACAGGGTATATGATCATTTCTTTTGAAAATGAGACTGATCAGTTCATTCTGAACATAGCTACATCCCAAATTATAAAAGGGTGTACATATTTATGCAACAAGTTTATAAGCCCCTCACCTTTTTCCCCTAAAACGTTTGATTGTTTTTCAGTTAATTTTTTTATGTTGTCATTTCAAATTGAGGTGAAAATGTACGGACGTTTTATTATTATTATTTTTTTACATCATTAAACTAGGGGTATTCAGATGTTTCATATCCATTGTAGATGACCTTTTTGCATTTATTTCATTATTCCATGAATTTCTAGAGAGGACAAATCCAGGTGAAGCTTACGGATACTGCTCCACTCCACTTTTTAAATCAAGTCTTTCCTTGAGGTGCTGTTCTTTGGGATGTCCAGGGGTTGTCTTATGACCCTAGATGGCAAATGTTCGCTTGTTTGATTGTTTGTATTGATAATCGTATTGATAATTGAAGGGGAATATTAAAATCAGCTCTCTGATTTGTCCTTTTGCATCTGTCAATGAAATAAACTCTTTTCACTTTGGGATGGCATTTTGCATGTTTTTGTAAATCTTGTGTGGTCAGTTGCAGTGCAAATTGTTATATTTGAAAGGTATAGCACTGTGAGGAACAATCAGTAGACCCATATAGCATTTAATATATAAATATAGATATATATTTAATTATATACAAATATATAATACTCTAGAATGGCCTGCACAGAGACCTCAACACGATAGAACACCTTTGGGATGAATTATAGCGGAGACTGTGAGCCAGGCCTTCTCATCCTACATCAGTGCCTGACCTCACAAGTGCACTTCTAGAGGAATGGTTAAAAATTCCTATAAACACACTCCAAAACCTTGTGGAAAGCCTTCGCAGAAGAGTTGAAGTTGTTTTAGGGGCAAAGGACGGGCCAACTTCATATTACATTCATGTGCATGTAAAGGCAGACGTCCCAGTTTTGGCCTGGCTCGCAGTCTCCGCTCTAATTCATCCTAAAGGTGTTCTGTCTGGTTGAGGTGCAGGCCAGTCAAGTTTCTCCACACCGAACTCTCTCATTCATGTCTTTATGTACCTTGCTTTATGTTAGAACAGGAAGGGGTCATCCCCAAACTGTTCCCAAAATGTTGGGAGCAGGAAACAGTCCAAAATATCTTGGTATGCTGAGGCATTAAGAGTTCCTTTCACTGGAACTAAGGGGCCAAACCTAACCCCTGAATTCAATGATTTGGATGAGTGTCCCAAAACCTTTGGCAATATAGTGTATGTTTGTGTTGAACATTATATTCCTAAACTATGACCATTCATATGGAGTTTGTCCTTCTTCTAATGACATTTACCTGTCATTAGCCTATATTTTATATGTATTGTAGTTATATAATAGAATATACATGCATGTTGTTTAAAAAGCATAACAATTTGATTGTTAATTTTAAATATAAACAGTAACTCGCTTTCGGAGGAGGGACACAAAAAACTACATTACCCAAATGCAAGGAAACGGTGACTTAGCATTTAGGGGGCGTGGCCTAATGTGTGTTATTTGAGTCTGCATGAGACCGAGTGCACTTCAGCGTAAACTTTACTCACTGTCACTCCCTGGGGTTTGGTCATGTCTGAGTCCACACTGTATCCCCAGTTTAGACTTGGCGAGTCTCGGTTTGATCAGGTAAATGTGCGGAAACCTCACTGCAATTTACACACACACACACACACACACACACGCGCGCGCGCTCAAGCATGTGCTGCACGTTCGGCTCATTCATTATTTTTTTTAGTTTTCGACTCATCGAGTCGTATATAAAATGAAAATAATACGACGGACATACAGGTGTGTTATGCATGCTGGCTGATTTGAGTCGCTTGCTTTCATACCGTTGTTTTTTGTAGTTAAATCACTCTGATAGAGACCTCTATTGGTGTTAGAGCGTCACTGCACAGACACAAATAGCAGGACATGAGGTTGGCCGTCACACACTAAAGTCTGGCTGTCATCATTTCTTGAATCAAATAACTGATAATAAGCACACTTATATGCAATGAAACATAACATGCACAGAATGTATACATCCTTGGTAAAACTATTTTATTATGACATAAGGTTTTGAGTACATCATGGGTTTGACACAGGCATTACAATATATGCCAAAATTATATGGAATGAGTAATGCAGTAAAACAAAAATTGAAAATATTGTGACAATAAACAGTTCATCTCATCTTAGTTAATTAAACCCATGAGCACATTAATATACGTCATGTTGTTTTTTAATAACTGCTGATTAAATGTTATGGCTGTGTCAGAGAAGTGCACTCACATTTCAGTCTATGTAATCAACTGACAGCTGTTACTGTATCAATCTACAGTCTGTGCCTTGCTTCTTCATTCTGTTTTTTTCCCTTCCAGCCATTGTTGGTGCTGTTTTATTTGCTCCTTGCTAGCCCATTTATACCAGCTGCCCTTGTAAGATCCCTGTATCAAAAGAAAATTTTGCTTGAATACAATTTGGGATGTTTAAAACTTTTTATTTAATTAAATATTTATAGTCTAAATTCAAGTGAGATTTAAATATTTTAAACAGATGTATACATTCATGCAGTTTACATGCATATAACCAATTCTTTGTGAATATACGGCATATAAGGCATAACATTATGAGCAGTGAGAGGTGAAGTGACTAACACTGATTATCTCCTCATCATGGCACCTGTTAGTGGGTGGGATATATTAGGCAGCAAGTGAACATTTTGTCCTCAAAGTTGATGTGTTAGAAGCAGGAAAAATGGGCAAGAGTAAGGATTTGAGTGAGCTTCACAAGGGCCAAATTGTGATGGCTAGACGACTGGATCAGAGCATCTCCAAAACTGCAGCTCTTGTTCCTGGTCTACAGTGGTCCGTATCAATCAAAAGTATCCTTTTAGCATCCTTTGAGTCCTGTAGGTATCCTTTAAGTCCTGTAAGTTGCAAGGTGGGGCCCACTGATGCCCCACCTGGCAAATTACAGGACTTAAAGGATCTGCAGCTAACATCTTGGTGCCAGATACCACAGCACACCTTCAGAGATCTAGTGGAATCCATGCCTCGTTGAGTCAGGGCTGTTTTGGAAGCAAAAAGGGGGACCAACACAATATTAGGCTGGTGGTCATAATGTTATGCCTGATCGGTGTATAATTACAAGCAATTCACATTCGCTATTAAAACATAACATTACACACCATACTTTGCAAACATTATAATATTCACACTGTAAACACTGACTGCACATTTTAAAAATAGTTTTCATTAATAAACCAAATTTTATTTTGAGTTGATGTAACAGAAAAAACTCATCACATTAAAATATCTTGCAGCCAGTTATATGGTAGATTACCTCTGCCTTTACTGATTAATATTTTATTATTTTTCATCATGGGGGGGCACGGTGGCTTAGTGGTTAGCACGTTTGCCTCACACCTCCAGGGTTGGGGGTTCGATTCACGCCTCCGCCGTGTGTGGAGTTTGCATGTTCTCCCCGTGCCTCGGGGGTTTCCTCCGGGTACTCCGGTTTTCTCCCCCAGTCCAAAGACATGCATTGTAGGTTGATTTGGCATCTCTAAATTGTCCATAGTATGAGAGTGTGTGTGTGTGCCCTGCGATGGGTTGGCACTCCATCCAGGGTGTATCCTGCCTTGATGCCCAATGACGCCTGAGATAGGCACAGGCCCCCCATGACCCGAGAATAGATCGCATAAGCAGTAGACAATGAATGAATGAATGAATGAATTTTTCATCGTTAAACACAATGTGTCTTTCCTTCTGATTTCTGCTGCATTTGAAATGGTATTTGAAAATATGTACCAGTTTCACATATATAGCTGCAAAAGCCACAGTGCTACCTCACCCCCTAAACAATACATTCAATACCTGATGTATAAATGATTTATTTTGTACCACATTAAACATTGAAAATGTTGGGGGGAAAAATCCAAATGGTGAAATTTGCTTGTTTAATGATGGGCTCCATATAACTATTTAATTATCCAGTGTGCATGATCAGTGTCACTGCTCAAATGTTAAAGGATATTCTGAATGCACAGGCTGCAGATGTACTGTAATTAGCTCCATGCTAAACGAAAGACCGGGAACAGGTGAATGTAGCCGTCTGTTTTCAGAGATACAGTGCAGTAAAATATGGTGTGAAAAGCAGAACTTTGCCAAACACACACACACTTGCGAAAACTTTAATTGCTTTCATCGCTTATGAACTAGCAGACAGTTGGTGTTTGTAACGAGGCAGCTGCACATGGGTGGTAAAAACAACTGGCTAGTCCTGCTGCTGAAACCTGCATGCACCAGCTGCCTCTTAGAACCTACAGACTGAGGCTGGGGCTTTAGAAATCTGTAATATGATCTAATATAAATAAATCTAAAATTAATTAAAACTAATTAACAATGAATTGGAGAAAAGCATACTTTTTTAAAAAATTCCATTTTGAAACATCTGCTACAGAGGGTCATTATATTCATCTGTCATTATGTTCAAAGTAAAACGAACCATTCTTCGCTTTAAGTCTGTGTAGGAGATAAAGCCTCAGGATTGTTTATTGTGTTTTCTGCATGTCCCAGGGGTCCTTTTATGGGAGGTTAAGACATTTCCTGGATGTGATTGACCCTCGCACACTCTTTGTATCAGAGGTATGTGAGAAATGCTTTGGCATTCAGGGTATAAAAAGAAAAAGTGGATGTGCCTGAACAAAGCTTGAAAAGTGAACGGGGAAAAAAGGACCAACTCATTGACTCACTGACCATGTAGGAGTGTTTGTTATCAGCAGGCAATTTGTTTGGAATTAAATCAAGTAATGCAAAATCGTGTGCTAACTCCATATTTAATATTACATATTAATTTGTTATGTGAATATGAAGCATCTTTGGACCAAAATGGTGTTTGGCTTTGTTAGTGGTGAGGGAAAATTGGTTAGTGTCTTAGCATTTGAGTTCTGATTGGTTGAATTTCTTTGTATTTAATTGGGCATATGTTTTCCATCTTAGAGTCATCTAAATGAATGTGTGAAACTCTTAGAACATTATAAAGATGGCACTCTATCCACAGGTGTGACAAATGCACAGGTAAGGTTCTTTTACATCATATTTCTATGATACACAAACAAAAGAAATAAATATTATTTAGGTAAGTGCT
This sequence comes from Hemibagrus guttatus, assembly GCA_033459395.1. Lineage (NCBI taxonomy): Eukaryota > Metazoa > Chordata > Actinopteri > Siluriformes > Bagridae > Hemibagrus > Hemibagrus guttatus. The sequence goes on along the minus strand of JAUCMX010000002.1, from coordinate 13,656,188 downwards.
ACCTAGAATGTGGCTGCTTTGCGAATCTGGATTTATATTTGGTTTGCACTGATTCAGTTAGCATTGTGGAGCTGATCACAGATGTCAGGGGGGTCAAAGTTCACTGTAAAAAATGGGCGCGCCTAGTCTATCTGTCCCGTTCACACCATTTATTATAAAAATGAAACGGTTTTATTTATTTATTGTATTTTTTTTATTTTAAAATGATCAAAAATTGAGTGTAGTGTCCTTCTTTCAATTTTCTAGCTTTGGGAAGCTCAGAAGGTAACACAGGTGAGTCCAAACCTCAGAATGTCTTAGTTATTCCTGAAAATCCTACATTCTTCTAAATGATTAAATGTACATTCCTGAATAAATACTGACTAATATACACTCCTTCAGCCTAAGTAGATTAATGAAGTGATCACAAGTTAAGTTAGCCCTTGTGTTTGACTTCCTTTTACTCTGCTTCTCTTTCTCACTCCCCCTCTGTGCATTCTGTGCCATTACACCCATAGGCTATCTTCCATCCAGACACTGGAGAGAAGATCCCTATGCCCTTTCGCATGTCAGGTGAGGGTGTCAGCATGCCTCTAACATGTGTGAGTGCGTGTCAGGTGGCTGTTTGCTCCTTGTTACCAGCACAGGAGACCTGGCAGAATGGCAGGCGAGCTGTGTGGACTGAGCGATTGGGAAAGGTCACACTCAGCTGGATTCTGATTAAAACCTTCAGCTCCTGCTGCCTGGAACTGCTGTTGGGCCTCTCAGAAATAGGAGTGTTTTAGCCTGGTGTTAACACAGCTATTTAAAGAAAGAGAGAGAGCGAGGGAGAGGGAGGAAGACAGAAGACCTGTTTGATGGAAAACAGTGATGGTCATTCAGGAATGAATGCTGAAGTCTTTTTAGACTACTCAGCCATATTACCTCGTGAAAGGGTAATGATAATAATATATGGGAGTCTGTCTATAGGAAATTTCCCCACTTTTTTCCTTTCCAGAGTTTTTGATCTCAAATCTTTGATCTCAAAAGCTTTGCTTCTACTTATTCAGCATTATTTTTATGTTCTTAGGATATATCCCCTTTGGTACTCCAGTGGTAAGTTTTATATTTTATTACTCAAAATAAAGAGCAAGAGAACAGACATACTATAAATTTAGTTTCTTTTGGCTTGTTTACAGAAGACAGCCAAACTATATTTTATCACATTGAATGTTTATTAAACTGGTCTTTACTTTAAAACCACTTGTTTCTCATGCTGTCAACTGCTGTCCACTCTGATAGGTTGTAGGCCTCCTACTTCCCAATCAGACCCTGGCCTCTACTATTTTCTGGCAGGTGCAGCTCCTTGCTTCAAACACTTGAGTATTTGTAGATGAAAATTGTAGATAGTAGATTCACTCCTGTTCTGTTTTTTTCTGTCTGGATCTCTCAGTGGCTGAACCAGAGCCATAATGCTTGTGTGAACTACTGCAATCGCAACGCATCTAAGGTGCAGTATAAGCAGCTCAGTCTCCTCCAGGGTGCAGTAGAGATGTACAAGTGATGGTGCTACAGTTAGTCCGACTTGAAGAGCACTTCTGGTGGTCTTAATAACTCGATTTGACTTGATTTATTGGGAGTCCCAACTTAGTATCTACAACAGTGATAATCCTGCATATGTAACACATGAAAGCATTTGTATTAACTAGTATTAGTAACTAGTAACTTGTATTAACTTCAATATTTTTCTTCCTGTCCTTTCTGCTTTTTCAAAACCATTGATTCTGATTTGTAGTCGACAGGCATGTCAAAATTCTTTCAAGGATACCTGGGTGCAGTCAGCAGTGCAGTTACTATTGCAGTGAGTTTAGCACCTACATGCAACACAGGACACAAGTTTTCAAGTGCACCTCAAAGTGTTCAGAAGGTATTTGATCCTAGCTGTCAAGTATAAATTGTTAGTCATTGCTTCTTGCAGCAGCTAAGAGCTCAGATCTCAGCAAATGTGTCCATATGACCACACCTCCCTGTGTCCTCTAGAGCCAATTAGCTGCCCTGCTGGGCGGCGGTTTGATGCCCTGGGGCACGACAACCATAACCACGGTGACGGCAACTACAAATGGCCCCATGCCTGTGGGAAGTGAAGGGAGGGGTCACTAATTAAAACCCGAGTCCTGACGAGGCCCCCTGCTGGGAAGGGGAGATGGAGGGGAGAGGGGAGGGCTTTCAGATGGCAGTTAGATGGGCCTGTAACAGGAGCCTCTGGAAATGACCAGAGACTCCCAAAGACAGGCAAGAAGCAACTTCACACAACCTGTCATGACCTGTCACCAAGCCTCATGGGTCCTTACGGGACCTGTTGTCCTTGTGCAAGACATTTTTTCTATGTAATGTAGGCGCTTATCTCAACTTGCACCTACAACCCAGTATAATGAATTTAGAAATTATTAGTCATTCACACAGTGCAATTGTGTCATGGTTATGTACCTGTGTACTGATATGGTCCAATGACCTAGTATCACTATTGTTGATCCTTTTATTCAATTGATGACCTTAACAGTGATGATAATGAGGCGTCATCAGACCTCGGATGAATTTGGTTTTCTAGGAGCTCTGAAAGCTGTATTGAGCAATACGGAGGCTTGTAATGCTGCCTGCACAGAGACTATCAGAAGCTTAATAAAGAGCTTGCTGCAGTCGTTAGGGTTGAGTTTATACTAAAGCTTCGGGTTTGGTTTGGATTTATTATGGTTACGTTTAGAGATGAATTTGTGTTATAGTTTAGATTCTACCTACTGGATTACACTTGTTTTGAGTAGTGTTATGTAACAGCTTTTCATGTGTGTTTGGTATGTACATATGTTTACTTTATAGGTGGGCCTGAATGTTCTGATTCAGAGAGCTGATCGTTTCAGCCCAGCCACACGACTTCTGGTCCAAAGATTCATCCCTTTTCCTGCTGTTGGTATGTGTGTGTTTGTGTGTGTGTGTATGAGAGAGAGAGAAAGCGTGATTAATAAATGTCTTGATGTTTTAAGATCCTGTTTTTTACCAAAGGTTCCCACCTCCCTGTCTTGCAGGTCTTATAAATACCTAATGATTAGAAACAAGACATAATTAAACGATTGAATCAGTAGAGCTAAATATTAATTCATTAAGATCATGGCAGTGTTTATGTCATGTCATCTTCTGTCTGAAAGCTCATTGCCCTGTGTTTGCAATTGTAATGACACTTGTTTGTGCTATCCTTTAACCACCAATACATTAAGCATTTGTTTATTTTTGTTTATTGGTGTGTTCTATTTTGACTGGTGTCAGAGGGGAATCGCTGGAACGCTATCTCCCTGTTCCATTAGCATTCTGCGGCTCTAACAAGGCCAGAGGGGCTCTGAGAGACAGTCCCAGGATGCCGTGGGGATACTTGGCTGTAATTAAATTGTTTTTGTCCCCTCACCCCTCCCCTTTAATTAAATCAGCCAGTCCTCCCTTACCTTTTGGCTTGGGTAACAGAGCCTCGTTAGCTCTTGGTTGCTGCTCTCTAATTGGTTAATTAGGCCTAAAGTGCTCTCTGTGTCAGCACAGGGATACGTGTCTCCAGGCCGCCATGTCATTGTTGTTGTTCTTGCTGTTGTTTTCTCCCCTGTGTTTATTTATAAACGGTTATTAAATCAAGCTAATTGGACACAATAGGCATGATTGGTTTGAAATACTGCCTTAATTTTAATTTTTGCTTTTTCACTTTGATGATTTGACTTTATTGCAATAGTCTAGCTCAGGTCTGGAGTTCTGTTAGTGTCTGAAGACACACTTCAGATGTGTGTAAGCTTATTGCTCCAGTTTCATTTATCAGCACTGTGTACGCTTTTCAGTCATTCTGACACACGTAGAAAAGTAAATTTAAAGTAAATACTTACAGTAGACCTCATTTATTGTTCATGTCCTGTTTGAAGTTTTTTGATGTTTTTAAGCTTGTATGTGTGAGAGTGAATGAGTTTGTGTGTGCACGTGTGTGCTTGCATGTATATGTGTGTGTGTGTGTGTGTGTGTGCGTGTGTGTGTGTGTGTGTGTGTGTTCCTATATGTATGGTTAATTGATCTGGTCTAAACCCCTCAGAGGTGAATAGCTATTTACTCAGCCAATTAACTCAGCCCCATAACACTGCAGCGCCAAACACTGATAAATCACAACACAAGGCCTGCAAATTAAAAATGCTTCAGGCTTACACACACACACACACACACACACAGAGAGAGAGAGAGTAAACTGAGTAAATCATTGTCCTGTTTTAATGTTATTGTGATTTGTGTAATGTGTGGAGCTACTTTAAAGTTGTATTTTAATGATTTAATCTTATTACTTTGTTAATTAAATCACCAAACACATCTTTTAACTTTAATTATAGCAGTGTGTTTTGTCTGTGTTTATCAGTATAGCACTGTTGCTGACAAAGATTTCTTAGTCATATTTTGAATCATTTTATCTGCTTCATTCAGCATTATAATTAGAAGCATATGCAAGTCTTCTCAATTAAGAGCATCTCTACATCCACAAGATGTCCAGAGAACATTTTATTTCATTACAGCTCCTGTTCTAACCACCTTTTCTGTCCTTTCTTTACCTCATAGCAAGTGCCAATGTGTGTAATGTGTTGCTGATGCGCCACAGCGAGCTGTCTGACGGCATCAGTGTGCTGGATGAGCAGGGTAACATAGTGGCCACTTCGAAGCTGGCAGCCAGACGTGTGAGTGGACACAGAGTTTCTCATATACATACACTATAAATACACCACATGGTCATGAATAAATTCACTCAGAAGATACTTTTTACTTTTTGTAACATTATTAAGTGTTTCTCAAAAACATTTGCAGGAAAACTTTTTTTGAATGGACCTCCTTTGGATCAGGGCACAGTTTAATGTTATGGCTACTAGTAATTTAATTTAATAGTAGTAATTTAATTTTTAGGAAATAGTAACTTATTGGGCCTATGAGAGGTTTTTACTGATGAACTATCCACACACAAATCTGAAAATTTTTATAGTGTAACATGTTACATCAGTATGCAGATTTGTTTCCCGGTTTTGTTGAAATTAGATTCAAAGGGCTAGTTGTTAATAAGCTTTAAATTAAACCAATTGAAATCAAGTGACTGGTGAAATAGGCATATAGTTATAATAACTACATAATAACATGTTTTATGGTTTGGTTAATGGTGATAATTCTGACCCTCACTGTGTGAAAAAAACACAACCTTTTGTTATTAACAATTTTATATATAATATAGTGTTAAAATTCCTTGTCACATGCACAGAAAGGTTGTAAAGTAAAAGTGGCTTTAAAATGCCTACTATAATAAATTAAAATAAGTATAATAAATTAGACTCAGGAAAACTTTTTACAAGGAAATTGGCTAGTTAGTATTTCTGAGCTGTTTTTGACTATTCAATCTGGACACTGTCATGGTCAGACTGTTTTTGCAAGTAAAAACATGACAGTCTGCATTATGTATTTTTGTCTAAAATGTGGTGTATTAATATGTTCCTGTCTTTACTGACATAAAAAATACTTAACATAAAATAAATGTAACATTTATTTTTTTACTGACTTAATAATGCAGACCTGTACTGTGTACTGTATATATGGCATGATTAATATGGCATATGTGACATGTACATTATAACATTATAACATTCACTTGCTTTGTCAGAATGCGAAAGGTCTCAGATTCCTTGTTTAAGTTTCTTAATTAGGAGTTTGGGTGATGATCGGATATTTTTGTGTGCAGGCTGTGTTGGAGACAGCGGTGACCCGCATAGTCCTGCCCATGCCTATCCTGGTGCTGCCACCCATGCTGATGGCTATTCTGGAGAGGTCAGCACATCTTGTTTATTCTGTTCGGCTTACATTTCTGTTCAGACTTGATACTCGTATAACTATCTACTTCTATCTATCTATCTATTTGCATACAGAGTAAGCCTCAATGATGTTAACACTTCCAGTAGTCATGTAGGCTTTCTCCAACTTTTTAAAAAATATTAACTAAAAGAAAATATAAGAAAATTCAGCAAAAATTTCTCTTTGGATTGTTTTTAAACAAATATAAGATTATTTAGCTCATTTCTAGATCTATTTCTTTCTAATTTCAAGTATTTTGACTTTCTTTAGAACTATGCTTAATGGTTTTATGTGTTATATAATAATCTCGTAATATAAAAAGATACAAATTCTTTTACTGCAAGATATCTTCTCTTGTTAAGATATACATTTTTGCAGTGTTGTATTTGTGTGTCTGTCTTCCTAAACATGTGTGTACCTCCTTGAACCTGTTTTAATTTTCTTCTTGCATAAGACAAGAGCTTTGATAGGACTGAAATGCTGTACCTACTCCTCAGTTTTCACAACTTAACTCACACAGGTGTGTGTTTGTGTGTGTGTGTGTGTGTGTGTGTGTTAGCAGACGGTGAATTGATCTGTGCAATGCTGCCAGTCAGCTCTCCTTCAATTGCTTTCAATAGAGCGAGAACATAAGAGGAGAAGGGTCAGTGTAATGTGGGGTTTGAAAGAGAAGTGTGTTTGATGGATTAGCATGCTGAGAGATGTATGTGTCTAACTTTGTGTTGGTTGAACCTTTAACATAGATTTCTACCTGCAGGTTTATTACTGTCTGCCACGTCCATTCACTGCGAGTGTTCATGAGCTCCTCTTCTTTTCTCTCAGCCTTTCTTAGACCAAATTAAAAGTGACTGATGACCATGATGACATATCTTAAGCAGCTGATGGACATGATAAAAGATCTTTAACATACTTCTTTCATTGCGATGTTGCTTGGTCTCTCCCCCATTCTCTCCCTCCTGTTATACACACATATACTTTGTGCACATGTAGAGTGCCTGGTCGTGTCTGTTGGCCAATTAAAGCTCATCATGCGTATGTGTTGATGAAGTCGTCATTAAGCAGCCGTTGCCTTCATTAAAGCAGGACTGCTATGGAGGACTCCTGCCGCGCACGCTATCCCACAAGCCCCCACGCCGCACTGCGGCCGAGAGTGAGGGCTGGGGGAGGTGTCAGAACAGAGTGATCTCACACCACACAGAGGAAGTGTCAGAGAAAGAGGGATTTTAATGATGATTACAGGAATGCCCATGATGTTGAGAGTTATCATTTTGTTGTGGAATTGTGTGTTTGTGTGTGTGTGTGTTTGTTAGACTCCCCTTACTGCAGACACACCCTCGCCTTGTGCTGCCTGTGCACAGCTTGGTGTGTCTCTGTGCATTCGGTCTGGCTCTGCCCCTTGCCATCAGTCTGTTCCCGCAGAATAGCCAGGTAAGAAAACCAAATGCCATGTATATACAAAATGCTACACAACTTGCCTAATACACATACAGTCAACACAGCACATTATACACAGCCCAACTGCATAACACAACAAATCTCAACAAATCAATAGCACATTATACCTTACCGCTTAATGCAACAAACAAAAATGCAGCACCTCAACAGGAATCTACATGACACAACATAAAACAACGCTTCTGTCCCGTCTCTCTCTCCCTCTGTCTTTGTCTCTTGTGAAGAGGGTTATGATTTAAAATGGTCTGTAATAAGCTGTTCATCCATATGGTTACTGAACTGCAGACATATGTGCTGCCAACTTCTTCCATTCCTCTCTCTCTTCTCCCCTCCTCCTCTCCTCTCACTTTCTCGCTCCCTCTTTACACATTTCAGAGGGTTCCAGACGAGTGCGTTCCCAAAAATCCGCCACTCCTGTACCCCCACCTTTTCACACCCCATGGCACGTCTGTTTCAGATTCTGCCTCACAAACTCGCACACTCCATGCCATCTGTTTCTGAGCAAAATATTGCACGTTTTAGCTTTGCCTTGGACGTTTACCAACTCATCTCTTTATTTTTGCATTTATTTATTTTTTTAAGCGGCAGTTTTGCCTGTGAAAAATGCCTGTGAAAAATGCTTGAGGCTCTCATGGAAGAGATGCAGTTCTCTTAATTCACATTTGATTAAACATTTTAAACATCTTAATGAGTGGATGTTTACAGCTAATGAATGTAATTTTTAGCTAAGAGATCAGCTCCTTAATATGAATATATATAAAAAGAGGTACACACAGCTCTTAATATTGTAGTACTCTAGGTAATTTAAGATGAGTGTGAGAGGCTTTGAGTTGAACAGGCTAATGATGACCCTGGCCATGTGTACATATTACATCTTAGTTAAAAGGAATTAGGATTAACTGATGATTAGGCTCGAGTCAGAGATTAGTTCAGATTTATGGATATGTTATGTCTGTCGAGACACTAAATATAGTGTGTTGCTTCTCTGTATTTATTTCTTTTTCATTCTCTCAGATTCATGTATCTCAGCTTGAGCCGGAGATCTCCGCAGCAACTGAATGCAAGATCCTGACCTACAACAAAGGCCTTTAACCAATCAACCAGCTTGGATATCTGACTCAGGAGACCTTCATAACATGACTCGGATGTGTGTGTGTCCTTGTGTGTGTGGTTTTTAGAATCACTGTGACAGGTGCGTTCACACATCAGTGTTAAACACGTGTCTTCTTTGCAAGCAAATACACCACTGGATAGTCCAGGGCATTACTACCAAATCACCAGGAAATTAGCATGAGAATGATAGAATGAGTGCCTCTGTTTGTAGGTGTTTGTAAAATGCACGATAACGTTAATTGTTTTCATTCAGTCAACACTTAAACAATGACTATTGGATAAAAAATGATGCTTTGATATGAGAGAAAGGACTTCAAAGACAGTTTTGACAATATAGTAAATAATTAGATTTTGCTTTTTGCTTTCCCTGCAGTGCAGGCATTCAGAAATTAATTTGGTTTGTTCCTTAAAACCACAAAAAGAGTTATTATATACTTATTAACTACACTAAGACCAGCTTGTCAACTTAAATGATCAGTGAAATACTTGCAATTTATGACTCATATATCACAATAATAGTATAGTTCTCTAATCTCCAAATTAAACATTGTTACCTAATGTATAAAGCACTCTCCATTATCTACGTGCCATACCACTTGTGTCTCCACTGATGCGGAAAATTGCTGCTTATAAAATGCTTTGCCATACTGTGCCTGTATTTGTTAATGTCTTGACAAACTGAGCAGCTTCAAAGGCTAACAGTCCACTTACCTCAAACATGATAATAATAATATTTCACCTAATTCTGTTTTAATGTGCTTATGGCATTTGTGTGTATATATAAAACAAAGTTTTGTCTCTATTGGTATAATCGTCTTTTGCTTGTCATGTTTTGTCGAGGCGGTTATTGGAGTGATGTAGAGCTATGTCTTATCATAAGAGCCATCGACATATCTGGAGGGAGGGGCCCTTTGTTTTTCTACCTGGTTGTCATGGCAACATGTCACGGTGGGCCATGGTGATAAAGGGTGGGACATGAAGCTGCATGCACAATCATTAACCATATAGAACAGCCTTAGGGATGGCATATTTACGCACACACACTCATTTACTACATTAAACCCTTAAACCAATCTTAAAACTTTACTCATTTTAAACTCTCATTTCTACTATCTTAAAAAGGATTAACTTGATTCGCATGACTGTCATCATGGATTTAAGCAGAATCACCAAATCAACATTGGCTTTGTCCTTCTTTCATTTTAAAATTTTATGAATGCTTATTATGATTTACTTTAATTCCTTTCAAACTGAATAATGTAAACTAAAATTGCATTTTATTGCCATTTGGACCATATATATATGTATCATATATGGACCATGATATATATATCAGTGAGAGAAAGATAGACTGTTAATGAAAATATATAATATACTGACATTTTATTATTATTATTTAAACTTTTCTTGCCATTGATATCTTGTGTTGCCTTTCCTGTAATGCCTAACATGGTTAGAGACACTTGTTGGTGGGTGTTGGAGCGCTCCTTTATGTCCTGTTCAAATCAGACTACAGGTTTCTAATGAGGTATACATTTAGAGACAGAGCTTGTCATTGCAGATCACTGTCTTGTGTTTCTGGAAGAAATGTCTCTGCAGAATTCGAAGTATGTTTAACTGATAATCTTAAACTAATCTTAAACCTTAAAAAGAGAAAGCTCTATATATGGCCAAGTCTGAACCTTCTGGTAGAGTCTGTCATGATGCTATCAACCATTACAAGATCAACTGAGATGCTAGCCATAAAACAGCTCCAAAGCATCAATGATCCATCGTCTTTTGCAGCAGGTGGTAGATGTTTTCTGTTGTATACACTCCTCATTTATCACTAAATAAGCTTGATGGTATGCATGGCCAAAGGTTAGATTTTGGTGTCATCTGACCACCAGATACAGTGCCAAGTGTTTTTCTAATTACACTTGGTGAAGATGCTCTCAGGAAGGCTTCTTTCTGGCCATGATTCCAAACAGCTTGTTGTTATGAAAGTGGTCTTTATCAGTTTATTTGCTTGACAAGAAATAAACTGCAATTTTAAAAGTGTCATCTCTGGATATTTTTTTACCCTCCACTTCATCTTCCCTGTGTGCGGTACAGCATGTTCCTAGGTCCAATTTCAGCTGTTTTACACATGCGAAACTTTTATGGCCTTTTTGTGCTTAATGGCAATTTTCTTTGCTACTTATTATATCCACTACTTGCTTTGTGTGGGCCAACAGCCATTTCTTTCCATAGTAGTGGTCGAAAAAGGCATTTACGTTTATGCACCCTGTTATTCATGCTTCAGGAAAATAGAAATTCCTCAGCTTGATAACAAATTGAAAAAAAAAAACACAACAGTTTTAAGGAATTTTAAGATGAATTTATTTTCAAATATTATTTACAAATGTCAGCAGCTTTGGCATAAATAGCTTAAGAGAAAGTACTGTTATTTAAAAAGTAGGTATAGTTTGTCCTATTGTTTAAATGGGAGATTTGCATTGTTTACTTGGTTTTTTTAAAGTTGTTTAATAATTTGTTAATGGATTAGTGTGAGAACTGTCTCTCTCTAGGCAAGCAGCCAAAAACACACGAGTTATGTGTGTGTGTGTTTTTTTTCTCAAAATCTTTGAACCCTGAGCCTTTACATATATAACAGAATAAGCATGACTGAGTACACTATTTTACTAATATTTTATATATATACACACACACTTTTGAATTACTGAACAATATTTTCTGGATATTCAAAATTAACATCTTATTTTACAAAATCCTTTCTCCATGTTTATCCCTTTGTTTTTTTCTTTCATGTTTGCATATAGGACCAGATAGTGGACTTTAGGAATGAATGGTATGTGTGGTGGAATGGTGAGCTTTTGAGGATTCAGTATTTTTGTGCACCTGTGTGCAGGATAAGGTGTCCTGTAGACTCATAACAAACTACAGACACATTTTTTTCCCTCTGTTACTGCTTTCTCTTTCCATCTAGCATGTGCCATTGACTGTTTTTCTCAAGTGTCATCATACTTGACTAAAGCTCGACTGCAGAATTGGGGTCAAATGCTAGGGTGAAAGGTCACCTGCAGGCTCGTTTAACACGGATTCCTTTCCTGTTTTTGGAGACTATTGAGGCATGATAAAAAAAAAACACAGCGCCAGGAGTGGCGCTAATGTCTACTCTAATGTGTGTGTCTGTATGTGATTAAGAGAGAGAGAGAGAGAGAGAGAGAGAGAGAGAGAGAAAAGAGGACAACTGTAATGAACAACAAAAAAGAACTACAGCAGGGGCATATAGCCAGTGGTTGTCTCTAAAACATATTTATTATTATGGTCCCTTACTTGGGGAAAAAATTATATTTTAAATGTACTGTATATTAATGTGACATTGGCAAATATTCAATAGTTTCCTGTATGAATCACAGAAATATTCAGGAGCTGCCAAACTGTAACCTGCATCCAACAGCCTGCATTACTATGACTGAACAAGAACCGAGCATTCAGATCATCACACAAACACACACACACACACACACACACACATCAAGCTCCTTACTCTTTACACTGAGGGTAGGTCATGTCTAAACTGGCCTGTAAAATGATTCCTTGCATCATATTTTGTTTGTTTTGCCGTCACTGTCAACTGCTACCGGAAAACCTTAATAAAAATATGAAAACAAATCTAATGGTAGCAGGAATGGAAGTCTTAAATGAAAATTGACTGAACAACTCTCTTCAATAGAGATACAATATAATTTTATGTTTTAAGTAGGCTTAATCTCTGTAACCATCATTAAAGAGTGTTCTTATAAGTACAAGGGTAGTAATTGACATAGTAGGTAATTGATAGTAGGTTAAATGCACTGGAATGACAGATGTGTCATGTTGGAAAATGAAATTGATTTTAGTGGTAGTCTTCTGATAACAGTATATTGGAGAAAGAGAGGAAAATCATACTTTCTTACATTTACAAAGAGAGAAAAAGGAAGAGTTAAACTTACATGCTGACAGAATCTCTCTCTCTCTCTCTCTCTCTCTCTCTCTCTCACACACACACACACATACACAGCAGCAGCAGAAACCAAGTTTAGACTCATACACAGTCATTCCTTAAAACATAAATAAATATCTTTTCATGGCCTGGTGTGTGAGTTTAGGCCTGGTACAAATGGATTCTAGGCATCAGATGTGACATCTATATCTTCAGATCCAGCTTGTTTGGTGGCAATTCTCCACCGGTTGATGTGGTGATTACCCTTCTTCTTTTGTGAACTCTCTGGTCCCTCTTCTTCCAGCTTCTGACGTTTGTACTTGGTCCTGCGGTTCTGAAACCACACCTTCACCTTTCAGAGATTAGAGCACAGGACACGGTGAGTGAACTGAGGATAATCACTAGAGCTAAGCTTGAAAAAGCTGAATGATGATATGTAAAGTTTTTTTTTAAATTATTATTAGCCCAAAATTATAGTATTTGTATACTATTAGAATTTCATTTGTATTTAATAGAACCTAGACACTACAATCAGGCAAACTGTTCACGTGACAACTGATTAACTAGGCTATTATTGACATAATAATACATAATTTCACAGTCCAATAAAATTTTAAATTTAAACATTAAAATGTAATATTTTTATTACATAAAAATATTTTTTAAATATTTGTGGAGTTTTTTTTTATTTTTTTATTTAAGCTTTTAAAACAAAGAGATAAGTGCTTAAATAAATGCTTTAAAGAGAAGAATAAGAACAGAACAATAGGAGATATTTCATTAATTTGGACATTTCATTAATCTGAAGATATATATATATATATATATATATATTGAACAAATCCGCCGCAAAGCCGTAAGCACTTTTTCCTGCTGAATTCACGTGTAAAGCGCATCAGACGTCAGCCGAAAATGCTGGAACTACTTATCATAATTATCTTATACTTATTATAATTATCATAATACATGTAAACTGTTTAGTTATAAATATGTTTCAAAGTATTTCAATTATTGTGCCTCTAAAAATGTCATTTTTTTCACGATTAAATGACATTTCGATAGCTGTAATTAAGCAACTAATTTATTCCAGATTAACAATTGTCAGTTTTCTGATGTCAGATATATTACCCTATTAAACACTATCCCCTATTTATAACACCAGCTGTAATTTAATAGTCTGGCATTTCAGCCACTGAACTACACTTTTTTTTTTTTTTTTTTTTTTTTTTTTTTTTTTTTTTTTTTGCAGAAACCTTAAGGGGGAAAAAGAGCTGTTCTAGATATTTGTACAATTTTCCTTTGTGGATTATTTCATTATCGTGGTGGCGTATGGGATGTTTTTGAAAGCACTGTTTTGATAAACCGAAATTTCACTGACCAAAATCTCCAATTCTAGACCACACTAACCTATTACTATTTTTCATCTGACATATTTTAAAATCCACTCTGAAACTATATTTAACACTTATAATTAACAAAATAATAAATCAAATACAAAATTTTTATATATATATATATATATATATTATATATATTATATATATTTTTAATAATAAAATTAAAAGCATTTGGTTGTTTCTGAAATGCATGCGACGTTTGCTTAAACTGTATATTTTCCCTTTTTTATGTTGTGCATTTCCCGTGTGTTATATAAACTTCAACAATAAATAATAATAATAATAATAATAATAATAATAATAATAATAATAATAATAATAATAATAATAATAATGACTTACCACAGTAATCTTTTTCTTAGAAAAGATTGTCGGCTTAGACTCTTTCTTTCATGTGTAATTGTCTTTTGTAATATTTTTTCATCATTCTTTTTTTTTTTTTGCTTTTACCTTGTTAATGAAAGTAGATTGCTTTTCATTCAAGAGAAATGAATGCAATTAACGCTTTAGATTTGATTACTTTTACTCTGCATGTATCTGTTGGTGCTCAGCTGTGAGCTGAATGTGTGATGATATCTGGGGGATTATTATGTACCTGTGTCTCGGACAGGCTGAGACTGTTCGCGAGCTGTTTCCGTTCTGCACCCACCACATAGTGGTTCTTGTCGAAGGCTCGCTCCAGGCGCAGGAGCTGTGAGGGGGAAAAGGCTGTCCGGATCCGCTTGGGCTTCCGCGCGAAAGGCCCGTGAAGCAACAACGAGTCATGTGAGACGTCGTTCCCTGCAAATAAAAACAAACGTGGAAGAAGGAGTCACAAACAGGAGCGAGAAATGCCAGCTGCATTGAGCGTGAAATATGTAGAGTTCAAATGTGTGTGACTCTTAAAATAATGCAACGCTTCTTTATTTCTTATCCCATTCGGAGAGTGTGTCAAAATCTTTAACAGCTAACAAACCTAACTTAATCCACCCTTGTTCTACCCTGAACACTGCTTGTAGTTTATATATATATATATATATATATATATATATATATATATATATATATATATATATATATATATATATATATATAAACTCGACAAATGATAATGTGGAATTTGTGACCAGAACCCAGGCCCAAAAAAATGTCATATAATGTATAATTTTCTATAATTTAAATTATATATATATATATATATATATATATATATATATATATATATATATATATATATATATATATATATATATATATATATATATATATCTCGTTATATAATATCCGTTATAATTATTATTGTGTATGTATGTAGAATCATGTGCTCTCATATGTTTTTCTGTTGTATATGTTGTAGAGGTATGTCATTTTGCATTCTTGTTTGTTGTATTGTATTATTATTATTTTTTTTCAGATTTCATAAAATACAGTGTAATCATTTGTTTATTTATTTTTTTAAACAACCGCGATTGCCTCATTGATTGTTAATGGGCTTTAGAAATTAATAACTGTGGCAAGTGTAATTATGATTCTTCTTCTTCTTCTTCTTCTTCTTCTTCTTCTTCTTCTTATTATTATTATTATTATTATTATTATTATTATTATACAAGGATTAATCCAAAAGTAAAATAGAAATTTAAAAGAGAATAGGGTGGAGGACGTGTTAAAGGAGATGATGACTTAATCGGCTAAGAGATAAATTTTGTACATTTTCATCATTAAATTAAATTACACTCGTTGTTCATTAGTCTAAACTATACATTTGTCTTAATTGTATTTTATGTACCAAATTAACACTCTTCAAATAAAGTTAATTATGCTCACAAATGGGATATATCAAACCATGGTACATGACCGGAAAATGCAGCAGTGCTAAGTTCAAAATGATGACAAAATTTATTACTGATATCAACTGCAATGTTTCAACTCCAAAATCATATGATGCTGTCATTAAACGTAACGAACTTGACGTAGACTCGTGACCTTCATGTGAACTTGCGTTGTTCTTCCCAAATTCAGTGAATACAGAGTTATATATTTGGTCTAATTGTGCCCTGTAATTTTATGTTAGTCTGGGAGAAAACAGTTGTGTGTGTGTGTATTGCCCCAGGCTTGAGCTTCGTGTCAGGTCGC